>CM052437.1:113369817-113467086 GCA_028533085.1 Varecia variegata | reverse complement strand
AGAATAGCAGTTCTAAACAACATTTATGATACTTGATTTATGATAATTAATCCTTATATTTCACCCATGAGCTAGACAGGACTCTATATATGAGAGTGTTTATATTATAGTTCCTCACAATTAGTAGACAAGGTTTCCAGTAGCAATCACATGTATCAGTATACTACATGTAATATACTTTTTAGAAAGGGGCTTAAATAAAGGTATTGAAGGACCCCTCGGAGCCATCCTTAGACAAGAGTCAGAGAGGTGGACAAAAACATGGTAGAATATTAGTCTGAATTTGAACTGCTCCTAAAACATACCTGGCAGGAGCTTTCAAAGATTAATCTTTCACTACCATATTTACTAGGCATGTCTCTAGAAGGTAAAAAAAAAAAAAAAAAAAAAAAAAAAAAGTCCTGGCTATTTAAACATTTTGGTTGTTTGGAATCTGGATAAACAGGAGTTTAATGCATTTGGATGTCCAATAATGACTTTCAGCCAAAACGCTTAATACACTCTCACATTGATTGTCTAAATTGTCACTTTGCTGGTGGCCTTGAAGGAAAGTAAAGCTGTATTTTTGGCAGAGTACTGCAGAGTCCCTGCAACAGGCCCTTGGATTTGGGTGGAAGCAAAGGGAGAGAGGACCATTTTTGGAAGGCCTTAAAGAGCAGGAAAAGGGCATGACTAAAGGGCAGAGGCGGTGCGGAGAGCAAGCGCCATGGCTGGAACTGTGGACTGCCCATCCTTGTCCATGGTGGGTCAGCTCTGGCACAGGCACAGGGAGGCTGAGCCCACTCAATGGAGCCTAAACAGCAGAAAGACCTCCTGCAGGGGCCAGAGAGCCTCCACCCAGCCACACTTCACCTGGCCGCTCTGCAGTTGGCTGGGCTCCAGGCTACAAAGATCAGCTGCCTGGTATGTGCCTTCTATCTCCCTGAAGGTCCATGATGAGGCCTCATCTCATTTGGCTCCCTGAGTCATGGCCTCTTTCTGCCCCTGAAATTGTGAGAATGACCATGCCTAGCACCAGGTTTCTGTCTCTGTTCCAAACTTATGTTTGTGATGGGCGTTACACCAAGTAGTCAATATAAGAGTTTCGAGTAAAGCTATGATTACTAACTGGCCATTCTAAGGAAATGCCAATATTTTGAACAAGTAAATGCCAATGAGAAAATATAAATTTTGGTCTCCTGGAACTTTCTGTCAGACTATTTAGGGGTCCTACTAAACTGTGTTCTCTCTACTTGTAAAATTTATAGGAATTTTAACTTAGCATCATTCAGACACACACATACACACATAATTTTTCTTCTTGCTTTGCTGGGATGTAGATGTATCTCCAATCCAGACCTTCTGTTCAATCTCTAGACCCACTTATCCAACTGCTCGTGCTGTCCTCATATCTCCCCTCATTTCCAATATGTCCAAAACAGAACTCATCATCTACCGGCCATGCACTCTGCTCCTACCCACCACCAAACCTGCAAATGGGCTCCTCCCTCTTGACCCACATCTAAGTAAATAGCACCTAGGGATTCAAGCTAAAAACCTCCTGCAGGGGTCAGGAACTTGCAGCCTTAAGGCCACATGTGGCCTTTTGGGTCCTTAAGTGCGGCCTTTTGATTGAATCCAAATTTTACAGAACAAATCCTTTTATTAAAAGGGGCACAGGAGAGAAAGCTGAAGCTTTTCTTGCCTCCTTTGGTGCTTAAAAAAGAACAATCTTGAAATCAGAAGGCAGCAGGTTCCCCACTGCCGCCTGAACTCCTGTTGGGTCTATCTCCTAAGAAGCTCTCAAATCCCTGCCTACAGACAATGGTTTCCCGGGCTGGTGGATGAGGCAGGATCAGGCCCTCTAAGCTGCTGGAGCCTTGGGCCTCCTCCCTGTCTGTGCCTCAGGCCTTCTTGCATTTTCTCAGAGGAACCATGTTCCTTCCTGTCTTTGGATCTTTGTGATATAAAGTGTTGGTATTCACATGCAAAGATCCCAGACCTTGAATACCCTGGAACACTCTTCCCTGAGTCTTAACTAATACCTACAAATTCTTCATATCTCAGCTTCAACCTCACTTCTTCAGAGAAGCCATCTTTGAATCCTGGACCAGGTTTGAGCCCTCTCTTCCTTTTTCACAGCACCCTGTACTGGACCCATCATAGTAAACAATTGTTTGTGGAAATATTGTTTAATATTTGCCTCTACCTGTAGGCTGAACAGTCCCTGAGGGAGCCTTCGTCATGTTTCCAACTATAACCCTGGTGCCTAGCACAATGCTGGGCACACAGTGCTAGGAAAATATTTGCTGAATGAATGAGTGATGATTGAGTTTCCTGCATATAGATGTGTTTGTATTCCTTCAAATATATCAATAAAACTCATTACCTATAATTATCAATTTTTATATCTTCAGGGTTGAATTACTCTCTTAAGTTTTTCCATAATTTCACAACCTAGGAACATTCAGGTTTTTCTTATGCTCATTAAGATTCATTTATTTTGTTTAATAACAGCTGTCACGAGGACTTTTTATAAAGAGTACACTCCAATAAAAGCCCGAAGAATACCAACACTTTACATGAATTCAGCATACTTTCTCCAGAAATAGAGTGTTCCATTTGTCACAGAATTCATTTTTTATTGCTTTTGGGAAATTGGGATGGTCATTCTCAAAGCTGTTACGGACTATTTTATGTGCCTGATATTTAAAAATTATTTGTTTTAGTGGTTTCTTACAAAGCCATGAAGTCGATTGTGTAGGCACTTTCCTTTCATATGGGGAAACAGGAACCAAGGAAAGCAGTTTTCTATGAGCCAAAGAAAATTAAGGGCAGAAAACTGGAGATAGAAAGGCAGAAACCTCTCTGCTTAGGGTTGCTTCCCAACCGACAGAGGCATACTGTAAATGTTGGCCAAAATAATAAGCACTTAGCTGTTAAATATTGAGTTGTAATTAGCTAATAAGTTAGCACAAGCAAATTACAATAAGCAAGCGATGACGTGCTAATACACTGCATTAGTATTCAAGTGAAGAAAATTTCACCAGAAACGTATCTAGTCTTTTTGAAATTCACTTCTTTAGCACCTTTAATATACATTAAGAACATATTTCAGAGAGACTACACTTGATCTTTAAGAAAAGAAAGATTCAAAAACAATCCCTCAAACAAAAACATCTTCCATCTCTGAACATTAGCATGTGGTGTCATTATCACTCAGCAATTAATTATTGCCCTATCTTTTATTGTTATTTTTTAACTTTTCACATATATAAGAACTCTCTGGCTCTAAGTTTCCTGAGGATGGGGCTTTGCTTCTGATATTGTCACATCATCTCTGAAGGTCCTACTGCCTAGTATGTATAGAAGCCCAAGAAAAATGTGCTGAAAGATCTGATAATTCCAATTAAATGGGAGAGTAGAAGGACAAATTAAAACACTAAATATGTAATCTTGGGTAAATAAACAATAAGTATTCTTCTAGAATTGCTTTTTTGATGAGATTCAGGTAGATGCCCCCTTCCCTGGGTCATCTGCTTGCAAGGCTTTAACTAAGAACCAAGACTCTCAGACCCACCACTCCAGGCCACAGCTCTCTGCATAGCTGCAGACTGCCATCACCAGCAGCCACCTGACATTCCAGAAGCACCAGTGCAGTATATGTGCACCCTCGCAAGGTTACCATTCTGCTTTATCCAAGCCTGCTCTTCTCTCCATGGTCCCTAACAAGGCAAATGACACCAAACTCACTAAGACATCTAAGCCAAAACAAACTTGGAAGACAACTTCTTTTTCTCACTCCCTGCTCCAAATCTAAGTTATGTCAATTCTCATTTCAAATGCGCCCCCCGTTCCTCCATCTTCATAGCACTATCCCCAGTCCCAATTGGGCATCTTCCCCAACCAGTCTCCAGGCAACAAGTCTCATCCCCAATCTGTCCTCTGTCCTTCTTCCAGGACTACCAGCCTAAAACTCAAACCTCATCTTTTTACACTCCAGCTTAACATCTTTAAACAATTCCTTACAATGGAAAGGATAAAATACAAACTCCTTAAAATAGCATGTACCAGTTTAAAGAAAAGATTTCTCTTGAAGACATCAAAGGAGAATGCCTGGAACACAACACTTTTTTGTTATATAGTAAAATGTGTTCAAATGCTCACCTCCTTAAACTATGAGCATGTATAATTTTGAGTAAAACAAAAAGTAAAATTTTTAAAATGTCATGTACCCCAACCTGACCCAGGCTCTCCTTTCCAGCATTCTCTCTCTTTCCTCCTTGACATGCCAAGGTCTCCCATGCCTCTGTACCTCCACACACACTGTTCCCTCCATTCAGAAACTTCTACGTATCTCTCAATACTGCACTGGGTGAGCTGCAAGAGGATGTCACCCATTAACTCTTTAAGGAAAGTAACTAAGGCTCTTGGGGATTGATTTGTAGGAGAATCCTGTTACCTAGAACAAATGAGAGGCGACTACTTCTGAGGCGACCTGGGAGATTTCTGTTGCATGACAGCAAATAGATCCAAATACACCCTCTCTTTTGGGAATTACCAGTGAAAGGTGAGCACAGAGAAGGTTCACTTGGACTCAAGCCATATCCCTGGTCCATATAAGCAGCTTTTCCAGTAGTCCATAAAAACAGCTCAGAATTCTGGACTGGTTTATTCTGGGCTGACTAGATGACTCCTTGTTTGCTTCTCATCTTTGCAAAAGGTTGCTTTGCATCTTTGCAAAAGGCTGACATCGATGAAAAGAATTGTGACTGTAAGGACTCTTCCCGGAATAAATACATATCTCACTGTAGGTCTGTAACACCTTGTCTGGCCCTCCTAGGCAGAGGTAGCTCCCCTGCATCCCCCCATACCAATATTCATCACTTCCAAGCAACATGTCAGTCTCTCCCCCTAGCCTGCAAACCACTGAAGGTCAGGTAAGTATCTTACCTACTCTTGCATACCCAGAGCTTAGCAAAGTGACTGGCATATAATACATTCAGTAAATGTTAATTGAGTAACCCCCTGTTGCCTGAACACTAATGACACGATTAAAAAATTCAGTTGAATAGACAGAAAACACAGAGTGAGAGGGCTTAAATTAAGTAAGAATTTAAAACCAAAGGTCCAGGCCTCTTTGCCTATGGCTTTTCTCCCCATCTTTGCTGTGTTGTCTGGAAGAGTCACTTAAGTTCTCTGTACAGCAGTGGGATATTAGTTAAGTCTTTTTCAGAGAAATCAAATTCAAAACATCCTAAGCAAAAGCAGAGACTAACTGGCTCTTGTAGCTGGGACAGCTGACAGAACTGGATAAACTTCCACAGGGATTGGGATCTCCAAGACTCAGGGTTTCCCACCCATCATCTCACCTCTGCTTCTCTTTGTTTGTTGGCCTCACTGTCTCCTATCATAGAAAGATCTTCTCCATTAGGGGGAAATGGGTCCAGCAATAGCCACCATGAATGCCCAGAAGGATCGCTCACCCATGGCCAATACAGAAATGTCAAGGAAGGACTCAAATGCTCCTGTTTGGGTTCCACGCCCTACTTGAGACCAACCTTTGTTGCCAAGATGATAAAATCCTATGATGGGCCAGTCCTGGAGCATGAGTCCATCCTTATGGTAGGGTGCAGGGTGTGAGGTGGGAGGCAGGGTCTGTTACCATAGTAAAGGGGGGAAAGCTTGCTAGATAGACAAAACAACAGTGGTCTTAGTCTATTAACCTAATAGCCATTTAACTGCCTTTATATTCACAATATTACTTTAGATAATGCAAAAAGCATTATCATCTTCATAGAGTATTGTATAAGCATAAAATTTATTATATACTGACTACCTCATAGTTGGATGTGAGAGCTTCAATAATTATAATTGTGACAATAAATGCCAAGGAATAAGTGAAACCTGTTTTCTTGCTCTCAATTTTAAAAAATATAGCACAGAAGCACCTTTTTGTCATCATATAGCAGGCTGGCAATACAAAAACTCTTGGTCAGGACCCAAGGAACAAGTCATGACCCAATTGCTCAAACCCAAGTAGCCCGTGAGGCTTCCCCACATCATCTGGGGGATAAAGTGCATCCGTAGTCATAGTTCCCCAATTGGAGGATTCCCTAACAACAAAGTGATTGGGATGGACTCAAAAATTCCACCCACCCCTACAGAGCAAAGAGGTATGACAACAGCGTGTGGAGGACAATTGAGGTTTATGGAAAAGTGAAAATGAGGTTCCTCTAGAAGAGTAAGATGACAGCATCCCTGTGACAGACTTAATTAAGAAAGCTCAGGTGTGCAGTATTTGTTCCCTCCTCGCCTAGAGGAACCTGTGCATGTGCATAAGAGGTGGTAGGGCCACAGACGGAGGTTGAGCGATGCCACACCACCGAGATCACCTCACTCAAGGGATATGGGAGTCATTGTAATATTGAACACCTAGATGGGCAGGTTTTTATAATCTCAGCTGGGGTAGATAGTGTTTAAAACTCACATTTCCAGTATTCGATGCACTATTAGTATGTTGATGATGCTACAATGCTAGGTTAAGAGTTCTTCCTAGAGATACACGTGAAATAGCCCTAGGTTTCAAACGTGTATTGATAACTTACTATATACCAGGTAGTAGTGTCAGCAGTGGGGGTAAACCAGTGACCAAAGCAAACCCAAAAATCCTGTCGTTGTGGGGCTTATATTCTCGTTGGGGGAGACAGACAATAAACATAACAAACTATACAGTATTCAGATAGTGAGAAGTTCTAGAGAAAAATAGACATGGCAGGGCACGGGGAGGGGTTGGAACGTACAGAGGATCGTCCCCTGCAGAATCCTGCACTGTTGATTCTTTGGGGTATAACCACAGAAATCCTCTTGCTGCTGGTAAAGATCACCCCTCACCAGCACAGGAAAGGGGCAATATAAGGAAGGGAAAGAGAGAACCTGGGTAATGACAACACGGGGATCCAGCCTGGGTCATGGCTTTGCCACCTCTTGCCCAGTCACACCTCAGGTTAGGTTCCTGTAACTCAATCTGGGTAATGACGCTAATGAAACCTCCCAGCTAGCTCATGACATACTGTGTTGATAGGTTCCATGGCCATAAGCTGACTCAAACATATATTTATCTTCATTTTGAGTATGAAAAATTTCACGTTTGGGTTTTTATGCTTCCTCCATCACCTATTGATTGAGCATCTACTATATGCCAAATCCTCTTCGAGGCACTGGAGGTACAGCAGTGAGCAAGACACACAAAGTATCTGTCCTCATGGAACTTACATTCTAATGGAGGAGACAACAATTTCAACAAGAAATTAAACAGGGGAGATACTGACAAGAAAAGGAGAGGAGATACCATTGAATAACCCAGGCATGAGATGATCACGTCCTGAACTTAGATGGCTCTCAGACATGTTGAACTGAATTCCTGACCATCTGTGGTCACTTATAAAGCCCTTTCTCTAAGGGTGTCATGTTAATAAATTGATATGAAAATCCAATTACGGCTATTTGAGCCTTTCTAAAATGTTGAAAGAGCAGCTGCCTTTCTCTTACCAACAATCTGTCATGTGGACAAATAAACCCGCAACCTTCCATTTCCTAAGGGTTTCTATTTTGTGGACAGCAAAGGGTTATTCCGAGTTGTATAAATGAGTATGTGCTTTGGTTTCCAGAGTCTCTAGCAAGTTATTCTAGCACGGCTGTTACGTTTTTTTTTTTTTTTTTAAGTGGTAGTAAGAATCCTAATAGTGGTAAAAATAATAATATAATTATAACAAATAATAATATACCCTTTTCAAACTAGAAAATGAAGCTAAAGATCTCTTGGGATTGCCGTTGTGCAGGGTGTTTCACTAGGACGGACAGAGGGAGGGATCCAAAAGCACACATTTGGAGAAGAATCACCCCACATCTTTCATGTTCAGAGGCACCAGGTTCTGGATAAACACAAGAGACTAGAACGTGAAAATGTGGCTACATCACACCGCAACACCTTGGGGAGAGAAGCCGCACAGATATGAAACTGAGACAGCTACAAGACAGTGTGTTGTGAGTGCTAAATGCTTTTCCACACAAGTTCCCGCCTCAGCTTTGCTGAGTTGGCCAAACACCCGTCTCCAGCCTAAGTGGCTCTGTGGAGTCAGTTTGAATTGAAAAGCAGCCCAAGAGATGCAATTCCTGGGTGTGTGGATATGAGTCCCTCTAGTCGGGATGGCAAGGAAACAAGCTTGACAACACTTTCACATTGTACACCTCAGACCCAGACGTTGTGGACACAACAAACTTTCTGTGTGCAGCACGATATAGTCCTAAGCAGCGTTCACTACATGCAACACGAGCTTTCTGTAAACACCACTCTGAGAGCCGCTGCGTTGCAGGCATCTGAAGGAGAGCCTGCCAGCCAGAGACATGACTTCCAAATAAGTTTACAGCCTCTACTTGCAGCAGCCAGACAAGTCAAAAATCAAATTATTTGACATGGTTTCCCATTTATATCAATGGCAAGGAAGCTCGCTTTGATTACTGATGAAACAGCTTTTATAAATTGCACCTTTAAATAGGGACTTCTTAAAGAAACACATACTACCTTATTGCTTCCCCTTAGAAACTTTAAATATCAAGCTAACTTAGATCAATGCATTGTGGATTTGTTTTGGTTTTTGTTTGTGTGTGAGTGTGTGTGCATTCAAAAACAATAACGGCAACAAAACAAACACAATGACAAGGAGCTGGTTTTCCCATCAGTGCGCTTGGTAGGAACAGAATGTCTGGAGAATATGCTTGGAGAAAAAGTATGTTTTTAAACCACGCTAGATGTCTGATGCCACATATCTGATGAAATGGGTATCTGGTAGTCACGGAAGGTGTCTCTGGGACCTGCCTAGTCAACTGAGCAGCAAGCCATACACGTATAGCTCTCACTCCAGCTTCCTGACTTGGTGAACAGCAGGTCATCATTTACAAAATCTTTTTACAGAAAATGCCACATATTTTCAGGTCACCTCTCCTCAGTACCCAAAATCAGACTGAACTCAATGAAGTGAATGAAATTCAGAGATCTCCACCCATCAGTTCAACCAGAATTCTGGCCACTCTATTAAGAGCAAATGCCCTATTTCACTACTCAAATATTGCTAGGAAACTCCAATATTGTTTCTGACCCCCACTTCTTGCATAATAGCCCTTCCTTCTAGCAAGCATTTTTCCACTATAAAGAATCCTAAGAAAATATCAGAAGTTCAACTGGGCTAGGGAGAGGGAGGAGAGAATTTAACACTCAGATGCATGTTGAACTTTAAAAGGTGGTAAATTCTTGGACCATCTGCCCAGGTATTTACAAAGCAGTTTGCAGAGAATAACTCTTCCTTTAATTAAAAGTCCCTGCCTGGGTGCCCAAACTTTTCTCCCCGGGGTAAAAAGGAACAGAAATACCTTCTTGAGTATTGTGCTACTACAATGGACTCATCTAAGGACATCTCCCCTTTCCCAAAGAAAGCATGACTTGGAATAGCAAGGTATTCTTAGGCAGAAAGACAACTCTCTCGGTGTTGGAAGGAAGGGAGCAGTGACTGTAATTAACAGAGCAGCAGTTGTGGAACTTCTAGGGGCGTATTTAAAGGGCCACGCAGGAACGGGGTGAGCAGTGGTGACTGCCGCTGTGTGGCAAAATAAGGATGGGAGCGGGAAATGGGACGAGAGTAGTAAATAGGTTTACTTACAGCCCTCGGAGCCGAAGCCAAATTTTCTCGATCTGTTCCGGTTGCAGGTATTTCAGAGAGTTGCTCTCAAATTCTTCAATCTCCTTGGTCGGGGACTCCATAGCTGCAGGTTATCACTGCCGCTGAAGCTGAGAGAGTTTGGGCTCTCCCCTCCCCGCCTCTTCGCCGGCCTGGCCAGCGACCCCCAGCCCGGCGCGTTAGCCTGTCACTTTCTCCGCGCGTTCCCCTTCCTGCGCCCCCAGACTCGGACTCAGAGCGCGCTCGGATGGCGGGCGACCGCGGCCCCAGGTGCGCCCCGGAGACAGCTGCGGGAACCAGCCATGGGATTGTGCTCCGGCTCCTAAGAGAAAGCACCTCGGGTCTATTTGTATTCTTTTCTCCCCCCTAAACAAAGCCCCAGAAGCGATCAGCGTGGCAGCTGAAGGGTTTGGAGGCGAAAGGGAGGATTGGGTGGGGAGGAGAGGAAGCGAAGAGAAAGAGGAGCAGGAGGAGGAGGAAGAAAATGGGAAGGGGAGAGAAGCGGGAGGGGTGGTCTGAGCTGGAGGCCGCGCACCGGGCTCCGCCCCGCGCCCCCGCCCCATCGTCCCCTGCCTGGCTGCCACCGCGCCCCCTCTCTGTTTTCTCTCACTTACCAGCAGCTCTGCCGACAGGCGAGAAAACTGACAAGTGAGAAAAGTCGTCTGTCAGCGCGCCGGGGCTGGCGTCTGGGCTGGCACCGCGGGCGCGGAGGGAGGGGCGCGCCGGGCACCGCCGTCTGCAGGGCACACGCTCGCCCGGCTCCAGCCTCTGCCTGCGCGGAGCCACCCCCGCAGGGCAGCCGCGGCCACCACGGCCCCCAGCCGGGCTGCGGCGCTGGCTCCTGGCTCCCGCACCTCATAAAGAGCACGGCTCGGAGCGCGCAACTGCGAGTGGAGGGAAGTCTGTGTCCTCCGAGAGGGCCGGAGGGGCGCGCAGCAGCCGCCAGGTTCTGCGGAGGTTCCGCCTGCAGCTTTCCTTTGCCGCGCGCACTTACACGCCCGCCCGAGAGCCGGGTCCATTTTGAAATATTAATATTAAAGCAATTGATGTGGACGACCGTAACCACACACCACACTCAGAAAGTCTTGATGTTAGGAAGTTTTCTTCTCTCTCTCTCTCTCTCTCTCTCTCTCGGAGGAGAGTTGAGAAATTACACCAACAGTGACAAGGTAGGTAGGTTTCTGCAGATTAACGCCACACACTCCTCAAGGGGCCCTGCTGGGTGCTGGCTGGGCGGCTGTTGATGCTGGGAAACAGTTTCAGCTCCTCAAAGCTGCAACTCACTATCAGTGTTCTACTAGGTCATTTACAGTGCCAATAAAGTAGAATGCTCTGGAAGAATGGTACCAGGTATGGAGTTGGGAGCGGAGGAGGGAGGAGAGATCAAGAGAGGAAACAAAGACGGGGGAGGCAAAGATCCTTGCTCAAGTTGACTGCAGCCTTGACACCACCGAACTACTTGTCAAACCCCCTTCTAGGTGAAGCCACCACCCAGGGGCCACTTCAAACCTGGGACCCAAGTTTCCTGAGATTTAGAGTGTAGTATGACCTATACAGTATTTTTCTGCAATGGCAGGTAACACTACTTTCAGTCATACTCCCAGAATTTTTCTTCTATCCATCAGATAATTGCCTGCTTCTCAAAAGTAAGATAAACTTAAAAGTGAGGACTAGTTTTTCTTCACTGTTCAAGTAAAGTTCCATTCATGTGACCTTGACAAAGGAATAAAATGATAGTGTCTAAATCCAAATCCTCACCTACTTGATAGTTGGCATTTATTCTCCAGAAATCAGAGGTGAGGGTGATAGGGATGGCATGGCTGGCCCCATACATTCTAGCAGAAGAATCTGGTGCCTCCAAATGAGATGACAGGCCTGTTTGATGAAAAATGACTTACACACTCACCTGTCAGAGAATCTGAAGTCACCCCATTAAAGTCAGTGCTTAAAGGTGTTCTGGAGGCGCATACATCTTTACTGAGTTAAGGCATTATTACTAGGCAAAGATAACATTAAGCGCCCAATATATTAACATGGAATTCATTTATCTGAATAAAACCAGTTACCCCTCCAATGTCACCCAGCAGAGAAGCAGTGACCTGGGGGAATGGAATGCCCAAAGGAGAAATTATCTTAGTGACTTGTTTTGAGGATGGAAGACAGGAGCCTGGTTCCCAATGGAGTATTTCTATCAGTGTGTGCCCCTTGGGCAGCCACTGTCAAAATATGAAAGTATAGGAATGATAACAACAGCAAATGTGCATTGGAAACTTTCTGTAATCCAAACAGTGTTCTACACTCATGTAATATTCAAACAAGCCTATGAGGCAGATATTATTATTATCATCCCCATTTGACAATAAGAAAACTGAAGCACCAGGAGGTTTTCCAGACCTACTAGAAAGAAAACTGAGCTATAGGAGTCCAGAGTTTGAGTTATATAGCTCATTACCTTATTCTATACAAATCAGTCCCCCTCACAGTCCCATTTTCCACATCTGTAAAGTGAAGAATTTAGCCAAAAAGATTTATGATGTTCATTTCACCTTTATGATTCTTTCAGGTCATCTGGAAAGAGGAAAAGGAATTGCTGAAAAGAGAGATGAATAGTGCTGAATCCATATTTTACCATATCATGGTTTCTCTAAGGACTGGCCTGGGATAAAAAGATACAGGAGAATGATAAAGGGTGATATTCACCTTTTTGCCCCACACCATGCTTGTGACTTTTTCTTACTGTTAGTTGGATTTTGATTAAGTCAGAAAAAAGCAAATTTTGTAAGAAAAAGGAAAGGAACAGCCTTTCACTGCAGTTAAGCAAATCAGAGAGAAAAGACAAAAAAAATCTTTTAAAAAGTTTCTGAAGCAAAAGTTTGTTTTATTTTAGAAATTTTTTTAAAAAAACTAAACAATGTATGTTGCTAAAAATATAATTTTGCTTTATTTTAGAACCATAATAGTTTTTGGAGCAGGAAGGGGCCTGAAAGATAATCTAGTTTAGAGGTTTTCAAATTTTTGAAGCAACAGAATATTTTATTTCAAATAAGATCCTATAAGGAACTCTAATGCATACCTCGGCTTCAGACACGAAAGACAGAGCTGCTTTCCCATGGATAAATGGGAAAGCAGGTAGTTAGTTCTCAGGTACAGAGTCCACCTCTGCCTCCTTACCCCACCTCTGAGTGCCCAATGCTCCCACTTTACAGATGAGAAAACTAAGGCCAAAGTACCACAAAATAACTTACGATTCCTTTCTCCTAAGCCACATTAAAAAATAAGTTTGTCTTCTCTCTGTCAACAAAATATTGCTATTTTTAGATGCACTATGTTATTGTGTCACTCAGATTTTGTTCCCACTTCATCTGTCACAGAGTCTTCTTGGTAGCTGCAGCAACACTATAAGCCACAATTTCTACTGCCATTCTGCTCAGAGGCCAGCAGAAAACAGATGCAAACTGCCCCAGAAAAAAAGGTCTAAGAAAAAGCAAAGCCATTCACAACTTTGCTTTGGAGGTTAATTTCCATTGTGACTTTCTAATCCAGTTTTTAGAGTAAGACTCTTTAGGAAATCTCACCTGGTCCAACACCACTAATATATATAGACATGCATATGTACATATATATACACACACACGTGTATACATACACACACATATACACATATAAGCAACAATTTAAAATAGTCCCCCAAATATACATATAGTAATTTAGCCTAAGTACTAGAAAATCTTTGCATTATCATAATTATGAATTATCAAAGATTAGAAAGAAAGTGAGCTCTCTGTCCCAAGCAAAGTTCAAGGACAAGTGAATAGGAATCAGCTCTTCTAGGCATGTGAATGACCCCTCAGGTCCCTTGCATCTCTAAGATTTCATGATTCAATAATAATCACAATAACCACAACCACCACCCTACCAGTTACTGAGGACTACTATGTGCCTGGCACCATGTTAAGTATATCACAGATAAGTTCATTTCATTCTCAACAAAACACTTCAGCATAGTTTCATTATGTCCATTTACAAGTAAAGACAAAAGGAGCTCCCAAAGGTCAGATAGAATAACTTCTGCAAAGACATAGCTAATAAGTGGCAGAGCAGGTTTCAAACCCAGACCAGCAAGCAAAGCTCATGTTCTTTTTCCTTTGCTATGCCGCTCCCTGCAGACACAAAGAAAGATGAGTAAACAGTATATAATAGACAGGGGAGGGCTGCAGGAGCACAGATGAAGGGGTCATTAATGCTGTGGGGAAATTAGGGAGGCTACCCAGTAGAGGTGACAGTTGAACTGGGTCTTGAAGGTAGCTTGAGTAGAAGGTGTTTGCATGGAAGCCAGGTAGAGGCAGGTGATTCCAGAAAGAGGACCTTGCATGAAAAGAGGCAGGGAAACATGAGAAGGGGTGGGGTGTCCTGCCATCCACAAACAGTTTTATGTGGTTTGACTATAAACATGACTAGGAACAGCAGGAGAAAATGCTGGAAGAGTCAGCCAGACCCTTGATGACATGGGAGAAGCTCAGGCTCTGTGCTGCAGATGTCAGGGAGCCATGGGCGGTGCTGAGCAGGGGCAGGCACGGTCACACGTGGAGGCACCTGGTGCTCAGAGTATGCTGAGTGCGCTGTGCACTGAGAGCAGCCCTCCAGGAACCTGCCACGGGAGCACCAACAACCACGGGGCAAATGAAAACCAAGGCTCCATGAGAGAGATCCAGGTACCAACAACAGACAAGCTCTTCAGCTCACAAAGGAGGAAAGGTAGGACAAATAGACAAAATCAGAAAAAGCAAAGCACTGTCACCCATGAGCACTCACTGGTCTTCTAGCTACAAGATTATGACTGCTTGTTTTGACCTCCACGATGCCAGCCTGTGCCCTTGATCCATTTTTCACAACTTGACAGTGGCCTCTTTAACAGAGTCTGTGGAGGGGGATATTCTGGAGACGCACTGAGGACATCGGAAGTAACACCACCAGGCACAGCAGCCCCTCCTTCCCACCCACGCCAGATGTGAGCCAGCCCCCATGATGTACTGTCAACAGAGGCTGTTCTCTCCCACTGGCTTCCCTGGCAAGAAAAGGACCTCTTTGGTGACACTGACATCCTGCTTTTCCCTCTGATGTCTTCTCTGTTTGAGTCTATGATTTGGGGGCAGACTATATCCCAGGAACCACCTTCCAGAAAAAAAAAAAGAGGTAATGGAGGAGGCAGAGGACTGGCTAAGCCCAGAGGTGCCTCCATTCTAACCTCCCCCCATCTGAAATGGGGCTCTGAACAGCCAGCATCTCCACTATGCACCCAGAGAGGTGGGGAAGAGAAGAAAATGAAAGAAGAGACAGAATAGTGTCCCAGCTCAGGGGTGGCCCAACATAGCTTGCATGTGACCCACAGTTTTTGCCCCTCTCTGTGGCAGGATCTTTCAGTTACTCTGACAAAAGAAGCTCATGCAATTCTTCCAATGGAGATGGCACAGGCCAAGGAAAGGACCTGGAGTGGTATTGCCTGGCCGTGCCACCTAGGACAAGACCCTTGTCTTCTCTGGCCATGGCTGGGTTGGGCTCAGTGACCTCTGGATCCTTTTCCAATGCTCACATACCCACCAAGCTAGATTTGACTATAACAGACATAACCTACGTTGGCCAGTCAGAGCCAAGTACTCCATACCTCTGAACATGTGACTAAAGCAAATCCAGTCCATATGGGAGCTTTCATGTGGCCACTGGGAGAGAAAGGGATGATCTGTTTCTCTTTTCTTTGTGACAACAAGCTATGAGGATTGAAGTTATCTTGGCCCTGGGGTTATCTTTTCTATCATGTAGACAGAATATATGAAAAAAAATGACATTGACACAGAGAAAAGCAGAGAGAAGAACTAGAGGGACAAAGGAAAAATATGTGGAAGGATCATTTGAGCTCCTTGATCCTGCTATGACTGAAGCCAAAACCACCCATTGACTTTTAGGTTATATGAGCCAAATAGTAATAAATGCCCCTCCAATTTTTCACACTTCAACTAGTTTTAGTCAGATTTCTGTTATGACAACTAAAAGAATCTCAACTAATAATCCCTTAGAGAATTGTTATAAGCAGTTAAAGAAACAATGTATGACCAGTGCCTTGAACACTGCAGGCCCTCATAAAATAGTAGCTCCTCCCTATTTCATCCATCCACCAGGACATGAGGGAAGGAAATTGAAACACTATACTGGAGCCTTGGGGTGGGCGGAGCACCCAAGGTAAATATAAGGAGCCTGTGTTATCTTGATAAATAGATACATTGATATTAATAATTTTGTTTCAATAACTTTTTATAACAACCTATCAAATCATAGCCATTTAATATACATTAGCCCCTTAAAACAATACTTAAGTAAATGAAACACATTACCATTATTATTATCCCAGTTAGGGTGGGGACTCATGGCATAGGATGAGAAAGAATTATTGACACGAAAATTAGAATAGCTTTAAAGGAAGGAAGTTTATTTCACTTCCCAAAGGTGGGAAGGGCAGCGCAGCACAATAGAAAGGAAGGAGAAGTGCTGGCCCTGAGGTTAAGGGGCTGGGAGCTTTTATAGGGAAAAAGGGTAAATAATAGTCAATGCTGCAAGCTGATAACAGGAAATGGCTGTGAAGCTGCTGTGTCTGTTTTTCTTTTCTTTTATTTTTCTTTTTTTCCCTTTTCTCTGTGAGGCTGCCTTATCAGGATCCTTGAAATGTGGTTTGGCAGAAACTGAGACAGAGAGCTTGCACCCCTGCTGTCTGCTTAGGGCTCTTCAAGGCTGTGAAAACAGACTTTGCAGGTGGTTAATCTGAGAAGGGGCTGTTGTGCTGTGATCTTTCCCTTCCAAGGGGCAATTATGTGTTGTGAGTTTATTCCTCTTACTTTCTGTTAGATAGTTTATTTTTTTCTGTTAGATAGTTTATTTTTCTCCATTAGATAGTTTATTAGCCAGGCCGTCCTATCAATCCCCAGTTTAGAAATGAGGTAGCTGAGGTCCAAGAGGTCTGCAGGCTACCCTCAGGCTGGCCTGTTATCCTCCAGCTCTGCAGTCCCGAACCCCTGGGCCACAGCCCAGTACTGATCCATGGCCTGGTAGGAAATGGGCCATGCATCGCCGTCTGAGCTCTGCACCCCACCACACACACACCCACAACACCGTATCCCCCAACCCCTGGTCCATGGAAAAATTATCTTCCATGAAACCAGTCCCTGGTGCCAAAAAGGTTGGGGATCACTGTACCAGCTTGTACCAGGGCAGCAATACAGAGCAGGCCTCTTGACTTCTGGCCCCCTGGCCACTCTGCCTCTCAGAACATACTGCCAACCCAGCAGAATTAATTTGGCTGTACTAATGAAATTGAAATTTTTGTTCATGTAAAACTGCTGATGCTACAGTCAGCCAAATTCTAACCCAAATATACATAAATCAGCAGGTTGTTCTTCCTATCATTGTAAAGCCAATTTTAATATGGAAAACCTCAGAGCTGGAAGGGATCTTAGTGAGCCCTTTACCCAAGCTCCTAATTCTACTGATAAGGAACGAGCAGCCCAAGCAGGTTAAGAACTGCACAGGTTGGTGGCAGAGCTAGGACTAGCAGCTATGTCCCTGGACTCCAGGCCCAGTGCTCCATGGTACCTAAACCTTCTTCCCTGGGCTGAAGAATGGCTTCCACTTCCACCTGAGGATTTGGGTCAATGGTCTGCTAATGGTCAGTTAAGAATGCCCACTAAATGTGTAGGCCATTGGCAAAGGCTTCCTGAAGGAAGGGGGTCTCTGGGAAATGAGTAGAACTAGAGCAAAGAGGTTCCGGGAAAGTGGAAAGGTGCATGGCAGCCCAGATGAGAACAAAGAACTGGATGTGACAGGTGTCAGGTGGTCAAGAAGGGGTCACTAATGGGGCAAAGGTGGGATATGCAGACTGAGGTGGGCCTGGACAACCACATGAAAGCTGAAACATTTTATACTCTTGCCAATAGGGAAGCATTAGAATTTGCTGAGCAGGTGTGTAGTAGATGCAAGTAGAAGTTTGATTTCCAAAGAAGGATAAAAAAAAAGGGGGGTTTTCAAAAATTGTTTTTGAAAGACCACCGGAGGTGAAGATTTGCAGATTATTATCTCTGCATCTGGGGGGCAAAGATCTCACAAACAAGTAAGCGCTAGCACCTTTAAAATTCATTCATTCATTCATTCATTCAACAAGCATTTGCTGGGTGCCTACTGTGTGCCATGCACTCTGTGATACTAGCTATGCAATAGTCAATTAAAATATTCCAGTCTCTGTACCACAGGTCTTCAAGCTAATTGGGGAAATAGATACTAAACAGATTATAAAACAAGAGCTACATCATTGTAAACAGCAAAAGGTGCTGAAAAGAAAATAAACAGACTGCAGTACAGAGAATGGAAACAGGACTTATTTATACGTAGGGTGGCACTTCAGCTATCTATTGCTGTGTAACATGCCACACCCAAAATTCAGCGGCTTAAACCGATCATTTTTTTCTCTCTCATGATTCTGTGGGTTGACCAGATAGTTCTTGGTCTTGTTTGAGGTCTCTGATGCAGGTGCAGTCAGAAGGCAACTGGGGCTAGAATAGCCAATATGGTTTTACTCGCGCGTCTGGTACCTTGGTAGGGACAGCTGGAAGGCTGAGACCCCTGTCTCTCTCCACATGGTCTCACCATGTGGCTAGTTTAGGCTTCTTTTCATGGCAGCCAGATTGCAAGAGCAAGTGTTCCAAGAGGGAGGAGGCAGAAGCTGCCAGGCCTCTTAAAGGCTAGACCCAGAACTGGCACAACATCACTTCTGCTGCATTTGGTTGATTAAAGCAACCACAGGGCTAGCCCTGATTCAAAGGGAGATGAAATAAACCCCACCTCTTGATGGGGGTGGAGGGATGGAAGTGACAAAGATTTTTGCAGCCAGCTTTAATCCACCCAGGTGGTCACAGATGGCCTCCATGAGCAGGTGACATTTGAACCAAGGCCTGAAGGTGAAGGAGACAGCCAGGTAACAGGGAAAAGTAGGAGGAAAACATTTCTGACAAGAAGGAACAACATGTGCAGAGATCCTGAGGCAGGGAAGAGTTTAAGGAGCTCAAGGACTTGGCAGGAGGTAAGCTGTGGCTGGGGTAATGTGACAAGGGGGAGAGTGGCCTGGGATGAGGTCAGCAGGCAGGTGGGTGGGGCTGGAGGGGAGCCTTGAGGTCAGATTTAAGGATCCACTCAATTGCAGTCTCCTGGACAGCAGAGATCACCAATGTCTTGTCCATCACTCTCCCCCCCACCACCCTCACAGTGCGCAGCAGACCAATTGGCCAGTGACTGGGCTTCTCAGAGAAAGACTGTGAAATTTACTTCATTTATGGTCCAAGGTGAGTGATTCTTGGCATATAACTTATACTCAAAAAGCAAAACTCAGACATGGAAACAAACAAATCTCCAACTAGACCTGGAGACGTGGGGCTATTCAGGAAAAGGCAATAAACGCTGCTGAATTTTCCTGAATATTGCCTTATTCAGGAAAAGGCAATAAACGCTGCTCAGAGTCACCTTTCAGTGCATAAAGGGTTAACTTCCAAACTGGCAGCTGCACCTTCCAATTTTCTGGCAGAAAATTATTGTCCCCTGCACCCTGCAGATAAGTGAAATGTTATTTTTTGTGTGATTCAGCATACAAGGAGAATGAGGGATATTGACTACTCCTGACAGTATTTTCAAAATTGTCCTTGGGGACATCGAAATGGTCCATTCCAGTCCCTGTGATTCTTAGAAGTGAAAGGACTTTAAGACCCAGGAGAATAAAAGAATAACATTTCTATGAATGCCTTCCACCCACATGCTTTTAACAGATTCATGCTAACAAAAAAGACCTTGAAGGCCCTTGATTCAGCCCATAATCCTTCACACAAACAGACTGACGGTCCCATCAGAAGTTGACCTGTATATATTTCTACTTCTGAGATATAAACGGGCTCCTATAAGCAGGAGTGGGACTTGATTTAAGGGAAGGAATGGAAAAAACTTATGGGCACAATTTAAAAGTAATTAACGTGCACAACAAATCTTAGTAAAAGACTCTCGAACTGCTTATGTGCTTCCAGTACCACCATGGAACCAGGTGGACACTCACACATATAGCTTTGTGGCTTCCCTACTGCCTTGGCTAGATGTAAATGAAGATGAAAATTATTCCCTCAATGGGATTTAGGAAGCACTTGAGAATACTAACCAAAGCATTGAAAGGAAAGTGTGCCGAGTCCTTGAAAATAGCTCCAATCAAGTCAGCTAAGACCCTGTTAGGAATCATTCTGCTTTCACTATGGGCAAAGCAAACAGAGCCTTCTGAATCAATGAGTCTCTAAATAAGAAAGATTTCATTTAATACTTCCCCTCCCCCACCCCGGCACAAAGAGCATTTGTGAAACTCAGTCCCAGCCTCACTCATGCATATGACATGGCAGAAGTACCTTCTGCATCCTGTGTCCAAATCAGACTCATTTGCCATGGAGATTCCTACTGATAATGAGATATTCCCTATACTCCTATTCTATATATGATTCGACCCATCAGAAATCAACCACTATGCCAGATCAATTCCAAGCAATTCCTAAGGATGCTGCTATTGCCTAGGACTTCTGACCACTTTCCTATTTATTTATTGCCGGATTCATCTATCTCAAACAATCTACTGGAATTAGCTGGTAAAATAGGAAATTTTAACACATGACCTTTCCAAAAACCCTCTGCCATCCATAGCAAAATCAAACTTCGTTAAGGATTTATTGACAGAGGACTAGTCATTTACTACTGGTGACCTCGGGAGCTTTATTTGATAACTGTGGCTTTTAGGAACAACATTCTCATCAAAATAAAAATGTGTTTATGTCAGACTATTGGCAGAAAGACTCATATCATTCAATTTGATTATAAATTTGAATACCATTTCAGTGGTGGTCTACCCTCCCCCATTACTGTCTAGCCCTGGAAACCACTACTAACAATTGTATCCTCATAAACCATTTAAAACATAAAGAAAAAAAAGGAAGGAAAGAAAACCACTTCTGAAAAACCTGCAGAATATTTCAAGGAAAACAGACTTCTGAAAATGTAGAGGTTAGACTTTTCTCTCTCTCTCTCTCTTTTTAAACACCAATTAAGCAGGTTTATTAAATTTAAGGGCTTATCAGAGTTTGCTCTTCAAAAGTACACGTGAATGCATGATGCTGGGCATCTCGGCAGCAGCCTCACCCCGCACAATTTCGTGCCGCCTGAAACACAGATCCGCTGGCTGAGCCCACCTTGGTTGGCATTTGCAAACATTTAGGACCAGGCTTTTCTAATCTGCCTGGTGTGCCAAGGCGGCCAGAGCCCTGCAGCAGCAAGGAGGCCCCATTTGTCCCAGCTGCTGCTAACCATGGCGCCAAATCAATATCCCGGCAGACGGTGCTTTGCTGGCAGCAATTGCAATTGATAGCGCTCCTGAGGTTCTGTGACGTCGCGGGTGTTTGCAAAGCAGAGGAAAATCCCTCTTTGCACCACCAACTCTGACCTCACTCCATCAGAGCGCACTGGCCTGTCTTTAATCACTCGTGAAATGGTGCAGGGAGAAGCGGTGCCCAGGAGAGGCTGAGAGGAAATAACCCACGGGGATGACCAGATGTGACTCATGCTTTTCACCTTTAAAGGGAAGTTACATTTTGGAGCAGGATTGCACTCTGGCTTACCGCCAAGGGACACAGAGAAAGAGAATACCCTTCCTGTTCTCAGCAGACAAGGATCGTGCAATGCAGCTGAAAGAAAACAGCCAACATCAATAATGCATCGGGAGCCATGGCTGACATATTTTTCAGCTATCTAGGTAACTGAGCAGTTGTCAAAATATAGTTCTCAAAGGCCATGTGTGATGGGCCACATGTGAACAGAGCCTGTCACTGTTACTGAAAGGGCAGGTTTAACCCTGGATGGTATCAAGAGGGCATATCCCAAAGTCTCTCCTTTCTCCAAACATAAGTACTGCTACTGACACAAGTAGTAATAGTAGTATAGTAATAATAATAATAGCTTCTATTTATTGTATGTGCTACCTTTTTTTGCAAGCATGATATCCCATGAAATCCTCACACTGAAACTTTAACTCAACCAAGGTCAAATAGTAAGTGGCAGAACTGCACTTGAACTGAAGGCTGTCATTGACCTACAGAACACTGGTGCCTCTCAGAAGTAAGTATTTTTTGTGTGAGTTGAGAGGCTGGTCCCAGTATCTGATCAACAAAGGGCCCTCACAATGCTACTATGACTTTGCAATTACTGACCACTTCAAGCCATCTTTAAACAGCTTTACAAACAAGAATAAAGAGACAAAGTAGATAGGAAACCACGAGCCTAAGGCTAAAATCACAGACAGAGGCAATGCAGACAGTGGCAATGCTAAAATAGAAAGATGCCTGCAGTTCTCCTTATAGGAATGGTTTCAGTCCTTCATTCAAGGGTCTACAAATGGACCTTCAGTCTCAGCATGCCACAGCGCGGCCATGCTAGTTCCAAGACCTCAGGGGGTGTGTGCTGCACAGGGAGGCAATACTCTCTTCCCAAGGGTTTCCAATGACAAACAGAAGATATCTAAGCATGCTAAGCAACATGTATAATACTGGAAACAGAGTTAGGGACCTCAGATAAGAAACCCTGCAGATCCTACCCAGGAAACTCCTCTACCACCGCAATCCATTGTCTTGCTTTTGTCTCAACAGCATTTTTCCTTCTCCAAGAGGAGTTGAGAAACCACAGTAAAATTGTTCTTGTGTGCTTCATTGAGGCAGGACAAAATAGTTTCTGGGTACCATTTTCTTACCTTTTAAACTCCTCCCATTCCTTTCATCTACTTTTCATCTCTTGCATCTTATAAAAGGTACAAAAAAATCAAAAGAAAACATTTTCCTGGAATGAGACATGGAAATGAAGACAGGGAAAAGCTGGTATTAAATACTACAGAGCTAAAAATAATGCATGGTGCTAAGTGAGCCAGCAGCCTTCTTGTTAATAACATAAATAATAATAATAATAATAATAGTAAAACAATAACACCCCTGCATATACCTCCCTTGGGACGGTCCTTTTCACAGGCTTCCCAAATCAGAGCTCAAACTTATGCTGAATGCCTGGAAGGCTCTGCCCTCTGTGATCTGTCTCACCCCAGATTAATGAAGCATTCTTAACACCTGTGCTTACACTTCTTACGCTGTCATTCCTGCCATCTCAGGGGTGGCTTCATCTGCATGGGAGCACACCTCTAAATTCCAGGGTTCCAGGGACTCAGAAGGTAATGACCTTGACATGCACAGGCTTCCTTCTCACCACTCGGGAAGCAGGGGGCTCAGCACCAATACCAGACAAAAACCATCTTCGACCCTGGAATTAATTGTCATTTCAGAGATTCCATTTCAAATCTTTGTTTAGACAAGCCTAGAATAGCAGACCAATCATAGGGCTTTAGAAAGGTTTTAAACTTTTATGGATTAAGGATGCCCTTTGAGAATCTGATAAAAGTTATAGATTTTGTCTCTACCTATGAAATGTGTATATTATAATTTGCATATATTTTTAGAAGGCTCTTGGACCCTCCTGGACACCCGCTTCCCCAAAAAGTCCTGCCGTGGCTCAATGACATGTGCAAGCCACCACACGTGTGTGTTAATCTAGTTTGTTCTTCTTAGCACTAAAAGAGAATAGTATGAACTAAAAGGGGAGATAACTAACAGAAGGTGCATTCAAGTTCTTCAAAACTGGAACTATTTAACAAGTACCAAATATATGCCAAGTTTTCTACCAGGCATATTCTATATGTTCTTGCATTTGATCCACTTTACAACTGTATAACAACAAGGACTGTGCCTTTCATAGTCACCTCTCTATCCTCAATGCCTTTCACAACACTGGTGCTTATTTAAAACTTGCTGAACAAATTTTTTTTTTTTTTTTTTTTTGAGACAGAGTCTCGCTCTGTTGCCCGGGCTAGAGTGAGTGTCGCGGCATCAGCCTAGTTCACAGCAACCTCGAACTCCTGGGCTTAAGCAATCCTACTGCCTCAGCCTCCCAAGTAGCTGGGACTACAGGCATGCACCACCATGCCCGGCTAATTTTTTCTGTATATATTTTTAGTTGACCAGATCATTTCTTTCTATTTTTAGTAGAGACGGGGTCTCGCTCTTGCTCAGGCTGGTCTCGAACTCCTGAGCTCAAACAATCCGCCCGCCTCGGCCTCCCAAGTGCTAGGATTACAGGCGTGAGCCACCGCGCCTGGCCTGAACAAATTAATTATTACTATTTTGCAGATGAGGAAACTGAGACGCTGGGAGGTTAGGTAACTTACACATATCAGACAGGGAATAAATGGTAGAGGTGAAATTTGAACTCAAATCTACCTGTGCAATTTTCCCCCGTGCCTTGATGAATGTTTGATATGATCTTCTCTGAGACTAAAGCAAAGACAGAAACGTAATAGGTAACTGAATTACATGCTATGTTGGTGGCCACAGCTGTGGGGAAAAAGCAAGCAGAGTAGAGGACTGGGAGTACATGGAGCAGGGAGGGCAGGTTGCAGTGTTGACCAGGGTGGTCAGAGTTGGCCTCATCGAGGAGGTGAAATGTGAGTAAAGCCTCGAAGGAGATGAGCAAGTGAGCAGAAGAGAATGCCAGGCAGGGGCAACAGCTAGAGCCACCCCCTAACGTGGAAGTACGCTGGTGGCTCAAAGAACAAGGTGGCTAATGTGGCTGGGGTTGGAAGAGCCAGGGGAGGGTCCTAGGAAATGAGGCCAGAGGTGATGGGGGGATGGGAAAACCCATGTGTCAGGCATTGCAAAGACTTAAGCTTTTACTTGAGTGAAATGGGACTCACTGCGAGACTTGGAGCAGAGCAGGACGTGATCTGACGCCCATTTTATACAGGCCACCTTGGCTGCTGAGTTGAGAACAGACCATGGTAGGGGCAAGGGCAGGCGGGGGAAGACCAAGTAGGAGACTACATCCAGTTACCCAGGCAAGAGACGACGGGGCTCCCCAGGGGGTAGCCATGGAGGTGGAGAGAAGTATATTCTGGACATGTGAGAGAAGACAGGAGTTAAGGATGACTCCAGGGCTTTTGGCCCATGGTACAAAACCACCATCTGTTTAGGCTCATCCCTGCATTCTAAGAAGGCAGAAGCCTGCAGTCTGACTCACAAGGCCTTAAATCAACCTGAGAGAAATAATAGGGTGTTTTACAGATTTCAAAGATGTTTCTTTTTGTTCTTGATGGAGATGCTTACTGCATGCAGCCTGTGAGCAAAGAGGAAGGAAGGAGCTCCTTTAAAAATGTATATTTTTTCCCTTGATTTGTGTGTTGTAAAGCAAGCTTTGGAAAGTGTTTCCTTTGCTGTGCTCCCTCCCTTCATGTCGAAGGCTGTATGATCTCTCTCCTGCTTCCCTGGACTCCAGGTTACCTGGACCCAGCCCTGCTGGCCACTAAACGCTGGGGCTTTCAAACAGCTTTCCAAAGCTGGGAGCTCTGGGCAGATGCTGACTTCTAGGTGACCTGAATCTGACACCAAGGGTGAGAAGCCAGGGCTGTCCCCTCTCCCCTAGTGAAAAACACAGACATTTCTGCTTAGCCTAGGCTGCCAGGCAAATGTCGAGCCATCGGCTCTGGACACGATCAACAGCGAATATGGAGCTCCCTCCTGGCCCCCACTGCTTGGCCGGGAAGACCGTCTGAGGGAGGTTAGAGCAGAAATTGCCAAAGGTTTTGCAGAGGATAAGTCTCCCACTTACTTGCTTTGAGGGTTTTCTTTTAAAAATGCTAAAACAGAAAAGCCAAAATGATAGAAAAACTATATTTTTGTAAGGAAAAGCTTACTGCACATCTACTATATGCAAGACACTATGCTGAGTGTGTTTAAAAGCACTGCCTTGCTCAATCTACACAGCACTCTGGGAATTCAGGATTATTTTCTCCATTTTTCTGAGAAACAAAGTTCAGAGAGGCTAAGTGATTTGCCCGAAGTGGTCCCCTAGTCAGTACAGATGTCTGACAAAGTACAGCTTTCACCACAGCTGCCTCTAGGGTGACTGACTGTCCCCTCTGCCGAGGACTAAGAGGGTTTGTGGGATTTTCAGTTTTAGATGCAGGAAAGTCTCCCGCAAGCCAGGACAACACGGTCACCCTAGCTGTCTCTTTAAACTAAAGTATGCACAGAGAAAACACAGTCATTTCAAAAATACCTACAAGATTATGTGGAATGACTACCTAAGGGGTTCACCTTTCAGAAGAGCAAGTTCCTATTCCACCCAGTCAATAGCCTGTTTCCTGCAATTACAAGAGTGAAGTCCTTGGTGAGAACTTACTACAGAACGTTAATCCCCAATTTCCCACACACCCAACCCCACGCCAGGATCACTTCCTCCAGCTGACTGTCAAAGCAAGCTTGCCAGTTATGAGTGTTTGCAAAATCCCCTTCTCTTTTGCATGTTTGCTGCAAAATGTCGACTACATCTCTTGCTCTGGTCATTATCATTTCTACCCCTGACTAACTTACTCAAGGACTCCGGCCAATCCTTGCTGAGGGGATATCAATAAATTTAGCGGCTTAGGATAAGATTCGGCTGCTTAGAAAGGTGGTGTGACTTCTCCAGAGCCGGGGTTGTACCATTGGCTATACCGCTCATTCATTCCACAGACATTTATGCCAGCTTTGTGCCAGGCCTACAGCTGTTGTCTTCACATACTTTGTCAACTGGCAGAGGCCTCTGTCTTCAAGGAGTCTCACTGGCATGGTGTCCTGGGGACTGAGAGAGCGACAATATAGAAGACATCATTTTTCTCTTTATCACCCAGCGACTTGGTCAAAGAAACTAGGAGCAGAAAATAAGCGAAAACAGTTGAAGTGTTGCCATGGACCACGTGGGCTTCGAGCAGCCAGCCCAGCCTTGCCAAGGGTGAGAGACCCTTGACGTGAGCTGGTGTGCTTGTGAACAGTGCTGGCAGGGTGGGCCGAGTGGCAGACGGGCCCTCCGTACACCTCTCTGCACAGGCCGGGAGCATGGGAGGGAAGGCAGGACACTCTGGATCATTTCTCAATCTCAGGGATAACACCCCTAGGGAACGGAAGGTTGATTGAGTCACTCTGATGCAGGGATAGATGGTAAAGGGCTCGTCCTTCCCTAGCAGTAGTGTGTGACCCCCTGCCTGTTGCTGTCTTGCTCGTGCAAGTTTCCCCCGTGGCGATGGCGTGCTGGTAAATCTTTGACAACTGGCTGTCAGGGTTGGGGGGAGAGAAGAAGCCCTTGTTTGTAGCATTTGACGATTCCTGTGGTGTAAGTACTCCCACCATAGCCAATCCCAGGTTGCCAACATGATGTCACTGAACACACAGTTGGGAAGAGATGCTAGCACACTCCTCCCCTGAGCTGCCTCCAGCACACCCCCACTCAAATCCCCACTCCAAGAATTCAGCCCCTTATCTTCCTTTAGTCACACTCTCTTCCAATTCTTGAATGAAGGAGGAGGGGAATTTTGTTGTTGTAAGAACATGAAGGAAGCACATGACACTTTGCTTGACTGTAGTGAGGGTATGTGGATTTTTACTACTTAAAGTCAAGTCATTTCTCCCTCTACTGCTAAACAAGTTCACATGCATGATTTCAGAGCAACTTAAAAAACTGCTGTGAAAGAGAAGCAGCAGTTATTATCGAACATATAAGGAAACAGCCTCAGAGTGGTTAAGAGACTGCTAACCAAACAACTACATCTGAGTCCCAAGCCCTAATTTTATTTCTTCGCTTGTTTGTTTAAGTCCCTCCATTCATTCTGCAGGGTGAGTGTGATGACAGGGCTCCCTGTTACTCAGAGGACAGAGTCCCCGGTGCTCAGCATGGCCCAAAGGCCACTTTGCCTGGACCCTCCTTCTCTCCAGCTTGATCTCTGTCCTGCACCTCTCCTCACCAGTCTGCCACCTTGTCTCGACTCCAGCCACATGGTTTGGAATCCCCTTGAATGACTGGCTTCTTTGCAGCTCTGGCCTCCAGCTTCACCTTCCCCTTCCTCACTATTTGGGACACTCTTCCTTTGTACCCAGGCCCCAGCCCCCAGCTAAGATCTGCATATCTTTCTACTAATTTCTTGTCCTTATTTCTTTAGAAGACAATCTGCCCCTCTAGACTGTATTAAACTCCTTGAAGGCAGGGACTGGGCTCAATGTACCCTCTATGATCTAGAACACATAGGAAATTTATAATAAATGTCTGCTGAATCTTATCTTGTTATTTCATTATAAAAAAAAAAAAAACAGTCCTGTTGCTCAAAAAGAATTTTCCATGTTCAGATGGCCTGAAGACTGAAAATGGTCTTGAGAAAGAAACCAGACATCATATCGGTGGCATTTCTGATGAGAGGCAGACCCTTGTCAGAGGGGAAAACAGGGCAAAGTCAGACAACAATCAGATTTCCCACGACGGCAGATCCGGTGCCCTCCTACCGGCACACCTGAAATCAGTCCCTTCCCTCCAGACAGTGGCATTTGAGAGGTGTCACCCTCAGCAGCCTTGCTTGCTAGGACTGTCACAGTGTGCAGCTGCAGAGGTTATATAGGGCTTGGCCAGAATCATCCTGGCCTTGACCTGGGCCAAGGAATGCGAAGCTACCAGGTGGGACACAAGTGCTTATCATAGTTCGACAGCCCACTTTGGGCCTCAAACACACGTGTGGCTTTGCTTCATCCTTCTAATATACCCAATATGCTGCTTCTAACATGCGTGTTCTTCATCAACTCAGTTTGCAGAATTAGAAAGCTGCTTCTGGGGAAGCTTCTCTTTCTGTTTCCTGAGTTTTAGAAACAGGGCACCTCAGACACTGCCTGTCCTTACGCAAATGCGAATATAGCCTCCGGGCCTTCACCCCAGAAGAGACCTAAATAGACTAGTCTGTCCCTACACTGCATGGTACAAGGTCCCTCACACCCTATCTCCTCTCCAGCCTCAACAGGTACCAAGTCCAAACATCCACCCCATGCTCAGGCCAGTAACTCCCATAATAATAGTTGCAGGGAATTATTAACCGGCAAAAATAGCCTTTGCTCAAGGAAGTTATAGAAATGCTGGGTTAAAAAATATGAAGAAGATACCTTTACCAGAGGACATTTGAGAGCTTTAACTTGCTATGGTGTACTATGAGCCTCCAAAACAAGGTGAGATATGCAGTATTTCCCAGACTTCACGGACCATGGAAATCCCCACTCAGCCCCTCTGTGGTGGATCATCTTAGGGCATGGTTGCTCTGCCAACATAGCTGTGGGGACCTCGCTCTGGCCTCATGCACTCATTCAGTCACTGAGCAGGTGAGGCACTGCACCCAAGGCCAGGGAGAGGAAGCATCAGTGGTTTTGGAAAATGTTTTTTAAAGCCCACGTCAGAGAGGGCTACAGGGTAAAGTCAGACAACAGAATGTGGAACAGAAAATGTTAAAAGATCTCTAAAACAAGTGTTTTTAATCCTTAGTTGTAGAACCATAAAAAGCATAAAATGTTGCCAAGAAATAAACCGTTTATTCCCTCTGACATCTTATCCACTCTCATCACGGTGGAAAGAGCGCAGGCTTGAGAATTAGATACACCTGAGTTTAAATCTTGGCTCGGTTCCTGTTCACAGGTTCTAAAACTGCCTTGCAGGGCTGTGGTGAGAATTAAATAAGGTAATGACCCCATCGCATAATAATAAGCAATTAATATATGCCTTAAAATTATTATTTTTTATGACATGGAAAACATCCCACTGTGTCTTATGCAAATAACCTCTGCTGTATTTATATGGAAGCAATGATTCTATTAATACTCCAAGCTCTGGCACATGTCCTGGTCCAGGACAAATCTGCATTAGTCAGGGTTCTCCTGAGAAACAGAACCAACAGGACAGATAGAAAGAGATTTATTGTAAGGGATTGTCGCGTGAGATTGTGAAAGATGAGGGGTCCCCAGATCCGCATTGGCAAGCTGGCAATCCTGGAGAACCAATGGTGTAGTTCCAGTTTAAACGCTGGTGGCTCAAGACCCAAGAGCTGACGTTTCAGTTCAAGTCTGAAGGCCAGAAAAAACCAACGTCCCAGCCTAAGTGAGGCAGGAGAAGTTCCCTGCCTTACTCAGCCTTTTTTTTCTATTTAAGTCTTCAGTTATTGGACGAGGCCCACCCACATTGGGAGGGCAATCTGCTTTACTCAGTCTGCTGATTCAAATGTTAATCTCATCCAGAAACATCCTCACAGACTCAGTCAGAATAATGTTTGCCCAAATGTCTAGGCATTTCATGGCCCAGTCAAGGTGACATAAAATTAACCATCACAACATCTAAATATAGCTACCGAATTATCGAGGTTGAGTAAATCTGGAATTCAGGGCTGTCAGAAGACCAAAGTGCCAAGCAGCAAGTTGGAATGCCAAATGACAGCCCAACCAGTGCTGAGATGCCTAAATAACTAGAGGAAACACTCAACAATCTAGCTGGAGTGAACTATTCAACAATTTTGTCTGCTGCCCACGGACTGACCTCCAAACATGAGCAGATCATGGCATCAACTTCACTGCCAACATTTGGAGAATTATAAAAATGAGAGGGGAAATGCTCTAAGCCACCAAACAAAGCATCCCACACTGAGAGACATGTTTTGTTTTATTTGGTTTCTAATCATATAGCCTTACCCTGTTAGTGCATTTTAAAAGATAGAACAATGAAGCATCCCAACAAACCTCTGCCAGCACTGATGAAACCGAACAGTTAACGAGTACAACTGAGACTACCGCCGGGAAATGGGCAGGGAAGCAGGAGAACAGTTGCCAAGAGTACTAAAACCTCAATTAATGGGACTCTAACTAACTTAAGCTTTCATTCTGCTGGACTCTTTACACGCTACTTTTATTAGTAGTAGGAACACAAGTCACAAGGTCATGTGGCATGAAAGGAACTAATGATTGCTGAGTGCCAGTGTGCCAGGCACGGTGCCAGGCCCTTCAAAGACATTCACCCACATAATTTTCACCACAACCCTGAGGCAGGTAAGCATTTATTTTCCCCATTTTATAGATGAGAGGACTGAAGTTCACAACAGTTAAGTGATTTTCCAGGGTTATACAACTTGATGAGCCTTTCTCCTTATGGTCAGAGAATCATATCATTTGTCCCTTCACTAAAGATGCCAGGATACTCAAGTTCCAATCTTAACACAATCCCTCCTCATGGATTTTATTTAATTTCTAGTTTTTTCCTGTGTTCTTATAAGCCACATCAAGTCCTTTATGTATCAAAGTAAAAGACAGATGGGTAGACAGATGCATAGGACATCTGGAATGATGACCCACATTTATCTGATTCCAAAACTCTTACTCCTTTTACTTTATTAAGTTGAAGACATTAAGTTGAACTAGGTTTTCTTTTTATTGCTTGGATTTTTTATTTATGCATCTTTGAGGACTTTCTAGGATGTATCTACACCTATATATCTTCGGTGTGCAACAGATCTTAGAGTAATTTCCTCCAAGAACATCCCCATCTTATCTCTCCTAATGAATGGAACCAGAGTTCTTTTGCTAAAGCACTGAACTATCTGACCAAGTCAGTACCCTATTGTTGAAATTGAAGATATCTACTTATTGCCATAAGCAAATGTTGAACTCTGGGTAAGGTATACAGGCTGAAGTGTTTAGGGGGAAAGAAACTAATATCTGCAACTTACTTTGACATGTACCAAAACCAACATGGGGAGAAGTAACATGGACTGATGGATCACAGGGGAATAGATAAATGGGTACATTCACGGAAAAGCAAATGTAGCAAAATGTCAATTGTAGAACAGAGGTAGACAGTATATGACGACCTTTGCATAATTCTATCACTTTAATGGTATATTTGAAATTTTTCATTTAAATGTCGAGGATTCATAGAGAACGAAAGTGGAATGGTGGTTGCCAGGGGCTGCGGGGAGGGGAAGAGTTTGAGTTTGGGATGATAAAAAAGTTCTGAAGATAGTGGTGATGGTTGCACAACAATGTGAATATACTTAATGTCACTGAATTATAAAGGTTCAAAAGGTATATTTTATATTTTTTATGTTACGTATATTTTGCCACAAAAATAAATAAAATAATTTTAAAATGTTGGGGGAGAGAAGCAATGAATTACTATGAAAATTTGCTACAGCAACAGTGATTTCTCTGGACAATACACAGAAAGGATAGAACAACAAGAGAAGAGAGATTTATAAATATTGTTACATAAACATGGGAAAAATGAAGTAAAATATATTAAATAAGCCAGACCAAAAAAACAGTCTGTCTTTCTAAAACAAGAAAGTTATACACAAATTATTTGGTTTCAACAGAAGAAAGTACCTGTGGGAGGAAATGTTATCTTTGGCATTATCGAGAACCCTGAACTGAAATCTGATGTTGCTTCTTAAAATTTCCACTACATAACCGTGTGCTCTCCGCAAAGCATTGTGTTCATAAGCGTTTTACTCCACCGTGTTAATGTTGTAATCTGGAAGAAAAATATTGGATTAAGTGATACTTAAGATCCTTTCCAACTGTAACATTTTATAATTTGAGGCATCTTTTGCACGTTTTGTACAAGTCTTGGTATGGTTAAATAAACACTAAATTAACTGATTTAAAAACAATCAAACAAACCTATCTCTGCTGTATCCTTCTTGTCTGCTAAATCAAGTGTGAACCTTGGGCATGGCAGAGAAGGCCCTCCCTGCCTACTGCTCAGCCTCCCCATCTCCTATCACTCTTATCTTTCCAGGCTACAGTCATCTGCCTTCTCTCAAGAGTACCATCCACTGTGCCTTTAAATATGCTTTTTCCACTGGCTAGAGGGCCCAACTCTCCTCCCCTCTGCTGACATCACTCCTGACGTGGGTACACATTCCCCTGGCTTACTCAGATTTTTAACCCAACTCAACTATCACTTCTTCAGTGAGGTCTGCTCTGACCTTCACCTTCCCATGTCACCACCAACATAAAAGTTGTTCTACCTTCTACGTTCCCCGATCTCTGCTTCCAACTATCAGCTGTAGTCATATTGCATATTTTATTTTTTTGGTCATATGCTTGTCTCCAAAGTCAGTGAATGTGTGGCAGGGAACAGCCCATTAGACTTCACCCCACTCCCAGGTGCCCAGCACAGCAGGGAGTGCATAACGATCTCTCTGTTTTTATGGGTAGAATAGAAAGACAGGAGGGAGAGGGAAATTAAGGAAGGCAACATTCATTTGTCTATGTCCCACCCAACCTCTGGCTGTTTTATTATGACATTCCTAAAGAAGAATTTCTTATTTGAAGAAATAAGTAGTATAAATTCTGCTATGTTTGATACGAAAATAAATCCATAGTTCGAGTTGCTCCCATTAGTCATCTAGTGCCATAAATTAAACTTTTGCCTGGTGGCATATTAATCTATTTTCCCTTAAATTACACACTCATGCCATATGCTTTGAGCTGCCAATCTCCACTAAATTAAGGAAAAAGTGAAGATGATGTTTTACTTTAATTTTTCAGAAAGCCACATAATTACTTGAGACCTGGTTAAGGCAGTACATAATGCCTTGCAGAGGCAGACATTGATTGCCCTTCCCCTGTAATCTAGACTGACCCATCCATAACCCACCTACTTGCCAGAATAAGAAAGGTGAGGCCCAAACACCAAATAGTATCTGAGCAATGCCTGAGATGATGACATGTGTGTGCACACACACACATGTGAACACACACGTGCACACACACAAACATAGACACTTGTTTTCCCACTGCTGACTTTCTCTTTACTGAACAATTTAGTGCCAACCTCCATCCCCACCTAGGGCCAGACTTGGTGCTCCTATGTTCTCCCTCATACTTGAACAAATGTGCTAGAGGAAAAGAAAGAACTAGACAAACATGCTCTTAAAAAATGGTTGATTTGATTCACCATGACTTTGTTCTAACTAACAGAATTCCCACATGGCACAGTAGATTGGACCCATTAAATATTTTGCTCACATTTGATGTCACTTATTTGATGTCCGGGCTACACATAGGACCATAGTGCTAGAAATTAAGAAACAAGACCCAGATCCAAATTATCTTGCCTCCTGAATCTAAGTTTTTTTTCCTTGTTTCTGTCTAAAACATTCTTTTGAAGTCAACCTGCTTCTCAAACATGGACCAGCAAAGTTGTTCTCACAATGGATTCCCCACCCAAGGCCTTAAAAATAATGATAAAAATTTGGTTTGGGTAATATCAGATACCCAAGATATATTTCTTGGCCTAGGACAATTGAAAGTTGGTTCGGTATTTAGATTTCTGGATTCTTCTAAACAATGATCTATAATTCAAGATATTCTTAAAGATCTTAGAGCACTTAGAAAAGGAGAATCCTTCTTCCATCACATCTGTTCCCTCAGACCACATTAACTGAGCACCTCCTGGGTATTTACTTAACACAGAGCAGGTTCCTTTGGGTTTCCTGGGAATAGAGGCCACCCTCTTCATTGTCATCCAGAGTGGACTACTGGAGGGCTTCTATGTCAAGTAAGCTTGACATACTTGGGTTCCAATCCTCATTCTGCCACTTACCAGTCATGCTCTTGGCAAGCTGTTTAACCTCCCTAAAACTCAGCTTCCTCATCTGTAAAATGAGGGTAATAATACTCTCCTCAAAGGGTTGTTACAAGAATGAGGTTAGCAAACCTATATAAAGCACCTGGCATGATGCCTACCTCATTAAATGTCAATTCCCTTCCCTGCTTACTTTCCCATCTAGGAAGAGGCAACTGTCCAGGAAAAATAACACTCATTCCTGAGAGGTCTGGAGTGATAACTGCTTCTACAGCATGGTGCGCTGCCAAAAGGGAGACAAAGGGCCAAAGGACAACTTTTGAGGTGACTGCTGTTTAGACTTTGTGTCTCCTGGGGACTGCTGGCAGAGGCACTGGCCACTTGTCTGCTGCCAAGGGCAGGCCATGGAGAAGCTGGTTTATTAAGGGCATTTTGTATGCTGTGTATGCACACACAGAGGCCTCTCAGCTCTCCCTGGCCTCAGCGGGGTTGCTTCACATAGAGAATTTGGGATTGAGGGGCTTCCCCAGATGGTTGAGGAGCACATCACAAGTCTCATAAAACCAAATCCAATTCAATAAGAAGAGAGGTTCCCACTTTGATCAGCTAACACTCTGGAGCCACTTACAAATAAGGGTGAATTGGGCTAAAAGTGCAGACCCAGAGGGTGCTGGTTAAGTATAATCAATTAAGTTCAGGGTTTTATCACCTCCACTTTCCCACCCAACACCCCTCAAGAACCAAAGTGGACAAAAAGAATGTGGAGTAGATATGAGAAGGAGAGAGATTCCAAAAGACATTTGGAAGCAGAAAAGGGAAAGAAGAAGGTACAATTTGGCTATCCTACCAGAGAAGAGAATGCTACAACCTAAATGCTTACACTCCTCTAAATGAGGAGTGAGTTAATTCATCCTGCAGAACCCTGAGAAGACCCAAGACTTGAAGGAATCTGAGAATGGAGCTGAGGGCAGGGATCTTGGCTACTTCCCTAACCCCAGGATGCTGGTAGCCAGACAGATGCATCTCACTCATGCCCAGGTAGGAGACAAGAAGATCCTTCTCTTGAGAAATTGTAGAGCTCCAGAGAAGACACCACCAGATACTAGTTTGTGATTCTCCAAAAAGATACCAGCTAAAAAGCTGCCCAATTACCCTACAGTAAATCCCAACAATTGAAAAGACCCAACCATGGAGAGGGGGCTTGCTATTGTTAGGTTGGGACAAGGAGGAAGGGAAACAGATGCTTTGTCTAAGGGGTTTCCACTGAGAAATAGCACTAGAAGATGCTCTGTCTATGATAGGAGGAAGAAACTGATCAGAGGGGGCTTCTAAAAAAGGAACAGATGACATGTCAAGGGGGCTTCCAAGGACTAAACAGATGTTTGGTCTACGACAGGGGGTATCCAAGGACTGACCAACCAGAGAGAGGTAGAAAGGCTACAAGGTGGAGATATGACCAAAGCTACAAAAGAGGGTCCTTGGAAAATGTGTACAAGTAAGATGACAGTATCCTCAAGTGACCTACCCTCATTAATATAGTAAAAAGCACACCCACCAGTGCCATGACAGGTTATAAATTCCATGGCAATCCTGGGAAATTGCCTTACAAGGTTAAAAATGGGGAAGGTTCCCAATTCTGGGAATTCTCCACCTCTTTCCAAGAAAAACCATGAATATTCCACTCCCTGCTTAACATAAAATTAGGGAATCAGCATAAAAGGGAAAATCTTGTTAAACTCAGGGCACCTCCACTTACGGGGATTAACCTATTCCTTCTCCGGAGTGTACTATGTTTTAGTAAACTTTGGCACTTTGCTTGCTTGCATCTGCTTGGTCTGCTCATTTGTTCCATCAACTCGGTACCAGTAACCATTCTTCAGTACTGGGAACCAAGAACCAGGGGACATGGACCTGACATCTGGTCCCCACACCTGACACAGTTAGCTCTTAATGCTCTTAAATATGAATGAACAGACAATGATTGTCATGTATTTAAGAAAAGCCTTCAAGATGATAAGAGTCAAAAACAAAGAGGAACCTGGGGGAAAAATCAATACAATGCAGGAAAGAGAAGAAACTTTTAGAAAAAAACAATAATTAATATCTACAGAGATAAGAGAAAATATTGCAGACAAGAAACAAGAATAGGATGCTACCCAAATAAAAGGAAAAGAGAGCTATTAAAACTGAAAAATATATTAGACAAAATAAAAAAGATTCACACAAAGGGTAGACATAAGGTTGAAAAAAATCTAATATGAAGTAAAACAAGAAGACAAAGACATGGAAAATGATACAAAATATCTTTAAAAATGGGAGAACAATCCAGCATAGCCAACATCTGACTGAGAAGAATTCCAGACATAGCGAAGTGAAAATGGAAAGGAAGAAATTATTGGAGGAATGACACAGTGACATTTCTCAGAATTAGACATGAGTTCCCAGATGACAAGGGTCCTCAGAGTGCCCAGCATAATGAGAAACAGGACACATAGCAAGGGAAGTCATCACAAAATTTCAGAACATCAGAGCTAAAGAGAATACACTGAAAAGTTTTCAGAGAGGGTGAAAAAAGTTCACTTCACATAAAAAGAACTGGAATCAGAGAGCACCACAGTTCCCAATTGTAACATAAACACCCAAAGACAACAAAGCAATGCCTTAATTGTTCTGAAAAATATTTCTCAACCTAGAGCTCTATGCCTAGCAAAAATTTCAAACAGGTGGAAGGCTGGAATAAAGATGTTTTAAGACATGCAAGGTTTCAAAATATATATTCCTTTTCTCAGGAAGCAATAGAGATATGCTACCCCCAGGGCTCAACTTGACTTCTTTCCTGAGTTGGATTTTCTGTTTCTCAGTTCCTGAGTTGAAATAATATGAACTCCAAATATTGATGATGGAGCCAAAACGATACTGTACATACACTGGGAGGATGGAGGAAGGGGAAATGGGAATGGTGGTCTAAGAAAACTGAATCTATCTACCAGAACAGGAGGTCAATGGGTAATGTCTACACTTAAGAAAGAAAGAACAGCACTTTATGCATGTATTATTTTGATTTAAAAATATTAATTTAAAATAAAAAGGACCAAAACCTGAACCATGACTCACTACAAAATGTCTACTGGTCACTTGAAAAATGTCATTGGCTAACAATCCAGTTCAAATGCATGGCAGAAAAAACCCTTCAAACACCTTCTCTTTGAGATCTGAACTCAATATGTTTTTCTTCTTCAAGGCTTCACAAAATATATATACTTTAGCAAGAACCTGCCAAAGTCCTCCATACAAACTGTGGTTGAAAACCTCATGTTTCTCAAGCCAGTGAAAATAAGGGTCAAACTGAAAAAGATCTCAGCATGCCTGTTCCAAAATCCCCGTGGGTGCCTTGACCAACGAGATGGTAGGAAATGGAGAAGAAGGCACATTTGCAGCTACAGGTGGTAGACAAAAACCATGCTTACCCCCTCTCTCTCTAACAGGGACTAAAAGGGACATGAGGTCACTTTCTTTCTTAAAGGCATAAGCCCAAAGAGAAAATGAGAGCAGATACAACAGTAGTGGTATTTTGGAACCCTGAAGAGCAAAGAGATGAGTAGTAACTGACTCAGGAGACTAAAAAAAAAAAAAAATCCGCAAAAGACTCAGTAATTGGTAACAACATGTTCCTCTGGAAGAGGAAAGGCTGAAAACAGGAGGATTTGTTGAAAATCTGATTAAGAATCGGATCTCAAGATTCACTGCCTTGCTCCATATAGCTAGACATTCCCTTATGCCAACAAGACTGAAGGTTTAGTCTTTGGGGCGGGTAGAGTAGAACATCTCTGGAAGGAGACAGAATATGCAGCCCTCTTCCTCTTGATCTCCCAGAATGTTGGAAGATGAGTATCCAGAGGAGTGGACACGGCCAAGGGAAGAATCAGTGAGCTCACATATATGTCTGTCAATAGAAACTGCCAAAACTGATATGCAAACAGAAAAGAGAATGGAAAAGAACAGAATATACAAGAATGTGGGGCAATTACAAAAGGTATAACATATATATCAATGGGCACACCAGAAAAAGAAGAAAGAAAGAAAGGCAGAAAGGCAAAAAGAAAGAGAGAGAGGAAGGAAGGAACGAAAGAAGGAAGATTTGAAGTAAGAATGGCTGAGAATTTTTCAAAATTAATGACAGATACCAAACCACAGATCTGGGAAGCTCAGAGAAAACCAAGTAGGATAAATACAAAAAATCTACACCTGGGCATATCATACTTAAAATGCAGAAAATCAAAGACAAAGAGAAAATCCTGAAAGAAAAGAGCAGAAAAAATACCTCATCTATAGTGGAACAAGGATAAGAATTGCATTGGACTTCTCTTCAGAAGCCTTGCAAGCAAGAAGGAAGTAGAATGAAATATTTAAAGCACTGAATGAAAAAAACACCCATCAATTTAGAATCCAGTAAGCAGCAAAATTATTCTTCAAAAGTGAAGTAGAAATAGACTTTTTCAAACAGAAATTGAGTGAATTTGTTACCAGTAGACCTACCTTGCAAGAAATGTTAAAACAGTTCTTTAGAAAAGAAGGAAAATGACATGTCAGAAACTCAGATCTACAAAACTAAAGGAAGAACATTAGAGAAGAAATAAAGGAAGATAAAATCATTTTTCTTATTTTTAATTGATCTAACAGATAACAGTTTGTTCAAAATAATAATAGTCACCTTGCATTAATATTTTGTGATTGTAGCTTATCGACAAGTGAAATGCATAAGAGCAATGTGGTAAGGATACGGAGGGAGGACTGGGAATTCTCTGTCCCAGATGCCTGCACTGCTCATGAACAGCACAGTGTTATTTGAAAGTGGACTTGGATTAGCTGCATATGTATATTACAAACTCTAGGGCAACCACAAAAAAATTTTTTAAAGAAGTATAATTGATACACTAAGACAAGAAAGAAAGGAAATCATGTAAAATGCTCAATTAAAACCACGGAAGACAAAAAGAATGGAAAAGAAAAAAGGAAACAAAGAAGGGCAACAAATAGAAAAGAGTTACGAATATGATAGACATTAATCCAACTATATCAATAATCACTTTAAATGTGAGTGATTTGAATATGCTAATTAAAAAATGGAGACTGTGAGAATGGATTAGAAAATAAGACCCAACTCTATGTTGTCTACAAACACAAAACAAAACAAAAAACTAGCGTAATTACCTTCAGTGAGAAAAGGGAAATGGGAAGAATTTCCATATTCTTGGAAATTAAGAATATGATAAAAGCAATTAAAAATTCAATCAAAATATTATAATACAGGTTGAGGAAATCTTCCACAGAGTACAGCAAAAAAGAAAAAAAACCCACAGAAACAGAAATAGAAAAAACAAGAAAATTAGTGGATTCATCCAGGAGATAGTGAAAGATCAAAGGGTTTCCCAGGCCATAATTCCAGAAGAAATGTATGCAAGATACACAACCTCAATCCTTCCTAAGCATTTGTTTGGCACTTATTTTGTACCCAATACCATGACAAGCACCAATATTTGGCTCAAAACCTGTATTAAAGTGCTCCTTCTTTGTTCTAATGAGCATGTAAGGTGCACAGCATAAATGTTCATGATTTGGAAAATCTGGCCATGGTTTCCTGCTGCAACCCCACATTGTCTGATATAACCCAGGTCCCTTCTGGCCTGGTCCCTGCCTGCAGACCCAGGCCTGCAAGCTGTCCAGAGCATGGAGCTTGTAAATGGTATCTGAGTCACTCGGCGCAGTACGCTGGCTAACACAGGCTTCTGTGCCAATGTTCGTGCCTTCTCGTCAGTGCAGCCTTACTCCTGGCACACGCATATTCTGATTCATCTGGTCTTCACTCCAGGACCTGAGGTAACATAAGGCCTCTTCGCCAAACGCACATTCAGGGAATTGGCCACAAGTACTACAGCAGCAGAGGAGTGAAGAAAATTGGAAGCTCAGCCTTGAGGTGCATTTACTGAGTGCCCACCTTACTCTGCCCACAGTACAAGTCACTGGGGGTATAAAATTAACAAAATGCATATATATTTACATACAAGGAGACTCCTCATGGTGTTGTTTATGATCGCAAAAGGAAAACCTAGAAAAAACCAAACATCTGAACATAAGAAAAAGGTTATTTAAATCATGGAAAAGCCATACGAAGGAAGGGCTAACACACAGGCTTTAATAATAACAGAGATGGATTGACATGCATGGACAGATGTTTATCGCTGAGCAGGGAAAAAGACTGCAAAATAGTATCAACTTTTGAGTCTATTTTTGTTTTTTAGAAGAGCACATATAGCCCATCTAACTAACAGGTCTAAGTCAGGGTTCTCAACCCCAGCCCTACTGACATTTCGGATTGGATAATTACGGGTCGTGGGGGTCTGTCCTGTGCATCGCAGGACATTCAGCAGCATCCCTGGGCTCTACCCACTAGGTGCCAGTAGTAACTCCCCAGTCACGACAACCCAAAATGCATCCAGACATCGTCAAATGTCCCTGGGGTTCAAAATTGTCCCCAGCTGAGAACCAATGGTTTAAATGAACAAGTCTGGAATGGCACATGGTATAGACTTTGGTATATGCTGTGCAGCAAAGCTGTAATCATGTCTGTCTCTGCTTGGTGGGATAACAGGTGATTTGTCTTTTCTTCTCTTTAGAGGGAAGAGGGCTTCTGAGTTGTCTTTTCAAATTTTCATGGTATAAACATGTGTTTGTTGAGTTATTATTTTTAAAATACTGCATAGTCAGGTTGAAACAAAGAACTCGTCTTGGCCAATGGAATTTGTTAATAAACCCAAAATGAAATGTACTATTTCTGTGCTTGGACATGGAATGTCCAACTTAGATACACTTGAAAGAGAGATGATTTTTTACTTCAGAGAATACCAGCATTTTGGAGGTGGAAGATCACCTCTAGTGATCCTCTAGCCCAGGCATAGGCAAATTAAGGCCATGGGCCAAATCTAGCCTGCTGCCTGTTTTTGTAAATAACATATTTCTGGAATCCAACCTTTGGGATCATCCATGGTGGCTTTCACACTGCATCAGCAGACTCGAGTGGTTGCCACAGAGAATGTATGTCCCAGAAGGCCTAAGATATTTACCATCTGATCTCCTGCAGAAGGAGTGTGCTGACCTCCTCTAGGACAGCAGGCCTCAGCAGGTGGCCTCCCAGGGACCACTGTGCTCAGCCCAGTGTCCTCTTTGATGTCCCTCCTCCAGGCTTTTGCACTTGCTCTTCTCTCAGCCTGAACCCTCTCATGCAGGTCTGTATGACCCACTCCCTCACCTCCTCCAGGTCTCTGCTCAAACTCACCTTCTCAGTGTGGCCTTGATTAAAATTTCACCCCCTTCCCTATGCAGCACTCCTCATCCAGCCCCTTTCCCTGCTTGACTTTTCTCCCACAGTCTTGTTTCCTTGTGCTACACGATCTTCGTTTGTCTTATTTACTGCCAGCTATAAAATGCTAAATGTGAACAAGGGCATCTGTCTGTTGTGTTCACTGCTGAATGCCCAGTGCCTAGAACCATGCCTGGCACATGCCAACATTCCATCAATACCTGAACTGGTGCATGCAATCTCACCACCATCTGTACACATTTTCCTCCCGATACGCTTGTATATGTGCATGAATTAGCTGTCTTGAGGCAACTCACAGAGAGCTGACTGTGGCCAGGGAGGTGTGTGCGCCTTCTCATCCCCTATCTCGATAAAGCATTGAGATGCTCCACAGAGCACATTCAGCATCTACTTAACTCTTCCCAGCCACAGGCTGGCCCTGCAGAAAGGGAGTGGCAGAGAACTGCCCACTACCCTGTGCAGGGCTTTACGTTCCAAGACAAACATGTGAATATGCACAGGACAGAGGGGCAGCCAAACCAAATCATGAAACCATTACGCAAAAGAGGAGTGACAGGTTTAGATCATGCATGAAGTGAGGAGAACTACATTTTACAAGGGGCAAAATGATGACATATTTAGGGTTGAGATGAGGTGTCCCATACTCAGGACAAGAGGAATCAATAAGGGATAATGAAACAAAACTAGCAGTGAGGGTCTGCCATGTGCCAGTGCCACAGCAGGTCCCTTTACTGTCACTCAGAGTAAGGTTAAAGATGAAGAAACAGATTTAGAGAGGTCACTTGCCCAGGATCACAACACACAGGGATAGGTCCAGGTGTGCCTATTTTCAAAGCCCATGAGCTTTCCACTAAATGCTATGTATGATGAAGAGCTTAGAACCCTGCCTAGCTCGTAGTAAGATGCCTGAATCAGTCCTGTGTTCATTAGGAAGACCTGCTGCCTTCCGTGAAGAAACCATGATAACTAAGGAAGGATGAGTATTTCCCTTGACTCACCAAGAGAAGACTGTAACTTCACATTTGTCCCACCAAGCCCTCCCTCCTGACCCTTTCTGACATTACCTCCTTCTCTCCCCAGCCCCTCCCTCTCTCTCTGCCTAATTTAAAGTGAAGGACTAACCTCCCAGAGGTGGGGAACCTGCAGCCTTCTGATTTCAAAATTCTTCATTTTTTAAGCACCAAAGGAAGCAAGAAAAGCTTCATCTTTCTCTGCTGCACCCCTTTTAACAAGAAGATTTTTTCTGTAAAATTTGGATTCAGCCAAAAGGCTGCACTCAAGGATCCAGAAGGCCACATGTGAACCATCATCCCTCAAGATGGTGCTGCTGCCACCAATCTCGCATCCTTTCAGTGACTTCCATCTGATCCAACCCCAGATATGGGTGGTGTTTTCTGAGTGTTGCATTTAAGATCACAGAAGCAGGTGGGAAAGTAACAACTGAGCTTATTAGAAGATGACTTTAATTGCCTGGGAAGAAACTAAAAATCTCCTTCAACTCCCTGGAAAAATTTCAAAAACTCTGGAGTGGCTCTGAGCACTACACATTAGCTACACATAAAATATCTCATGTCGAACATACTCTCATTAAGCGATCAAAGCTAGAGGGTGCTTTTAGGGGATGCGAGAGGAGGCAGTGCACTGACACAAATCAAACTCTGTAGTGAGGCCTTTCACACACACCATGGCAGGGAAAAGGGCTCCACGTAACCAGGTGGCAAAACAGGGCTTCTGAGAGTGAGGAACTACTCCTGTCCTTCAGGACACAGGTCTCCCTGTCTCTGTCCCAGAGCAAACTCAAGGGCACTCTCTGAATCAGGCTCAAAAGAAACAAAACTCTCAAAAGCCTGCAAAAAATGTGAGAAAATGAAATCGGAAAGTGTAAAATTATATATCGCTAGTTTACAGTCTCTCAATTTTCACACTTCGAGCAGAGGAGCAGGTGTAAAGTGACAATAAGGATCTGTTTTCTGAGTCACCAAAGAGAGTAGGTTTGATCACCGATCCTGAAATCTTCTAAAAAGTAGTGCCACATTCATAGCATTTTAAAGAAACAAAATTGTGTGAGGTATAGGGAGTTGTTTATATTAAACTTGTCAGAACTCCTCCCCCATCTTGAGATGGTGCAGGGAATACGGGTGGGGTGAGGTGGCAGGCAAGGATGGCTTGATCAAAAGCAATTAGAACCACATCAGTTGGGGGATGGGCTCTCCTGAAGCCACAGAGGTGTTGGGAGCCAAGAGCCCACCAAGTCAAAGTCTGTGGGGAAACTGAGGTTCAGACCGGGAGACCTTTGGATCATAATCAAGCAGCAGCCAGAACTTCAGGGGAAAAGTTCAGAGCTAAGAAAACAGGTCGAGAGCAAGAACTGCTTGGGAATGCTGGAGGTGTAGCCCTCTCTGTGGGGGTTGGCAGCTCACTTTGTGGGCCAGTACATGGATGGCATGAGGGTGTGCCACACTGCCTTAAAGGATCAGAAGAAAAGTAGATAAAACAAGATTGAGTAATAAACCCACAAGAGTTACCTGCCTGCCCACTTTACAGGATAATACAGATGGTCAAATAAATAACACTGATTTCCCTTGATGTTTTCTCAACCTCATTTTGGTATCTCCACACAAAGTGTGAGTTACTTACAATACTGCTTTAACCCATTTATGGCTATAATATTGTCCTTTAATTGTGAAACCATAATTCTGTTCCCAAACAGATGGGCCATTAGAAACCTAAACTTTCTAAACACACTGGTAATTACAATTCCCTTACTTATAAGGGAATCCCTGTATTGAAGACAGTGTGTCTCTCTCAAGGTGGCCATGAGTCCTCTGGTGGGCTTCCCATGACTTGGGTGCTCATCCCAGATTGTTGGAGAGCTCCACCACTTGGCCTTTCTCACCTCCAAATTTCTCCTCTTTCTCTCACTTCTTTATTTTCCTCCTCTTCCTCCTCCTCTTCTTCATCCTTCTTCCTTCCTCCTCCTCTTCATCTTTTTACATTTTTTTCTTCTAAAGTTTATTATGTGAATGACATAAGTGATCCAGCTTAATTTTTGACAAATGTTTTGCCAGTGGTCTCAACACATTTTACTGAATCAGCTACTCCTTCTCCACCAATTTAAAAAGCATTCTTTATTACATATAAAGCTCTTATATATAATATATGTGGGTCCATTTCTGGACTTTTTATTCATTTCTGTCTATACCTGGATTTGTGAACAGTATTTTAATCATTGTAGCTGTATAATACATTTTTTCCAAGAGTGAAATTGACATTACTATTTTTTGTTTCTTAAAAATAACTGTCCTATTTTTACTTTTACAAGATACTTACGTAGAAATGAATATTGCCTTTTTAAATCAATTTGTCTAGTAATGTAACAATTTCTAATACTGAACCATCTTTGCATTTCTGGCATAGACTTTACTTGGTCACGATACTGCTAGAGTCCATTTGGTAATAATGGTTTTAGAATTTTTGCATCTGTATTCAGAAATGAGATTGGCCAGTAGTTCTTACCCTACTGAGAATGCATAATTTCTGAGAAAAATAAACCATAACCAACATTTGCAAAGTTGAACCTTTAATTTCTAAGCTCTTCAAGGCTATACAGTCCTAATGAGGAAAGATAAGCCAAAAAAGCCAACAATTCCAGGCAATCTGCCAAATGGCTGGTCAACAACAGTGTGACAACTTAATCATTATGGAATACAATTATAAATGTAGGAGACTTTACCATCTTTCCTCAGTTCCTTTGTTTTTTTAGTTTCTTTCTTGTCCCTGGCTCTCTTGGGAAAGAAAGGATGAAAACTGTGCAGACTCTGAAGAGAGCAGTCATGGAGGCAAGAACTGTCCTCCCAGAGGACTCAGCCCAGTGAAAAGATGTGACTTGTCAGATGTCCACCATGCAAAGCCACCCACAACAAAGAGACCAAGATGGTGGGGACAAAATAGCATGGATGAGAGAGCTCTGCTCAAGTAAAAGTGTGAGAAAATCCCAGGATATCGGGCTACTAAAAAGAGCGAGAATGAAAGATTTTGAAGAATTTCCTTAGACCAATCCCTTAAAATCCCTGAAACATTAGAGAAGCATGAGATTGAAAGCCGTGTCCTTTGAAACTTCAAGGGATATTTTGATAGCATCACTTTAGTCAACCAATTCCCCCCTTTTATTCCTGCACTTATGACCATGATGGGGTACTCATACACTATTCAATTTGTGGAAGAGTTGAAGTATTTCTATTCCTCCTGGCACAGAGCTGTACCTTCCTCATTCTCAAAGGATGCTCCTAAATGTACTCAGCAAACCCCAGAAGACATCAGACCTGCTATTCTTGGGGGGACAGGAGGAGTGTGTCCTCACTGCCTTCAATTAAAGCTGATGCAGCATAATAACCAAGAAGCAGTCAGGGAGTTGTCAGATTTATTCCAAGTAAACACCTTAATGACCTCCCCACGTGGCAGGGGGCTGCTTATAATAGGTGCATACATATGTAAAACAGCAAAAGAGAAGGTGCCAGGATTTTTCTGGCACCTGTACTTTCCTCTCCTGACTCTACCACCTAGGGATAGAGGGATGATGAGCTGTTGGAAACGCAAAAGGTGCAGTAACCTTGAAAAGCTGGAAGCTGAGGGAGCAGAGAGCTAGAGAGCAAGAAGCCAGAACAACAGAGGTTGGTCTGAAAGTCTTTTCAGTCCACATTTCCAATTAGGCGATTTTTGTCCTCTTTTGCTATTGCTTAGGACTACAAACTTATGGAATTATAAAGCTTGTGCTCCTTATAACCACATAGTCATTTTTTCCCAGAGCTTTACTCACATCCCTGGACAAGTTCATCAACAGCACCGTACAGAGCATTTCATGGTAATAAACTAAGCATTCAAACAGAGTGTTAACACTCCTCATCTCACTGTGACTTCCTGAACCATATGGGGAAAAGTACTTTCATTTGCAAGTTATTGCTCAACTATGCAAGTGAAATAAAATCTCTGCTTCTCAGCTCCTGTCCTCAGATTATGCAGACACAAAAAGCAGAAATCAAAACTCTCACTAGATATGCATCTGGAAACCCATCAGTAGGAAAATATCCTTGAAATTTCTGCCTCCCCTGATACTGTCAACTTCTCTTTCTATCCAACCCCTCACAGAAATTTTGCTTTAAAGATCAAGAGAAAAATATGGATCTCAAGCATTTTGGCAATCTAGGCTTTCCAAACTATTTGATCAAGAGCTATTTGCCACACTCTGCTAATACTGAGAATAACTACAAGAAAATTATCTCACATATAACTGGAACCATATAGTTGATACGTGATTTCACGTACATGATTCCTTTTGGGTGTCAGGGCCCATGAACGTGGGTCTGCTATACTCTTTTATAGATGATAAAACCAAAACCCACAGCAGTTTAGAGTCTTGCTCAAAATTATGATGGGAGCCATAACTGGAACCTAAGCCTTCTAACTGAAGTATAGCACTCTTTCACCTCTTTGTGTTTTCAAGTCTTTCAATCTTATTATGACAATTGGTCAATTTACCACTTAAGTGGGCACACAGATGCACACATAGATAGGCACGTGTGTATACCAGGATCTATAGTGATGTTCCATCTTTCATCCCTAATATGGTAATTTGTCTTCTTGCTTATTTTCTTGATGGGTCTGGCATGGGTAAAATATTTCCTATGTCAGGTTACAGTCAAGAGTGTTCAAAATCCACTGCTCATCTTTTTCCCCTGAGTGACTAAAGAAATTCTGAAATAAAGAGTTACCAAGAAGTTGAATTTGTGTCACGCTTTTAATCTGGGGGATAAGGGGTGTTTTTGTGAACTCATCAGACAAAAGAATTCAGGCTATTTTTCCCTCCCCTCTCAAGAGGGAGCCAGCTGGGCTCTGTATCTTTGTGGGATGGTTTCTGTTACCCTCAGGCTCTCAAGGAAGTGTTCACAGGACAATGTTTTAGGGGAGACTGAGCAAGAGGAGGACAGACTGGACACTGATAGAACAAGAAGAAGAGGGACTTGTCCTTTCTGTAAGGGTTGGACTCCCAGGGCCTGGGAAGTCACGTGAGTGCTTTGGGAAATAAAGGGTAAGAAGGAGAAAGTGGTGGGTTACATGGCATCACCATTGTCAAGCCAACAGTCAGTGAGGAGGGATCCTCTGAGCATCACACAGACAAGTACAGAGGCAAACCTGATAGACATGAAGAATCAGGTCCTAACTAGAATATCTATGAGCACATAGAGAAACACTGACAGTGATGACCACCATAGATTTAAGGCCAGGTTCTCCTTCCATTGCCCAAGAAACACATAAGTGCTGAGGTCCTTACAGTATTCAGTAGAGAAGAGAGAGAGCCCCAATAAAAATGAATATTAGAATACTTCTTAACTATAGCTAGTAAGGTTTAGAACAAAGTTTGATTTCGTTTACAAAAATAAAAATAAAACGTGAAATACTTTGTACCTTGTTTTAGTCTGTTTTCCGCTGATATAGCAGAATATCAAAGACTGGGTAATTTACAATGAATAGAAGTTGATTTGGCTTATGGTTCTGGAGGCTGGGAAGTCCAAAAGCGTGGCGCCAGCATCTGGCGAGGGCCTCAATGCTGAGTCATAAGATCGTGTAAGGGCAAGCAAGCACATGAGACGGGAAATGGGTGCCACACTTCATCCTCTCATCAGGAGCCCACTCCTGTGATAACTAACCCATTCCCAAGATAATGCCATTAATCCATCCATGAGGGCAGAGCCCTCATGACCTAAACATCTCCTGAAGGTTTCACCTTTTAACACCATCACAATGGCAATTAAATTTCAACATGAGTTTCAGAGGGGACATTTAAACTATAGCATACCTTTAGGTCATAAAACATTGTGCAGTAGTTGCTCTATGCCCTTTGTGGTATGATGGGAATATAGCTGATTTATGATCCTACCCACAATTCCTTCTGAAAGGATTCCTCCAGGATAGGGCAGGGGGACCAAATGCCAAGCCTGATAACATGTGACAGCGTATCCAAGGCATGGGGACTGGTGGGCTAGAAGGCTAAAAGTTACCATCTTCAATGACAAGCTGGAAGTGAGCTTTTATTTTCTCTTCTCTCCCTCCCCCACTAAATCTCTGCCTGTCACATTAACCATGGATATCCTTGGACATCCTCTGTTTATGCTAAAATTCCAAGTCTACAGAAAACTCAAGGGGATTCTCAGAAAACTGGAAGCAAGGAACGGAGACTGCAAATACTCCAACTATTAAGCCAAAACTGCCAGGTGGAAACATATAAAATGACATTGAAAAGCCCCAGGTTAAGCCAAGGTCTTAAATACAACTCTAGGCTTGCCTCACTCACCTCAGGCTCCTACTGGAAGCTGCCAGAGTGGTCTCAGAAAAGCTACAGCTTTGTGGGAAATGCCCCAGTTTCCATAACAGCCTAAAACTAAATTACAGCAGTGAGGCTGATAAACTTTCCAAACACTGAAAGCCTCAGGTGGTTGGGTAACTCAAAACACAAGATAAAATAATGAAGAAGCACATTGTTCTCTGGCAGTTGCTTGGTTGTCTCGGCTGATAACACACCTCCAGACCCTGGACTCACATCTCACAGGTAACCTTATTAGATGCAGAATTGGAACTATTAGAGCAGACGTGTCCCAATATGACTGAGAAACTGAACTCATGGAAAAGTTTATCTGTGATAACTTGAGGAATGTAATGGGAACCGTGGTTAATAATTATTGGGTTTTTTTCCTAGAACTCTCTGGGCACTGGAAAATTACTTCTTCATACAAGAGTTCTGAAAGAACTTGTGAATCACAGAACCCCACCCCAACCCACTATTCCAGTTTTACATACATATATATTTATTTAATTATCACTGCAACTGTATGAGGGAGGTACTGTAATTATCTCCTTTATATAGATGAAAAAGCGAGACAGAGAAAAATAAGGTATCCAAGGAGGAGTGCCAGAGCCAGGATTTGAACCCAGGCAGTCTGGCTCTAGACTCCAGGTATTTAATCACTCTAGGACAATATGGCTGTCACTCATAAATATAGAGAGAGCAGGATGAAAGGCAACCTAGTAATCTTTTCTACTGACAAACAGGGAGTTTGGCTAGATAACTAAGGAAGAAGTAAATAACAAAGGATCTATGAAAAACTGATGCATTACAGAGTTTGGAAAGCTGAATTTGGATAATGCAGAGAAGGAGGACATCTGTGATAATAATCTAATGATGGAAGCAGAAAACAATTTTAGATAACTATTTGTCATTCCCAATATAGTACAAGAAGGTGTAGTTACCCTGAAATAGGAGAGTGAAGTAATAGGGATAAATTAAGCTAAAATTTTTAAATTGCATAAAAAGAAAGGTGCTAGATGAGACAAGAAAGACTTACAAGAAAATAAAAAGTACAATGGCACAATGGCTGAATTGAATTCAGATTAGAAGCATTAAAGCACAGAATTAACCTTGAAAAAAATTAAGACAATGTAATGGTTAATTTTATGTGTCAACTGGACTGGGCCGCAAGGTGTCCAGACATTTGGCCAAGCATTATTCTGGGTTTGCCTGTGAGAGTGTTTCTGGATGAGATTAACATTTGAATGGGCAGACTGAATAAAGCAAGTTGCCCTCCCCAATACAGAAGGGCCTCATCCAATCAGCTGAGGGCCTGAATAGAACAAAAAGGCTGACCTTCCTGCCTGACTGGCTTAAGTTGGGACATCAGTTCTTTCCTGCCTTCGGAGTCGGACTGAAACATCAGCTCCTTCTGGGTCTTGAGCCTGCCAGTGTTCCGACTAGAATTATAACATCAGCTATCTATGGTCATCAGATTGCCAACTGCAGATCTTGGGACTTCATAATTCAGACTCCATAATTTCATGAGCCAGTTCCTTATAATAAATTCCTTTCTATATATTCATACATCCTAGTGGTTCTATATCTCTGAAAAACCCTGACTAATACAATACTGTGGAAGAACAATGTAAGAGCTCTTCAGAATACAGGAAAGAAAAACACTGAAAGAGTACTTTAATATAATAGCAAATCCTGAGGAAAAAGCAGAACCAGGCCAGGTGTGATGGCTCATGCCTATAATCCTAGCACTTTGGAAGGCCAAGGCAGGAGGATTGCTTGAGGCCAGGAGTTCGAGACTAGCCTGAGACAGAGCAAGACCCTGTCTCTACTAAACATAAAAAAAATTAGCCAGGCATTATGGCACATGCTTGTAGTCCCAGCTACTCAGGAGGCTGATGCAGGAGGATCGCTTGAGCCCAGGAGTTCAAGGGTGCAGTCAGCTATGATGATGCCACTACATTTTAGCCTGGGTAACAGAGCGAGACCCTGTCTCAAAAAAAAAAACAGGAATAATAATTAAAAACATAATAGAAGAAAACTTTCCTGGGTTAATCTGCAAATGCTATGACTGTCTATCTGGAAAATTAAAACCAGAGCCAATAAGAATTCAGAAAGAAAAGTAATAAAATATATTATAAAAAATAATAACTTCCCCATATATCAAAAGTAAACAAGACAATATAATGGAAGGTCTTCTGATAGCAATAATAAATATAAAATATCTGGAAATAAACATAATGAGAATCATATCAAAAAATTAGTAAGGATTAGAATAAGTAGAGCACACTAATTCCTGGACTGTCACACTCAATATTGTAAAGATGTAAATTATCCCCAAAATAAACTATAAAGTTAATGCAACTTCAGTGGGATTTTTTGGAAGTGTGTCAAAGATACTCTAAATCTTACCTGGAAGAATAACTGTACACATTATTTAAGTTGTTCTGGGGAAAAGAAAAGAATGGTAATGAAAGAAAACTTACCCAATTAGATATTAATATGAACATGATAAAGCTACAGTAAATAGAAAAATTTGATACTTAATTGGGAATTTATTCACAAAACAGTATAATTTATGCATTCATTAAAAATGATGTTGCAGATTAGTGACATGAGTTTTTTTCTACATAAATAGATCATTTTCCCTCTCTTCTCTCTGTCCCATCCCCTTCTTCCTTGAAATAGGGAATACCATTATCAAGACTGTTTATTCTGTCAGTGGTACTGGAGTAAAAAAGAAATGGTTGGGACCACTGTACTGAAATGCACATATACTGACACAGAAAGATATACTGTTTGTGCAAAGAGCAAGTCGTAATGCAGACAGCAAGTTATAATGCAGAATGATCCCATTTTTGTTTTATTTGCTTTGAGAAACACATACACAAACAATAAAAAGATAAAAAATACTGCAATGGTTATATCTGGGTATTGGAATTACATTTTTAAATTTTTCTTCTTTTTACTTATTTTAATACTTGTTTCAATACATTAATATATATCTATTTGCTATTTAAATTCAGTATATTAATGAACATTTAACATAATACTTTTGTAATAGAAAAATAAATTATTTTTAATTTGTTGAAATATAATAGATAATAGCACTCAAATTTCTTTTTATCATGATATTAATATTAGCAGTTTATCAAAAGAAGAAAAGTTCATGCTAATGAACTCACTCTTGCTTTTTCTATTGCCTTGCAGTTAACACTAGTTTTCCTCAGATTCAAAACTTTTTGCGTTTGCTCTCTTCAAGTCACTCTACATTAACTTGAAAAAAACACAAAAATAGTCTTGTAATAGTATAAATTCTTTATCACTTTCATTGAAAGGCTCTAAATTGTTTTAATGGGTTTATACATTTTTTTCTTCTCCTGAGTTAAGACAGAAATAATTTTTCCAATGACTCTGTTATCTCAGTTTAATATTACAATAGAGCACAGATTGTTCCAATATAATTAGGTCTAAAGTTCTTTTATTTCATACTTTACAAATTTAGAGAATTATAAAATTGTGATTCTAAGCTTTCAAGCTTTTTCTTCACTGTTACCTGGAAACAAGATACCTCACACAATAATAGTGGAGGCATATTTTTAATACACAAGTCCAAAAACCAAGCTAACTGCTTACTTTGATTAATTTTTTTATAATGTAGATTTCTCTTTCAGGTTGTTGATTGTTTTATTTTCAGAAAATAGTGCCTAAATGTGCAGACAGCAAGTCAGAGCCAACAGGGGCATCACTTTCACATTCAAAACAAGTACCTTCTCTCATTAGTGAATCTATTTTTCTACTTGTAGAGGGGCAAATGTCATAGATTTTTTTCTGGAAGAAATGGAAACTAACATTTCTTCATTACAAATTATAGGAGATAATTAAGACAAGAAAAATACCTTGCAAATTAGGTCAAGACATGATTGTTAATTAGGGATTTTTCTCCTCTCCTTCATTTTTCCCCTCCCTCTCTCTTCCTTGTGTTCTCTCTTTCTATTTCCTGTGGTATTCTGGAAAAAATACCTCACTAGGAGTTAGGATACTCAGGCATTACTGTCTTAGTATGGCCATTATTCATACATGTAATGTCAGCATAATACATTTCTCTCTTTAGACCTCTTGGTCCTCAACCTTAAAATAATCTCCACATTCCTTTACTTCCCTAAATTCTTTTTTTTTTAATTTTTTGTAGAGATGGGGTCTTGCTATGTTGCCCAGGCTGGTCTCAAATTCCTGGGCTCAAGCAATCCTCCCATCTCAGCCTCCAAAAGTTCTGGGATCACAGGCATGAGTCACTACATCTGACCTTCTTCCCTAACTTCTTATGGTCCACGTTACAAACTCCTCTTGTCCCTGCAGTATTCTCCAATAGTCTGGCCAGCAGGAAAACAGGATCCCTCATACCTCTCTCTTTTCCTCAACCACTTCTGGTGCAAAAGATAATGAAGTACTTAAATAGCATAACCATGCACATTATCTTGCAGAAAAGGAAAGAAACAACAACTCTGAAAAGTGGTAGCCTCTCTCCCCTTACTACCTCCCAATTGGGCAAGGGATGACAATAATTATAAGAGCATCTCTTCAGCTTGTGCTCTGCCTGATTTCCATTATAATAATGATGGTAATAAGTGCATAATTATTACTAACTCTTTTATTGGGCACTTTGTGTTCTAAGCCCCGTTTTACATTCTCTTCAAGGTTCTTTAAGTTGAGGATGTCAGGATAAATCTATGTGAATCGGGACTGCCACATTCCACCATAGGGTGCTGGGATTTTCCCCATAGGTTATGGACCTCTTAATGGCTTCTCTATGTGGATCTGTACACATGCCTTTACCTCAGGGTATGGGGAGTTTTACCTGTCTTTCAAATGTCACAATTCAAGCATCTCCTTTCAACATGCTTCTTGAAACTTTCACGCACACTCTTGGAGTGAGAGCCCCTATCACATATGCCAGTTAGAGCATTTATCATGTTAGATAGACATTTGCACCAAACAGACATTTTTGCTATCTAGATATCATGCTGGATAGACATCATGAATGTCTGACTCTACTAGTCCAAAAACACAGATCTGTATTTAATCACCTTTGTAGCTCCAGATTCTGTCCCAGGACCCAGTTCATGGTAAATTCTCAGCAATTATTTATTTGGTTGGTTGATTGGTTGGATGAATGGATGGATTAATTGAAAATTTTAAATCCTAGAATGCTTAGAAGGAAGCAAATGCTTGATTTTTTACACATGAGCTGAACCCTGAGTCTCCAATAACTAATTAGTGGCCCTTAGAATCCCTGATGAACTAATCTTATTAGAGTCAATGAGGCCTATTGGGCCTAATTCATTCACTCTTTGCTATAGGATAATTTACTTATATGGAATTTCAAACAGACCTGAAAATATGAATCCTAAGATATCCTACTGGGTCTGTCTTCTCTCCTCCTGATTGCCACTGCCCTAGTTCAGTTTCTCCTAGCCTCACCTCTAGACCAGAGATATTGCCTTCCAAATAGTTTCATAATCATTTCTTCATTAATTCAACAATTTTTTATTTACCATGGCCAGGCATTGTTCTAGACACTACAGAAACAGCAGTGAACAAGACAACAGGCACCCTAGCTTCATGGAGTTTATAGTAGGGTAAAACAAACAAAGAAAAAATAATAGTAGTAGTAGAAGTAGTAGTAGTAATGTACAATGGAGAAAAAAGGAAATAAATCTTTAATAGAGAATGACTGGGAAGCCTGGTTCAGTTTGAGTGGTTAAGGAAGTTCTCTCTAAGAAGACAACATTGAGCTAGTGCTGAATGACAAGAAGAACCAGCATATGATAACTTGCTTCAAGCAGAGGATACAGTAAACATGAGGCTTTGGGCAAAAAGAAGCTTGGTATAGCCAGGGCACAGAAAATGAGCAAGCAGAGGAGGGATCCAAGTGAGGTGGAAAGACAGGCAGGAGAACCTCTAAGGTCATGGTGAGAAGGAAGAATTGTTTTCTAAGTGAGACAGGAAGCCATTGGAAGGTTTTAAGCAGTAAAGTTACAAGTTATGTAATTTTTTTAGAAATATTAGTTTAGTTGCTACCCAGAAAATAAATTATGGGGGACAATCATAGAATCAAGGTGACCAGTGCAGTTAGGAGGATGTTGCAGTAATCCAGATGGAAAATGGGATGGCTCGGACTAGGGTGAGAAAAGAGCAAAGTCAAGATATATTTTAGAATCAAGGCTAGTGAGAACTTGGTATTAGACTAGATGTGGGATTTATGAGAAAAAAAATCAAGAATAACTCCTTAGTTTTTATTTTTTATTTGAAAAGTGGAGTGAGGAATGCTGTCATTTACTAAGATGGAAAATATTAAGAGAGATAAGATTTGGGAAAGAAATTACAAGTTCTGGTTTGAATATATGAAATCTGAGATTCCTATTCAACATCTAATAGAAATATTAAATAAAAAGTTGAATGTTTGAATCTGGAGCTCAAAGGTCAGGGCTGAAGGTCCAGGTGGGATGGGCAAAAGATATAAATTTTGCAGTCACTGGCATATATACAGCATTTAAACACATGAGCCATATCTTCTTCTGACACAGGGGAGTGCATACCTGACAAACTGATCCTTAGCAAACAACAGCTGTAAACTCCAAATAAAATTTAAAAAGCAAGTACCTGTAGGCTCTGGAGACTAAACAAAGGCAGAAAGATTTTGGAGGACAGGACGTTAAAGCTAGAAGCAAGTCACTAGTACAAAGTAAATTCCCCCTATTTTGTACATTCACTCTGAGAGCTATTATAGTAGTAGGGGAAAGCACAGTGAATAAAAAAAAAACACCAAGAGAAACCCTGCCATCTTTTTGGCTGAAAGAACCACCGAAGAAGACTGGTGTATCCCAATTCTGCATATAAATTTAGTCCAAATGTCTGGCTGACCCCTTCGCTTGCAGATAAGACTTAAAGAACTGAAATGAGATCTGAGACACCACCCACCCACCATAGGCATTACAGTTTATAGTCAGACTATAAATCAAGTTAATTGCGTGCTAAATCTGCCTCTGTGGGGCAATGTAACAAAATCTAGAGTCTCCACAATATCCAGGAGATATATGAAGAGCCAGGAAAATGTGTCCCATTCTCAATAGGTCAACCTTAAGATAACCCAAATGTTAGCATTACTAGATAATGACTTGATAGCACCTGTTATAACCATGCTTATCAAAGTAAAGGAAAACATGCTCATAATGAATGAAAAGATAGGAAATCTTACCCAATAAATATAAAATATAAAAAGGAACAAAATTTTATAATTGAATAATACTATATCTGAAATTTTAAATTCCCTGATGGACTTAACATCATAAAGAAGATGACAAAGGAATGATTCAGTGAACTTGAAAATAAATATCATAGAAATCATCTACTCTGAAGAATGGAAGAGAAAATATTGAAACAAATTAAAACAGCCTCAGGGATCTGTGGGAAATTTTAAAAGGTCTATCATAAGCCAGATGGGGTATGATGGCTCACACCTGTAATCTTATCACTCAGGGAGGCCAAGGCAGGATGATCACTTGAGCTCAGGAGTTTCAGACCAGCCTCAGCAATAGCAAGACCCTGTCTCTACTAAAAATAGAAAAATTAGCTGGGCATTGTGGTACATACCTGCAGTCCAGCTACTTGGGGCTGACGCAGGAGGATCACTTGAGCCCAGCAGTTTGAGGTTGCTGTGAGCTAGGCTGACACCACAGCACTCTAGCCCAGGCAACAGAGTAAGACTCTGTCTCAAAAAAAAAGAAAAGAAAAGAAAAAAGAAATTGGTCAGAAAAAAAAAATAGAAAAAGGTGGCCAAAACTTCCAAAGTTGGTGAAGGATAAAAATTCATGGATTCAAGAAGTTCAGAAAACCCCAAAAGAATTTGTTCAAGAAAACTACACCTACACACATTCTAGTGTCTAGCATTGAAGCAAAAGATGAAGACCTGGGGCAGATAAAATCACCTAAGATAAGGATAGAGAAGAGGCCCAAGACTAAGCCCTAGAATCCTCTACAATGGAGAGGTCAAGATGAAGAGCCAGTAAAGGAGACTGAGAAGAAATAGCCAATGAGTTACAAAAAAAAATAGGAGAATGTGATGATTACATTGGACAAGAGTAAAAGTGTTTTAAGAAGAAGAAAGTGGTTAACTGTGCAGCATGTAGTAGCATGGATCAAGTTAGATGAGGTAAAAAAATGGCAATAAGATTTGACAGCATGGGAATCAGTGGAAACCTAGATAAGAGCAATTTCAATGAAGTGGTAGAGAAAAAAGTACATTAAGAAGAGGCTGAGAAAAGAAAGGAAGGTAAAAAAGAGAAACAAAGACTTCCTGGGTGCTGCTTCCCAACATGCCAATCGAGAAGCAACATTAAAACTTCAAGGGAAATGTAATAAATAGAAAAAACTTTGTTTACCCAAACTCCTCTCATGATGGGTCCCATAGGTTGTTGGAAAGAATACTTTGAAAAACCTCTTGGGACAGTGATGATGTAAAGTGAGACTTCTCAAGGACTAATCAACAAAATAAAAAGGAGAAATGAAATGAGATAAAATATTTGCAAACCATATATCTGACAAGGGGCAAATAGCCAAAATATGTTTTGAAGATCACACAACTCAATAGCAAAAAAGCAAATAACCCAATTTAAAAATTGGCAAGGGGCCTAAATAGACATTTTTCCAAAGAAGATATACAAATGGCCAATATGTATAAGAAAAGCTGCTCAACATCACTAATCATCAATGAAATGAAAATCAAATCCACAATGGGATGTCACCTCACATCTATTAGGATGGCTATTATCAAAAAGACAAGAGAGAAGTGTTGGCCAGACTGTGGTGTTGGTGGGAATGCAAGGTGGACACTTAGCAAACAACCTAAGGGTCCATCGATGGATGAATGGATAAAGAAAATGTAGTGTATACAAACAAACACACACATACACACACACACACATAATGGAATATTATTTAGCCACAAAAAGAAGAGAATTGTGCTATTTGCAACAATATGTATGAACCTGGAAGATATTATGTTAGTGAAATAAGCCAGACACAGAAAGACAAATACTGTATAAACTCGTTTATACATGGAATCTAAAAAAGTTGAACTCAACAGAGCCAGAGAGCAGAACAATGGCTACCAGGAGCTGGGGTTGGGGAAAATAGGGAGGTATTTTCAAAGGGTACAAACTTTACATTGTAAGAGGAACAAAGTTCAGGGGATCTAATATAGAGCATGGGTGGTGAAGGATGTGTTAATTAATTTGACTGTGGTAATCATTATACAATGTATATGTACATCAAATCATCATGTTGCATACCTTGAGTATATATAATCTTTATGTCACTTGAATATTTAAAAAATTTTTAAAAATTCATTATAAAAAAATGGGAGGACATGCTGAAGGAAGCACAGATAGCCCTCTATGGTCAACCCCACTAACCTTACCCTAATTCATTTATCTATTTTTGCTTTCCCTGTGCCCAGAAATGTATAGCACAGAGGAAAATGACAAATAAATTATTTGCTGAAAGAATGAATTGGTCCAACATGGCTCAATGTTACTTCTTCCTTGGATTTTATACTTTACCAAAGGATTGTTTCCAATAAAAATGCATATTTAGTTATAAAGAGAGAAGGGCCAAAATAGGCATGCACCAATAGCAGCAAGTCCAGATCTGCTGAAATGTCAATCCATGCTGAGGTGGCTTTAGCTCAGTTCTTGCTACCAGGATAAATCTATACTGAATAGTAATTAAGCAGAGGCAATGTCTGGGCCTAACTGAATCTAAAATGTCTGCCTCCTTTCCCCAAAAGTTGCCTTCATGTGGAAAGACAGCCAGAGTTCACTTGTTTAATTGAAGTAGTTTGGTGCTGTTTATTTAGCAGTCCTTAATGGAAAAGAAGAACATCATTACACACAGGAGGTTTTTTTTTAAACCCAGCATTTATACGGCATTGCATTTTCTTTATGTATTCACCCTTACAAAGTCATGTATCCATTCAGTCATTCATTCATCATTCCTTTTATCCCTGTATGTAATAATCCAGGATGGGGCATGAGAATGTAACACTGTTTTTACAAAGTAAGGGTCTGGTTCAATAAAGACCCTACAAAATACTAAACACAAGATATATTGTAAGGGGAAATTTGCTTCCAGAAACCAGGTTTCATGCTGCAAGCAAAGATGTGCAACAAGCAATAATAGCAATCTAAAAATAAACCAAGATACACCCCCAGCTCCAGCATTTCCCATCTTCACTCTCCATTAGGAAAAACCCCAGAATCACCCAGTTCATCAAGGGCTGTGCAACTGCAGCACCTTTTGAGTCCATGCTCCATTTTCTGGGCAACACAATCAAATTAATCCCTGCCATATGCTTTGCTTAGGTGTCACCATTATTAAAAAGCAACGTGGAGACTGCCTGGAAAAAAGCTGATTAGCAACCACAGTCAAATCAAGGCCCTAAAATAGAATAATCAACAGGGTGAGGATGGTCTCATTCCCAGCTGTTGTATGTCCTCCATCCCCTGGAGAAGTGCAGAAGGGAAGGTGACCAAGGCCATTCATCACCAGATTAAATAATGAAAAGAGCCAATAATCATTTTCCACTTCGATATTTGTTATCCACTTCACTCGACCTATTATTCAAGTTCTGTCTACATCAGCTGAAAGAGTGCTTCCTGTCTGGAAACACTATTAAACTGAGAATACATGAGAGAAGAGAGATGTGTCTATCCAGTCAATTCACCCTCCCCTCATCCTACCTTCCAATTCTCTTTGATGTCATCCCAGTGTGCATGTGGAAATGGTTAGTGTAAGAGGCTTGCATTGGTCCATAAGTGTTTGCATCTCTGACTGATCAAGGAAATTGTGTCATAATTTAGCATACCTTTTATGTCAATATCCCCAAGTTTTCCCGGAATTACTTATGTACTGGGGACTCCATTTATTTTGTATTTCACAACTTCTATGAGAGTGTAACATGGCCATTTGTCAGTTATCTCTGGCAAAGGAGAAAAGTACAAAGGTATAGCAGAGAACAAAAGAAGGCAGCCAGCGATAATACAACAGCACTGAATTTTGAATCAGGAGTCCTGGGTTCAAATTCCAGTTTTATAACCTTTAAAACACATGTTGTGTATATTCAGTGAGAATTTTATTGACCCAAATTCTTATCTTATTAAAAAAAATTTACCCAAAACTAATGTGCCACACAGAGGTAACCTAGTCTCTTTTCTTGTCTGGAAAATGGGGATAATACAATAACTTAGAGGTTTGTTGTATGGAATAACAAATGTGAAAGGGATATGCCAATACAAGGTACTATTATTAATAATACAAGTAGATAATTAAACCAACATACCCTCCCAACTCCTTATGTGAACCAATGTTCAACCACCAAACCTTCACCCAAGACACTGACAAGCTGTCATATTTCACTATCTGAATTTAGTACACACTCCTTTCCCTGTCTTCTGGCTGATGAAGGTGTTGACATCTGGGAAACACAGAACACTAGGCAGATCAGGACAGGAGAGAAAACGATAAGGTCAGGGACCATTACTCCCTGAGTATCCAAGAGCTGAGGTTTGTGGCCATTAATGAGTAATAAATATAATATAATTAATTAATTAACAATTAATAAAAACTCACATTAAAAATGTAGGCACATTGAGAATCATTAATTCCAGTTTATATAGATAAACTGACAAATAACTTAGAGTAAGAATTTCTAAATGTTGACTCATAAATAATTTTTGTGTTTTTTTAACCAATCAATTTACCCATCAAAATTATTAAATCCATCCACAGGCATTTCTAGTCCTGAGTCTCTCACTTCCTCAGAATCTTAAAACTGGAAAGGTCTGAAGGGTAACAGAGCAGTTCTAATGCACAGCAGTATAACTTTCCACAAGGATAGAAATGTTATATCATCTGCACTGTACGACACAGTAGTGCCTAGCCGCACGTGGCTGCTGAGCACTTGAAATGTGCCTAGTGCAACTGAGGAAGTGAATTTGTAGTTTTCTTTAATTTCAATTAGTTTCAGTGTAAATAATCAGCCAGGGTTGGTTCACCAAAAACCATTCAGCCATGCCTCATGGAGAAACTCCTCTATCCTGGTGGGGATTCCAGAAGAGGGGGTGATTCCATCATTCTTTAGACATGCTTTACTGAGAGTCCTTCAAACTCTGAGATTCTACAACGTTAAAAAATGAACCAAACAACAAATTTAAAAGGGAGAAATACCTAATTTTAATCAATTAGGCCAATAACCAGTCTCATGAATTATCTTAGTACCTTGTTTGCTATCGCTGCAAAAGGTCTGACATACTCAGATGCTCCTCCTTAACAGAATCCAGATTTTTTTTTTCCAGGTAAAAGTATAGCCATTGCATCAGAGGAGGCTGGACCAACCTTTGCCTCAGGAATGGATCTTGATTGGTTTAAACCAGTTTTGGTGGCCCACAATTTAGACACTAACCTGTGATTTAATTTAAGCCAATGAGCCATGAAAAGTAGTCAGCTGGAGAAGGAAGGGTGAGGTGGGTTTGCTTTTGAAAATGAGTTCCTTACTCTTAAGAAAGACACTGGAAGAGACACCTCATCTTCCTTTGGAGCTAGTCACCTATGAACGTGATGCTTGGAACTTCAACAGTCATATTGTGACTGTGAGGACAGCTAGTCTGAGAACTGACCCATAGTGCTGAGGATGACAGAGCAGAAAGATGGAAAGAACCCAGATATTTAATGACAGTGTTGAGTCTCTGCACCAACCTATCCTGGAGTCATCCTGCTACTAATTCTTCTATTCATGTGAGATAATATAAATATTCTTTTGGCCACTTTGGGTTGGATTTTCTGTTACTTGTGCAAAAAGCATTCTGATGCAGCTGTCATCTATTAAGTGCTAGATAGGAACTTAACAGGCATTATCTCGTTGAATTCTTGCAACAACCAACCAAAGAAAATTTCATTAACTCCATTTTGCAGCTGAGAAATCTGAGGCTCAGGAGAGATGAAGTTGCAAAGGTTACTTGACTAATACATGGTAGTGTCAAGGTTGAAACTCAGGTGCGCCTGATGCCAAAACCCACCTACTTCTCTTCCAGGTCCTGCGTCTTGCAACTGTGCCTCCCAAAGAGCACGTGAATTAGCAGAAAAGTCTTAAAGTGGCCTGTTTCCTGCACTCAGCTGCATTACTTGTCACATCATCTGTGGATTCTCACGTGTAGAATAAAGTGATCCGTTGAATGATCTCACCCAACTATGATTATAAATGGAAAACAATTAAAGCTGTGATTCATTTCAATTTTTATTTCAAAAGCATTCCCTTCACACTTCTCCTGATAGCTGAGAAAGCAGGCTTTGAAGCCGGAAACTCTACCTCCTATCAGACACGCTGCAGGTCCCTCTCTGACTCGCCTGACACACGAAGCTGGCAAGGTAGGGTATGATTGGGGCTGTTACAGGGCAAAACACACATCCTACCCGATTCCCTTACCAGCCAACAGTGCATCTCAGCCTGCCACAAAGGCTGGGCGTCATTCTGAAAAGCCAAGGCACCCCACCCCTTCCACCCAATAGTGAGGATGTGCACTCATGTATACCGCAGGCAGTGAGGGAATTCTGCAGCATGTTGCCATTATTAGCCAACTCCAAGGTGTGCTACTTCACAGAATGATTATATGCTAATTGGTTCCTTCACTTGCTTTGTTTTGATTCCTTAGGATGGACTCTGTCTCTTACCTGTGGAATAAAAATTTGCAAGGCTCCTCATTTGGTTGTCAGGAAGATAGCTTTGAGGCCAAAATTTATGTCCGCCTTTCAGGCTCGAGTCTATTTAGGAACTGTAAAAGCATTTAAATGGGGAAGCAAAAAGAATAGGATGTTCTAAAATAAGTAGCTATTTCTGCTTCCAGGAGGTGGAGCTTAGTCCCATCCCCTGTGGGTGTAGGCTGGTCTTAGTGACTAGTACCCAGTGAATAAGAGCATGGGAAGGGGAAAACAGAAACTTTAAAGTGGAGAAAGTTGGCAAACACTACCTTAATCAAGTGATCAAGACTAATAAAGTAAGTTATGTCATGTGGATATTATGTACCCCCTGATATGATGCGATGAGGAGAGAACTTCACCTCTGTGGTCTTTCTCCCAAGAACCTATAACCCCAAACTAATCATGAGAAAAATATCAAACAAACCCAAACAGCGGGACAATATCTGATCAGTACTCCTCAAAACTGTCAAGGTCATCCAAAACAAAGACAGACTGAGAAACGGTCACAGACCAGAGGAAACTTAAAGAACCAGGACAACTACATGCAGCATGGTACCCTAGATGGGATCCTAGAACAGAAAAAGGGCATTGGTAGAAAAATTGGAAAAATCTGAATAAAGTCTGAGGTTTAGTTAATAGCCATATACGTGATGTTGGCTTCTCAGTTTTGACAAAGGTACCACAGAAATGTAAGATGTTAACATTAGGAGAAACTGGGCAAGGGATGTGTATATGGTCCTGGACAGGTGGTAAGAGGTATAAAGTTCCTAAATAAACTTGAGCCTGAAAGCCGGACATAAATCTTGGCCTCAAAAGCTATCTTCCTGACAACCAAATGAGGAAAAACTGGATGAGACACTCTGTATCATCTTTGCAGTTTTTCTGTAAATTTAAAATTATTGGCTCATGCCTATAATCCCAGCACTTTGGGAAGCCAAAGTTGGAGGATTGTTTTGGGCCAGGAGTTCAAGACCAGCCCAGGCAACATAGCAAGCCCCTGTCTATAAAAAAAGTTTAAAAAAAAATTAACCAGGCCTGGGAGCATGTGCCTATAGTCCCAGCTTCTCGGGAGGCTGAGGCAGGAGGATGGAGTGAACTCAGGAGTTAGAGGTTGCTGTGAGCTATGATGATGCCACTGCACTCCTGGGAGACAGAGAAAGACCCTATCTCTAAAAAAATAAAACTAAAAAAAATTTTTAAAGTTTATTTAATACCTCCTTCTCCATCCCAAAATAAAAGAATGGAAGGGAATGGAATGGCTGTCCTCTTTTCTACCTGTCTAGGACCACACACACGTCCATCCCTGACTCTGTGCACTTGGGCCTTTTGCAGTTGGGTTTTGGGTGAAAATAAAAAAGTAGATTATGAGAAGGCAAAGGGAATAGGAAAAATTTAAAGAACAAAGAGAAAAAATAGAGAGAGAAGAAAGAGAAGGTGGTAGAGAATGAAGAGAAGGAAAGGCAGAAAGAGGAAGAGGAGGAGAAGAAGGTAAGAAAAAGAGGAGGGGGAGGAAGGGGAGGAGGACTGGGAAGGGGAAGAAGGGAGCAGAGGAGAAGTAGGGACAAAGGCACCCAAGGAGGTTGTGTCCTTGCTCAGGGGCAAGGAAGCAACACTGAAGTAACAAAACGCAGTGAGCACAGTGCTGCCCGTGCACAGGTGTCAGCTTCATTGCTGCCCGATGTGCTTAGGGTACTTCGCTCAGAGCTGCCAGAGAGTGCAGAAATATAGGGACAAACTTCTCCAGGAGGGAGGTGGAAGTGACTGGCCAGATGCTTACCGATCCCACTTCCTTGTCCAGGGCCCACCAAAAAAAAATGCATTTCCCAGCCCTCCTTGCTTTTAGACCAGGATCGTATGACTCAGTTCTGGCCAGTGGTGTGTAGGTGGAAATAACATGGGCCACTTCCCAGTCTAGCATCTAAAACACCTCACACCATCCACCATTCTCTCTCTCTCTCTTACTCTCCAGACACGGAAGCTCAGGCCTCTGAGATAGCAAAGCCACATTAGGGAAGATGCCCAGATTCCTGAGTCCCTGCCTGGAGGTGGCCATGGAGAAGGGATGGTTGAGCCGCACAGGACAGTGAGCAAGTGAGAAATAAAGCCACTGAGATCCAAAGGTTATCTGTTCTAGCAGCTAGCCTATCCTAATGCAGAACATATATGTATAAATAACTCTCAGGGCCAAAACATTCTAGGGCAGTTCAGAGGGTGGAGAGGTCAGTTCAACTGACAGCTTGAGGGAGGAAGTGGCATTAGTCTGTGGCCTCAAAAGATGACAGCTTTTGGTCTTGCACAGTTGGGAACTGAACATTCCAGGTGGAGAGATCTCCCTAAGAGAACTGCTGAGACAGTAACAGCAGGGCCTGGACATCAGTGGGGGCTGGCAGCTAGTTCACTGTAGCTAGAACACCACGGGGAGGAATGGGAGGACCACAAAATGAGTCTGTGAAAGAAAGTTCAAGCCATACCATAGCAAGTCTTAAGTGATGCTTTAAAGAGATCCCTTGGGTACTTAAGTTTTGTAAGCAAGAGTGTGACAGGAGCAGAGCTGACCTGAGGAATCATTCTGACCCCACGTGCAGGATGAAATGGGGAGCCCCGTGAGAAGACTACTGCAGTAAGTGGGGACAGCCTGACCTAGTGTAGTGTCCTGAGAGACTTTCCAGGAAGGGACATCCCATCTGCTGTGCAGGATGTGTGTCATTGACCGTGACTTTATATAACTCAGATGGAATCATGGCTTGAGCCTCTCTTCTTGCCATTCCCATGTGCTGTGCTAAATTCCTCCTGTCTAGGGGCTACCATATATTTTGCAGCTGTCAAGTACAAACAGTTCCCAGGAAAAGAGATTAAATAGGTTTAACTTGTTATTTAACAAGTTGTTCCCATCTTCCTTTACCGACAGCCCAAGCCCAAGATTCACATTTTAAAGGGCAAAATGCACTTTTTCTATTTTCTTTTCTTTTCTTTTCTTTTCTTTTCTTTCTTTACTATTCGGTTTAACAAATATTGTCTATTCACAGAAGTTGTGCAAAGTATTAAGGATATAAATTTAAATTAAAAAGTATCTGAAATTAAGTATCCTATAAGTAAGGAGTCAGAAATTCCAGTGTATGTGTAGCTCACTATGAGACAAAGTTTTGTAGTGCAATGACTCTGGGCTACAGAAACGCAGAGAGGAGACACATTCTGCCCGGGTAGAATGGAAGGCGCCGGGGATGGCTGACCTGGACAGATAAATAGAATACTGCTGGGCTAAGAGATGGAGATGGGCATTCTGGGCCGTGATCAAAAACACACATGCATAAAGGGCTTGCCATGGTTGGGAACGGTAAGGAGTCCAGTATATTGGACTCATGATTTGAGGTGACAGAAAAGGAACTCACACTGACTTAAGTGAGAGAGAGAAATAGACAGACAGACACTATATCAGCTCATAAAACCAAGCCTTATCTAGCTTCAGTTGTATCCAGGGGCTCAAATGATGCCACCAAGACATTGTGCCCCTCTATCTCTCAGAGTCCCTCTCTTCTGCATCCGCTTCATACTCAGGTAGGCTTTTCCTGGCAGCCCCAGACACGCATCCTACCAGCTTGGCAGCCTTAGTGGAAAGACAGCATCACTTTCCCAATAATTCCTGCAAAAGCACAGATTGTTTCTCTTAGTCCAGCCAGAAGCATCTGTCCATCTCCAGCCAATCACTGTGGTTAGAGGAATCCTGTACTTCTGGCCAGTCAAGGAACACAGGACTCATTCCGAGGGGCTGGAGATGGAGTCAACCTCACCCAAACTCTGTGGGCTGAAAGTAGGGAACAGAGCTTCCTTTAAGGGCAGCCTGGCTGTGGTTACCACATGAGGGAAAGATGCATGTTGGGTAGGAAACAAATGTCCCTGCACCAGCTGTGGCTGAGGAACAGCACAGGGGCACAGGGTGTAGGGACGGCAGGAGTGGTGAGGTACGGGCGAGGAGGAGCAAAACAAAATGGGAGCTAGCTCACAGATCCCTTTGATGACGCAAAGGAGTGTGGATTTTATTCTTCAGGCTACTGGTTCTCAACTATTCTCCCCACAACATAAATGATGATTGACACCGCCTGCAGGCATATCCGGGGATTATTCGAGATTTTTCCATGAATTAGTTCTAATTCCACCCTTGCTCTCCCACACCAAGCAGTAATGATACAGTGACCCTTGATCTAATTGGTTTTTCAAGAGTAAAACAAAAAGAGAATAAATTATTCACAGACTTCTGCTCTCTAATTATTAGTAGTAAAAAATTACTTGGCTTCAACAATGTGTCCCAGTGCCTCAGTTGAGCACAGATGTTGGAGGCAATGGGGAGCCACTAAAGGTTGTTAAACAGTAGAATCTGTTGTAAAAAGATAACTGTGATGGCAAAATGTAGGGTGAATTGGAGGAAGAGATTCTAAAGGCAGAAAGGTCAGTTAGAAGGCTACTCTGGTAGGAAGGTGAGAGGTGCCAAGGACCTGAGCCAAAGTAACAGCTGGGGACAATGCTGGGGACAATGGAACCAGAGAAGTATTTACAGGAGTATTGCATGAGATGTAACTGCTTATTGAATGAAGGACAACAGAGCAGTGCCTCAGGTTTAGCTGACAGCTTCCAGACCATCCGTCCTCACCCCGCCTCCCATCAACTGTGTCACTTCCTACCAGCTAGAATATCCACACCGAAAAAAAGCAAATGAGATGGACAGAGATGGGGATTCCCATCTGAGCAAGGCTCCTACTCTCAGGTGAGTGTTTCTTCACATCTGTTTATTAATTGTGCTTTAAGATGAAATAATAATGTAGAATTATAATTGTTGATGATTTTGATGTGATTATGCATGATTGTGTCGGCATTATTAATACCTATAACTGTAATTATTATTACTACTAACTTTTCAAAATGGTGCCCTACATTGTACAGCCCTTTACAAAGCACTTTCATCTATCTCCATTTATTTTATTTTCACGATAATTCTGAAGCAGGTATTACTGATCCCATTTCACAAACTGTATCTGACTGAATGACTTGCCCAAAATCGTACAACACACAACCAGCAGAGGCAGGGTTGACATTTCAGACTTCTGACTCCTAGAACAGTGATTTTTTTTTTCCACTTTGTTACGGTGTTCACTATTTGCAGTAAAAATAAATCAATAAAAACTGCGCCCTCAATTAAGAACTGAATTATCTTCTTGCCTTTAGATTTTTAGCTACTCTCATTTTTCCAAGAAGGAAATTTAAGGAGGGATGAGAAGGTGTAGGTAGTGGTGTCGGGGAACTACTAAAATAGAAGCTAATAATCATCCCTAAGGGCAGATGGACAGATGGCTGCCATGTGGTTTGGATTCAAGGATTTCACAGGACCCTGTCTCAAGGTCACTCTGACACCAGTGCTCTGTTACAGTGCCCAAAACTGTCTGCATTTCTTCCAGCAGCACTATCTCCAGAACACCCCAGCTAGTGTGCCACATGGGAGGAGTGCATTGGTTTCCTATTGCTACTGGAACAAATTACCACAACCTTAGGTGCTTAAAAACAACCCAAATTTATTATCTTATAGTTCTGGAGATCAGAAGTCCAAATGGATTTCACTGGGTTAAAATCACAGTGTTGGCAGGGCTGCGTGGGGGAGAATCCATTCCCTTTCCTTCTGCAACTTCTAGAAGGTGCCTCCATTCCTTGGCTGGTGGCCCCTTTCCCCATTTTGAAAGTCCTTAGTGTGCCCTCTTCACACTCTCTCTGGCTCTGACGTGCCTGCCTCCCTCTGTCACTCATCAGGATACTTGTGATTATATTAGATTCTCTGAGGTAATCCAGGATAATCTCCCCACCTCAAGATTCTTAACCTAATCACATCCCCAAAGACCCTTTTTGCCAAGTAAGGGACACATTCACCAGTGCCAGGGATTAAGAGGTAGAGACCCAGGGGTGGGGGAGATTACTGTGACCACCACAAGGAGTGACACATTAACAGACATTAATGTGATCCAGCTGATCAGATTAGGTATTGGTCATCTTTCTGAAAGCAAAATATTTAGGGAATGAGGCATAGAACAGATTAGTTTTAATAAAAATTAAGGAAGTCAAGAACATTTACCAGAACAGGTATCCTTAACCAGGGGATAAATTGGAGGCATTTTTCCATGGTTGCTCTCATACATTGTTTATGAGAGTATACACTGTGATATAAGTGTTGGAGATTAATTTGGCAATATCTATCCACATTTTCATTGACCCAGCAATTCCACTGCTAAAAATGACCAAAAGTACTTCAAGATGCAGGTATGAAGATGTATATACTAAATATTCACCAGGAAGGCACTAAGTGAGTTTAGAAAATATTCATATAAAGGAATACTCTGGTGTCTTTAAAAAGGATGACACAAATCAGCATATGCTAACATGGAAACATCACCAAAAATATATCAAAAGCATTTTTTTAAGAAAAAAAAGATGTTGAAGAGTGCATTTAGTGTGATATCATTTGGTAAATTTAAAAAAGCATTGATATGGTATGTTTGGTATTTGCATAAAATTCTTGTCTTTGGGAAAAATATTAGGAGTCGTTGCAGGAAAAGGAGACTTTTTATTTTATATTTTTCTATACCATTTGAATTTTTAATCATATGCATGCATTAATTATGTCTTTTTTAAACTGCTTAAATACACATGCCCAGACCTTCCCTAGAGATTCTCATCCAGGAGGTCTGGTGTAGAGCCCACATATGAATATTCTCAAAAAGCTCCCAAAGCAATCCTGTTGGGTATCCCAGGAGGTTCTCAATGAATTTGCTATTGGTATTTTAGGCAAAAAAAAATTCCTCCTCGTGTTGGAGTGTCCTTTTCATTTTAGGATGTTAGACTCTTCCCTCATCCCCACCTCCAGGCATTGTGACAACCAAAATTCTCACACACATATTTACTCTATCGCCCCCTGGGGGCTGGGGTGGTACTGCAGGACACCTGGGCACAGTTTCAGATGACCTTGAACCCCTGAAACTTCCAGATAAGGTAGAGCTAAAGCTGCTGGCATTTTTGTAAAAAGCCATTATACTTCCTAATAACAGGCCCCAAACTTTCTGACCACTATGCTTTTGCAAAAGCTGCTTCCTCTCGCCAGAACTTGCCTTTCCCCTCACAAAGTCTAACCTTTAAAACAGCCACATGTCTTGCCTTCAAGACTCAGTCAAATGACACCATTCTAAGAAGCCTTGCTATACTCCCTACTGCTGGAATGATTCTATTCCCCCCCCACAGCCCTAAAATTCCCAGAGCATCTTGTGCCACAGTGCAGTCTGCACTAATCTCACCACTGTGACTCACACATTATTTATATCAGTGCTGCCCATTAGAAATAAAATGCAAACCACAGATCTAATTTTCTAGTAGCCATATTTTAAAAAGCAAAAGGAAATCAGTGAATTAATAACATACTGTATTTAACCAAATATATCTAAAATATATCATTAAAATCATTGAGATATTTTAACTTTTTATATGTTACATCTTAGAAATCAGTGTGTAGTTTACACTTACTGCACATCTCAATCTGGCAGCTAAATTTTCCTTGGAAATACTTGATCTGCATTTAGATTTCATAAAATATATGGCTAAAAAAGTATATTCATGTATTCAAGTTGTTCTAGCCACAGCCTTAATGAAAAACATTAGGAGTTTTCCAATAACTGAATTAATCTCAGTGTTTAAACTTGTATTTAAATTTATTAATATTAAATAAAATTAAAATTCAGTTCCTGGGAGGCACTGCCCACATGTAGCTAGTGGCTACCATACTGGACAACGCAGCTGTCTATACTATTAGACTGTAGGACTTACAGAGCCTCATTCCCCACTGTATCCCCAGAGCCCAGGTCATTGTTTTGCACATAGTAGTTACTCAACAAATGTTTGTTGAATAAATGAATGAACGAATTGTTCATCTTAGTGTCACCCACACTATCCAGCAGAACACTTTGCATATATGACAATAATTGTGCCTTTTATTTACATAATACTGTATAGTTTGCCAAGGTCATATCTATTCATCTCATAAATACCCACTGAAAAAGATATTATCTTCACTTTTCAGGTGCAAAGCAAAATTAAAATAAGATTCAAAGAAGTGGCTGTGTGTAAGGTCACTAGCAAAGGGCAAAACCAGATGTCGAACCTAGATTTTCTGATTCCCAATTAAAGCTCCTTCAATTGATCCATAGCTACTCTCCAGTGATCAACAAATGTATGCAAAATTGAATTAAACACTGCAGAGTACACAAATAATGGTGAGTACACCTGAGAAAGGATCCTCCCCAGTGTCATAGATCAACAGATAATGGGAGCATCAAAGTTGCTTAGATCCTATGCATCAATTAGGGGGATGGTTGAGGCAAAACATTCTGAGACCAAAACAATTACAGCCAACACCTGTTTGATAGGAAAACGCAAGTGAAGGAGGGTCGGAACAGTGTCTGAAGGATAAGAAAGGAATTATTAGTCAGAGCACCTCTGATCTCAGACCACACAGCTCATCTGGGGAATTCCAGGAATACTGAGAAATATGAAAATCTATCCCAAGGAAATTATCCTAAATCTACAAAAAATCTACTTGCATAAAGATGTCCATCACAGTATTGCTTATATTACATTTGCAAAAACACTTGAATAACTTCAGCATCCAAATATCAAGAAATGGTTGACTAAATTAGAGTACATCCACTAAGGGACATTTAAAATTTTTTGATGTTCATGGAAGTTAGGTGGGTTATAATGTTAGATTTTAGAACATGATACTATGTGATCAAAGAGAAGTTAAACATATTCATGGAGAAAATCAATCAAATTTTAACAATTAGGAAAGAAAGATAGATCAATGGGTGCTATTTTCCTTTTCCCTTTTCCATGAGCATGTATCACTTTTATCACAGAAACATCTAAAAAATAACTTTCTTTAAACAAGCAGGCAAACACAGCTTACTCCTTCCCCCATGGGTAACTAAGCCTAAGTAATGGAAAGTAATCATCCCACATTCTGTCTGGAAAACAGGCTTCCACACTAAGCAAGGGATAATCTCTCTCTCTCTCTCTCTCTCTCTGAGTTGTTGATTTAAGTTACTGGGTAGATCAAGAACTATGATTCCCCTTTGGAAGGATGTGGCAACTGTTCTGTCAACGGTATAACTCAATGCCCAAGTTTACCCAGCTCTGCAGAACTGACTCCAGGCAACAGATACAACTCAACTATACCAGCAGAGCAGCTCAGATTTCCAAAGTGCCCTGGCTGGCTTCCAGTGGAGCCACGTCGCATGGGCCACATCGCCATGGGGTTGCCTTACATGCTTGGATAGTCGTGGCTCAGCTCTAGGAGATGTGGCTCACACTATCCTAAGAGAGTTAGCCACATTAAGTCCTCAGTGACAAAGAGCCTGGGGTGGGAAATGTCTTTGCAGCAAGCCAGAGGCTGGCAAAGCCGGTTCTCAAACCCTCCCAGGCTCCCCTCTGGACTTGCCTATGAAATAGACTATCTTTCTCCAAAGCTCAGCAGGACTTCCCACGGATGAGCAGGGCCTACAATGCACACAGGTCCTCCCACCAAGGTGAAAAAATATCACAGCTTGCTGGTAGGCATCTAGAGGGACAGGCGGAACCATGCACATGCCATGAGGGGTTAAGCCCAGTTCAGTGATCAATCACTTGGACTGTGGAGCCAGACTTCATGGGTTCAAAATCCAGCTTCACCACTTGAGAACTAAGTAATCTTGGACAAATTAGTTAACTATATGTCGGTACTCCTACCTGTGCGATGAGCATAATATTAATAGTAGCACCTATCCCAAAAGATTGTAATAAGGATTAAATGAGTTAATGTATGTAAAACTTTCAGAATAGGAACAGAGCCATAGTAAAAACGCTGTAAGTGTTAGCACCTCATTCATTTGCAAATACTGGTTGAATGCCTCCTAACTCCAGGGGCAAACATCTGTAATATACCAGCAAACTCTGTGCTGAGCTTTACCTACTACTGTACCTTTTTTTAATCCTCACAACAACCACAAAGTGTTAACTATGAGTATTTCTGTTCTACACATGAGGAACCAATACTGGGAGGAGTAAGTTACTTGCTTGAGTCATAGATGACAGAGTTCCCATTCAAACCTAGGTCTCTGGGGACCCAAAACCAAAATGTCTAAGCAGGTGAGGTCCCGATTCAGATTGGACATATTTAGGAGAAATAAGTATGTCTCTCTATCATACCTGTCAGGAAAGTTTATTTTCTCTGCTAAGCTAGTGTGTTTTCCTCTTCGGCGTGGGGGTCTGTTCCTCTGTGTATGTCCTTCTCAAGAGGTCTCCTCCCCTTCGTCCTGACTTGCTTCTCAGCTCAGGATGAGTCAGGGCTCATGAGCAGCAATCCCAGGGTTGGGTGAATTAAGCACACGGAGGCAGCAGGAAAGATTGCTGAGCCCCCGTCCTGCACTCCCCACCCCAGCCACCACCTCCACCATTACCGTCTGGCGGGATGGTATCAGCACAGTATCAGGCTGTTTCCTGAGCACTTTTGTGCCCAGTTATCTCCTTTGCCTTCACAATACTCCTGATGGGTAGAAAGGGAAAGTATTTACCCCTGGTGTACAAATGATAAAGCTATGTTCCTGGAGGTTAACGATTTGCCTGGTATATGGCTAGAGAAGGGCCCAGGTTACTTGACACCTATTCAACACTCTTTCCAATGCACCAAAGGTTCTGAAGTTTTTTTTAACTCACAAGCCCTCGTAAGAATCTGTTGAAAGTTTCAGATTCCCTGAAAAATGAACACGTAACCCTGGGCCCTCGCTTTGGATGTTCCCATACCCCCTGACTCCAGGTTGAGAACCTGCACTATGTTCAATGCCCATCCACATTGACCCAAAGAAGAGAAACTGAGTCTGGAGCCATAGGGAAGTGCAGAGGCCTTAGTTATGATACAGTCCTCAAGAAAAATTGTGACATTACTTTGCTTTAGTCAATATGGGACAAGGTGGTGGAAGATTCTTCTGAACTTTCAAAGGAAGGAAAGTGAACTGAAAATTTCAAAAATGCCCTTATGGGGCAAACACCCAATAACAACAGGGCCTAATTTTTTCAGGGCAAAGCTAGAATTTTGTCCAATGATTTCTATAATGTTTGATGAGGATACTATGGTCACTTTAGTTGGCCTCTTTGAGACTAGGTTTGAGAAAGTCCTTAGCTGCTTGCCATGTACCAGAGCTACGAATTCTACAAGGACAAGGATCATGTCTGTTTTCTTGCCACTGTATACATAGCACCTACTACAGTGCCTAGTACACAGTAGGAGCTAATAAATGATTATAAATGAATGAATCCTAAGCAGTTCCCAAGTCCATGCCTGCCCCAATTCCCTTGCTTTCCTCCAAGCCACCCCCCAACTGCATATCCACCCACAGTCCCGGAGCAGACTTGCCTTGTGTCAGGTACATGGTTTGGTGGCGTTTCTGCCAGACGACTGCTGCTGCTTAGTGATGAATGGAAAGATCAGAGATGAGCATTTTGGGATCATATGGAATGAAAAGCACTACTATAAATGTAAATTGTTTCTCTATAATCACAATTTATTATTCACAGAGAAGAAGATGCATAAAATATGAAGGACAATGTAAAGCAACTCAGTTTTTCTTTCTACATTGTTTTCCATTAACTTTGAAAATAAGCTCTTTTGCATTCCCCATAATATCTAAAATGAAGTGATTTGTAACAATGTCTAGATAGGGAATGTAAAGTGTTTTTAAAAAAACCTTTCCCCAAAAAGATTCATGTATTTATTTTCATTCTTTAAAATAATCATAAATGTATAAAATCCTAAAATCATTACCAACTCCTGCCAATCATCAATATTTATTTCCTAATCAATAAATCTTCCTTGAAACCAAATAGTCTCTGTAAACACAATAGTGTTTCCTGGCAATCACATGTGCAAAGTCCCCAAACCAGCTATTTTTAAGTTGTAACCAACCTCATCTCCACAAATAGAATGATAAAGGACTCCTCAAGATGAAGAATTCCACTTACCAACTGTTCCATGAAATGCTCCAATTCCCGGCACTCCCTAGTTATTTATTGCCCAAAACTAATTTCTTAACATTTATGGAGCAGATTGTCTCTTACAGATCCTGAGAGCTAATTGTGTGCATCTCTTCCCAACTCCATCCTGTGACTATGTTGGTGACTTGAAATTGGCAATAGTGGGAATATTTACACTACAGAAATTGGCAAATGTTAATCTATACCAACGGCTGAATGGATAAACAAATCATGGCATATCCACACAATAGACTACTACCCAGCAATTAAAAGGAGTGATCTATTGATACATGCAACAAAAAAGATGGCTTCTAAAATAGTTATACTAAGTAAAACAAGCCAGATTAAAAAAAGAATACATGCTGCATAATTCCATTTATACATAACTCTAGAAAATGCAAACTGATCTATATAATCTATAGTGACAGAAAGCAAATCAGTGGCTGCCTGGGATGGGCTGAGGACAGTGTGGAGGGGCAGAAAGGAGTTACAAAGAGGCACAAGGAAAATGTTGAGGGTGATGGTTCGTTATCTTGATTCTGGTGACGGTTTTACAGTTAGACACAAACATCAACTTAGCCATTTGAATATTTGAACGTGTGCAGTTTTTTCTATGTCAATTATATCTTAACAAAGCTGTTTTTAAAATGCTCTTCTCTGTTATTCCTATGATGGCATTTATTTTAGTTATATTTTAATGTTAATTATATAAAATAATTAATATTTTAATAACTATAATCAAATGCTACTTCAACATACAGTCATTATAGATTCACTTCTCTGTTTCTCTCACTAAACTCTAAGTTCCTTGAGGGAAAGAACCTCCATGAAGCCTCTGCTGGGCATTCTCCTCCCCTCTGCCCCCAGCTCCTCACTCTAGGAACAATTTATTACTTCATCTCTGTGCTCCTGGTTCCAGATAGGTAATGCAGTAGAAGGAAAAGCACAGAGGCTTTGGGGCCAAAATGATGCAGGTTTCACTCTTGGCTCTGCTATTTCTCAGTCATGTGTTCCTGGGAAAGTCACATAATGTTTCTTTGCTAGGGTGTCAAAGAGGGATGATATTGATCCTATCAGGAGCAGAACAAAAAGTCACTATTAGCAAAAGACCCAAAACCATGGGCACTATCTGGCTTTAATGAAAGGGAAGGCTACCTTGACAATAATAATAATAACAGTTGATTCAAAGCTGTGAGAAATCTAAGGGGTTCAATGCTGACGGGATTGCTGGAAGAAGCCCCAGTGAAAGAGGCTACTCAGGGACCTTCTTGTAATGTGGTTTATTAAGAGTCAAGATGCTCTGACTCAGTGCTTCCACTTGTAGTTGTTTACCCTTAGGACGCAGTTTAAATTATTCCTTTAAAAAGTGAAAAACTGGCAACAATTTAAATGTCCAGTGATGTGGGTAAACAAACTCTCATACATTCATATTCACACACACACACGTATTCACACACCACACATTATGTGGAAAAATGACCATGAGAAAATGTTCAGTGAAAAAAATTAGGATAAAGATCCTATCCAAACTATAATCACAACTACAAATGACAGCAGGGACTATCTGCGGAACTTTTTTCCTTTTACCCTTTATCAAATGTTCTACAAGGTAAGTGTATTATTTTCATGACAAAATTTCATTTTGGACAAGAGGAAGAAAGGAGGGACTGGTGACTAAACGCAGAGGCGCCGCCTCGCAGTCCGCCCGCCCGCAGGGCAGCAGAGCACCGCAGCCAGCGGAACAGCGAGTCCAAACAGTCCGTGCCTGGCAGGCTTTGAAACCGTCCACAGACCACATTCCCAAAAGAAAACATGCCATTCGCCTGCATTCTGTTGAACTGGCGTTTGGAGAAAGACAACATACGGGACATTTGGTGACACTTCAGTTATCTAAAACGGTGTGGACATATGGCATCTTGGGGGGTGGGAGAGCTCATTCTGTGATCATTCCAAAATTGTAGACACCCGCTCCAGATAAACGTGATGCCCCGTGAAGAGATGGGGGCGAAGTCTCTATCTGGTGACTACGGTCGAGAGAGGTCTTGGTGGTCACTGGAGAAATGGCGCCGTGTGGAAGCAGCGCGCACGGAGGAGACAGGAGAGTGCGCCTGGGGCGAGGGGACGGCGGCTCTCAGCCCTGCACGGCAGCATAACCCCTGGGCCTCACCCAGGGATGCTGGCTTGATTGCTCAGAAGTATACCGTGCAGCCTGAGTTAAGAACCCCTGATACAGAAGGTCGATGATAAATCTGAAGAGGATAGAGACCACAAAGCATAGTGAAAGGCAATGTTTTCAACTGAAAGAAGATGAAATTACAGCAAGAAGAGAATTCTCGGGTGGCTGTTGGTGACGCCATTCATGTTGTTCGACATGTTAGGAAAGGTAGATGGTTTTAGAATTTGTTTGGTCTACTCTGTTAGGTGGATGCTTCTCTCTCTCTCTCTCTCTCTTCTTTTCTCTACGTATCTCTTTCTTCCTCTCTTTCCTCCTCTCTCCCTTTCTCCCTCTCTCTCTTTCTGTCACCCCACACACAAACACACATATACACACACGCCTCAAAAAGTCGAGCTTGAGCCAAACAACGGAAATCCTGGTGATATGTTATAATTTTTAAAAACTATAATTAATGGAGATTAGGTACTATGCTAAATGCTATTTTTAACTTTTGTTGAAATGACTATAGACATAGAAGAAGTTGCAAAGAGTAGAGAGAGGTCCCAGGTACCCATCATCCAGCTCCCTCAATGACAAGACCTTGCACAACTATATCACGTTATCACAACCAGGATATTGACAGGGACACAATTACCTAAACAACACACAGATTTCAGGAATTTTTAGGGTTTTTTTACATACATTTTCTCATTCCATCCTCCCATCATTATTATAATATTTCCATTTTGCAGTAAAAAAAAACTGAGGCCAAGAAAAGCTGAGTAACTTCCCCAAGGTGGCAAGTGACAGAGTCGGGATGGAAACTTGGCTTCATCTGTCTCCAAGCCCAGTGTTAAACCACCTTTCCCTACCACCCCATACCACAGTGTGCACCACCAGGGTCACAGCTGTTGCAGAGGAAGGACTCTGGGGACACTGCAGGTGATGCTGGTGGCTCGCTCATCAGAGAGGCCTGTGAGTGGCAGGTGTGTGGCAGACACGAGCTCACAGTCAGGAGGGCAGTAAGTCTTAAGAAGGGCTTCCTGGCTCTCCAGCCCGGCAGCGAAAGCTGGGTTCCTAGACTGAACGACCTCGGGCAGGAGCAGGGGCAGGCAGGGCGGGAAGCCCACGGCAGCCGGCCAGTCAGTGCTGCAGTGAGAGTCCACACCAGGTACGAGGAAATGGCAGGAGGTGAAGTGAGCAGGCTGATGAGGGCACCCAGCGTTGGACCAGGGTGGCGGGAGGCAGGCAGGAAGCAGGTGCCCTCACTGAAAGGCAGGTTCACACCAGCAACGAAGTCAGAGGGAAAGAATATCTAATCCTGATGTTCACCCAGGGAGGCAGTATTGCCAGGTGGTTAGATGTGGGTTCTGGAGCCATACTGTCTGGCTTTGAATCCCAGATCTACCACTGGTAGCATGAGCTTGGATAAGTGAACATTTTTGTGCCTCAGTTTCTCCATCTGTAAAATGAAAGTAATAAAAATATCTATCTTCACAGGGTTGTTGTGAGGATTAAATGGCTTAAAATACAAAGCATGTAGAAAAATGCTTGGCCCATAACCTCCAGTCAAGTTAGCTATTATCATCATCATACATGATGTGACTGGATGATGGTTAAGAGGAAAATGCTAGAAAGGAAAGAAAGAGAGAAAGCACCTTGAAGATCCCGGGTATCAGAGCAGTTGCTTATGACATGTGAGTCTGGCTATTTAACCCAGCAAAGGTCAATTGCTTGGCACAACACAGAGCCTAGAGCTACAGTTAGCTAACTGTATGTCTTCCAAGAGCATGAAGGATGCTGAGGCTGAATTATTCCACCTACTAATCAGAAAGCACCTGCTGCCAGACACGGTGCGCCCCACTCCACATGTGTGGCCTCCTTGACTCCTCGCTGGGACCCCATAAGGGAAGGAATATCTATTCCTGTTAAACAGATGAAGAAACCAAGGCTCAGCTTAAACTGCATGTTCAAGGTCACAGAGCAGGCGAGGAGTGGCACTGGCATTAAAACCAGAGCTCAGGTGTCCCACTATACCCCTCCTTGATAACAGGTAGGCAACTCTTGATAACAACGGTGCCTGGCATAGCCATCGGGTTGAGCAAGAGCAGGGATCAGGGGCAGCACTAAATGGAAAGAGAAAGGTAAATGAGGAAGGAGCGAGATGATGCATTTGAACTCCACTCTCTGGCTAAGTAACGCCTTCCCCCAACTGAACCCATAAGTCTCTCTCCACTCTGCAATTTCCTGTAATTCCAGTGGCACCCCTAGGTCCACGTAAAAGGTATTGCTTCCTATCAGACTAAAGGACCCCGGAGAGCCCCCACTGGCCATTCACACCACAGGCAGTGCGGGGAATGAGACTATGGACTTCCTGATACACATCTTCATGGTCTAAGTCAAAGCGTATTTCCACACTTTAGGGTTGATGCATTTTAGACTGACAGACCACCCCTCTGCTTTGCCTTCATGGCCTTCCTCTCACCAACAACCGCCTAGACCCCAGGTAGGATGGAGACATAATGGCTTATAAAACACTGGATGAAAGAAGAATCTGGAGTCCATACTGATACTAAAGGATAGAAAGGGAGGGAGGGAAAGGGAAAGCTCTTACTTACAGTCAAATATCATCTGAGAATTGGAGAAGGAATGATAGAGTTAGAAATTACTATTGATTCAGGATCAATGATTCAGAGTCATCAAATGATGCTAGAACTACTGCATATTTTTATTGGGAGAAAGGTTATTTACAGAGTCTCAAAGTATCTCCCCATAGATAATTCAATTATAAAAGAGAGAAAGGTAACTTTACGGTGGACAAATTGGGAGAAACAACCTTAACCGAGTGATCAAAGTCCACATCACCAATAACAGGACAAACTGATCCTTAGCGCTGTGCTGGGGACTCGGCACCACTTCTGCAGTATTCCTGTCAGAAGGACAACCTGAGGGTTCTCAAGGCAATGATCAGACAAACCCAAATTGAGGAACATTCTGCACAAAAAAACACATGGCCTGTTAGCTTCAAAATGTCAGTGTCACGAAAAGACCAGGAAAGGCTGAAAAACTGTCATATTAAAGGAAACTAAAGAGACATGACAACTAAATGTAATGAGTGGGGCTTGGATCAGGAAAAAAGACTGCTAGAAAAGACATTATTGGGACATGTGGTGAAATTTGAGCATGGACTACGCATTAGATAACAGTGTTATATCAAGATTAAGTTTCCTGAATATAGATAACTGTACTGTCAGAAAATGGCCTTGTTCTTAAGAGATACACGCTGAAGCTGAAAGGTCATGCTGTCTACAACTTAGGATCAAAAGGTTCAGGAAAAAAATTGATGGATAGATACATGATAGACATAAGGCAAATGTAGCAAAAGGCTAAAAGGTGACTCTAGGTGGAAGAGAGACAATTGTTCATTTTATCAGTCTTGCAAGTTTTCTAGAGGTTTAGAGTGTCAAAATATTGTTTTAAAAAACAAATACAAAAGGATTTCTTAAATGTAGGTACCTCTAAGTTGGCTTATACACTACAACCAGGTTCCATGCTACCCTGGGAAACTTAACAACTAAGGAAACTCAACCATGATTAGGGCAAACACATTTCAGGATAAAATAATTAGCAGATCATTGCACAAACATATAATTAAACAATTATAATATAATGCAGCACCCCTTGACACACACGTTTTTTATTCAAAATTTGGGCCGTTTGCAAAGAACGAGAATGCTGAACAAATCAAAGTTCACAATTTTGGATCCTGAGACCAAGTTTGCTATTTAATTCACATCTTCCTGCTTCTTCCTTTGCAGAGAGTGCATGAGTCATGCTCTCAGGTAGTTTGCAATACATCGGCTTTCAAGGACTTGAGTCTCGTCACTTGAGCCAGAGTTATCACCTTTTCTAAATCGGGACAAGCATATCTGAGCTCTTGTGCAAATAACGGTGTTCTCCCAATAGGGTCTGGAGGTAATCGGTCCTAGCAAATTCACTTCTGGCTGCACTTAACAGTAATCACTAAATGGAGATCCACAACAATGACCATTAGCTGCAACTGCATCTAGAAGGATATAATTTTTAAAAACGGTCTCTGTTCCAATCTATGCAGGAAAACATTATTTCACAAGGTTCTTCCCAACATTGTCCAGGCACCATAGAACATCCGCATGTTCAGTCCCCCATGCCATTCTCCATCATTCCATCTCTGCCAACAGCCCAGAAAACCTTCATCTTGATGCTATGTGTGTAGGGGGCTGAGGCATAGAAACATAATTCCTAATTATGTACTATACTGAAAAAATTACATAGTCTCCTTTCTGCTTCCTCAGAGGTTTCCAGGAGCTCCAAAGATTTCTACCTGTGAAATGAAACTGAAACTCCTTCCCATGGAAAACAAGACTCTACCATGTATCATGCTTTCACTTTTCCTTCACCTGATTCCAAACTCGACCCGTGTCCCCTTCACATGCCTTAGTCACAGATCAAATAGTTCCCTCAACATAGGCCATGTTGTCCTGCCTCCTGGCCCTGGTTCACACTGTTTCTTTGGCTTCCTTTTTAAGTTCACCGTGATCCAGGGCAGCTGGTTCCATGGTTATACTATGGCGCCATTCAACACACTCACTGATCTCTGTGAGGTCCAAGGAGAAGGGGAACAAGGGAAGGAATGGGGCACGCACTGGTGCAGTTCACCTCGTGTGGCTCCAGCGCCCAACACAGGATATAATTGCAGAGCATGCACCGAGCACATGGATGGGAAAAGTGCATTTGTTATCAGAAAGATTTTACTAAGAAAGAAACCACTCCGTTTCCACCAGCAAGGTCAAAAACCCTGCCCTGATGCTGTAAGTAGGAACAAATATTTCTACAGACTAAACCACAGGGTCACATTATCATAAGATCAATAACCTGACCAAGAGGCCTTGCTGCAGAGGACAGGGACCAGTCACCAAACAAGTGACATGCAGATTTGCATTATCACAGAACACAGTTTTAAAGGGGTTCACTTTATTTTTATTTCGTGTACCTTAATTTCACTGCAACAGAACAAATGTAGTAAAGTCATTTATCCACAGAAAGTCTAAGGGGTGACATATGGCGTTTTTGAGATACTTCCCAGCGTAGGGTCCCATATCAGTAGGCCAGTCTGTCTCTTTACCTGATCCGCCATTAAGACTTAGCCCAAAGCCTGGAACTGGGGAGGAGGAGGCTATAATGTAGGGGAAGTGAAAAGCCAGAGATCCAGCTTTCCTGGCAGAGGGAATCACAGGGAGAGGGGAAACCGGGGTAGAAGAGGCAAGGGTGAGATGTGAGCCCTCCTGTCTCCTCTCTATAGGGACATCTGCCCACACCCGGGAGGCTCCATATCAAAGTAAACTCAGTGGCCAGTAGGGTCAGGTAACAGGAGGCTGGGTTTTTAGCTTTCCCAGGTTGCCCTGTAGGTTCTGTGCAGTCTGGACAGGCCCCAGTGGCCCCACAAGCCCCTGAAGCCAAACCCCAGAAGTTCCCTGGGGTAGTGACTGGGGAGTTAGCCCCTGAGGCTGCCATGGGGACAAAGTAGCCAGGAGCTAAAGGCTAAACCAGCTGACCCAGAACCACAGGAGAATCAAAACCGGACGCTCCATGGAGTCCAAAACACTGCGGGGCCGGGGGCCGGGCGGGATGCCAGGTCACACCTGCCAGCAGAGCTCACAAACCCAGACGCCATTTCAGTGAAGCTCAGGGGGAGAGAGGAAACATCTGAAGGAGTGAGCATTTTGCTTAAAGAAACTAAATTATCAGCCAAAAAAAAAAACCCAAAACAAAACAAACGAAAAATCACTGTCCAAAAGTTAAGTTCATATTTGACTTTACATATGAGGTTTCACCCCTGGTCCCCTCTAAAGTGGAGGCTCTAGCATAGAGGTCCCCAACCTTTTTGACAGAGGGGGAGCAGGGCGGGGGCTCAGCAGTTTGCCGTGGGGTTCCTGCTCCTAGGCAGGTCTGATGCCACCACTGATGGGGGGCGGCGAGGCTCGGGTGGGGATGCCAGAGATGGGCAGCAGCTGTGGGTGCAGGTGGGGCTTCACTCACTCGCCCCTTGCTGTGCAGCCCCGTTCTTGGTGGGGACCATAGCCCTAAAGGAAGATCAGCTCCATCAAAAAGAAAATTAAAAAGCTACATTTTCTCACACACGTCGGGGGATACTGACAAAGCTGTGACCGTGTTACACTGGTATTTCTCACGTTACATTGTCAGTCTGCAAAGTACATTTTTTGTAAAGTAACTCCCCATCCCCTGCTGATTGACAAGAATAAATCCCCTATCCACTAAAAAGCCAAGACAAAAAGTTTTAGCAAAGAAAGGAATCTGATGAGAGTAGCCCCTGGCAAGCTAACTGCTGCAGAACACAACCTGTGCTGTAGGCTTCTGAAGTCTGCAGCACATTTGTAACAGCAGTGCTGTTGTTGCCCTCTCTCCCAGCCATCCAGGCATTTCTCAAATGCCTGGCTGTGCTGAATGTATGCTTCCAGCTCCTAGAATTACATTACCTTTCTCATAGTAGGCTAGTGAGTTAAACCAGAAAATACGAATTAGGCTGCAAAACCACACTCCATTCATTCAAATACACCCTAAGAATCTACAGTGTAACAGGCAACCCAGGCAGTAGGTCCCTGTCCCCCACAAAAATTAGTATCTAATGCAAAATATAAATAAGAGTAATTAATGGGGGATGTGCTATGGTGGGGGAATTGCAGTGTTCAGGGAACACGTGGGTAGGACTTCCAGCAGCCTGGTTGTGGAGGTGCCCAAGGGAGAGTATAGAGAGTCTCTATGGGCTACACCCCTGATTTCCCCACCAACCTCCACAACTCTGCTGCTCTCACCCCATAGCTTCTAAGTGCTACCTTCACATATTAAGCACTCTATTGAAAATGTCTTCCTGGTAACTCTACAGGTTATGCACAATGAAGTTATTGCTTGTGCAACTAAAGTGGAAAAATGCATTCACCACACTTCCCACACTTATCGGTGGGGGTTGTTTGGTCCAAGCTGATCCCAAGACTTCACATTTCCTTCCTTTATTCAGAAAGAGCTTCAGGGATTCCCTACATACTTTGGGACTCTGTGTGGCCTAAGGCAGAGGTTCCTGCTGCTCGCTGGGAAGCATGCAGAAGTTAGATGGAGACTCCAGAAAGAGTGTCCCACTCTTCCTCCCCCACCCAACAGTGCTGAAGCTCCCCATCCCTTCCTGAGAGTTATTCTAGGATGAACAACTTCCACCTTATAAAATGTGCTGGTAACAGTTATTGTGATTTAGGTATATGCCAAGGGGTTGAGGACGCCTAGGATTTGCTCCATTCCAAGGGGTGGAAACCTAGATTTCCCAATAGCCTGATGAGAATGTGCTCTGGTTGGAAGAAGGATGCACTCTCTAGGAAAAGTTAGCCCTGGAGACAGGTCCACTGGCTGGCAACCAGAGTGTGTCCATCAGTAAACCTTCTGTATGGAGTTCAACAGTTCTGAGCATTTCCTTTGGACAATGGAAACAATCATATTTTTAGCATAACTTCAAATTCTTAAATTTCTTTAGCTAATCTCAATGCTTCAGCAAATCCTGTTATAAACAAAAAAAAATACAAGATACTAAAGAAAACTGTGTCTTGCCCCATGTTCACCCTACCACTAGAGCCCACAGGGAAAACGCAGCATCAAATATAAAATATAAAATTAAACACAGAGAGACTGGCCCAGGGTTCCCAGGCGAGTAGCACCGGAGCTGGGCCCAAGGCACGGAACTAGAAGTGGTTGGCCAGCAGTGAACCACAGCATGATGGAGACTATGTTAGCCTGAGTCCTCTGAGAAGCAGGTGTCAAGATGGGATTAGACATACAAGAAATTTATCAGGGATAAAATCTGTAAAAGAAAATGGGTGAGGAGCTGAGGGAGGCTGAGAAAGCCATCAGATCCAGATATAGGTCCAACTCCCAGTGAAGGAGAGAAGGACTCCTCTGGGCAGAAGTGTCTTAGACTGCACTGCAGCTCTAAAGAAAGTTCAGCAAGGCCATCAGGGAGTCCTCAAACCAAAGTGACTATCAGAGGAGTCCTGTGTCTCCCAGGAATAGCTGCCATGCTCGGTCATTGCCAAAGAGTACCCTTGGGACACACGCCCTCAGCCACCACAGGGACAAACTCCCCCCCACAGAAGCTAGGGCCATGGGTAGTCAGAGATGGGAAAGGTACGTTCTCTTGGCTGCCACACAGACAAATCCCCTCTTTCCCAAAATGCCAGTGGAAGAACCAGGAAGAAAGCAAGAGGAACAGTGTCTACCTTATATATATACCTTGCCAATTTCCAACACTTGAAAATCTGTCTCTGAAAATTTACTTACAAAGAGAGACCTAAATATTTCCCTTGTGGGAAGCCACAGTTGCAATAAAAACTTCCCTGAGCTTTAAAAACACTCTGAATTCATTCTTTCATTTTTCCCTTTGGCAAATTTGAGGAAGACCCTACTGATTTATATTAGTGAAGACCACAAGGGAAAAATATCAACTCCAGGGAGGCAACACCAAATCAGGAGAGTAACTGTCCCCAGAAGTTCCCAGTGGGTGACCAACACACGGTGATAGAAGAATACATGTCACCAGACTTCCCATGAGCTAATGGGGAATTTTAACCCATGACTCATCCCGGGGTGGGGTCCAAAGCTGCAGGGGACACTACCCCACGCCATGCCATATCATCAGCCAGATTGCACATTTCCTGAAAGTAATCAAGTCAGAAACTGACGTTTTGGCAGTAGCCTCTAGTGGAAAAATGACTGCCAAAAGCCAAAATGAGGATGAGTTCAAGGATTTAATTCTGCATGGAAAACACAATCCATTAAATGGGATCTGACAAGGCCTTAATCTCATCCGTAGCTGAGGGGGTTGGCTCAATGCAGTTCTACTCTCTGGAACATATTCTTAGTAAGCTATCTATAGAATCTAGAAAGCCTTTGCCAAAGCCCAAATAAGTCCGTTCTAAGTGGGAAGAGCAGCTCATCGAGCCCTCAGTGACTCTGTAGGAAGTAAGCACACTATTCTTCCAAGTGCGAAATTATCAAAACCTGGCAACTCAACCTAAGTGGGGAGTCGCACGATTCAAGGCAAGTAACCAAGATTGCCAATGCACTGGGTGGCTTCACAATTTCCACCTGCACAGGAGGTCAGGCCAGTGGCCAGGCTCGCTCACAAGGCATCCACAGGGTCATATTCCCAGGCTGGGGCCCCTTGGATGACCTAGCACACAAGAAAGGGTTGGGGTGTAGAGGATCGATGCACTTAAACAGGGTTTTGAAAACTGAGAGAGAAGGAATTAGGGGCTGTCACCTTCATTAGCCCACTTAATCCTAACAACAGCCCCAAGGCCTGTGTTATTTTACTGTTTCCATTTGGAAAATGAGGAAGCTGAGAATAAAACCATGACTCAAATCACATAGTTTAGAAGACTGTTTGCAAATTCATACTTGTGGAATTCCAAAACCCATGCCTCACCACTCACAAGGTGGTCCTCAGACCGTCACATCACCTGGAGCTTCTTAAAATGCAGATTCACAGGCTGCTCTCAGACCTCCTGAATCCAGATCTGTGTTTACAGGATTCCCTGAGGAATTCATTGAGACATAAAGTTTGAAAAGCAGTGCTGTCAAGGGCTTCTATCCAAAAGGGGTGGGTGGATCAAATACATAAGTCTAGACTGGAAAAATATTTAGTGCAATAGAACAGGGCCAGTCTTATAGGATATATAAAATATATATAAATATATATATCAAACTATACCTCCAACGTGCACACCAAATTAGTACAACCAATCCCACTATCTTATTTCACCAAGGACAAACCCAGAGACATGAAAGCCAAAGTTATGTGGGGCTAGTAGAACATGGTGAAGGGGTCATGACTTTAGAGAAAGGTGGACTGAGTTGAAATCTTCAGCCCTGCCACCAGCTGGGTGACTTTGGCCAAGTTGCTTTATCTCTCTAACCTCAGTTTCCTGACCTGTACAACTGGGATAACAATGCTCACCTTGCCAGGGTTTGGGGGGAATTAAATGAGCAAATGAATGCACAGTTCTTGGTGCATAACAGATGCTCAATAAACATTGATTTCCTTTACTTTCGGTGCAATGTGAGCCAGGGCCTGGCTCTGCAAATGTGCCCACACAGTCTGGGGAGAGAAAAGCGCTCAGCAACCAGCTCTTTCCCGTCCTCTTGGGTCCTCTTGCAGCAGCTACTGAGATTCCTGTCACTAATCAGACTGGCTGAACTTGTATGTTTTTCTTTGTCCCAAGTTCAATTTATTCTCCATTCTTTTTTAAGAAAAACCTACACAAAGCAACAGGCTTAACACACTGACTGCCACACTAGAAAAAAATTTTTTTTCCTTGCGGCCATGGTGTTTTATTACAAAAATAGAACAAAAACTTCAAAACAATCCTTTCTAATTTAATGAAAAATTTATTTTTTATTGTTTTCTGTGTGTCAGTTACATGCAACTGGAAAAACAGTTCATGCAACTCCCAAGGTGAAGAGACATGTGAGTTACATATGCTTCATGAGGCCCCAGGCTCAAAACCAGTGTGAGTTAAATACAAGTCACATGGCAGTTAATGTGTTAAAAGGAAAGGACATGCAGAACAAGGAAAAGGGCACCCTGGGTGAGTTCCCAGGGGTGTCTATATTCCAGGCACTGAAGCCTTTTTGTTTATTTTTTTTTTCCTCTTTTTTCCTTTCAAAAATCTCGGGTTTTTGACAGCAGATTTTTCATACCAGAGGCTTAGTGAGCTCTCAGGGCCCACAGTGTCTGCTCCTGGAGCCACAAAACCCAAATTTGATCCTATTTACTCTGTATGTGTAGGCTCAGGGCACACAAGGATTCTAGCGAGTGCTGAGCAGAAATACAAAATTAATAATTACTGAGCGCATTCTGGGTGCCGGACACTGTGCTCTTTCACGTATTTTATCTCCTTTAAATCCTCCCAATAAACCTGAGAAGTGGGTCTCTTTATCCTCATTCCAAAGATTAAAAAACGGAGGCCAGATTAGGTAAGTGACCTGCTCAGATTAACATAGCAAAATATTTTTTTGAGTTCAAAGGCATATTAAATCTCATCGAGTTTAGTGGTGATCCACATGTGGTCCTTGGACCAGGAGCATTTGCATCACCTGAAGCTCATTAGAAAAGCACATTCTTGGTCCCTACCCAGCTCAGAGAGTTAGTCCGACAATCTGTTGTAACAAGCCCTCCAGGTGATTGCGATGCACACTCAAGTTTGAACTGTCAGAACCACTGTTCTAGTCCAACCTTAGTTGTGACAATTAAGAAGACAGTTTCACCACAAAGAAACGATATTATGTGAGGTGATGGATATGTTAATTAGCTTGATTTAATCCTTTTGCAATATATACATGTATCAAAACATCATGTTGTACATTATAAATACATTACTATTTTTATTTGGCTATTACACCTTCATAAAGCTGGGTGTGAGGGGAAGAATGCAGAGGCTTGAAGAGGTGAAGCAATTTGCCAGTGGTGATAGAATTGGAACTAAAACCCAGTGCAGCTGCTATCAGAAGTCAAATTCTCTGGGTATTTGAGTCAAATACTCAAATACCCCACTGGGGTAACTGAGAACGTCCCTTTCATGAAGAGTGAAGATTAAAGCCCTTGGTACAATAGAGCGCTAAACCGTGTTACTTTCTGGCAGTATTGGCTGGGATTTGAACCTGGACCAGCATGAGAAGACCTTTCCTTCAAGCTCTGGCCCTTCCTCCCGAGACTCTGCTCCAAGACACGGAGCATCTGCCTCATCACCATGCCCAGCCAAGAGAGGGATGAGAGGGGACAGTGTCAGGGACTGTATTCCTGATAATTTGGTGCATTTTGTTGTAATTGTAATTGAAATCTTGTTTGACAATAAGGGCTGATGACCATATCTCATGGCCCTAGATCCCAAATGCCCTCCAAGTATGACTAGGGAGAACGAGAAGAGAGTAAGGAAAGCTGTCACTTACCCTTATTGATTTATCACTCAACAGTAATGGCCCTACAGAAGCACTGTAAGAACAGACGTGCCAATGCATGGGAACCATGTGCTCCTTCTCAGCAAACAAGACCCTCCAACACTGAGAGGGGCAGGATGTTAACAATCACATGTGCAGATCCCCTAATTGTGTGTATGCACATGTACACATACACACAAATATCCAGGGAAGGGTGGCTGAGAGGCTCTGGATTTCAGAGTCAAAGAGAAGAACCCCAACACCTCAATCTCAGTAGAGGGAAGACTGTACTCCTTGGTGGTGAAAAGAGTTACCTTGGGGACTGAGAGCTCTGATCATCAATGTACCCCTTCATTTAAAAAAATGTAAGAATACGATGCACCCTTCTCCTAGGTCACTAACATAAGTCAGCAATTCTCAGGTTTTTTCACTTCTTGAGTGACATGGTGGTGAGGTGAGGTGAGGGGAAGAACACACGAGTGATACACTCCTATAAGCATTATTTAAAATCCCACTATAGTTCATTCTTTTCTTTGCAATCCAAAAGGCATATTGAAAACAAATTAAGGTTACCAGGGTAACCTTAATTCTGCTCTGATTTATTAATTGATAAGTAAACTGTTCCCACACTTGAGTACTTTCCTTGTAGTAAATTATGCACAACAAATCTCACAACTGATCATGCCTACCACAGTTAAGGACAACTGCATGAGAGAATATTTACCATCTAACGTTGCCATTGAAATCAACGATTTGCCTTTCCAAGAAAGGATGGTTCCAAAATAGCACACAGATGTATTAAGGATATCAATAAATAAATAACCAATGCCAATGGATTTCTAGCCTCAATTGCTAAAGGGTTGGCATATTCGTACCTGCTGTGTCCTTCCTACTGCATGAAGTAGCATAAAGATCCAGAAATAAGTCCTGACTTTAAAAAAATTGTAATTTAATCTCTTTCAGGAACCAAGACGTTGATGTTGACACATGATACAACTAGATCAAATAAAGTTCACGAGCATCAATACATTCTCTATATTAAAGAGCATGAAGGTCATGCAAAGAGAATGGATGATGGTAATAGAGTTAGACAAGCAAATAAGATGTTCTTTTCATGAGAGTAACTCTTTACCTGTTCATTGAGGAAGATGATGAGCCTAGTTTGGAGTGGAAGGAGTAGCTATGAAAACACTGTGTGTGAAGGGACTGACTCGACAAGAGATGCTCCAAGGTAAGAACACATAGACCAAGAGCCATTCACCATCCCCTGTTCCACCACGGTCACTTGCTGAGAACTGCAGGTTCATACGATGTACTTCTCTCTAGGTAAGTGGGTTTTATTTTATTCAAAACCTCACAATGCAATAACCAAACCCTTAGTATGAATAAGAAAAACATTGCCTGCATTTCTTGTCTGGCCAGTGTATCCGTCACATTGTATAAAGAAATCCAAACCCCTATTCAACATTCCTTTTTAGAACTCATCTATAATTCAATCTACACTAAGAACCTTCACACAATGAAATGGCTTTTACTGAGTGATTGCAAACATCACCTAGATGCAAAAGAGAGCACATTTTTCAAATATATTTCATGAACTCCAAGAGTTGTCTGAATTGTTTATGGGGGGAGGAAAATGAGGTTTATGTGTTCTGCTAACCATGTGGAGCATATGAAAGTGTATAGTAGGAGGCAAAGTGAAAGAAGTTAAATTAAGGTAACAGGAAGAAAGGAAGGGCGGAAGGCAAGCTGGAAAATGATTAAATCTTGATTTCCGATACCAGTAGTACCGTGTATGTACTGTTGCAAAAGTGAGTTTGAAAGACACATTCAGAAAAAAAATCACCTTTTACATCACATTCATACCCAGACTGATTTTTTTTAATACAGGTGAGAAGGTAAGAGACAGAGCTATAATGAAGATAGAGTACAATACCAAAGGAAAATAAAAGAGCCCTTTGCAGGAAGATGCAAGACTATAAACAATGAACAAGAACAGAGTAAACAGCCACCTCGAAAACAATACAAGAAGATTCTCGCTTCATTTCTGCCGGCAGCAGCTCCTACATCTCTTACAACTGGAAACCTTTCCCCAGCAAGAGACTCAAGACACAGGGCTGAGTTTATTCCTACATGCTTTTCTCTGGGCCCTTATCTGAAAGCCTCATCCTCCTTTGAAGCAAAAGACTCATTAATCCAGTTCAAATTGCCAACATCAGTCAATCCTTTGCTTCAGCATTTAAATGCCAATACCAATTAAATACCTACAGCAAATTAAGCACCGATATGATCTTCACTGCATTCAGGAAATCCAGCCAGAAGTCCAGCTAACATTGATTCCAACCTTCCTCCGTCAATTCTAATTTACTCAGTGCAAAGGAATGAGATAATTTTCTGGCCACGCTGACTATGCATCCAACTGGATTGAAACAACTCCACAAGCAAATAAGAAGGAACAAACTGTGTTGCAATCCACCAAACCTGAAGGATGTCTTCACCAAGGCTTCCGGGCTATCCAGCTGCGGCAATTCATCCGCTAGGATTTCCTCCGGCGGTCGGGGGTCATGGACAATCGTTGGCCGTGGCTTCTCCTTGACATTCCCGGTGAGCCCGTCGATGAGGGAGTTCCACAGGCAGTTCTGCGACTTAGACCCTGAGGCACAAGGAAAAAAAGACGTGCAGATAAATCACCAACTAACTCTGCGTCCTGCCTTCCCCAACTCAGGATTTTCCAAAGCAGAGCAGAGAAATTCATGTATTTCTCATCATCTCCACCAACATCAGAGGGCTCCAGAAGATACTGGCCAGGCAACTTATGGAGTAACCAGGAATTTTCACATTTACGTGCAGAAGATAGGCTAACACTCTGAGCATTTTGACTCATAGCTAAGTATCATGGATATACCTTGTCTCGTGGCAGTGATGACCAGCCCCAAACTCTTGACAGAGCCACAGACATCTACTCAGATGTCTATTCAGCAGCTGGAAGTATACAAAGCAGTAGCACTTTACAGAACAGTGAGGAGGTTCAGACACGAGTCTCCCCCATGATCTCAGCTTGCCTGAGGCCCACGTTTCAAGACTCCATTCTATGGAGACATCCACCCCAAAGAGGACTCCACCTCTAAGAACTAGAACTCATCATCCACACGTTGATTCTTCTGCCGTGTCAAGACCCAAGGAAAATTACGCTACATGCTTATTGATATTCTACTCTATAAACTCTTCAAATATATGAGATAGATGTTAAAGGAGGGCATCAAGTGGAAATGGTGTCTACAAAAGTAGAGCCTGATCAGCCACGTGATCAGGCCAACATCAACAGTGATAAGTCATGTGGATAGTATGTACCTTTGACATGATGTGATGAAAATGACACTCCAGCTCTGTGGTCTCCCTCTCCAAACACATAACCCCAGTGTATTAAGAGTGTTTCTAGCTTCTGTAAAGTTCACAATTTAACATCTGCCCGACACGCATACGCCAGACACAGCTATTAATAGTTCTGGACAATCTGATAATATGCCTGAGTCACCCTGCCTTGAACTCCTGTCTCCCTTGTGACCTCATCTCCCCACCCCCAACTCCTCAAGAAGAGTCCTCCTCTCAAGGGTGCACTTTTCAAATACAAACCAGCCAATGCAGGGTCCACACCCCCAATCACCTCCCTTATAGGGCTTTCACACTCTTGGCCACTGTCCGGCTGCCCTAATTATGCCAGAGCCAGACACCAGACTACCAGGTACCAGACATCCCCCATGCTCCAGAGCTCCCTGAAGTCGTTCAAACCAGCCAATCCTAAGCCTGCTTTCCCTGCCTCACCTGTTCCTTCCTGGGGAAACCATAATAAAGGCTCTCACCCTGGCACTCCCCAGCCCCCACTTCCTGACGGCAGTGCCTCCCCAGATGGCTCCCCCCGCCCTGTGGCATGATGTGGAACCCCTCTTGGGATCTGAAAGTGTGACAAACTATCTTTACAATGGCAGTCATTGATCTGTTGGCCTTGCCATACCTAAATAATAATAATAAAACCTATTAAAACATCCAGTCTAGTCTAGTTAGGGGTAAAATATCAGACTGAGGAACACACTACAAAAACACCTGACCAGTACTCTTCAAAACTGTCAAGGGTATCAAATGCAGCAGCCTTCTCTATCCGTGGGTTCCACACTGGCGGATTCAACCAATGACAGAACAAAACTATTCGGAAAAAAAAAATTGTGTCTATACTGAACATGTACAAATTTTTTTCCTTGTCATTATACACTAAACAATACAGTATAACAACTATTTATACAGAATTTGCACTGTATTAGGTATTACAAGTAATCTAGAGATGATTTAAACTATACAGAAGGATGTGTCAATTCTATGCAAATACCAAACCATTTCATATCAGGAACTTGAGCATCCATGGATTTTGGTTTCTGCAGAGGTCGTAGAACCAATCCCCTGTGGATACTGAGGGACTAGGAAAGTCTGAGAAACTGTCACATCCCAGAGAAGCCTAAGAAGACATGATGACTAACTGTAATGTGTGTCCTGGACAGGATCCTGGAACTTAAAAAGGATGCTGGGTAAAAACTAATGAAGTCTGAATAATGCATGGATTTTAGCTAATAATAATGTATTGATATTAGTTCATTAATTGTTACAAATGTACCATGCTAATGTAAGAGGTTAATCATAAAGGAAATTGGATGTGGGGTATATGAGATCTCTTTATATTATTATCTTTGCAATTTTTCTGTAAATCTAAAACTTCTAAAATAAAAGTTTATAAAAATAAAAGTAAATAAATAAAAATAATAAATCAAAAATAATAAATGAACTAATAAATGTTACAAAAGAAGCTTATGAGCAATTTTTTTAAGTAGAGTCAGAAGGTATTACCATTAACATTAACCAATCGTCATGTGCTTGTGCTTATTATGCTTTGCCCAGATAAAAGAAAGATTTTACCTCTGCACAAAGACACTGTCAGGTTGCCAAGCCATGCACCCATGGAGATGTGCCCATGCAGAGGGAGTTGGATTTTTCTAATTCACACAAAGGCTCTTTATGAGGCCTGAGATATGTGCAAGGAGGAATGAGAAGTAGTGCCAGCCGACACACACCGTGCATGGGATAGGCAGGTAGAGAATAGATTTGTGTGCACATGGGAATGCCTCCCCAAGACCCTGACCAGCCATCTGCGACCTCCCACAGAAGAAATCACCCTGCTTTGTTGCACCACTAAGATCAAAAGAACTTCACACACAACAGGGAGCTCCTCATGCAGTTCCCTGAGCCTACAGCAAGGACACCTATAGGTCAGGAAACAACCCTTTTAATGCCCATGCCACGACTGACCACCCTCCCATAAGTGTCCACCCAAACTACTTTTGTGTCAATCGAGAGAAAATTAAAGCACATCAGTACCAGGAAACAAATCCCTCAAACCCCTGAAATACAAAACGGCTTTTTTTTTTCTTTTAAAGTCTTAAACATAAAAGGGCTGTCCGGACAGCATCCAGCCATGTAATTATGTTGCACAAACCGTTCTCGTTATATAAACAATGGCTGGATACTTTCCAGACAGCCCTTGTATATCTTAATAAGATCTGGTCCTATTAATGAAGGCCTGGTTCTATGTTAATGAAGATCTGTTCTATGTTAATAAAAGTCTGGTTCTAGGAGGAAGAAAAAGAGCAGCAGTCTGTTTTCTTAAATTTGATCTAAATGAAGGCCTTACAATAAACTCCCTGCACATTCCCCTTCATTCCTTCATGTATTCATTCAATAAACACATATTGAATTCCCTCAGTGTGCCAGGTTCTGTTCTTGGCCCTAGAAACAGAAAGATGAATGAGATTGATTTCCAAGAAAAACCATAAGCAATCCCAGTGAACGGGCAACACACCATAACTGCAGGGGGCTAACAAAGCACCATGGGAGCCAGAGGAGGGCTCACCGGCTCCACCTCCAGGCCCTGGGGAGAGCTCACAGAGAAGCTGACATCTGAGATGATCTCAAGCATGAGCATCTCTGCAGCAGGTGGGGAAGAGAGGGAAGAACGATCAGCCCACACATCGTGTGCAAAGGCTCAGAGGCATAACAAAGCCACTTATTGAAGCTGGAGACCAGTGAGAAGGGGCAGTGTCCAGAGAGAAGGTCATAGGCTAGTTGGGCCGGTTGCAAAGTGCCTTGAATACAATGCTAATCATTTTAGAATCTCTCCTATAGGCAAAAAACAAATGAAAGATTTTTGAGCAAGGTTGTTGTGACACAGCCATATCTGTGTTTCAGAAAGGAGACTGGCGTGCTGCAGAGCAGGGACCCATGTGGAGCAGCAGGGAGGGCTCCGTGAACCCATGGGTGCCAGGCATTTTATCTGTAGGTGAAATAACATCTTACACATAAATATGGGATTAATATTTTTAAATATATGTAGATGTGATTAATAACACTACAAATTCATTTAAAAGCATTGATGAATTCATAATAGATTTTGCACCATTTTCTCAAGTCTGTGAATCAGAAGGATCGTGAGACGAAAGCCACCTCTGCACGAGGGGTCCCAAATAGGCAGGGGATGACACCTCCAAAAGATGTACCAACAGCTGCAAAGACACACTGACAAGTTTAAAAGAAGACTGCAGTAGAAGCTACAAGTAAGATTCACTCAATATCCATTCCCAACTCCCCTTTCACTTGCCTTCCTCTTCTAAAAAAGCTAGAAAACAATATACATGCACACCTCGGAGATGGCATGTGTTCCATTCCAGAACACCGCAATAAAGCCAATATTACAATAAAGTGAGTCATACAAATATTTTGGTTTCCCAGTGCATATAAAGGTTATACTTAACATGACACTGTAGTCTATTAAGTGTGCAATAGCATTATATCTAAAAAATGCATATATCTTAATAAAAATATTTTATCGCTAAAAAATGCTAATGAACATCTCAGCCTTCAGCAAGTTGTAATCTTTTTGCTGGTGGAAGGTGTTGCCTCAATGTGGATGGCTGCTGACTGATCAGGGTGGTGGTTGCTAAAGGCTGGAGTAGCTGTGGCAGTTTCTTAAAATAAGACAACAATGATTCTTCCTTTCACAAAAGATTTCTCTGTATCATGGGATGCTGTTTGACAGCATTTTAGTCACAATAGAACTTCTTTCAAAATTGGAGTCAATCCTCTCCAACTCTCCTGCTGCTTTATCAACTAAGTTTATGTAATATTCTAAATCCTTTGTAGTCATTTCAACAATGTTCACAGCATCTTTACTAGGAGAGATCCCATCTCAAGAAACCACTTTCTTTGCTCATTTATAAGAAGCAATTCCTAATTTGTTCACGTTTTATTGTAAGATTGCAGCAATTCAGTCACATCTTCAGGCTCCATTTCTAATTATGATTCTCTTGCTATTTCTATCAAATCTGCAGTGACTTCCTCCACCGAAGTCTTGGACCCCTCAAAGTCATCCTTAAGGGTTGAAATCAACTTCTTCCAAATTTCTGAAAATGGTGATATTTTGACTTCCTCCCATGGATCACAAATATTCTTAATGGCATCAAGAGTGGTGAATCCTTTCCAGAAGGTTTTCAATTTACTTTGCTCAGATCCATCAGAGGAATCATTATCTATGGCAGCTATCACCTTACAAAATGTTATCTTTTTATTATTATCTGTTTTTTCTTCTTTAGAGACAGGCTGTCTCTCTGTCACCCACGCTGGAGTGCAGTGACACCATCATAGCTCATTGCAGCTTAGAACTCCTGGACTCAAGGGATCCTCCCGCCAAAGCCACCCAAACAACTAGGAGTACAGGCATGCACCACCAGGTCCAACTAGGTTTTTCATTTTTTTAATTTTTTGTAGAGAAGAGATCTCTTGCAATTCTCCTGCCTCAGCTGCCCAAAGTGCTAAGATTTGAAATGTATTTTTTAAATGATAAGACTTAAAAGTCAAAAATTAGTCCTTGATCCATGGGCTGCAGAATAGATGTTGTATCAGCAGGCATGAAAACAATGTTAATCTCCTTGTACATCTCCATCAGAGCTCTTGGGTGACCAGGTGCATTGCCAATGAGCAGTGATACTTTGAAAAGAACCTCTTTTTTTTCAGTAGTATG
>CM052437.1:113294031-113369317 GCA_028533085.1 Varecia variegata | reverse complement strand
GGCTGAGGCAGTAGGATCGCTTAAGCCCAGGAGTTTGAGGTTGCTGTGAGCTAGGCTGACGCCACGGCACTCACTCTAGCCCGGGCAACAAAGTGAGACTCTGTCTCAAAAAAAAAAAAAAAAAATTCTATAAGCCATGTTGTAAACAGATATGCTGTCATCCAGGCTTTATTGTTCCATCTATAGAGCACAGACAGAGTGGATTTAGCATAATTCTAAAGGTGCTAGGATTTTCAGAATGGTCAATGAGCACTGGTTTCAACTTAAAGTCACCAACTGCATTAGCCCCTAACAAGAGAGTCACCTTGTCCTTTGAAACTTTGAAGCCAGGCATTAACTTCTTCTCTATACGTATGAAAGTCCTAAATGGCATCTTCTTCCACCATAAGGCTGTTTTGTTCACATTGAAAATTTGTTGTTTAGTGTGGCCACCTTCATCAATGATCTTAGATAACTGGATAACTTGCCTTAGCTTCTACATTGCTGCTTCATTTTGCACTTTTATGTTATGAACACAGCTTCTTTCCTTAAACCTCATGAACCAACTTCTGCTAGCTTCCAACTTTTCTTCTACATCTTCCTCACCTCTCTCAGCCTACACAGAATTAAAGAAAAAGAGCCTTGCTCTGGATTAGGCTTTGGCTTAAAGTAATGTTGTAGCTGGTTTGATCTTTTCTCCAGACCATTCAAACTTTCTCCATATCAGCAATAAGGCTGTTTAGCTTTCTTATCATGTGTTCACTGAAGTAGTCCTTCTAATTTCCTTTAAGAAGTTTTCCTTTGCATTTACAACTTGGCTAACCTTTTGTGTAAGAGGCCTAGCTTTCAGCCTATCTCAGTTTTTAACTTGCCTCACTAACTAAACTTAATTATTTCACTTGAACCCTTAAAAGCCAGTGTAGGGTTATTAATTGGTCTAATTTCAACATTGTCGTGTCCCAGGGAATAGTGAGGCCTGGGAAGAGGGAGAGAAATGGGGTAACGGCCAGTGAGTGGAACAGTCAGAACACACACATCATTTATCGATTAAGTTTGCTGTCTTCTACGAGTGTGGGGCCTGGCACCCCAAAACAATTGCAGTAGTATCATTAAAGGTCACAGATCATCATAACAGATAAACTAATAATGAAAAAGTTTGAAACATTGTGAGAATTACCAAAATGTGACAGAGAGACACAAAGTGAGCCCATGCTATTGGAACAATGGTACTGACAGATTTGCTCAACACAGGGTTGCCACAAACTTTCAACTTGTAAAAAATGCAGTATCTCCAAAGCACAATATCATGAAGCACAATAAAATGAGGTATGCCTGTACTCAATTTCCCAGCCTCCTTTACTGCTGCAGCTAACCATCTGTTATGATTATGGCCAATAAGCATGGTAGTGTGGTCGAACGGTCTAATTCTGGCCAGTGAAATATAGGCGGAAACTCCTAGGCTAGTGTCTCTTCCCGAATTAAAAAAGTAAATATTCAATAGGAGAAAAGAATTTTTGTTGCTTTAAACTTTTTCTTTCCCTCTTTTCCCCCTTTTCCCTTCTTTCTTCTTCTTGATAAAAGGTAGACATGGTGCTGGAGCTGTAGCAGCCATATTGTGACCAAGAGATGACAAACATCATGACAAAAGCCTCTATCTGAAATATGGATGAGTATGAAGATTGAAAGAATCTAGGTCCCTGACAGCACAGTTGAACAGACTTCTTGATGTGAGAAAATTAAATATCTATCTAAATATCTTATTACACTCTTAGGTCTTCAGTTGTTTGCAGCCAGCTGTATTCCTAAATGATATATATATGCTTATCACATAACATAAAGGTATTCCCCATATCCAAACTGTGGCATCTGTAAGGCACTAGAAATTGATATTTTAATAAATCCTCCAACTATCTTGTGAAAATCATAATTATCTTATATGCTTTTCTCCTATCAGAATTATTAATTTGCCAAATATGAGCAGTTAAAACATGCCACAATTTTTTATAGTTTATTTTGGTATTTTTTTTTAATATTCTGGAAAACAACAAATGGAAATGGCCCAGGTTTCTCTTTGAGGGACCAGAGAACAATTACTATCATGGGGTGGCACATGATTTTTTTGTTTTGTTTTGTTTTGTTTTACTTTTTTACTTCAGAATATTACAGGGGTACACACATTTTGGTTACACAATTTTGCATAGTCTGAGTCAAAGTTATAAGTGTGTTCTTCACCCAGACAGTGTGCATTGTACCTACCCGTTGGGTATGAATTCACTCGTCCCTTCTTCCCCCGCCCACCTACTTGATTTCCATGTTTTGTTTTTTTAACTTGGGAAGGGTATCTTTGTTCAAGAAAATGTTGGAAACTAGGAATACAGAAGATGTTCCTCTTGGGGAGTGTGCATGAGCCTAGAACTTGGGTGATGAGCTAGAAGGCAAACCAGACGTGAGGAATTGAGGGGTCTGGAAAAGGCCAGTGATAGGGAAGACAGAGAGAAAAGGGTGGTGTTGAGAGATGAGCGAGTAGAATCAATAGCACTTGGCGACTGACTGGGTGTAGAAGATAAAGAAGAGAGAAATGTCAAAGGAGACTGATGTTTCTGTTTGGGCAGCAGAGTAGACTGTGATACCATTAGAAAATGCTGGGGCCAGAAGCCCCTCGTGGGCCATAGTTGAATCACGTTCCGAAAAGTTGTGTTTCAAGACAGAAAATACAGACAAAAGATCTTCCCCATATTCATAAGCAGAAAGCATGCAGATGATGACCACGTGAGTAAAATGAGAATACTACATTTCAGTAAGCACTTCTATTATGACAGGGATAGCAAAAATTTTCACAGCATGATGACATAAACAAAAAAAAAATAACCCTTCCTGCCAAACTCAAACAATAATGAGAAAACTACAATAATAACAAAACTTTTAAAGAAGAGAAATAGCAAAGCCTCATTCCCATCCTGGGGTGTTCCAGACATTACCCCATTTGATACGCACTGTAACTAAAGGGAACTGGGGCTCCATCCACGAGGATCTAATTATAAGAGCTCCCCTGTAACCTGACCATCAGGCACAAATCCCAGAGAGGTCCAGGAAGCTGGCAGAACATGGGCATTGTGAGAATTTTTCTTATTTCTGTTTTAATCTCTTTCAGAAGGTAAATTATTGACAATAGCCTGCTTCCGGTGAACAACACAATACAAAATGAAAAGGTGTAAGAACGCTGGTTATGCCTGGGGTATGATTTGTGGCAACCATCAATAGAAGGGGATTTACATTTGTGCCCCCCGGGACTCTGGCACAGTGCCGAGCACCTCCGGGCTCTGTGCTGGATGCTTCAAGACTTACAGAAACCTTTACTGTACTGTCTGTCCTTCCCCTCAAGATGCTTTGAAAGGGCAGAAAAAGACAAGGCAGCTGCTGACTTATTTAGAGCAGAGCCAATCTTTGGAAGACTGAATCAGTTGTCCCCTAAGCCCCACTTCATCCCCTCATAAACATTTTCCAAAAAAATGGTTAAAGTCTTCGAAATGTATGTAAAAAAAATTTAGTTAATATCCTGCCTAGCTCACCCATCTGAGTTATCTCTACGTTTCATTATCTTGGAACTACTTTACAATACTACAGATTAGAGAAAACTGAGAGTAATACAAATCATTCTTTTCTAAAGAAATGTAAATTGTGTCCCATGGAATGCAATTATTGCCCTGTAGATACCGATGAGTCTTGCCAATTTTCCATCTAAGCAAATTCATTTCCATATTCCTAATGGGTTATATATTTCTCTGCTCTTAGGATTTTCCTCCAAACTATTTGGACACATCTTACTGGCTTCTTCATCAATCAGTGAGTTAAATAAGATCTTTGATACATGTTCACATTGTATTTGAATGAATTTTTAAAAAATTATCCTTTAGCAATACCAAAGTCCTCATGCAGCCCCCGGCACTCCCCTGAGAAATTCTCCTACAATTAGCCTAACTACTTCTAGTGGCCATTTGAATTAACTATGGTGCATTCATATAATGGACTACCATGCCACTGACTAATATCTCAAAGAGAAAGATCTCTATAAACTGATAAGGAGTGATTTCCAAGATATATTATAAGCGGGGGAAAAGCAACATGCATAAGACTATATTATGCTATCTCTTAGGTAAGAAACAAAGAGAAATATATTTGCTTATTTTTGCAAAAAGACAAAGAAGAAAGAACCAGAACGCATGAGAATGGTTACCTACAGGAGATAGGTTGGGAGTAGTGAGGACGGATTACACATAAGAGAAAGACTTCACATTCGTATACAGTTTTTACTTTTGAATGATATAATGTTTTAACATTCAAAAATTTTTATTAATAAAAAAATCAACAAAAATGTTAAATCCTAAAATTGAATATAAACAAAAACAAACCTAAGTATGTATCATATTAGTAACATAACTATAATGAAAACAATCTTAATTTAAATATCTTCTGAATGCAGTACCCCTACTGTTCATTCTTAGATCAACTCAAGGCATGCACGTGTGCACACACACAGTAGAGAATCTTGAACTTCCCTTAGTAGGTTTGTTGGTGGTAGTAATCATAAAGTAGTAATTCTAAACTATATTACAAGTATTGTAGAATAGAGCAAACAAGCAACTATAGTAAATATGTGGGGAACTAGAGCTCTTACTTCCCGAAAAGGAAAATAAAATAGGCAATGAAAGAAGGTGAAGAAGAACCCTGTGGTGCTAGATTTGAACTAGAACTATCAGCATGAACTCATGATTATATTCAGCTGGCCCTGTATGTCTGCAGGAGAGTGTTTGCTGAATAAATTAATAAATTACAGACTATTCTTCAAAAAGTAAAAATAACACTTGAAGGCGAAAGGTGAGTAAGAATGGTTTCAACAATTTCAAGTAAAAAATATATCACAGGAAACACACTAGGAAGAGTGAACAAAGAACACCACTGTGCACAGAGAAATGGGGACTTTCTCAGCCCACTGTGAATGGCTTCCAATATACGGTCTTGACTGAGTTTCCTTCTGAAAAGCAGACCCTGAGACAAGGGCTTGCAGCAAGTAGTTTATTTTGGAAGTGATTCCAAGAAGCAGGAGAGGAAGACAAGGAGATTAAATCAGGGAATAACAAGGGAAAGTCAAAACACAGGTGCAAAATTGAGTTGTCATCCCTGTGGGTGGATTAACCATGTCTCTAGCTCTGTAAACTTCATGCTCCAACACTTGCCTACATGCATATGCTCGACACGCCTTGTTCCAGACAACCCCATAATATGACTGAGTCACCTTGTCTTAGCCTCCTGCCTTGCCTGTCCCCTCCACCGCCTCAGGAGGAGCCCTCCCCCCAGGGGTGTGCTTTTCAAATACAAACCAACCAACCCAGAGTCCACACCCCAACCACCTCCCTACAGGGCTTTCACGCTCCTGGCCACTATCCATCTGCCCTAATCACCCCAGGGCCACTGAAATTATCTGAACCAGCCAATCCTAGGCTGCTGGCCCTGGCTCACCCATCCCTTCCTGTGGAAACCACAGTAATGCTTTTCCCCACAGTGCCCACTGCTGCCTCTTGACAACCCCAGTGCTTCCCCGTGTGGCCCCCTGGCATGATGTCCCCTTCTCTTGAGATCTATAACAGACTGTCTTTACAATGGCCGTCATCTGATCTGTGGGCCTTACCATACCTAAATGATAAACCTATCAGGGCAATTGGGGCTGGGTTCTAAGGGGATCCTCAGAGGAGCTGGGGATGACGCTCAGAATTATCCCCCTGAGGAATGGAAGAGGAAGCATTTATGTGTGGACTCTCATCCCCCCACCAAGGGTAACCACATAGGGTGTTCTTCCTAGCCCTCCTGGGTTTGCCATGACTGTGCGGCAATTCCCACATCATCAGAGAATCCCGGGGCAGAAATTCCGAGAAAACAGTGCAGCTGGAGCTTAAAACTAGGGCCAAGATGAGGTGAAGCCAGGCCCAAGAGGTGCCCGATATATAGGGTATCCACACAGTTTTGTACCCTAGAAAATGCAGCCAGAATCTCACCTGCTACTCATTTCTGCTTTAGAAGGATCGCAATGAGCCTCTGCCATGGCTCACTCCAACTCGATTTGGTTGGAGTTTTTTGGAGCAAATCCTCACCTCTTTGAACTCTGAGCCAGTGGAAAAGAACTCTTCCTCTGATTCTCCACAAACGTGGGCAGAATACTCTCCAGGGGCACTGGAAAGGTCTGCTCTGACAAAATGAAAAATAAAAATTCCCCTGCTCTGATTTATTTTTAAGCCGATTTTAAAAGCATGAAATGTTTCTGACTAAATAGAGGCAAAAATACAGAAACAGATAGAGTCACACAGGTCTTTCTCAATAATGTCAAAAACCCCATGAGGGAAATCGTAGGTAAACTAAGCCTTCAGGGTACCAAAAATAATGAGGCTCAGGTGCAGACACTGAGCAAGCGTATGCAACCCCCTCCATCTCACTGCTTCTCTCTCCCAGCCCCACCCTGCTTTCCTCTCTCCTTTGCCTCCTTCCTGACGCTCATTCAGTGCCTTTTACATTCTCCTTTCCTGTTATCTCCCCTTCTGTGCCTGCCATAAATCCTCTCCCTTCTCTTCACAAAGACAACTTTTCATGTACCCCATAAACCCTCCAGACTGAGTATAAATCCTCCAGACTCATAAACTGGTAGCAGCATCTGTACCACCGAGCTCATCAAGAGAACAAGTGCTCAGATTCAGATGTAACAAACATTTGTTCAGTACTTGCTATGAGCGCGTCATGATGCCTTCACCTGTGTTAGCTTACTTAATCATCAAACCGCCCCTTCAAAGTAAGTATTACTGAAACATTATTGAACATTTGAACATTAAGGCACCAAGAGATCAAATAACCTAGATCACAGAGTTAGACAACAACAGATTACTTCGAACCCAAAATTCTCATTCTCCTAATCCAGGGCTTTGTGTGATACTTGCACTGTGTTTTTTTACTTTATTAATGAGCAGATAAACATACACATAAGTGTAGAGTAAGCAGAGTGCCCTACATTTCTGAATATGAAACAGACAACGTTTTACATAAGAAATAAGATTCACCTTATCACAACTAAGGAAGAGTCCTGACTTGACTTAGTCTCTTGCATGAAGCAGTTTGCAGTTTCCTTTCAAGAAGAAAGTTCAGACTGTAGGGGAGGATAAATAATACAAGGTGAACTTAATGGGTTGAGAAAAGACAAGAAAGCAAGAAAATGAGATGAGAAGAATCTAAATCAGAAAGAACTACAGATCCATTTTGTAGAGTGGCTAATGGTGGCAGCCTGATAAACTGCTGGCAGGGGGAGCCCAAGGTGATGTGCTAATCCCATTTAAATCTGACAAGTGACTGATCAGTTCAGTTCTGTATGAGAACACACAAAGAGTATAATGGCAGAAAGCTGAAAATTTAGAGTCTTGCAAAGCTCAGAGAAAGGAAGAGGTTTTATTCTCCATAAAGGAGAGGGAAAAACATTACTGGAAACTCTCAATGGTTCTCAAAGTATCTGTGACATGAGTTCGTAGTTTTCCTCCCCCTCTGGGAAAGTAAGGCTCCTAAAATTCCCAGTGGGTAGAAAAATTGGGGCTGAGGTACACAGGAATCAAGAATGAACATAGTAATAAAGCCCAGATAAACAGCCTGATGCTCGCTAAAACAAAACAATAATGATAGTACAAAAAATAAAGTATCAATGACACTTCAAATATCTTATGTCAGTCACATAGATACTGTTTGTTGTTTTCAATATACTAATTCTTGGCTTCAGAAACTTTTCAGGAATTCTGTCTCCTGCAATTTAAAAAAGATTTGAAAATTTAACTCTGTGTCATACACATCAGGGGTGAGCAAGAGGGTTCCCCCATCAAAATGTGAAAATCCAATTTGAGCTGCGATGATGTATTCCAAACTCTCAAGGACATTAGGATTTATTTCTAAGTTATCTTGTCAGATTAAACTGTTTTACTAAATTCCCAATGCGACAGTATTAAAAGGTGTGGCCTTTAGGAGGTGACTGAGTCTTGAGGGCTCTGCCGTCAGGAATGGGATTAGGTGCCCTTATATAAAAAAGGGCTTGAAGGAAGGAGTATGGTCCCCTTTCATCCCTTCTGTCCCTTCCGCCCTGGGAGCACTCAGCGTTACTCCCCTCCAGAGGATGCAGCAGCCAGGCTGGAAGGCAGAGACTAGGCTCTCATCAGACACTTTACCTGCCTGCACCTTGATCTTGGACACTCAGTCTCCAGAACTGTGAGAAATAAATTTCTGTTTTTTATAAACTACCCATTTTTAGATATGCTGTTATAGCAGTACAAAGAGACTAAGAAATTCGTACCAGAGAAATGGAGTTTTTTTCTGCAACAAATGACTAACAACGTGGAAGCAGCCTTGGAACTGGGTAATGGGTAGAGGCTGTGACAGTTTTGAAGTGAATGCTGGAAAAAGCCTGAACTGCCATGAATGGAGCATTAAGGGTGAATCTAGTGAGGGCTCAGAGGAAGAGAGCTGTAGAGAGAGTCTCAGTCTTAAAGATTATCTAAATGGTCATGAACTGAATGTTGGTAGAAATATGGACAGGAAAGGCCACTCTGATGAGGTCTCAGACAGAAACGAAGAAAACTCATTGGAAAATGGAGGAAAGGCCATCCTCATTACAAAGTGACAAAGAACTTGGTTGAATTATGTCCATGTCCTAGTACTTTGTGGAAGGCAGAATTTAAGAGTAAGGAGATAGGATATTTTTCAGAAGAAATTTCTAAGCAGCAAAGTGTTCAGGGTGCAGTATGACTTCTCTTAACCGCTTATAGTAAAATGCAAGAAGAAAGAAATTATTAAAGACAGAATTTATAATTAAAAGGGAAGCCAAATATAAATATTTGGAAAATTCTCAGCCTGGCCATGTAAAGAATAAAAAAGAGTGTTTAGGAGAGAGGACTAAGGGTGTAGCCAGGTATCTTTTTGATAAAGAGATGAGTAAAGACATAGAAGGAGCCCAGATGCTACTCATCAAGACAGTGGGAGGATGACACCTAAGGCATTTTGGAAATCTTTGAGGCTGCCCTTCCCCTCACAGGTCCAGAGTACCAGGGTCTTGAGGGCAAAATGGTTTCAAGGGAGGGGCCCAGGGCACCCACAGGACCTCGGAGCTCACTGCCCAGGGCATTAATCCCCAATGCAACAGTATTAAGTTTCTGCTCCCTGCATTTGACATGGACTCAAAGAAGATTATTTGCAAGCCTCAAGATTTAATGTTGTTGGCCTTGTTGGGTTTGGGACTTACTTGGGACCTGTTGCCCCTTTCTTCTTGCCTGTTTGTTCCTTTTGGAATGGGAATGTCTATCCTATGCCTGTTCTACCACTGTATTTTGGAAGCACATAACTTGTTTGATTTCACAAGTTCACAGCTGGAGAGCAATTTGCCTCAGGAAGAAACATAATCTTTGAGTCTCACCCATATCTGATCTAGATGATATTTAGATGAGACTCTGAACTTTAGACTTTGAAGTTGGTGCTGGAAGAAGTTAAGAATTTGGGGACTATTGAAATGGAATGAATGTATTTTGCATGTGAGAAAGACTTGAATTTGGGGGGCACAGGGGCAGAATGCTAGGATTTGAATGTTTTTGTCCCCTCCAAAATTCATGTTGAAATTTAATCCCCAATGCAACAGTATTAAGAAGTGTGGCCTATAGGAGGTGATTGAGTCATGAGGGCACCATTCTCACAAATGGGATTCTATGTTCCTATAAAAGGACTTGACAGAGGGAGTACGGTCCCTTTTTCACTCCTTCCACTCCTTCCTCTGGGTGAGGACAGAGTGTTCTTCCCCTCCAGAGGGTGCAGCAACAAAGAGCCATCTTGGAAGCCTCCAAAACAGTGAGAAATAATTTCTGCTCTTTATAAGTTACCAGGTCTCAGATATTTTGTTATAGCAACACAAGTGGAGCAAAACACTTAGCAGAAATAAGTGAACCACTTTCAAAGAACACATACCCCTGGCTTCGTGTTTAAGTTAAATGCTATATGGAATTATAATGTTACCAGCTCTCCAGAATCATAAATTCTCGCATACTTCCTACTTCATGAAAGTGATACTGGGGAGAGGATTCAGAAATTATGAAGAATAGACGGTATCTCCTCTTTTGCTTGTTGTCTGGGTAAAAGTAAATCAACATATGCAAGACACAAAGTGTAGTAAAAAAAAAATTCAACAGATTCAGAAAATGATAGCCAGAAGTAATGAAGAGAAACCCCTGAAAAATTCACAGAAACTTTAGAGATTGAAACTGGATGTGCAATGGAGGTTTGCAACAATCTTATATAGGTCTTGAAGGGAAAGTCTGTATGACCTCTGGATCATGCAGTAAAAACTTCTTAATAGTAAAGCCAACTTGCATTACTCAAACAAGTTCTATTAGGTCATGTTGTATTGTTATTATAGTATACATAGAGTTTGTACTGCTAAGTATTCTATTTAAGGCTTTTTGCAATTATATTCATAAAGGAGATTAGCCTTTAGTTTCTTCTTTTATTAGTCCTTATCATAGGGATAGTCTGTTCCCCAATTTTGAATAAAATTGCCTATAAAACTCTTGAGATTAAAAGTCTTTTTAGCAAAGTAATTATTTCACAAATGTTTCAGTCTTCCTTTGTTATTGTTGCACTTGGCTTATCTACTTCTTTTACAGCCAGTCTTTTTCTCAAAACTTGCCATTTTGTAGAGATATTCAAATCTGCTAGCATAAATGTCTATGCATTTTCTATTTGAATCTCCATAGATATTACTAGTGTTGAGTATTTATTTACTTATTTTCTTCTCTGACTACTTTCTAGAGCTCTTCTGTCCAATCTGATAGCTATTACTCATATGTGGTAATTTAAATTTAGATTAATTAAAATTGAATAAAATTTAAAATTTACTTCTTTAGTTGCACTAGCTCATTTCAATGCTCAGCAGACACACATGACTAGTAGTTACTGGACTGGATAGTGCCAACATAGAACATTCCATCATCACAGCAAGTTTTACTGGACAGTGCTATTCTAGAGAGTTAATTTCATTGCATTTTCAAAGAGGTATCTCTTAAATTTATAAACTCTACTACATCTTTCATTTCTAATTCATTTGTTTTTGTTTTTAGCTTTGATATTTTCATTCCTCTACTTTCAATAGATTAGCCTTCCACTTTTTTTTATTTTTTAAATCAGAGAATTTGTATCAATGCTTTGGCTGCATTCCACCAGTTGTGACATGTCAGCTTCTCCCTGCATCTATATTCTAAGACTGCAGTGGCAATTTTCATTTCCTTTTTGACCCAGAAGTAGTCTATTTAAAAAAAAAAATTCCAAATGGTTATTTAAGCTTGTCTTCGTTCTTTTCTTTACTTTTAAAAAAATTTTCTGGGTAACAATATGGTCATTATATGAATGGTCATATAACATGTAATTAAGTAATGTAATCATATTGCATATAATATGACCATAATGTAGTGACATTATAACAATATAGTCAGAGAATATGTTCTTGACCTAATCTAATCTAATTTTTTGTCATTCAAGTCATGGTAATTTTTGCAACTATTTCACGGATACTTAATTTGAAGAAAAGGACCATCTCTACGTGTAGAATACAAGATGTAGAGTTATAGCTTCCCTGTGACATCATTTATCAATAGAAAATTACTCAATTTGCTCTTTATTCCTTGAATTCTGCTTTTTATAAAGTGAATACTGCCAGAGCTACCTCCTTTTTCTTTGTAGTTACCTAAAACATTCTTGTCTATCCTTTTTGTTTTAGTTTTACTTCCTGAAATAATATACAGCTGATAAAGCTGTAATGTTTTTAATCCGGATTGGGAAACTATGATTGTTTTCTCCCCCCCCCACCCCGCCCCCACCCCACCTCCCTCCACACCACCTCCGACCCCACCCCCTCTCTTTTATAACAGGTTCTCCCTATGTTTCTCAGGCTGGCCTCAAATTGCTGGGCTCAAGTGATCCTCCCACCTCAGCCTCCCGAATAGCTGGGATTATAGTTGCATACCACCAACCCCAGCTAATAGTTACCTTTAAATTTAAAATTATATATTCTTATGTTCTGCTTCTCTTGTCTTTTTATCAACATCAATAACTTAATAGTATCCATTGACTACTACCTGTATGAGATGAGATTACCTTTCCCATCTCTCCCCTTCCATCTATTCACTTTTACTGATATTATGTGAAATTTTAGATTTTTTTGCTAAATTGTTGTTTTAACATTAAGATGTTTCACTGTTAAGAATGGTATTTCACATTACATTTTGTTTTCTAATTTTATGTCCCATAAATATTTAGACTTAAAGATATATTTACCTGGGTTTGATGTTCAATAGGTCTTTAACATAATTTATAATCTAGAATAACACTGTCCTATAAAACAGATACAAGCCACATGTATAATTTTAAATTTCCTAGTAGCTATGTTTATTAAAGTGAACAGAAGCAAAAATAATTTAACAATGTTCTTTTGGCCAATAAGTCCAAAATATTTGTTTGAACATGTAATTAATATAAAATATATTACAAGATTTTTATATTCTTTTGTTTTTTTTTCAAAATCAAGTGTGTATTTTATACTTACAGCATATCTCAATTAGGCCTAGCCACATTTCAAGTGTTTAATAGCCACATTGTACAGGTCAGCACAGCTCTACAGAATTTAATTTGATTCATGTTTCAATTGGCTGAAGTATATCCTTAAGGAGTTCTTTCCAAGAATGATATGTTGGTTAATGAGACACACATGAACAACAACTTAGGTATAGATTTATTCAATTTTCATTAAACTCAACATATTTCTCAGTTGTCTTCTGCTATTTATATGCTGTGGAAGAGAATTTGGAATAAAGTCTGATTTTTTTCCTTTTGTAGGAAAATATTTTTCTTTATCTTTGTAATTCAAAAATTTTGCTAGTGTATATGAAATTATGAATTATTTTTACTGATTTTTTACATTTATTTTTCCTGAACACATGGAGCCCTTTTAATCAGCAAACCCAGATCTTACTTTCTTCAGCTCAGGCAAGTTGCCTTCAACTTCATCTTTGCTGCTTCTGTTCCAGTTGTTTGGCTTTAGCCTCAGAATACCTATGATTTAATTATTTATGTTGGTTCTTTCTTCTCTGACTTCCTATTATCTTTTCTCATCATTTTCAATTCTTCATCATTTTCGTCTATTCTGTAAGACATTATTCTCAAGTTTGTCTTCTAATCACTGATTAAAATTTTAAAATTTTGTTGGTGTCATTTTATATTTCAATGTGGATTTTAATTCCTACATCACATATTTTTATTTATCTTTAAGTCAAAATCCCCTTGTTCTCTTCTTCTATTTTTCTGCTCCTATCTCATAGGGGCTAAGTCTTCTTGCTTCTTATGGAGAATGCAAAGTAGCATTTGCATTTTTTTCTTTGGGCTTCTCTATTAAATCATTTTCAGAAGTCTACCTTTCTCCTAAGTCTTTAGGATGGTGTTTCATTTCCATAGTTCTTCATATTTTGTTTGGAGTTTCACTTTGGATCTATCCCTAATCTAATCGTTCTGGAGTGCAAAAAGATTCATACAGAGCTTATTGTTTTTCACAAGGCAAGGTATGTGGGTTATTCTAGGTTTCATTCACTGTCTACTTGAGCTGCCAGATAAAATCAGCAGGAAGATCCAAGAATGAGACTGACATTCATATTCAAACAGCTACTTACCATAATAAGTAATGCAGAACCCAAGCCTACAGAGTGAGCGGCAAGAATAATGCTCAGCCTGCTTCAAAGCACAGCACTGCATCTGTCCTTGCCCAATTGATGTGCACAGCTCCAGTATAATTTTCAAAGTCTATTTAGAAATTCATATGGTGCAGTGGATCACTATATAGTGAGACCATCAATTCCAAGAGGAAAGGTCTCGAATACTCTTTGTCATACAGAAAAAGAATGAGTCTGTTCAGCAGAGTAATGATGTAGACAAGATTAAAGGGAGACTGTTTTCAAGAACTTCAACAGCGTTCATTTCATACACTAATTAAAACAGAAGTTTATCTATTAAGGGTGAAATCTACTTGACAAACACTTTGTTAATGGTTAGTGTAAGTTGGATACTGGAGAGTTAGAAGATAGCATTTTTTTTAAAGTTTTCTATAATTTAGACTTTCACTAATTCCAACACTGCCTCCCCCATAATTAAGTGAAAATTTTTCAATGCTTAACTACCCTGAAGTATGCTAATGTCTGCAAAGCATGCAAAAATCCAAGTCTTACCATCTGCTGGATGATTCATTTGTAAATCTGCCTACTATTCCTTTGGGAAGTTCCAGGACTGATTTTTAACCTCTTTGTAAAAACTTGGTGGGAATGAATTCAGTGATATAGTACATATGAAGTGCTCTGAGGGCTTGGAAGAATGTGCCCTAGACATGTTTAAATGGGATGTGTACTGTGATCAAAAATAAAAATGTTTGAAAATAATCTCTTGAGGATTTGGAGTTTTTATCAAGAGTTCCAGAAAAACGGGCTTTGGGTAATACATTGACCAATAAGAGAAGAACTTTTTCTACTGTTGGCTCAACTAGCCATTGCTGATAATAAAACAAAGACAGTAAGCTTCTTTAGGGAAAAAACTGTGACTTATTCATTTTTATGACCCTGCACCCAAATGTCCTTTCAAGGTTAACTTTTATATCTGCTTCTAAGATGTCTGCTTCTGAGGCTACAGAAACCACATTAAAAACTTGGGTGAACACCTCATCAGCCTTTTCTTCCTTCCATCATTTCAATTGTTTCATGCATGGGCTTTCTTCATTTCTAACCCAATTGGCTTCACACCTTGACCTCCCTTTTCATCTTGCCCTATTGGATTAGGGAACCCAGCTTCATAAAATTTACCGACTTAGAAACTAGGCAATTCTTTCATGGGTTCCAAAAATTGCAGATGCAAACATAAGAATGTCAACAAAGCCCTTAAGACTGCACAACTGCAGGGGGAGCTGTTCATAGCTTAGTCTACAGGATAAGCTGCCTGGAGTTGTACATTTCACAGCCTACAAGACTGTATGTGTCCACCCTGGGCTTCAATCCAAGGCTTACCCAAGGCCTAATGCACACCATGGCAGGAATCACAGCACTACCTTGGTCAACCTGCCTGTCCAGGAGAGAGAGGGTTAAACACAGTGCTTGGCACACAGTAGGTGCTCCATAAATATTTGCTGAAAAGGAGACATCTGGGTGACTTGTGACTTGTAAATCATGAAAGTCCCATAAGTTACAAATGCATCTGACTTGTTCTAGTAAAGTAACTGAGTATGAACCTCTAAGAACTGCCAGAGGATGAGTGGATCTTCTCCCCTTGTTTGGAGCTGGCACAGATACAAGCTCTTCAGTCCATTCACTCCACTTTCAGTCCAACCGAACAAACTTTTATTGAACACCTACTATACACTGACTGGCAAGACACAGTTTCTGCTTTCAGGGAATTCAAAATCTAGTAGAGAGAGAGTCATTAAAGAACTATTTATAACACAGTGTTAAGCAAGCAATAACATAACTGTGCAGAAATATACAGATGTCAAATAAAGGAGGGAGTAATTAATTTTGTCCTGGGGAGTCAGGCCAGGCTTTATAGAGGAAGTGGCCTATAACCAGAGTTTTGAGAGATGATTGGATTTGTTTGGTGATGACAGAAAGAACAGCATACACAAAGGCATGGAGGAATGAAACATCATGGGAAAGGAGCTAGTTAAATTTTTCTGGGGCTTAAATGATGAATTACTAAATGACAGAAGAAGTCAGCAGGGGCCAGGCTTTTTTTTTTTTAATTAAATTATTTTATGTTGAGAGAATTGTAAATTCACATGCAGTTTTAAGAAATAATACAGAGATCCTATGTACATTTACCTAGTTTCCACCAATGGTGACATTTTATAACGCTATAGTACAAGATCACAACCAGTATGTTATCACTGATGCAGTCAAGATATAGAACCTCTCCATCACCACAGAGATTCCTCATGTTGTCTTGTTGTTATAACCATATTCATTTTGCTTCCACTTCTACCTCCTTTAACCTCTGACAGCCACTAGTCTGTTTTCTCTTTCTATAATTATGTCATTTCATGGGTGCTGTACAAATAGAATTATATAATATGTAACCTTTGGAGACTGGTTTTTCTCATTCACCATTATACTCAGAAGATTCATCCAGATTGGTGCATGTATCAATAGTTTGCTCCTTTGAGTATAGTTTGAGTAATAGTCCACAGTATGGATGTACCGCAGTTTGTTTAACCATTCATTCATTGGAGTACATCTGGGTTGCTTCCAATTTTTTGCTATTATGAATAAAGCTGCTATAAACATTCATGTGCAGATTCTTCTGTGAATATAAGTCTTCATTTTTCTGGAATAAAACATGCAACTGCTGAGTCATATGGTAGTTTTTAAGAAACTACCAAATTATTTTTCAGAGTGGCTGTTACACCAGCAATGTATAAGCGATTCAGTTTCTCTGCACCCTCAGCATTTGAGGTGATCACTATTTTTATTTTAGCTATTCTGATAGGTGTGTAGTGGTATCTCATTGTGGTTTTAATTTGCATTTCCCTAGTGGCTAAGATGTTGAAAATCTTTTCATGTGTTTATTTGCCTTCTGTATATTTTCTTTGGTGAAATGTCTGTTCATGTTCTTTGTATTCTAAATAGGTTGTTTGGTTTTTTACTGTTGAGTTTTGAGAATTCTTTATATAGTCCAGATATTAGTCTTTTGTTGGATATGTGATTTGCAAGTATTTTCTTCCACTCTGTAGAATGTCTTTTTATTCTAATAGTCTTTAATAGCACACAGACTTTTAATGTTGATGAAGCCAAATTTATCAGTTTTTTCTTTTATAGATCAAGCTTTTGATGCCAAGTCTATCTTCCCTTGCCCTAGCTTCCAAAGGTTTTCTACGTTTTTTCTAAAAGCTTTATAGTTTTACATTTAAGCACATGAACTACTTTGAGTTAATTTTCGTTCAAGGTATAAGACAGGTCAAGGTTCATATTTTTGCCTATGGATGTCCAATACTCTAGCACAATTTGTTGAAAAGGCTGTATTTCCTCCATTGCATTACTTTTGCACCTGTGTCAAAAATCAACTGGGCATATTTTTATAGATCCATTTCTGGGTTCTTTATTCTATTCCACTGATTATCCTTTCACCAATACCACTTAGTTCTTGATTACAGTAGTTATATATTAGGTCTTGAAATTGAGTAGACAGAGTCCACACACGTTATCCTTCTTTTTCAAAATTCTTTAGCTGTTCTACTTCCTTTGACTTTCCATATACATTTTAGAATCCTCTCTCATCTACATCTGTAAGAAATCTTGGTGGGATCTTGATAGGAATTGTGTTAAATCTGCACATCATTATAGGGGGAATTGACATCTTTACTATATTTCATCTTTCAGTCCATGAACACAGTATGTATCTCTACTTATTTAGATGTTATTTAATTTCTTTCATGAGCACTTCATAGTTTCCAGCATACAAGTCTTATACAGGTTTGTTAGGTTTATATCTACATATGTCATCTTGTTTTGAGCAACTGTAAATACTATTGTATCATTAGCTTTAGTGTCTAGTATATAGGAATACAATAGATTTTGTATGTTTATCTTGTCTCCTGTGACCTTGCTGAACTCACTTATTAGTTCTAGGAATTTTAATAATTAGATTCCTTGGAATTTTCTACATAGACAATCATGTCATCTGCAAAAGGGACCATTTTGTTTCCCCTTTCTGATCTGCATGCATTTTAAATTTCCTTTTCATCCCTTATTGCACTGGCTAGAACTTTCAACACTATGTTGATTAAGAGTGGTGTGAGTGGACACTCTTGCCTTGTTCTCATTTTTAAGTGAAAAGCATCAATCTTTTGCCCTTAAGTGTAATGTTAACTGAAGGTTTTTCTGTAGATGCTCTTTATCAAGTTGAGGAAGCTCCCCTAAATTCTTATTTTCCTGAGAGTTTTTATCATGAATGGATGCTGAATGTTGTCGAATGTTTTTTCTGCATCAATTGATATGATCAAGTAATTTTTCTTCTTTAGCCTGTTAATATGGTGGTTTACACAAACTGATTTTAAAATAGTGAATGATCCTTGTATCCCCAGAATTAACCCCATTTAGGTGCAGCATATAATTCTTTTCATATATTATTGAATTCTATTTGCTAATATTTTGTCAAAGATTTTTGCATCTATATTCATGAGATACTGGTCTGTAATTTTATCTTTTAGTACTGTCTTTCTCTGGTTTTGGTAGCAAGGCAACGCTAACTTCATAATTCAATTGAGAAGTGTTCCCTCCTCTTCTATTTTCTGGAAAAAATTGTTTAAAATTGATGTTAATTATTTATTAGAAATTTGGTAAAATTTTCCAGTCCCATCATCTGGGCCTGAATATTTCTTTAGGGGGAAAAAATTTTTAGTTACATATTCAACTTCCTTAATAGTTACAAAGTTATAAGGCTATTCAAATTATCTATTTCTGTTGTAGTTATAGTTTCTGTTTTTCAAGAAAGTGGACCATGTCATCTAAGTTGTCAAATTTATCTGTGTAATGCTGTTCACGGTATTCTCTTATTATCCTTTTGATATCTACATGATCTTTAGTGATACCTCTGTTTTATTCCTGATATTCATAATTTATGCCTTCCCTCTTTTTTCCTTTGCTAGACTTGCTAGAGGTCTGTCAATCTTATTGATCTTCCAAAATCAGCTGCTGTTTCCTTGATTTTCTCTACTATTATTGCTCTGTTTGCAATTTCACTGATTACTACTTTTATCTTTATTATTTCCTTTTCCTTTTCTCCTGCTTGATTTAGGTTTTTCCTTTTGTTCCTCTCTCTTTTTCTAAGTTCTTGACGTAGGAATTTAGATTATTGATTTTGGACTTTTCTTATTCTCTAATGTATTCATTCAATGCTACACATTTCCCTGTTTGAATAAAACTGAGCTGAGCACCACAAATTTTGATATATTGCATTTTTATACTTGTTCAATTTGGTATATGTATTTTTTACCTCCCTTAAGACTTCCTCTTTGACCCATGGATTATTTAGAAGTGTGTCATTTAGTTTCCAAGTGTTTAGAGGTTTTCCTCTTATCTTTCTCATATTAATTCATAGCTTGATTCCATTGTGGCTGAATAACACAGTCTGCATTATTTCAGTTCTTTTAAATTTCTTGAGGTATGTGTCCTATGGGTGCTTTTAAAAAATGCACATTCTGAAGTTGTTGAGTGGTGTGCTCTATAAATGTCAATTAAATCCTGTTGGTTGATGGTGTTATTAACTTAGTATTCTATAATCTTACTGATTTTCTAAGTATTCTGTCTATTGTTGAGAGAGAAGTGTTAAAGTCTACAAACATAACTGTAGATTTGTCTATTTCTCATTTTAGTTCTAGGAGATTCTACTTTACATATTCTGTAATTCTATTGTTTAGTGCATAAACATATAAGGTTGCTATGTCTTCTTGGTGGATTGACCCTTTTATCATAATATAATGTCCCTCTCTGCCTCTGAATTTCCTTTGCTCTGAACTCTACTTTATCTGATGCTTATAGCCACTATAGCTTTCCTTTGATTAATGTTTGCATGAGCTGTCTTTTTCCATCTACTTCAACCATCTATGCGGTTATATTTGAGGTGAATTTTTTATAGACAGCATATAGTTAGGTCATGATTTTTAATCCATTATGCCAATTGTTGTCTTTTAATTGCTGTGTTTATACCAGTTACATTTAATGTACTTATTTATATGTTGGGACTTATATCTGCCATTTTATTTTTTGTTTTCTGTTTGTTTTCTCTGTTTTTCATATCTCTATTTTCTTTTTCCTGCCTTCCTGTGGTTTGCTTGAACATTTTTTAGAATTCCATTTTAATTTATCTAGAGCTTATCTCTTTATATAAGATAAGATAATCTAAGTGGTTGTACTAGATATTACACTACATATTAATAATATAAATAACTTATCACAATCTTCTGGTGTTATAATTTTACCAATTCAAATAGTACAAAGACCTTACCTCCCTTTGGATCCCTTTATTTTTCCCTGTTTATAATATAATTGTACTAAATATTTCCTCCACATACATTTAGAACCATATCAGATAGTGTTATAATTTTTGCTTCAACCACCAAACATAATTTAGAAAATGCAAGAGGAGAAGGAAACCCTATTGTATTTACCCATATTGTTCCTCAGTGTGTTCTTTCTTCCTTCCTGATGCTCCAAGGTTCCTTCTCTTATTGTTTTCTTTTTATTTAGAGAAATTTCTTTAGTCATCCTTTTAGAGTAGGCCTGCTGGCAACAAATTCTCTTAGTTTTCCTTCATTTTATAATGTCTTTATTTCCCCTTCATTCCTGAGTAATATTTTTGCTGGTTTTTGGATTCTAGGTTGACAGTTCTGTCCTTTTAGCACTTGGAAAAATATTATGCCTCCGTGGCTTCTGATGAGAAATCTGCTGTCATTCAAATTGTTTTCCCCCTAGAAGTGAGTTGCCTCTTTTCTCCCGCTGCCCTCAAGATTTCTCTTGAGTTTTTAGAAGTTTAATTATGATGCATCTTTGCATGGATTTCTTCAGGTTAATCTTGTTTGAACCGACTTCCTTTGACACAGACCCAGAAGAGGAAGAGGGTGCACCACGTATTGCTGCCACATGGAGGTAGAAGCCCAAGTTCCCTACTGGGCTTCCACTGCTCCACTGACATCTGACGAAGGAAGCGACTTTGTTATTGCTGGCAGGGGGTGAGAGTTCCAGGTCCCCACATGGTCTCTACTGACACTGTGGTAGGGATGACCTCATTACCACTGGGCAGTGTTGTAAGTCCTGGTTCTCTACTAGGCCTCCTCTGACACCACTCCAGCAGGGAGGAAGAGAGATGCCTGGTTACCGTGAGTTGGAAGTGGCAGTCCAGGTTCCCCACATGTTCTCCACTGACATCGTGATGAGAGGAAGGCTGATGTGGATGAGAGTTCTAGTTCCCTACCTGACTTTTTCTGAGACCACCCCAGCAAGGGTATTGAGATACCTTGTTACAGCCTTGTGAGGGTGGACATTCAAGTTTCCTGGTCAGCCTTTTTCAGCATGAGTGAGATTGGGGCCACAGTTTTTTCTGTGATGTTTGGCTGGAGTACAGCAGTTATTGTCTAAATTATTGTCTAAATTGTCTAAGGTTTCTGTCTTGCTAGGCTTCCCCTTTCCTGGCTCTTTGGTAGAAAGAGCAGAGTTTTGTTGGAGCCCCTTTTTTGTCTGTTTCTGTCGGCATTTCCAAGTTTCTGGCTTTTTCAGCTCTAAATCTAGGCTATATAAGGCAAAAAGAAAGCCCAGGAAACTCACCACCTCATTGTTTCTTAGGTCCCAAGGCCTCTAGTCAGTCCATCTTCTTCTGTCTACCCTCAGAGTCCTCTTTTTCATTCTGTATATAATTCCCAGGGCTCTTAGTTGTACTTCATGGGAGGAATAGGGAAAATTATGTCTAACCCATCTTCCTATACGCAGACGTGGGAAGACTTTTAAGAAGGGGAATGACATGGTCAGATTTATCTTTTGAAAGATTGCTCTGGCAGGGAGGAGAATTGATTTCACAGAGGAAGATGGAGGCTCAGTGGAATCTATTACATAAGGGATGATAAGGACCTAAAATGAAGCTGTGTCAGTGAGAATAAAGTAGAAAAATCTGAAGGAGACAATTCAGGAGATAGAATCAGTGGAATTTGGTGACTGAAGAGGAGAAAAGGGATGCATATATGATTTGCAGGTTTCTAGTTAATGTTGTCTAGTGAATAGGATGGTACCAGTTCAGTTAGGAAACACGGGAGTAGGTACTTGTATAGAAATGAGAATGATGAGTCCAGTCTGGGGACTGTTGATTTTGAGGTTTTCATTTTTTTCTACCTTTGTTTCATAAATAAGTTTGGCAGCTTCCTTGTGATGATAATTTTCCATCTTAAATATGCTTCCTTCAACTAGAAGATCAAAGAATGGATGCTACCCTTTTGCTTAAAATCTAACTAGGTGTCCAAAGAAAGTACACAAATGGCAATAAGCATATTAAAAGATGCCAAACATCATTAGTCAATGGAGAAATGCAAATCAAAGCCACAAGATGATAACACTTCACACATACTATGTTTAAAATTTTTTTTTTAAGTAACCATATCATGTGTAGAGGAGGATCTGGAGAAATTGGAACCTTCATCTATTGTGGGTGGGAATATAAAATGGTGCAACCACTTTGAAAAACAGTTTGGCAGTTCCTCAAGATGTTGAATTTAGAGTTACCATATGATTCAGCAATTCTAATCCTAGGTATATATACAAGCTAAATAAAAACATACACTCGTATAAAAACTTATACAACAATATTCATAGCAACATTATTCACAATAGGCAAAGAATAGAAAAAACCCAAGTGCCCATCAACTGATGAAAGGAAAAATAAAATGTAGTACATCCATACTATGGATTATTCAGCAATAAAAAGAAATGATACTGTTACACGTGCTACAACATTGATAAACCTTGAAAACATTATGCTAAGTCAAAAAAAGCCAGTCACAATAGACCACATGTTATATGACTCCATTTACATAAAATGGCCAGAATAGGCAAATCTATAGAGAGCAGAAGTAGAAGTAGTAATTAAAGTAGATTAAGGACGAGCAGTATGGGTCTCAGAATGGAGAGTAACTGCTATTGGGCACATGGTTTCTTTTTGGAGTGACAAAAATTTTCTAAAATTAGAGTATGGGATGGTTGCACAACTCCACAAATATACTAAAAACCATTGAATTGTACACTTAAAATGGGTAAACTTTAAGTATATGAATTATGTCTCAATAAAGCTGCTTTTATTTTTAAAAATTAAATAGCAATTTAATTTTTAATTATGAATCAGAGAAATAATGGGCAATCCTTTTTTCCTGCATTCATTCTTCCTTCTGGGTTCAATGGTTTTCTTCCTGAAGTACATCCTTTAGTAGTTCTCTCAGCAAGGACATGTGTTTGGTAAATTCTCTCAGAATCAGTTTGCCTGAAAAATGTCTTCATTTTCCCCTCACTCTTAGATGATATTTATCTCAGCATAGAATTCTAGGTTGAAATTATTTTTACCTTATCACTACACAAATATTATTCAATTTGTCTTCTGGTTTCTGAATATGCTGTTGGGAAGGCTACAGTCAGTCTAATGATTAATCATTGGTGGATATATCAGTTAGGATTACATATGTCTGAATAACAGAGACTCAAAATTCCAGTAGATTAAACAAGATAGAAGTTTATATCTCTATTATGTAGAAATCTATTATGTAAAAGTCAGAGATAGAAGTTTATGTCTCTGTTGTGTGAACTGTAGCCATTTCAGAACTGATACAGCAGTTCTGTTCCACAAAAACTTCAGATTACCACCCTACCAACTCCTGGGTGTGGGCATTATCTTTCTCCAAGATGGCAGCTAGAACTCTAGGTATTATTACATTTGTGTTCCAGGCAGCAGGATGGAAAAGGGTTAAAGAAGAAAAGGAACACAGGGTGCACAAAAGCCTAAAGAAAGTTTCCAGAAACCTTTCCCTGACAGTGCTGCTTACATCCTATTGACCAGAACTTAGTTATAAGATCATACCTAGCTTCAAGGGAACCTGGGAAACTCTAATTATGGGGTGTGGAGATATAGACCCAACTGAAAATTGAGGTTCTTTTAATAACAACTTCTAAACTTGTAGTCTCAGACATAGTGGGTAACCTGTCTTATCTCCAATTATCTTTAGGATTTTCTCATTGTCTATGGCATTCTGCAGTCTCATTATAAGGTGTCTGCCAATAGGTTAATTTTTATTTTCCTGCTTGAAACTAGGTATGATTCATATCACTAATCAATTCTGGAAAATTCTCAGCCATTAGATCTTCAATTGTTACTTTTTCCACATTCTCTCTAGTCTTGCATTCTAGAGTTGCTATTTGATGTGTGCTGGACCTTCTCATTCTATATTCCATGTTGTTTAAACACTCTTTCATGTTTGCTGTTTCTCAGAGTTGCATTCTGGATAACCTCCTCAAATATATCTTTCTTCTGGTTCATTATTTCTCTTTTTAGTCCTATTCAACATAGTTGGATAAACTGTGTTTGGGTTTTGTTTTGTTGGGGTTTTTAATGCTATCTTTTACATTTCTTGAAGTTCCATAGGTTATCTTAAAATTTTTCCATTTTTTCCCAAGGTCTTGTTCCTTTCTTAGAGTTTCAATCTATTTAATATTTTTAGTCATTTTTAAATAAACCTAGTCTATATTTGCTTTAAATTTGTCATTGTATTACATGTTGAACATCCCTAATCTGAAATTCGAAATCTGAAATGCTCCAAAATTCAAAATTTTCTGAATGCCAACATGACACCACAAGTGGAAATACCACACCTGACCTCATGTGACAGGTCACAGTTCAATGATGGTTCAGTGTTCACAAACTTTGTTTCATGTACAAAATTGTTAAAAATATTATATAAAATTACCTTCAGGTTGTGTTTAAAAGCATATATGTGTCTACGGCCACAGCAGCCTGAAGGCGCCGGGTCTCGTCCGACCTCGGGAAGCTAAAAGCATATATGAAGCATAAATGAATTTCATATTTAGACTTGGGTCCCATTCCCAAGATATCTTCTTATATGTATGAAAATATTCCAAAATCTGAAAAAATTCAAAATCCAAAACACTTCTGGTCCCAAGAATTTCAGATAAGGGATACTCAAACTGTATCTCAAGTTCTTAGGGTTCTAATTGTCTGTATTCACTGACTCTTCCTCATCATGGTAGATTGCGGCCCAGTATGAGTTTTGCTTTGTTTTGTTTTTAATATGGACTGTAAACTCATGTTTAGTTGGTCTTGTTTTCTCTGTGACATAGGTTATATTGCAAAAGATCTTTGCATTTGATTCTGCCCTTATTAGCCCAGAACCAATTTTCATTAATTTCTTAGTCTGAGAGAGTTCCTAGACCAATCAGGTATTTTCAATTGCCCAGGGAAGACTTTTTCTCAAGAGCCAGAAGAGGCAAACAAGTTCCCTTATTATCTCCCTGTGACAATGGGTGTATTTTGTTTTCCTGATCCCTCCTTTATTGAGGATGTAGCCCTTTGCTTCTGTTATCTATTGCTTCATAACATATCAAGCCAAACAGTGGCTTCAAACAACAACTACCATTTATTTTGCTCACAAACCTGTACTTTGGGAAGGGCTCAGAGGTGGAAAGGCTCACACAGTCTCTGTTTCCTCACAGCATAATGACAGTGCGCTAAGAACAAGCATCCCAACAGGCAGCAGGTGGAAGCTGCCTCACCTTTGATGATCTAACTCTGCAAGTCACATCATATCATTTCTGCCACATTTACAGGCCACCCAGACTCAAGGGGAAAAAATACAGGCTTCACATCTCAGTGGGAGGCTTGTCAGCATCACATTACAAGAAGAGCATGTGGGATAGAAGATATAGTTGCAAATATTTTTGGAAAACACAATCTGCCATTTGTTTCAAGAGTCCGAGTTTGGGCAGAAGTCTCAGATCCAATTCCCCACTCTGCACAGCCCAAGACCTTATCGCCTTTCCCCATGTAGATGTTAAAACATGTGTTGCCAGATTTCACGGACTTAGCAGCACCACCCCCATGCAACCTAGCTGTGGAATCAGCACACATGTTTACAGCTCACTGTACTGATATTAAATTCCCCCTTCATTTCTAGCACCTGTGGAGTTCCCTTTCTTTATTGCAAGTTTAAGTGTTCATTTAAAAGTATTTTTAAAATATTTTACTAACCATTTCTATGTGCTGGTAAACTCAGGCTACTCTAGTATATCTCTTGCTGGAACCAGAAATGTCATCTTAACTTTATTCAGAAGAGTATACATTGAGAGGGTAGGGGAAGAGGGACTTGGAGTACAATAGTCAAGCCATGTCTTCCTCGCTCTCTCTGGGGTCACATTACACAAAACAAATTTCTAATCAGATTTTTAAATTATGTAAACTTGTACACACGTAGCAAGGAGTAAATATTTGTTATTATCTCAGCAGGTAGTACTGCAATTCCCATTAAGGGAGAAGAAACTGGTCTGTGTTTAGGCAAAAAGAAATTGAAAGGAGTCGAAAGTGAGATGCTGAGGGTGAGGGTGTCAGTAGACCCCAAAGTAATAAAGGGATGGTTAAGCTGTTTTACATGAGAAACCTGAGGAGTGTCTCTTGATTCCTAAGAGGGAGGTGGAAATAAAGGATAAAGAATGGAGGAAGGAGAGGAGAGAAGGATCAAGAGGTGGTAGGCCAGGAGCTGCAGGAGCAAACAGTAGCAGGATGGCTGAAAAGACTGTTGAGAATGAGTCTATGAATTTACATGGTCTGCATGCACCTGCAGTGCACATTGTTGGTCTCTCTCAATGATCCCTTCTCAATCTTCGGTCAAGTTCTGCTTTGACCAACAGCCTTTGGTTACTCTGGAGGAAGAGAAGATGAAGCGGTTTTGTAGCACATCTGAGACTATGCCCAAGAGATATAAAGATGGCCAGAGCATATAGAAGAAAATGATCAACTGAGGTAGGAAATCAGGGTCAGAAAAACACCACTATGCCAGGCATTCACAGAGCATCAGGGAGTGCACTGAACTTCCAAAGTGCACACAATAGCAATTTGAGGCTATTTACCTAGATCTCAATGGACCAGGCGCTTCCAGCTGACAGCTGGGTTACATATCATCCACAAACTCCTAGAAGCTACCTGTAGTATCAACAGGCAGGCAGTCTACTGGTGGACAGTGGCTAACATATTAGAGATCAAGGGATACAGTGGGCATATTTCAAAGAGAGAAAGCCAGAGTGAGTCTCAATGCCCCTACGCCCCATACACACCGAAGACCCTCACTCTGACCCTGACCATGAACCCCTTCCAGGACAAGGTGAATATTCCACTATTGGCTGGGTTCCTGCAGAGAGTTGGTGATCCCATGACAGGGATGTCATTCAGGGGATTCGAGTTTTAGATGGAGTGATAAGCATGGGGCCAGATGATTTTTAAGCTCTACTCTAACTTGAAATCTTTCAGATCTAAGATAATGGGTTGATGTATCTGTTGACTGAACCAAGTTAATCTGCTTGACTGATAATGACTGTGTTTGATGAAGGCAGTGGAGAAAGGGGGTAAGATAAAGCGATGGAGCCCCCTTGTGGGCTAGCAGAGAAATCGTGAGTGAACACAGTTGAGAAGTAACTGGTTCTGAGGCACAAATGTGTTGTGATAAAAACCAAAGCTTAAGGACAAAAGCTACAGGTCACCGTGGGGTGGCGGGGGGTGGGGGGAGTGATTATAGACGTAGGTAAGAAGCCAGTGGACCAGCCAAGCAGCTCTTACAATGACCTTGTTGTGGAAAAAAGGTCAGGATGAGGTAGGAGGTGATTTTAGAAAGAGAGGATTAGATTCAAGAAATGATGTGGAGCCAGTTCAATTCCAAGGATTGGGTGGTGGGACCTTTAGACCATCTCCCCACAATCTCCACCAGCCCGCCCAACCCCTCCAATAAAAATAAAATAATAATACCATATTATTCTTTGATAAGGACAATTGGTCTTTGCTCCATCTTATGTATACATGATTTCAAGCAGCTATAGAAAACTATTATTCTGTAACAGACACACTATATAAAAACAACCTACCGCTCTACACCCTGCCTCTGCCTCCACCTCCCCCACCACATAGTCCTTTCAACCAGCGCATTGGTTCCCCGACACAGATTTCTGGGACCCCAGGAGTTTCTGATTCAGCAGATCTGGGATGGAGCCCAGGAACTTGCATTTCTAATAAGTTACCAAAGACTCCCCTAAGCCCCTCACATATAGAAATTCTGGAGCTTCCATGGTTAAAGATGACTTTTTGCTGGAATAAGTGGGAAATAGAGATGCTCAGTTCTTGAATAGTGTTGAGGTGGGATCTAGGATCTAAGGTTTTTAAAAATAGTTTAGGGTTGTTTAAGACAAATCAAGAAATCTCCAAATCCACTTCCTGTCCTGTTCTAGCTCTGTCCCCCCCCTCCCTTTTTTAAGCTTTATCAAGATTTATAGTTGATATACAAAAATTTCACATATTTAAAGTGTGCATTTTGATGATTTGGGGCATATGTATATAAACCTGTGATACCACCACCACAACCAAGGTACTAAGCATACCCATCACTTCTAAAAGTTTTCTTGTGTTCTTTTGTGTAATTTACTTGGTTGGTTGGCTGGTTTTTGTGGGAAAAAATGTTAACATGAGAGCTAGGCTCTTAACATATTTTAAAGTGCACAATACTGTATTGTTAATACAGGGATTATGTTGTACAGCAGATCTGTAGAACTTATTCATCTTACGTAAGTGAAACTTTATACCCATTTAGTGACAATTTCCCATTTGCTCCTCCCCCCTCCCACAGAATAGAAAGAACCACCATTCTACTCCGTGCCTCTGTGAGTTTGGCTATTTTAGCCTGCCATGACTTCCTGAATGCACCAATCTCATCTGTCCTAGGCCCTTTTATATGGATCTGCCTCATCATATACATGCCCCTGAGAACTCTGAAAGCCCAGCCACCAGCCACAGCCCCCGGCACATGGCATTGCTCCATCCTTCCTCCACCCATTTTATATTCTTCTTTTTGTCCTCATCATCCTGGTTCCATAACTCATCCACACCTAACACAAGCTCCTGCTGTGTGCCACAGACCCTCCTAACTGTAACAATGAATCTAGAAGAGTCCTCTGGCTGGACCTAGCTCTCTCTCAGACATGATTTTGAGTTTGCCCTGGGGCTTCACACATGGCATCACCATGTAACAGGTGCTGCCTGACTCTCTAGTCCAACCCCAGCACCCACCCCACTGCACACCCCCACCTGCCCCTGCCCACCTCTGCCCTGCACAAAAGTACCAGGGGCTTCATCACCCACCCACCCTAAGTACTCCAGCTCTTCCCCAGGAACCTATTTCCAACAATATCCAGATTTTACCTCCCAAAGCAAAAAATGCCAAATTTGGATTACTAATTAGTCTCCATTTTTCTTATTGCTTTTGGTAATATAGTAGTTGCCCCTTATCCTCAGGATTTACATTCGAAGACCCCCAGTAGATTTCTAAAAGCGAGAATACTATCCAACCTGACTGCCATCAACCGGAACGCAACTCTGTTCATGTCTCCCACTCACAAATTTAATGCCTCTTCCGTCTTAATTAAGCACTTATCATGCACTGTGGCTGTAACTTGTCGTTCGAGGTATGACAGCAACACTAGCACAAATTTCTTTTTCCTTCTTTACAATTTCACAAATAGAAAATTCATTCTCACCATGGATCTTAGTAACCTCAGCATACAACTTTTTTTTCTCTTTCCTTATTAAGTCAAGAACTTTCACCTTTTCACTTAAAGGAAACACTTGACGGCTTTTCTTTGGCATATCCGAATTGCCAGCGTTGCCACTCTTGCACTTTGGGGCCATTAAGTAAAATAAAGGTGATTTGAATACAAGCACTGCGATGTTGCCACAGTTGACGTGATAAACCAAATGGCCACTAAGTGACTAAAGGGTAGGGAGCATCCACAGGGTGGATTCGCTGGACAAAGAGAGGATTCGAGTCCTGGGTGGGATAGCACAAGATTTCATCACGCTACTCAGAACAGTGTGCAGTTTAAAACTTAAGAATTGTTTATTTCTGGAATTTTCCATTTAATATTTTCAGACCATGGTTGACCACAGGTAGCAAAACTGGGAAAGCAAAACCACAGGTTAGGGGGAACTGCTGTATTTTCTTTTCAAAGATTGCTCACCTCAGGGGAGAAATAGTCTCCCTTCAATTAGGGAAGCAATCAGAACTCTGGAATGGAGCTTCCCAGCTACACGAGCCTTGAGGCCACTGTCCCCCTCTGCACAGTCTCCACCGGTGGCCTGGACCCCTCAACAACAGCTCTGTCCAATGCACTGAACACAGCCTCTTCTAAGTACAGAGATGCCACCAAAATCTGGGCTTTTTCTGCCACACTGTGGCCATGTCTGAACACTACATGTGGCCTTTATTCCCTTACATAAGATACTGGGTTTTTTTATTATCATTATTTAGAAGTTACCTTCTCTACCTATTAACCCCATTCACCCCAAGCCTCAGCTAATGCTCTTCTTCTCCAGGAGGACTCCCCCTAATCCACCCCACCCTAGGCCGGCTGAGATCTTCCGCTCCGCATTTCCCAGCTCCTCCTACCAATCCCTCGGATTTCCCTCCACAGCCATCTCCCCGATTAGGTTGTGAGCTCTCTGAAGACAAACTTACTCATCCGTGTATCTCCTAGCACAGGGCCCAGCACAGAAAAGTCTTCAATAATATATGGAAAAGGAAGGAGGGAATGGAGGAAGACAGGGAAGAAGGCAGGCAGGCTGATGACTCAGGGTAATGATATACATAATAACGAGCACACATATTCACAGAGTGCTTGTGGTACGCAGGCGCTGAGCTTCACACAGTGCATCCCAGGACATCAGGGTCAATGTCCCCCTCAGCTTCCCCAGCCCCACCCAGCCAGTGCCTTCCTGTCAGGGGCCTCCTGGACCCTAGTCCTTCCACAGGGCGTGGCCAACATGTGTTTGAGTGGTCAGTGACCATGTCACATGTTCTTAAGTATTTTAATGCTCACTTCTCCATGTGATTGTCCACAACTCTGGAAGTAAGTTCTAGTATTGGCCCAGAATCCAGGTAAGGAAAGTGTGGCTTATACGGGTTAAGTTACCTGCCCAAGGTCACATAGAATTCAGAATTCCTGGACACACTAAGCCTGATCCCAGAGCTTACATCACTGATAGCTTCTGAGGACTCCTCCACTAGCGTGTGGGAGACCCGTGAAGACATATTCTGGAAGGGTTTGGGAAGTGTGTGTGCCGGCAATGGGACAGCTCACAGCCACCTGTGACATTAGGATGAGGAAGAGCAGGGAAACAGGGTATGAGTTTACACAGTCTTCACTCGGTACACATTTGCTCCTACACCAGGCACAGTCAATGCATAGTTCAACCAGGTGAGGCCCTTGGCATCAAGGAGTTGGCCATCTAATGCGGAGACTGAGAGACACATGAAACAGACATCTGGAGGAGGGCTCTCCAGGCCTGGTGTTGGAAGGCAGCCTCACCAGCATCTCAGACAGCTGGGCCAGCAAGGGGCCCACAGCCCCACAGCCAGTTGATTCCATCCTGGAAGTCCCAGATGCCAGGAGCCCAGCCACAGGGGGGGTCCGGGAGCTCCTCACCTGGCTGGGCCCGGGCCTGGGCTGGGGGAGTCCAGCTCTTCACCACACAGCCCTGGTCCCAGAGGCCATCCCAGCTCCAGAAGGAGGGTGAGAGGCCAGCCATATGTGGAAACCCTTCAAAGGTTCCCCCAGAATCACAGTCCACTCCTTAGGTTGGTACAGAGATCCCTCTTAATTCGACCTCAAGCTGCTTCTCAGGCCAGTTTCCCCAAAGTGTAAGGTTCTTTTATACCCGTGTGTTCCCACTGCCTGGGATGTGCTCCCTGTTCCCCCCTCATCTGGGTAACTCCAAGCACCCTATAACACTCAGCGCAAGCATCCTCTTCTTGGGGACACCTGATCTAACTCATTTAGAGCCCCCGCCCTGTATTCCCACCATCCCCACCTCCCACCCCCCTGCTGACCGCTCTGCTAGACAGCACTTACCACCCTGATGACTAGCTTCTCTGTCTCCTCACACCAAGTCTTACATTTCTTGACAGCAATAATCTTGTTTTAATCAGAATTTGTGTCCTTAGCACATAGCACAATGCTGGACCCATTCGCAATAGTGAATGTTCACTAAGTATTTGGTAAATGAATGAACAAATGAAACAACCCCTTGTCCCTTCTGTTTACATAGTGAGAATACACTTTCAGGTATCCAGAGTAAAAAACTTAAAAAATCTTCTATGCATCATTTTCACTACAGTAAGAATGAATCACTATGTCCCTTCTCCCAAGGGGATTTGCATTTCAAATTGCTATGGTCTGTGTTCATGTCCCCTCCAAAATTCACAGGTTAAAACTTAATCCCCAATGCAACAATGTTGGGAGGTGGGGCCTTTAGGAAGGTGTTTGGGTCATGAGGCCTCATGAGTAGATTAATACCATTATAGAAGGGCTTGATGGAGGGAGTTTGCTCGCTCCTGCCCTTCCACCTTCTACCATGAGAGCACACGGCATTCCATTCCGCTGGAGGATACAGCAGGAGGACCCTTGCCAGGTGCCAGTACTTGATCTTGGACTTCCCAGCCTCCAGAACTATGAGAAATAAAATTTTTTTGATTATAAATTACCCAGTCTCAGTTATTCTCTCAAAGAAGCATTGAATGAACTAAGACAGAAATCTTCATGTTTTCCCTTATTTTAAGGAATTTCTGCTATCAGTGAGCTGGTGGCAGAGGGTGTTTGGAGAAGGTCTTCTCAACCCAGATGGAATCAAGTGCAGTGGTGGTCACTACAATATGGATCTACGAAGCTTGCCCTGTGCTGAGGTTGGAGCACCTCCACTATAGAGCTGGCAGACCCCTGAGTCCCCGAGCCACAGAAATGGCAAACTCTAGCCCCTTAGACCAGGAAGGAAGTACCATGTATCAGTAACAGCCGGGATTTGAAGTCAGGAGACCTAGAATTCCAGCAATGGGCAATTCTCAACCTTTTCTCTGAGCCTCCCTATCTTCATTTGCACGAATAATATGAGATACCCATCAGCTGACATGAGGAGCATCGGCTGTCAGAAAGCTTTGCATGCAGCACCCACCTGAGATGCTCTGCAGGCTCCACCCGCCCACTACAGAGAGGGGGCGGTTCCCACACAGCGGGGCTCCAGCCCCAGAACAGCGGGGCTCCAGCCCCAGGACAGCGAGCCTAGTGATGGGTGCCATTCTCAAACCACCTGTTGTCAGAAGCCAACATGCTCTGGGCTCACACAGCACCTTAGAGTCAAGTCCAGGGGTGGAGAACCTATGGCCTCAAGGCCACCTGTGGCCATCCAGATCCCCAAGGATGGCCCCTTGACTGAATCCAAACTTCACAGAGCAAATCCCTTTATTGAAAGGATTTGTTCTATAAAATTTAGATTCAGTCAAAAGGCCACACTCAAGGATCCAAAAGGCCACATGTGTCACTCTCCTGGACACCGTCATTCTCTTGTAGTTTTTGAAGGGAAGAGAATATTCTCCACTTCCTTTGACTCTCACTCCCTCCCTCTCTCCTCCTGCTTTCCAACCCCCACTCCCACGTCACCCTATGTGCCCAAGGTCATCAGGTAGACGCCCTCACGGAAGTGCTGCCCGAGCCTGAAATGATGGGGCAGGTGTGGAGAAGGGTCTGACAGGACCCAGACCTCACAGGACTCACTCCGCAGCATCCATCTCCACAGCCAGGCCCTCCCCACCTCCCCGCCCCAGCTCTGCCCTGCTCAGCCCCGAGGGCCCCACAGAGGCTCTGGCCTCCCACTCCCGTCGCCCTGGCTCTGCGCTGGGCAGTGCTCACTGTCAGAGCTTTATAGCCATCTTGCTGGATGCAAAGATTAGAGATTGTTGCAGTACTTTACCTTCCATCTCCAAAGAAAAGTCTGCCATCCAAATCCTCCCGACCTTCCCAAACTGAACACTCACACCACGAGATGAAGGTCATTTTCAGTGTGGTAAAGTGAAGTGAGCATCAGTGGGATGATGCTACATTAAGGACTTTTTTTTTTCCTTCCTAAAAGCTGCCTAGTTTTCCCCTCTCTAGTATTGGCTACAAAAAGACTTAGTAGCTCCTGTGCCATCTGACTTCTTTCCAGGACATTGCATTAAGTCAAGAGATTCTTTTCTCCTTTCCTTTTCCTGAATCAGTCCAACCTAATTGGTTTGCCCCTAATTATTTGTTTCCCACGTAGATTTTTTTTTTTCTCATGTCCTCACTGATCTCTGGCTAATAAGCCTTCAAGTGACACAACCCAGTCACACAGTTGAGAATTTGTGGAAGCTGTTTACAAGAGAAGTCACCTCTTCTCTCTGTGAAGGGACTACCTGTCCCACCCCTCATTCTGGATTCGTGGTGCAAGAGCCCCAACCCCACCCCACATCTCTCTCAATGAACCTAAGGAATTCCTGTGGAGGTGCGGCCGGCACAGCGCGCACAATGTGGTCAGGTTACGATTCCAGCTTATTAATTTGCCTGACTACCACTCAGGAGATGAAGAAATAAAGGGAATAAAAGCATATTCATCATCCTCATTGAGCTGTGGGATGAAATACTTATTTTGGAAATAATGATTCCAGGTAGGAGGGCAGTGAAAACTGACGCCCGTGAGAAGCGAGTGTTTTATTACACAATTTCTAAAATGTGAGCACTTAGTGCTCTTTCATTATCATACATTATTACAGTTCTATAAAAATAATTTCTAGGAAATCAATGCCAAAGTTTTGAAGCCTCCCAAAAAGAGCTAGAAGGCAAAGTTTAGAAAAAGCCCTTTAAATAGAGAAATGAGACTTCTGACTTGGCATATTAAGATTTACTGTGGCAATATCCACACTCAGACCTGATCAGCCATCACAGTGACTGGGAATTTGCAGAGCTCCTCTCATGCCACAACTTCAAAAGATTGCAATAGTTTTAGAAAGGTAAAGACTTTCCTGTTTTTCAGATGGGAAAACTGAAGCCCAGAAAGTGTAAGTGAAGTGACTATTGGCAAAAGCCAGAGAGGCAGTGGTGGTGCTGGAAAAAAATCCATGGGTTTGGATTTACAACTCTACCAACTCTCCACTTGCTGCACAGCCGATTTGGAGCACATCTTCACCCAACCCTGCTCAGGCTCTAGTATTTCCACTCCCTTCACTGCAATCCAGGTTTTCATTCCAGCAAGTGCATCAACTTGCTGTCTAATTTGCTGATCACGCTGGCACAGAAACACTGGGAGGCTTCGACTCCTGCTCTCTCATGGGTATTAAGACCTGCAGACAAAGGCGTCAGGGAAACCACATGGCCAGCCTCAGCCTTAAGGAACATCCCAATGCCTAAGGAAAACCATTCAGTCCATCTGAGCTTCAAAGTGTCACCCCACTAAGGTAAAACCAGTGGAGCGACCCATAAATCCACCTTGGGCGGCGATGATGCTTTCATATGTGTGTAAATCCTGACAGCTGCAAGCAATGCATGGACTACTCTCGCTTTATCTTCATAAAAAGTTCATAAACAGGATATTCCTAGCACGGCACTTCTCGAATTCTAACATAAACAGGAATCACCTGGGGATTTGTGAAAATGCAGATTCTGATTCAGCAGGTCTGGGGTAGGGCAGCCTGGGGCTCCACATTTCTAAAAAGCCCCCAGATGATGTTGATTCTTCTGCTCTGAAGAACATACTTTGAACAGCGAAGCCCTAAAGCACAATTTGGAAACCATAGTTCTAAGGATTGAAAAGGCAATAGCAATAGGTAGTTCACCCATGAGGGGGCTCCAGTGGAATATTAGCCAGTTGAAGACATCTCCTACATTACTGTCTTATTAACACCTGACAGGATTACAGGGTGTTCCACATAGGGGAAAACACCTTTGGAGAACATGTTCTGATAGAGTCTAGGAAAGGAATGAAACAAGATTAACTCACGGGAGAAGCGGGCAAGTGGTCTGGCATTCTTGTCTCCAGCTTCATTTGCAACTGGAAAAAAAAAACAGTATGCAATTAGAAACAAGGCAGATGTGTCCACATATGTGTCCAATCTACAGCCAATCTTCTGGATGTTTTGACATTATGTTGTATTTGAGAGTCTTTGTAAGTGGATCAAAGCAGCTTTACTCTCTCTCCTGTATTTCTAAGGTCGTCTCAACACCTAAATGAGGTCAAATGTCTCAATCGTTATGATTAAACATTTGGATAAAGCTAGAGAGGACCTAAACAACATCCAGTTTAAGACGTCTAGAGAAGTTAACTGGCTTACACCCACTTAGTAAGAGCCACGTGCACCAGATTTCCAAACTAGTAAATGTCCTTCACCTTCAAGATTCTTCTCACGGGAATGACCTTCAGCATGAAATGCACTCCCAGCACTGGAATGCGTCTGGTTTTCTGGGATCCATATGGGGTAAAGCCAAGGCAGGGATTTCAGATGGTAACAAAGTTGGTTTTTGGTATGAAAGATACTAAATTTAGATGGTAACAAACAGAGGAGTTCATAAAGGGGGAGTCAGAGAACTGCCCAAGAAAACCTTACCCCTAAAGTTTCTCAGGAGGGCAGTTGACCTCCTTTGAAATGCCTCTACAATAATATAATTTATCATCATGCAGATAGAGTCATAATATCCCCTATGATTTATGAACCTATCTTCATGGGTAAAAAAGACATCAGTTGTCAAGGAGAAACAAAAGTTTCACTCACTTTAAATACCACATTTCATGCCCATAAATTTAGGTTATACCTTGGTTGTTTTGTGTAAACATAGTAGATAAGATATTTGTGATCTACTTAAATGAACATCCTAAACAATCCAACAGGAAAAATCTGCTCATTTTAGCTCAGGAGAAACTGTCAATGCATAGGCAGAATAAAGGACACTGCTAACGTAACCATGAATGTATGAGAAGTGGCCACAGCAGTACAGAAGAAATACAGTAACTACTTCCTAAACTTACTACATCATTTTGCAAAGACTTAAAGGACTCAGAAAATTCTTTTCATCCTCTCACAAAGGTAAACATTTAAAAATGCACTACATTTGGACAAAATTTTTAAAAATGAATGGATTCAACCTCAGTCTTTTTTGTATTTCTGGCATTAGTATTGCCTCATCGTTTCCAGTCTGTATATTACAAACAAGACGTTACACAAAAACGACCAGCAGGGGGAGGTAATATTGCATCCAGCTCCCATCGTCTCATACCACAGGATTTCAAAAAAATAAAGAAATCAAAAAATTACTAGACTCTGTACCAAATAAATTTTAAATGAAAAGATTCCCAACTCAAAAATGGGTCCAGAAGTTCTAAGAGCAATGGGTATTTTCTTTCTGTCTTCTAAAATCTTTTATAGAGCCATCACATGAACATAAGGAATTTACATTCATATTCCTGCCTCTAAGCAGAGCTACTTCTAAAATATTCCAGAACAACAGCCTACTATCTCAGAAGTCTTTAAGCAAAATTTCATATCCTCGCATCAGGAGGACATGCATATTATCCTAGCTAAGGATGAGAGACATTACTTTTATGAGTCTTGGAAAACTTGAAAAACCAAAGTTGTCTTCCAACCAAAGAAAAAGGAAGAAAAGAGAGAGAGGAAGGGAGGAAGGAGGAGAGAGCCCCAGTCAAGTATAGACATAAACTTCCCTGGCCCTTGAGTTCAAATTGTTTCCTCTTTAGACATCACAGATCTCTGAAGAAAGAAATAGAGCCAGGTTCTTTCCAAAACATATGCTGCAGAAACCGATGGACTACTCTTAAAGTGGGATTACAAAGACCACTGCAGTTGCTGAGAACATGAGCAACCTCCTAAATGCTCAACTTCGAGAGTGCACATTCTCCCAGGGACAAGAAAAGAGGAGCAGGGACACCAGTGTCGTTATTGCTGCATCCTCACTCAGCCTGGGACCTTCCTGCCCGCCACCCTATCCAAGGATGGGAATTGCTCTGACCCAGACCCGAGTCATGCCAGGAGAGGCAGCAATCAAGATCCAGGCCACTGGGGTACACCAGGAGAGCTGCCTCCACCCAGAAGGAATCTGAACCCCGCTATGAGCGTGATTTCTCTACATACAGACCCAATGCCATACTCCGCTGCTGAAAGGTCTCCAGGGATGCCCAAGCCCTGCAAGATAGAATCCAGCTCACTTGGCATCGTATCGAAAGTTGGCCCCAACTCATTCTTCCACTAGTTTCCTGGAGCATCTTTCAGCACTCACTCACAGGCACTAAATGGGCAAACCCCAAACATGTGCTTCACGCACCGCCTCCTCCTCACTCTGGCTCCTGCTGGCCCCCTCCCTGGGACAGCTCTCTCATGTCTTCTGACCAACTCCTACTCATCTTTTAAGGTTCAGGTGGAGCCGTTCACTTCAGAGAAGCCTCCTTGCCTCAAACCACACCTTCTCCATGTCATAGATCTCTGCCCACACGCCTGACTCCTCTTCCAGGCCCACGGTTCTCCAGCTTCGGCAGACATCACCACCAGGAAGGTTTGTTAAGATATGGATGGCAGGACTTTTTAAAATACAACTTCTGATTTGGTGGGTCTGGTGTGAGACCCAAGAATCTGCATTTCTGAAACATTGCAGGTAATACAGCAGATGCTGGTCTGGGGTCCATAAGCTACCCACCTAAGGCGAGGATCGTAACTTTTCATTTTTATATTTCACTCTTTTGAATGGTGACTACCCCACAGAATGAGGCAATCAGTCAGTATTTTTAGAACTGAAGTAGATTAAAGAGATACAAACTGCCACAAATGGCTTAGTAGACCAGAGATCCCAGACTGTCTTCCAGAAGACAGGAGAAAGCCCCAGATGTGTTTTGTTTGGTTCCACAATACTTTTAATTTTTAAACAATTGGTTGCCTATATTTAAAAATCAAGAGATTTCAGATATAAATAAATATATGTTGCCAGCTTTTTTCAAGTAACTGGGGAGACTGGAACGTGAGGCCTCTAGTCCCACAGGACACAATGGATCGACACTGAGATGCCCCCACCGGATGGCTCCACCTTCTGCGTGTTCAGGATGCAGCTTTCTGCTGACTATTGCTGGACTTTCTATACACTCTGTGGGGTCCAGAAGACACGTGAAATCAGGACTTCTTAAAGAGCGTAAACAATGAAACTAAAACTCAACAGAGACCAGCACTACAAAAAGTGGCTGTAGCTTGGCTTGCTAAGCCCTTCTGTCCCCAGCCCACAACTTCCCAGACACATCTGACAGTCCACCAGCATGCTGCAGGCCTGCTCGGACAAACCCAGGCATCTCGACCAGCAGACGAGCCTTTGAACACTGCTGTTTGCCTTGCCTTTTAAAAAATGCAAAGCTTTCACAATAACGTAGACATTCCATTTATCAGGTGCAACTAGAGCTTGAATTTGGTGAGATCTTACAGAAATCATTATGTACATTTATGGAAAGTTATCCACGCTAGACTGTTAAACAAAATGTAAGTTCCAGATCAGTATGTATAATGGATTCTATCAATGTTGAGTTGCATGAGACCCCATCTCCATAAAAATTTTTTTTTTAATTAGCCAGGTGCTGTGACACATGCCCGTAGTCCCAGCTACTCAGGAGGCTGAGGCAGGTGGATCATTTGATCCCAGGAATTCGAGGCTGCAATGAAATATGACCACACCACTGCACTCCAGCCTAGGTGACAGAGCAAGACCCTGTCTCTTAAAAAAAATGTTGAGTTGCATGTCTAGGCTACATGTGTATATAGGCAGAGAGGGATGAGAGGAAGGATGTTCAGATATATTAACAGTTATTCTGTGTGGTGGCATTTTTATACTTTTCTGCATAAACTCAATAGTTTATGATAAGGGTGTGCTGTGTTTATAATCAGGAAAATGTTTTTATTAAAGGACAGAAAACAAATGGCTATTGCTCTTTTTCAAAATATGTTATATTATTTTGGATACATGTACATATATATTGTATGTTTCAGATGCAGATTTAAGAGTAATCCTGGATCACAGAATCCAGGGCACCTGCCATCTCTAGTCCAAGGGGACTCCCTGTAAGACTCAAGAAACACATCTCTCACCGCCCTCTCCAGGACGTTCCACACATCCCCTGTCAGTGATTTGCAGCCCTAGATGCACATTAGAATCACCCGGGGAACTTTACAAAATCCTGATGCCCAGGCCACACCCCAGACCAGGTAAACCGGGCCCCTGGAGGAAGGACCCAAGCGTCAGTATTTTCTAAGTCCTCAGGTGACTCCAGTGAGCAGCCAAGGCCGGGAAGCACTAATAAAGGGTGTAACTTCATACGTCTTTAGCAAAGCAACGTTCAGGGAGGAGGGTGTGGCTCAGATCGCTTCAAAAATAATTACCCCTATTCAGTTCTTCTTTTCAAGATGCTATTGTTTTGTTGAAATCCTGAACTGAAGCATACCTCTGCTTTTAGAAAAACTCAACCGTTGAGACTGCAAACCTAACTACAGAGATCAATTAGTGGCAACTCTTCACATCATGAAGGGTTCTTTATAAAAGGATTCACCTCACATTCCCACTAAACGTCAACGTGTGTGTATTGAGCACGACCTGGGTGCTCAGCACTGCACTAGACTCTGGGAGGGGGGTTGCCAGGGAGGATTTCCCCCAGACCAACACACAAGCCAAGTTCGGGGGCAAACTGCGCCTCTCCATGTGGGTTTATCCAAGTGTGATCAGCTGAGGAACTGACTTGATGATGAGGTTGATGATGATGCAGCAGATTCCTTGGTCCCATCCCAGATCCACTGAGTTAGAGTCCCTGCAAGTGGGGACAGGGCTCTAGTTAAACAATTGCCTCAAAAGCCATTTAGGTGCACTGATCTCTGAGAAGCAGCACTCTAAAGGCAGTGTTCCCCCAGTGTGCTTACTCTGTTTTCCCTCCCCAAAACTGGCCAGAAACAAATCTCAAAGGACTTGAGTGGAGACCAGGGACAGGAAGGCAAGTGAGAGGGAAATTAACTCAGAGCCATGAGAATCCCAACTCCAGGTGATGAAGGGGGCTCTGATGTCCCAGGTAGGCCACACCAATCCAGGCCATCAGAAAGGGCGGGGAAAGATAGGGCTGGCCAAATGGTCGTGCTGGTGGCCTGGGCAGTTGCACACTGCTTTGTAACCAAAACTAGCACCAAAAACACTGCCACCCTTGTTTTGAAAGCCCTGGCACCTGGGTGAGCATAAACACAGCTGGGATGCTGGGAGCCAGGGCAAACACACAGTGAGGCAGGCCTGGGGCAGAGCCTGGCTTCCTGCAAGGAAATCTGCCCAAGGCACTGGCTCGCTGCTGCTCTGCCACAAGCTCTGGGTCTGGCCCAGGGGCCCTCTCCAGGTGAGCTCCTTTGGAAAGTCTGATGGACGGAATGCCAGGCACAACAGATCTCCACAAGAGAGCACTGGAGTGAGATTCCAGGCATCTTCCCTGATGACTTTAAAAGGTGAAGCCTGAAATTACTCATGGATGTTTGACCTCACCTTGCCTTGCCTTCGGACTTGCAAAGATGCAAGCAACAGCAAAGGAAACAGAATGGAATGCTGGGGAGAAAGAGACTTGATCCAAAATCATCATTAACCACCTTTGCTTAGATGTCACCTAAGTAGGGCCTTCCATGACCACCTATTAAGATCTCTGCTCCTGACTCCCCCTTCCTCTGCTCCCCATCCCCCTTTTCTGCTTTATTCCTCCCTGCAGCACTTATCACCTTCTCATATGCTCCATACTTCATTGGGTTTTTTTCCTTTCTTCTTCCATTACAACATAAGCACAGATTCTCTGACAGTGAAAACACTGCTGTCTCCCTAGTGCCTGGCACACATATTTATTGATTGAATTAATGACCACCTCCTACCAATCTACCATGCAGAGTGCAGTGGGGTTCAAGAATATTAGAATGAGAGAGGAAGAGGAAGACACTCGGACATTAACATCCCTGAGCATCCATGTGTGCTCTAAATATTCATTCAGTTCTTCAAAGATATTTATCAAATAATGAACAAATTGCAAGTACCAATGTGTAAATACCCAGTCACAGTCCCTGCCTTCACACTGAATAGGACTGTCATTCCCATTTAGTAGACCGGAGCTCAGAAAGGTTGTGTAATCTTCCCAAGACCACACAGTTGTGTGGCAGAACACCAATCCAAACCCAAGTATGTCTGGCTCCAAAGTCCATTTCCTTTCCAACTAGCCTCTTTGACTTCCAAGAATGGAAGGCAAGTAGGAACCATGCTCCAGAGAGGGCTGCACCTAGTGGAGAGCTGGGCTGCAGCCTGACCCTCTTCCCCATGCCCCTAGCTGCAGTGAGAGGCAGGCACCAGCTTGCAGGGAATGGGGGAGGTCACTTGCCTGACACCTGGTACCTGGCATAAGCCCAGGAGATTGTCCCTAGAGAAAGACTCTTTTGTAAGGTGGGCAAGGAAGCCACCTTACAACAATAGGATCTAGAAGAGGGAGAAGCTAGTGACAAAGGGAGAAGCTTCATTGCCATGTTTATTCAAGAGTCCCGACTACCAGTGTCTTTCCAACCCTATTTAGCCTTCTAGAGGTAGAAAACAGTAGCAAGGTAATAGAATCAAGAATCAAATTTGACTTAGCATGAATCAGTACAACTCACAAAAGCAGCCCCTAGGAGGCAAGTCCTAATTTGAACAGACTGAGTGGCTTGTCCAAGATCAGACCGAGGCAAGGGAGCAGAGTCGGAAATGTCATCCATTTCTTCCCACTCCGAGCCCAGCATTCCCAGAGAAGGGAACACACCCTATCTCTTTAACTCGCACGTAGTGATTCGTCAAGGGTAAAGCAGAAGGTCTGGCTTTCTTTGTCCCCATGTGGTTTGATAAATACTGATGCTTGACAAGCCTGAGATTGGTTTTAAGCATAAAAATACACAACTCTGACTGGCAATGGCAAATGGAGAGTTGAGCAGTTTCTGATGCCAAGTCTGAGCTTAGCAAGATGTGTCCGTGACAGGGGACCAAAGCCTGCCATGGTTGCAGTGGGGGAGGCTAAACAGGGATGGTAGGATGAGTAAACCTGCCAGGTTAGATGGGACGTAAAAGAATGTGCCCATAAATGGATAATTCACAAAGATGACTGAGTTATAAACACTTACATACAATGTATTGTTGGAGTTGCTTAAAATGAGAGAGGCTCTCTAACACAGTAACTAAGGACCAGGCTAAGCATTGTTCAGTTGCCACGTAGTTTTGTTCTTCACAGAGACCCTCTGAAGTTATTGCTATTATTTCCCCATTTTTTCAGGTGTGGAAACTGAGTCTTTTGAGAACTTAAGTAAATTGCCTAATATGAAACAACTAGTAAGTGGCAGGTCTAGAAATGGAATCTAACACCACCTTGTTCCAGAGCCAGTACTCTCAACTCCTGTGCTGTCCATCATATTTCTAACATACAAATGTTACTACTATTGGATGAGCCTCATTGCCACGAAATCCAGGCCTGGCAGAAGAGCCCCTTTCCACCAGTCCCCACCCCCACTCCCGTCGGAAGCACCTCGGAGGAATGCGCTGTGCTCTCCTGCTCCTTCTGGGACAGAGCTGGAGAGCAATCCAGTTGGAACGTGTGCCCCAGAGACATGAAAGGCATCACCACCCCCCAGCCTGTTCCTTCCCCACTTCTTTATTAGAAATGCTCAGCATCGCCTCATTATACTTCCCGGGCCAATTTGGCTGTCAAATCAACTCTGAATCAGGCTTTTGCACAAAAGAAAATAAAACCAATTTGTAGTGATGACTCATTGGGACTGATAATTTGAGAGTGGCAGGGACAGTGAACCTTCCAGGCCCTTCTCTCCTAGAGTAATGGGCAGGTCCTTACAGAGGGCAAGGCTTGCCTGCCACAGGGCAGCACGGCTCACCCGCTCGCTCAGCCTGGGGTGCAATGAAACACAGGCAGAGGGAAAATCAAAGAAGCCTTTGCCAACCTGAGAAGACAGCTTGAAAAACATATTTCTTTTAGTTTTTTTTTTTTATTTGGAGGAATTTGAGTCTATGGAAAAGCTCACACAATCTATTTTTTTCTTCTCTGATCCTGATTGTATATGTTTGTTAATTTATCTATACTCTACTTTGTTCTACAAATTATATTTTATTTATGTTTTGCTCTATGCACCAGTCCTTTCTAGAACAAAGAGAGATATTAATAGAAAGTAAAATTTACTTATTTCAATCAATTCTTTGCTCCCTTTCCTTGACCCTCTTTCCAAGTTGCCAGGTTTCAGGTTGACCCTACAGGGCTCTCTGTCACTGAGATCCAATAATCAATGGCCCTCTGCTGAGCACCCACCAAGCCCCCTCCTCCCGGCGCTGTGCCGGAGGTAGGGACGGATGTAACCTGGTCCTTGGGTAGCCAGGAGTCCAGCTGAGACCTGCAGGCCCAGCACTGAGCTTCCTGGCACATAGTATTCAAATTGTTGCCATATGAATTTATCAAGGTGTTGGGTATTTCTGTGGAAATCACCTGGCCAGGCTACCAGGCCCTGACCTCAAGGAACCTGAGGGCTCGTCGGGGAAACATACTACTAATACAGGAGATGATCCAGACTCTGTCGAATGTTACATGAAGGGTCTCCGTTCCAGAAAGGAGAGATCCTTGTGGTCTGAAGTAAGTATTACCAGGAAGTTTCCAAGAAGATGAGGACAGGTGAGATGTAGAGAAGTGGAAAGGACGATAGTCTGCCAGGGTGTAGTATATTCTAGGACCTGGGAGCAGACTGAGACATACCAATTATATTGTAAATCTCTCCCTTTTGCAGACAAGAAAAGCTGTTTATTGGAGGCAAAGGGAATAGTAAAAAGCCATGAAAGGATAGCACTCAGCTCTTGGTACATATAAAAAGGCCTCCCCGCTGCAACTCTGCCTTCTTTCCTATCCCATCTACAAATGTGTTGCATCTGCAGACAGGAATGTGACTTTATTGGAGATCAGATGTGTCTGAACATGCTCTAAATTCAGCTGCTGGTACACCAGTCCAGCGCCAGTAATCGCTCCAAAGCACTGCAGCCCTACGTGGACTGAGCTCTTCCTGATGGTGACAGCCTGGGTGGCCCTGTCCAGCCCTCTTGGCTGACACCCTGGTGGCTGCCATAGCCATCAGGCTGCAGGACTGCTGGCCGGCACAGGGTCCCCTACAATTCTGGCCCCATTAAAACATCCCAATTGAGCAAACCAGGCAAAAGCCAACCACTCACAGTTAACAAGAATCAAAAGTATTGGAGATTAAAATACTGCATCAAGCTGGCTGCTCAAACTGTTAACTAATTACAGTCTACCCCAGACAAGGCAAGGAAAAGATGTATGCAGAGGAAGAGGAGGAACACTCAAATTTATTAAGCCCCTTCTTCATGCCAGGCACTGGTAGGCACTTTACGCCTACAATTCTTATTTAATTTTCATACTGTCCCATGAGGTAAGCATTATTATTCCTATTCTCAGATGAAGAAAGTGAGGCTTAGAAAAAGTTAAATAACTTGCCCAAATCAGGACCAGTAAGTGGGAAAGCTGGGATTGAAACCCAGTTCTGTGAGCCCTTTTCTTCTCCTTTCCCCACAGTTCACACCGTTGGAAAACACATTAAAAATCTTCCAGCCCAGTTCCACATCTCATGCTTAGGTCCCCTACAACATCCCAAACAAGTGGGCGTCCAGCTCATGTCTGAATTGTCTCCAGGGATGGGAGCTCCTTCCCCCTGGAGGTAGGCCCTTTCCCCTTTAAACAGTTCTCCAAAAGTTAAGAAGCTCTTCTCCACAATGATGAAACCTCTCCAGGTTTTCATTCTGCCCCTCACAGAACAGGTGTGACTCCCTTTCCTGCTGAGGGTCCTTCCAGCATTCGATGACAACGGTCATGGACTCAGACCCTTGAGCCTTCTCTTCTCCAAACTAGCAAACCCAGTTCCCTCTTCATGTGACAAAAATATCCCAAGGCCTTTACCCACAAAAGTAAAGTCACTTAAGTCATTGCAGAAAGCAGAGAATGTGTTTTATTTTAAACAAGCCTCAACAACCCACTGCTCACACCACTCATTCCCACAGAGATCTTTAGGCTAAGACAAATCTCCACCTTTCTCAGTCAAGTTCTTTTAATAGTTTCATGCTCAGGAGAAGTGGAGGCACCTGGGAACCACCTTCTGCATCATACATCTGGGAACCATCCAAACAGGCTGGGCATGTTCCAGAAGGCTGCCATCTAAATCAGCACATCTCAGACTTGACCTTGCACGAGAGCTGCCGGGGTGTCTTGTTAAAATGAACACACTGTTTCAGATGGTCTAGAAGCATGGCCTGAGATTCTGCAGTTCCAAAATCTCCCAGGTGATGCTGACAGTTCTGGCTCAGGAACCACACTTTGAGGAGCAAGGTGCTAAAGGATATAAAGGAAAAGCCAAGTACACTTTCTAAGAGTCCACTGGAAAGCACTGGGCAGTTTTGGAAATACAAACTATGCAATGTAAAGGTCAATTCTCTTGGGTTTTTCCAGCAATTTTTTTGAGAGAAAGAATTGCTAAAAGTCCAACTTTGAAACCTACCTAAGGATAGATGCTGAATTGTGTGAGTGTGAGAAGGAACATTCAAGGCAGAGGGTGACAGAGAGAAACTCACCCCCCTCAACCGGCATTAAATAGAACAGAGCTGAACTCGATCACTACCCACCTTGGCAAGCCACCAGCAGAGCACAAAGCCCAGAATGCACAAACAGATCCTCAGATCCGAGATAAGAAATCAACCCTATGGCCAGAAATTAACCCGAGCTGCTCCATTTTGATCCAAGCTCCTCAAAGTACCTTGAGCTCATGACCGATAGCGTCTGCACATAATACACATGCACACATACACACACATGCCTCCCAAACATCAGCTCAGGTCTGTGCTGCCACCACTGTTACATCCAGCAGCATAAATCATCGAATCATTACCAACTGGCTTCAGGCTAAACAGATCAAAATGCACCAAACAAATAAAACTAGGCACAGGATATCATGCCCTTGGGCAAGGAACTCAGATGCCCACTAGACTGAGCTGCCCTTGGCAGAAACACATCTTTGCATACTATTTCCCCCCAGTTCCAGCACAGGGCCTGGCACACAGGAGCTGCTAAGTAAAGGGCTGGTCTTGGAGTCACAGAGGCCCCAGGGTTGGGGACCGGCCATGCTGCTAGGAACTGTCTTCCTCTATCCAGAAGCCAAAAAGCCTTCTACTGACCAGTTAAAGGCTTGATCTTAGTTTGGCATCTTATCTTCTAAGCCAGATGGAAATTTGGGGACCATTTGGGGGTCAAGAACTTGAGGCAGGTGTGTGTGGTGTGGCAAGCACACTGTTTAAAAATAAACAATCTGAATTCCCTTGGGAACAGTTCCCCAGGGGTTGCGTGCATTCCTGTTGCTCACACCAGGCCGGCTTCATTCCAGTCGCCTCTCGGAGCCCTCCACGCAGACGTGCATCAGGACTCTCACGCCAAACGTGCCAAAGCAGAACTGTCTGCTTCTCCCAGAAATCTGCTCTTCCCCCAGGTGTTCCCATCTCAGTAAATGGCACCACCTTTCTCTATCTTCCCCGCTCCCTACCCAAGTTGACCAGGACAAAAATGTGACATAACCCTTATTTCTATTCTTTCTTTCATAACCTTGGCCCTCCCATTAGTAAATCCTGTAGGCTTTGCTTCTAAAATAGATCCTCAACTCCTACCACTCCTTCCAGCTCCTATTGTGAAACTCTGGCCCAAGCATCCAGGGCCCCTCACTCAGAAGCTCCCTGTATAAAACCCCCCACTGCTTCTCCTGGTGTTCAAATCGCTGCCTCCAAGTCCCTTCCTGACCAAACAGACCTCTTCTCTTCTCATCCACTAGTTACCTAAGCTCTAGCTAAGCTGGCCACCCTTCTAGCTCTCAAATCTGCCCAGTGCATTCCCATTTCACTTGCCCTTCCTGCTTGGAATGCTATGCTACTGGTGTTAAGGACTCCAGCGGTAGCAGCTTCCCTTACAGGTCCCTCCACGTGCACTGACATGCGCTAACTCATGCATTCTTTGGAGCAGCCCTGGGAGATAGGGCCACTGGTATCCCCATTTCACATGGGAGGTAATTGAGGCCAGGGAGGTTAAGTGACATGCCCAAGGCCATACAGCTGGTAAATGGCAAAACCAGATTCGTACCTGGGCAGTCGAATTCCAGGGCCTTGCTCTGAGTCGCTCTCACATGCCTCCCACAGAACACATCATTTATACAGCAGCTTCCTTCCCACCCTTTGGGACTCAGCCCAAAGAGCATGTCCCCAGAGAGGACATCCCTGACCACCCCTGTCTCAAGCACCTACCAGTATCTGGAATTAGCCCATTTACTTATTTGCTTACATATTTCTCCATCACAAATACCTGACACAAGATGGTATAAGCTCACTGAAGGCAGCTCCCAGGAGTCTTATTCACTACCTGGCCCTAAACTCAGAAGAGTGCCTGGCACCATTCTCAAGAAATGTTAATCAACCTACTGCCTAATTCATGTCACTGCTTGGCACTGAAGCTATTTGACTTTTTTCAATCCTCCACCTTGTCCTATCCTATAATCTTCTGTAAGCTCCTCATGTCCTGCTCTAAAGGAGAGAGGCCATCCTGGATGACAAAGCCCGGCATACTATGGCCCAGCCGCGCCTCTGGTCTGGTCCCGCCACACCCCTGCATGCCAGCCATGCTGAGCTGCTCTGCCTGCAGCCTCCCAGGGGGACAAGTCCCCCTGTGCTCACGCTCCTGTCCTTGGCACCAGTGTTCTATCAAGGGGGTGTAAAGACTGCAGGCTCTCGAGTCAGACAGACCCAATTTGGAATCCTGGCTGCTCTGCCGTCTTACCAAACCTCTGAGTCACTTTCCTGTATGTGGAAATAAGTCATATTACTTGCGCCCAGGGTTGTCAGGATGAGAGAGAAAATATGTGAACCACTTAACACCACCTTGGCACATGATAGTGATGAGATGCTCAATGCGAGGTAGATGGTGGTGGTGTTATCTGTTTAATGTCTATTTTTTTAATAATACACGTGTTTCATAAAAGTAGGGACACTTTCTTAACACACTCGTGTCTTCACCACTGAGCATGTGTGTGACACGTAAATCTCAGCAACGGTCTACTGCAGAAATGGGAAAGGATGTCTCTGAATTCTGGTTCCAGATGCCTCCAGGATCTGAGGAAACCCGGCTCTGGTCCTTTTGTTTTACTATATACAGAGAAAAAGCTGAGAAATGGACAAAATTGCATGTTCAGCACCTTTGATTTTATGTTCGAAAAATTAACTTAGAAAAAACAGGGGGCAAGGAAGACCCAGCTCTGGTATCCAGGAGGAGGTGTGGGCGGGGCACAGGCGGGAGAGGAAGGGTGCCCCCAGAAACATGGGCATCTCACTGAACCTTTGGGGATCACCTTTATTATTATTACTTTACAAACCATTGAAATATGTAACTATGTGTCTGTGAGCCAGAAAGAAATGAAGCACTAAGGGCAAACTGACCGTTACCCACTTTCAGAGAAGGCAGCTCCTCATCACATGCTGGCAATCGGGCTGGGCTGGTAAACTTCCACAGTGTCCCCGCTGAGGGGACATATTCCAGCTAAAGACTATCAGTGGGTGGTGCGGCAGCCTGTGCTTCTGGGATGCACATTACAAACCTTCATGGGAAGTGCCTGATGTGTTTTTCCTTCATCTCCCTCTATAAAAGTGTCTACACAGGCCTATTTTTTCTTCAAAGCACTCAACACTCACACACACACACACACACACACACACTCTCTCTCTCTCTCTCTCTCCCAACCCCTAACTTCCTGGAGGACTGTAGCAGTTTTCATTTTCTGTCTCACAAGGTTTTCCTGCTAATGAGCTTAGAGTCTACTAGCTAAGGTTTCTAATACGTGCTATGACAGCGTAGTCCAGAGCACTCACCCAGAGCAAGGATGAAGGGGTCCATATATTAGGTGAGGGTTTGGAATAGGACTTTCCAAGGAAATTAAATTTAAGCTCACAATGAGATTTCAAAAAATACACTGCTTTTGAGTCTCCAAGGGGAACTACCGTTCCTTCAGCTCTGCAAAAGGGAGCCTTGTCTGAAAGACCAAAGACATGCACAAAATGGGAACAGTTTTTTTCTATTCCCTTTGAGCAACTGGGTGTTAGCAAAGCTGTGTTATAAGAGTCACTTTTAATTATGTGATTGCAGACTTTGATGTCTGCTGCTGTCTGTCACTTACAGTGCAGTGACAGAGCTCCAGATTTTGAATCCCAGAGCCTTACTTTGAATCCCAGCCTCTGCCTGTCTGTCCCTGACTCCCTTACTCGGCCTCTGTGGGCCAGAGCTGCTTCTCCCACAAAACGTCTTCCACAGCACCTGCCCTGCCAATCTCACAGTGCGGTTTTAAGGAAGGACTGAATGAGCTAACTTACAAGAAACACTCTGCAAACCGTAAAGTGATGAGGGCCCTAATAGGACTTCCTGTCACACTCTGAAATTTTATATCTCAACTTATACAGAGAATCTTACTCCCCTGGACAAACACTGTGACCCCTTTTTTTAACTTCAGGGTTTGTATTTAAATAACATAATAGCAGGTGTGATTAGTATTAAACAATGAAGAGAAATACAGCCGGTAAGAGGATGGAGAGAGCCGGGGGTTTAGGAGGGGCTGGTCAGATGGGGGTCTCTGACAAGGAGCTTTGAGCAGAGCCCCACATGAAGTGGGGAAGCCCAGGGACAAGCACAGCTGGCGGGGGGAGTGGCGAGTGCAAAGGCCCTGAGGTGGAACATGATGGATCCGCAATACCGCACGCTGCAGTGCCTAGCCCAGAGTAAGCAGGAGCCAGTGTGACAATGAATATCACTCTCACTGCTGCTGAAACACCTAGTTACCAGCTGTGGATGAGCCAAAGCCAGGGAAGCCCAATATATCACAAGAGATGCCATTCAAGGCCCCTTCAGCCCACAACTCCCCAGTGAGAACTGCTGCTCTGGGGGCTCTTTTAATGCTGCTACAGAAAACTGCAATGTGTGGGCAGAGGCCATTCAGAATAGGCATAGGAGGGCAGCAAATTTATTCTACTTTATCCTCAATTGCATTCTTCCTCCTCCACATGTGCCTTCCCCTCCCTCTACCCAAGCACACCTGCTGAGGAAAGGAGGTCTCTGCTGGCGCAGACCTTGCATTTGCCCTGCTCATACATGCTGAGCCCCAGCGTGAGCCCACCCCTGGGCTAGGACTGGGGACACTGAACTGCAGCAAGGTCAGATCTCTCTTGGGGGAGCTCACTGTTGGAGGAGGGGTTATGCATGGAAAAAAAAAAACTGGTCAAAAATAATGCAAGCCCAGTTAGAGAAGCCCCAGGGTGGTCCTCAGCACACAGTGCTCTGGGAGCTCAGAGAAGGGAACTCTCCACCCACCGCCCATGACGCCAGATCCCCTCTTAGATGTTCTCATTGTACCCACTTCCTTTCTTTCCTTCCTCCATGGCACTGTGAAAACTGTAACTGAGTAACAAGTTGTTTTAATGTCTGCCTCCCCCGCCAGACTGTGGACCCTATAAGCCAGGGGCCTTGCTTAGTCTCGTTCACATCTGTATCCCCAGCACCTGACTCACAGCTGGAATGTGGCAGAGGCGCAGAAAGACACCATAAATAAATAATGTTGCTGAACACCACAACTCTTCATTCCACTGGGGAAATGGGATATCAGCTCCCAAGATGGCTCCCAATAAGCCTCGCCTCCTGGTGTTCACACCCTGTCTGCTCCCTTCTTACATTGAATCAGGACAGATCCAGGTGACCAACAAAATACCGTGAAATGATGGTGTATGAGTTCCAAAGCTGGGAAAACTTCTAAGGCTCATAAGAAATATTGCTACTCACACCTTGCTCTCTCTTGGATCAAGGGCTCTAGTGGGAGACGGGGCAGCCATGCTGTAAGGACGCTCAAGCAGCCTGCAGAGAGGTCCATATGGGGAAGAACCGAGGCCTCCTGCTGAAAGCCAACATCAACTCACCGGCCATGTGAGTGAGCCACACGGAAAGCAGGGCCTTCAGCCCCGATCAGGCCTTCAGAGGACCGCAGCCTCAGCTGACACCTTGAATGAAATCTCATGACAGACCCTGAGCCAAAGCCATCTCACCAAGCTGCTTCCAGATTCCTGCCCCCTGGGAAGTATGTGAGATAACAAATCTTCACTGTTGTTTTAAGCTGCTAGGCTTCAGAGTAACTCGTTACTCGCAATACATAACTGACACAGGAAAGGACTAGAGAACCTTCATAGAGCAGAACTTGAAGGAACAAGGAGGATTTCAACATGCCCAGAAGAGGCAATCATTGTGTTTCATGCAGAGGGAAGAGCATGAATAAAGTGCGTGGGGGACTGTGTGCCCAGGTAATGGGGGAGCATCTCAGATGGCTGGAACACAGGGACCAGGAGTGACATTGAAAAGGGAGGTGGGGCTAGGTTCTGCACAGTCCTCCAGGACTGTTCTAAAGGTCTGGACTCTATAGATGCAGGAATGATTATTTCCATCTTATAAATGAGGCAACGAAAGCTTAGAAAGTGTAAGGAATTTGTCCAAGGGCACGCAGCTAGTAAGTGGCAGTGCTGAAACTCGAATGCGGGATGAATTGACACCAGAGCCGGTGCTCTTTCCAACACCTTTATGTCAGGAAAGCTCCACCGCTCCTCAATCAGGGACCTCAAAGCGCCATCGAGCTCCCTGCAACCTGACCCAGTGGTGATCCGGTGCTTCTGCCTTGCCTGCCAGGTAGAGCAGGGTTAGGGCATGAACAGCCTGTGTCCTCCTGCCCACCCATGTGGAGGGCTCCCCAGGGTCACCCTATGCCAGGCAGGAACTCCTCACAGCCTTTCTAGACCCAGCTCCCCTGGGCCTCCACACTGCCTCACAACATGACGTCACTTTGCACTCCCAGGTGATTAGCTCTGTCCCTGGGAGCTCACCCTTCCCTCCTGCAAGGCAACCAGGGGCAGTATTACAAGGAAACTTGGCGTGAGCTCCCGATATAGCAGCAGAAGCTGGGGCAAGCGGACAGGATGTGCTTCCCAGCCCCAAGCCCACCATGGAGACACTAGAGCACCACCTGCTACTCTTTTGGAATGGTGAGGTACTTTTGGTCCTGAAGACCTTCACATTTCCAGAGCAACTTCTCTGTATGAGCCCTGGGGCTTTTCCCACATATTTCTATCCTCACCACTACCTTGTGAGATAGGCATTATGATCCTCTTTTGCCAGATGAGTAAACAGGTGTCCAAAGAAGTTAAGTAATTTGCTCAAGGGCACAGACAGCTGCAACACACAGCTGGGCAGGTTGTGCACTGCACAACTCTAGGGAGCACTAGTCATATCATAGTCACTATAGATTTATATATTTGTCATAAAACTTTTCCAGCAGAAAGTGACTTCAGAAGGGGCACCTTTTTCTAATTTGCACAAAGGCATATTTGGGTTAGCAATGATTCTGTAACAGTCCCTTTTGATCAGTGGTGATTTTACTCCATGTCTGTCTGACTCCAAAGCCCTTTCTCTTTCCGCCAGACCTTTACACCTTCCTTGGGATGACTCCGAACATGTACATAGCAAGTTCTTCATAGTTTGATTAACAGTGATAGAATCACAGACATCTAGACCATCCCAGGTGGAAAAGATATTGATAATCAATAATCTATCTCAAAACTTTCCCTTTGCATTGGAAGAATAAAGGCCCAGAGAGGGGAAGCGAGCTGCCCAAGATCACACAGCTAGGCATGACACAGCTGGGACTTGCATCTGAAGGCAGGTTGGCCCTTATATAAAGTTGTTGTAATCACAACCATAGACAGTCAGAGCTAGATTGTCTAGACTGCTGGTCTCAACTTTCTTTTGCCACAGAATCACTTTTCCATTGTGAGTGGAGTCAGTGAGTGAAGGGTCTCGAGAGACAATGTCCCTCACCTGACAACTTTCTGAAGTCCAAGCTTAAAAACAAAGGGGGTTGAAGGGAAAGGGGAAACGGCTCAGAGGCCTCTCCAGAATAGACGAGAACATTCCTCTGCAGGCCTGTAAAGTCCTGGGAGGGAAACTATTGTCAAGTGGAAGCTTCTAAGTCCTCCCTGGTGGCTCTCAAGACAATTGGAGGCCACCTTGAAGGGACGACTCAGCTTCTGCACAAGCCTCCCTGGGAGCCTCTGAAAACCATGGTAACGGCCCCCAAGCGGCAACTCAGCTCTATCTGGGCTCCAGCCAGGGTGACAGGAGCCAAGGGAGAAAGAACACAGGGAGGAAATCCGAGCACTTAATTTGCTGTTCCGTGGAAGATGCCAATTAAAATGCTTCACCTTTCTGAGGCTGCCCGTTAAGCCCCTGCCTCTGTTGGGCGGCCTCATTAACACCCTCTCCAGATTCCCCAGGGCCCAGCTTCTTTTCTGGACAGTGAAGCCAAAGCATGCTCAAGTTAGTGACCTTGAGCCCCTCTAGAATCACAGTGACCCCCCCTGGATACTGAAGGAGGCAGGGTGACCTGCCTGAAATCACTCAGCTGATCTACCTTGCACAAAGCAGCCATGAGATGACATTGTAGACAGCACTGAATGAAAATGGTCACTCCAGCCATATATGACCCCCAGTCACCCACTGTCCTGCTTGAGTCACTGACACAGACACTGCACACAGCCAGTTAGGAGCCATTCAGGGAGAAGATCCAGGATGCTGGACTCCCAAGATGCCACACCTCACACAGCCCAGGGAGCACTGACAACTGAGTTCCCTGCAAACAGTGCTTGAAAAAGCTTTTAGGTAACTCCTAATAAAAAGGGTTGTTAGTCCCTGCAGATCTCTCTGCAGCTATCTTCTTGTCTAACACTCTTTATTATACGTGGAGTCCAATTTTTGTAATGTAGGCAAACCAGCTGACCCCTTCACAAGAGCTAAGTAAATCTTAAAGCCAGCGTGTAGGGAGAGATATTTAAAAGAGAAACACACTAAAAGAGGGTCTGGGAAATTTTAATCTTTTTGTAATGTTCCCAACGAGTTTTAGTGCCATTTTGCAAGTGAACAAGATGGATATGTAACATTTTGGTCAGAATATAAGAGTCACTCTCAGTCAAAATATTCCCCAGAACACAAAAGAAATTATGAATCCCACACTCAGTCCAGAACTATACAATGAAGAGTTCATTGGTCTAAGGGTTTGCAGTAGTGTGCTGGGAAGATACTCACCAACTGAGAGTAACTGAGAGTAGAACACCAGTAAAAATACATACACACACACACACCCCTTCACACTTATTAACAGTGTATTTATAGAAAACTATGAAAAACTTCATGTCAATAAATTTAAAAACAGTTAAAATGGACAAATTCCTAGAAAAAAATTAACATCAAAACAGATTCCAGAAGAGATAGAAAGAGAAATACTGTCTGAATGGACCTTATACCACTAAAGAAATTAAATCTGTAGTAAAACAATAATCCCCCAGAGGGGGTAAAAACATACAAGAAAACATCCAATCCAGATAGTTTTACAATCAAGTTCTATCAAACATTCAAGGAACAGACCAATCAAAACTTATGTCAACTGTACCAGAAAAAACTGTTCTCCAAAACTCAAAAGGACAATACACAAAAAGAAAATTATATGTCAATTTTGAGCAGAGGTAAAATAATAGTAAATAAGATGTTAGCAAACTGAATGCAAAAATGTATTTTTATTATAGGCTTAAACAAATTATGCTTGTCACAGAAGTATAAGAATAATATAAAAGAATCTATTAACCTCATAATTTAACATGTTAAGAGACTGCCAAAGTAGACAAAAAAAGATCATCTCAATAGATATAGCAAGAGTATTTGAAAATATTCAAGACCTACCTATTATTAAAAGAAAACAAACAAAAAAATATATATAAAAGATGAGGCCGGATCCAGGTAAGATGGAATAAGCACACTCCACCCTATCTCTCCCACTGGATGCAGCTATAAAACCTGGACAAAATGCATGAAAAACCTACTTGAGGGTGCTGATAATAATAGTAGCAGGCAGATTTAGGGAAAAGACCAGGGTTCAAATACCACCAAACTAGTGGTAAGTTTTCCATTTTTTCTTTGAGTATATATTCCGGCCTTGCCTCAAGGCAGTCCCAGTGGACATCAGCATGAATAAAGAGTGCTCCGGGTGAATCCTTCCAGGTCTAGCACATGAGTAGCAAACAAATCTCCTACTGCTCAGACTGGGGGAAATCTCCTGTGTTATTAATATTTTTTTCTAATGTCCAATCTCTTGCACCCAGCACCCAGCAGCCTACAAGCCCCTAAGACTCTGAGAAAGGAGCATCTTCCTCTTTGACCAGAGAAACAGTGGTCCCAAGAGAGTGGAATAAACCCCCATTGCATTTTTTTTCTCTATCATCACTTCTGTTCAGCCAAGAATTCTAACCAGCAAAGGTTATAATTTTCACCTAGGAATCCAAGAGAATCCAATGACAAATCATTAGAATTATTAGGAGAGTTAAACTCTCCAGATTGCTGGATCTAAGGTTAACACAAAAATATATATTGCTTTCCTTCACACCAGCAATGTACAATTAGAAAGTGTTACTTGTCAACTGATGTCTTCTACAATGGCAATAAAAATTTACAAAGTACCAAGAGATAAATCTAGCTAACATATCAAAACTATTATGGAGAAAATTATAAAATTTTTTTAAAAGATATTAAAGAAGGTCATATCTCTTCCATGTTCATGAGTAGGCAGAAAACAGCAGAAAGATGTGAGTTCTCTCCAAATAAAGGTACATATTTAAACTGAATAAGTATTTGTAAATCATTTATAACAGTACCTGGCATATAAGTGATATATAACTGCTGTTGAATAAATAAGTCAAAATTCCAACAAGGTTTTTCATGGAACTTGACAAGCTGGTTCTAAAATTTGTAAGGCAGAACAATGGTCCAAATATAGCCAAAGCAATCCTAAGAACATAGGTGGGAAGGATAATGCTCATTCTATCAAATATTAGCACTTAATTATGAAACCATTAAGACAATGTTTTTGTTGGCTCAGGAGTAGACGCCAGACTAACGGAATAGAATAGAGAGAGTCCTGAAATGTTTGCTATATGGAAACTTGATATGTGACAGAAAAGGCATTACAAATTAGTGGATGCTGGAACTGTGTGTTATCCATACTAGAGAAAAATAAAGTCCTAATTCACACCATTTACAACTTTCAATTCCAGGTAGAAGAAAGACCGAAACATGAAAAGCAACACTTTGAAAAGAAAATGTTATTTCCTCGGGATAGGAAGGACTTCTTAAGCAAGATGCAAAAAGTATAAATCATAAAGGAAAACAATGGCACATAAACAACAAAGTGTTTAAAAACTTTAGTGTTTCAAAAAGATTCTATAAACAAAGTACAATACAAACCACCATAGAGCAGAAGAATATATTTACAACCAGCGAAATACTAGTATCCAAAATACATAAAGAACTTCTATAAATCAATACAAAGCAAGAAATAATGCAATGATTTTTAAAATTAGATAAAGAAAACTGGCAACTCACAAAAGTGGAAACCAAAATAGCTAATAAGCATTTTAAAATGCTCAACCTCACTAACAATTAGGGAAAAAAAATTGAAACCAAAATGAATTATCGCCAGCTTGAGTGACATTCTCCAGAGCAGTGGTCCTCAACCTTTTTGGCACCAGGGACCAGTTTCATGGAAGACAATTTTTCCACGGACTGGGGGTTGGGGGTGGGGGTGGGGTGGAAGCTCAGGTGGTGATGCGCGGCCCAGTTCCTAACAGGCCATGGACCAGTACTGGGCCGTGAACCGGGGCTTGGGGACCACAACGCTATAGGACAGGGAAAGACATGGAACCGAGAAGGCGGTCACAGAGAGCTTTAACTATATTTGTAATTATGGCAGTCATTAGAAACTTTCACAAATATTTAGGTTCTCCTTCTTTTAGGTGCACAGTAGGATTGTACTTCCCCCTACCTTTAAGTTAGGCAAGTATGTGTGATTTGCTTCTGCCAAGGAGTTGAATGCAGAAATGTCACTTGTAGGTGGAAACCTTTAAAAGCCAGTATGTAATTCACCATCTCTCTTTCCCTTTGTCACTGCCTGTCAGTGACTGACAGCAATACTCTCAGCCTGGATCCTGAATTCGGCCTCTGCCACACAATGTATGGGAATATAGCATGAGTGAGAGGTAACACTTATTTGTTCGTCTGCTTGTTTGTTTGTTTTAAGCCACTTAGATTTGAGAGCTGTTTGTTAAAACAGCATAAACTTGCCCATTCTGAGAGAATTGCATTTTATTCCTTTACCTGGGTGGTATGTGGATGCTCATATTATTCACTGAACTTTGTGGGCCTAAAACATTTCATAATTTTTAAACAATGGTTTATGGCAATGAATCATTATCTAGGTTCAACATAGGCTATATATGCCTTCATTCTACAAACATAACTAAGGGCTCACTATGTGCCAGGCACCGTTGTAGGTGCTAAGGAATCAACAGTGAACAAAAAGACAAGTCCCAGCTTTTGTGGAGCTTACAAGAGGGAAGGCAGAAAACAAACAAATACACATTTAATATGTCAGATGGAATTATTTACTATGACAAAAAATAAATCAGGGTTAAGGATACACAGAATAAGAGTACTAATTTAAACACAGTGGTCAGTAAAGGCTCTGACAGGGAAATATACGAGTAGAGAACAGAACAGAGGGATTTAGGGGAGCAGGGGGAGACAGTACGGGAAAAACCATACAAAAAACAGAAAGGAAGGTCTCATGTGTGGAGGTGAAGGAGAGCTGGTAACAAAACCAGGTAGGGCCCTCTGGACCACAGAAGGCCATCAGAGGATTTTGAACTAGTATGTTTTAAAAGGGTCATTCTGGCTGTTGGGTGAAGAATCTTTAAGAGTTGTTGGGTGGAAGCAGGGAGACCAGTTTGGAGCCTAGTGCAATGGTTCAGTCAAGAGGAAATGGTGACTTGGTCAACAAGGACAGCAGGAGGTGGTGAGAAATGATCACATTCAGGATTACAGGTGGGACAACGGAATTTGCTCTCAGGTTGGATATGCAACATAAGGAAAAGAGGCAGGTCAAGGATGCCTGTAAAGCATTTGGCCTGAGCAACTGTAAGAATGGAGATGCCACTACCTGAGTAGAGAAGACTACAGGAAGAGCAAGCTGGGGGAGAGGCCAGATCAAGAGCATATAATAATCAAGTCAAATATATTGAGACGAGGCCTATTTTGCAAATTAGTATTACTGTGGGGTATATGGATGCTCATAGTATTACTCACCAAACTTTGTGGACCTAAAATATTTCATAATTTTTAAAGAATGGTTTATGGTAATTAATCATTATCTAGGTTCAACATAGGCTATATGTTGAACATGGGTAGAAACGGGAAGTGCTGGGTACAAATGCAAAGCATGTGAGTGCAGATGCAGGAAGAGTAAGAGATGCACCAACAGGAGCATGTGGAAGTTCTCTTCTGGTTGCTTCCGTTTTCTCGGGGGAATAAGAATCAAGGTCATCAGCAGAGAATGGGAAGGGGGACAGAGTTGTGAAGTGTTTAATGAGAGAGGAGAGGAGATAAAATAGTTGTCTCTCAGAGTGGGAGAATGCATTGACCAAGGTTTGCCAGGCAGCACAAGGATCCATTATGAGATTTATGGTCATGAACTTTCAAACAAGACAGGAAGCATGGTTGTATATTTTTATCAGCCACCACAGAGTCAGCAGTCAGCAGTTTACCTGGCTTCGGGGCTTTGCCAGGCAGGTGGAATGGACGCAGAGTTGAAAGGACATGCAAGGGAGGGTTATAATGGTGTCCCATGCAAACAAGATGGGTAAGAAAGGGACTGAGGACCTGGAGTAGATGGACAGTGAAAAGAAGACAGCTTCAAGATTTTGGAGTGCCCAGGGGGTTGAATAATTGTTGGAGGTGGGCGTCTAGAAGGAATGCACTGGGAGGAAGGGAAGGAGTAGTCAATGAGATGTCGTTAATGGCAGTATTAGAGGGGTGCAATCATTGGTAATGATAAAGTCTAGGGAATGTCCATTGGAGTGAGTGGCTAAGAGGACAAGGTCATCAAGGTCATCAACTAATGGAAAGAGCAGGGTACTAAGAGGATCGTCTACTTGGTATGTCGAAATCACCAAAAACTATGATAAGAGTGGTGGGCCAGGTGTAAACTTTTTGAGAAACAACTGGAGATGGGGTACAGGTGACTATCACAAGGAGTGGCGGTGGGAGGTGTAGACTCATAGCAGAAGCTTCAAAAGAGCCGGGGGCTTCTCAGGAAGGGGCAGGAACAGTGGCCTGAAGCAGCCATAAGAAGTGAGAAGTTCACCTACAGGACTCTTGGCCCAGGGGGGCCACAGGAGAATAAAACAGCCAGTGGAAGTAGTGGCCTCTGAAGATAGCCCAGTTTCAGTAGGAGCAAAAAGGTAAAGAGGCCACTCAGAGAAGAGGCTAAGGACAGGAGGGATTTTGCTGATGAGAGGGGGAGAGTTCCACAGGGCCCTGTGGAAAGTTTAGGGGAAGAAGGAGAAGAGAAAGATTGAGTCAGATTCAAGGATACAAGAGCCATTCCCAGGAGATGGTAATGCATGACCTTGGGCTTGCTGGAGTACCTGACAGAAATGATTTATGGCTGTTGAACTCCAGGGAGAGACAGTCTCTTACACAGATCAGGGAAGGCAGGGAGACGGTAAGAAGGAGGAAGAGTGTGTCTTGCCTGGATCACACAGGCACTGCACACTCTTGCACAATGAACATATGCATGCTTTATTTTTTTTTTTAGGAAAATGGTTCAGAGACAAAGAGCTTTCTACAAATGAGCACCCTAAGAGGTGGCTCCACACACAGGGGGTGCCTGTTTTCCTAGGCTGGTGTGCACACACTGTTCACAAGGCAAGGAGAACAGGGAACACTCAAATCGGTCCTTTGAGCCCTTACACATCAGCAGCTTGGGGTGATGTTTTTAGGCAGGAGAAAGCTGATAACAATGGGACATGGAAATGATCTGTGGTTTTCAATGATTCACACCCTCCTTAACCCGCCTGTCATGGGAACTGGCTCCGGGCAGGCGCAGAACGGTTCAAACTGCACACCACAGATGGCAAAACAAGTGCTGCTTCCATCACACAGATGTGAAGAAAAGTCAGGTCTTCAAGAGCATCATGGTTGTAATGGGAGGTGGTGACACTGGGGCCCGAAAGAGTCCCAGTGATCAACAGCTGGAGGTAAGTCATGCAGGCCTGGATTAAGTCCTGCCTGTTTCCTGGGAGAAGTCATTTATCCCATTATTCTGTAAACGTGTGGGCACTGGAGGGCAATTGTGAAGAGCAAGCTCTATTGAGCTCTTAGTACCAAATCAGTGCTAGTTTTCTTTATCACTTTCTTTCCTAGAAAGAAACATTGAAATCTGGGACATACAGACCTGAGTAAGAGGACGAGAGAATACTGGTATTCCTGATCAGGAAGGACACCTAGTCACAAGAGTTTCTGAACTGGGTGTAGAAAGAACCAAGCGCGTCTCAAAAGCCTTTCAAGATGAGTGTTTACGTGTCAGTGAGTTTCCGAGGAGACAGATTTTACAAAAGCTACTATGAGACACGCTCCCTCCACAAAGACAAGATAACATCACACTCTGCTCTCAGTGAGTTACTTCTGCATTTTGACAGATGATGGAAATGTAGGAGGAAGAGGCCTAAACCCAGATACAAAGGCAGCACCCCCACGCCTCATGTGTAGAAGGAATGAATGAATGAACAAATGAATGCGGTGTTTTTCTTCATGCAGAGATGGGGGAAAACATGGGGAGGACATGGAAAAGTGTCCACATGGGGCCAAGGAGGGAACACAGAGGCAGTCGGGACATAGTCACCGAGCCTGGGTCAAGTAGGAAAGCTGCTAGATAACAAGATAGAAGGCCAGAGCCCAGACTGGTTCTTAAAACTTTTGGTGCCCCCCAAGGCCACGCGTGAAAGCTAGCTGCCCGAGCACCCTCAGTATTCCAGAACCGACTGCCCTACCTGGCCACTCCTGCACTGAAGTGGCATTTTGAGAAGAGGTGTCTGTGAGCCCTGACATTGAACGTGGAAAATGGGATTCACTTCAGTTCTTTTTCCTTTGTGGGTATTTACTGTTAATATTTACACCTAATCAATGGCTCCCTCAACCTGGGGCACTGTTTTCCAATGAGTGTTCTGCGGAATACTAGCACCACAAGATAGCCCATGCAGGAAGGGTGCCTTGTCAGAGAATGCCGGAAAATCCTCCAATCTTCCCATCACGGAGACACACAGTGCACATTTGGCATATTAAAACCCCATGAGATTCTGCTGTATAGAAACCTAATGAATACAGTGTTTTTAAAATACATGTGACTTTTTCCCATTCAGCCATGAAATCTGACCCTGGAAGTGCCGTTCTCCTGGCAAGCACCCAGAGAGCATCCTCAGAGATGGGGCTCGGAGGGAGTCCCCAGCCAGCAGAGCCCGCCCAGCACCCACTACACACATGTGCACTACAGACCTGGGTTTCAGAAGGTAAGGGACGTGGCCTCCCTTCATTCCACAAAAAGACAAGGAGAATGTAAAGATTTTTAAAAGACGATTGCAACATGAAGGAGCTGCAGAAAAATGCTGTAAGACTCAAGAAGAGGAAATGTTGGCAATGTTGCTGAAGCTAGAATTTGAGAAGGAGCAGGCACAACTTGACCTTAGGGCTCCTCTCTGATTGTTACATGAGTGTCTTGGACCATAAACCAACACCCGAAGTTTCTTAGGCCTCACTGTGAGGGCAGGTATTTTATGTCTGGTTCTCCTAACCTAGCATTTGTTTCCAAAAATCCAAGGACTGAAAAATTTCATGTGAATTATAAGACTCTGTGGGTAAAGGTGTTGTTAATGAGAACAGGCAATTATTTCTCAGTATGTTGTCATCCTGCCTCCTGCATTGGAATCACCTGAGAAGTTTGTTAAAATGCTCGTTCCCACATCCACCCACAATCTGGATCAGTTTTGAGGGGAGAAGGGTGAGAAGGTTCCCAGGAAGCCACATTTTAAACAGGTTCCCCCCACATCATTCTGGTCCATGCTTATGTCCGAAAACCACCACACCCAGGATTTCCAAAACTATTAAGGACAACAAAGCTTTTGGGAAAGACATGGGGCAAAGAAACCAAGAGTAGAAGTTGGTGGCACTGAGCTCATGGTGACTAACAACAAAGGAAGCTGCAGAGAAGGAATGTGTCAGTTACATGCCAGAGCGTTAACACTGTTCCAGAAGCTGCCCTGCCAGCAGCCGGGATTTTTACAGTTGCATTGGCAGGGACACTTCGCAGTGGAGAGTGGGATTCCGCAGCTGGTCACAACTTGACAAGCGGGGCCATTGGAGCCTCTGTGTTTCAGCACAAACTCTAATCTCGAGGAGAACACTCCTGAGGGCCACCTGGCATTTCGCATGAACCATCCCCCTCCCTCTGGGGCATACCGTCTGTTGGAAAGGTGCCAGGTGCTCTGCAGGTGTCAGCTCATGGAGTCCCCAGGAAAGCCCCTCAAGGTAGGCCATGGTCCTTGTTTTAAAATGAGGCAAATGAGGCTCTGAGAGGTGACGTGACTGGGCCAAATTTGTATAACCAGTGTGTGGCAGGGCGTGACCCTGGCCAAGGTCTGGGGAACCCCAAAGGCTGGGCTTTTCCAATGCCAAGGGTGCTACCCAGGCAGAAAGGGCACTCACTGCAACACCCATTCCTAGTCCCCTTGGAAGTTAAATTTCTCATGGTAAATAAATAAACCAGTGGGAGTCACTGTGACCCCACCCTGGTACTGCCATCCTGTCAGGCCCAGAGAGACAGACAGATAGCCCCTCTCTTTGCTTATCTTTAGCTGAAACAACAAAACCCCTAAGATACCTCCCATTTCTGAAATATCTTGCATTTATAAAATAATTAAGCAATATAATTAGCTCCTTAATTGCCCAAAGCTGGTCGTAAAGCAATTTATGAAGAAGCAGATTCTTTTCTGTGAGCTTTGCCAAATGCCTCTAATGCCACTTTCTGTCCCTTCTCCAGCCCAATCCTCCTTCTACTTCCCCTTTCACCACCCTCCCCTCCCCCACTGTCCTGCCTATGTTCTCTGGAGAGGACCTAATACCGGCCAATCATACTTGTGGAGCAGTTCGTGTCACTGTGTTTTCTCTTCTAGGTCTACCAGTATCTTAGTTCACGCTGGCTGCTGTAACAAATGCCACAAACTAGGTGGCTTATAAACAACATAAATTTATTTCCCATAGTTCTGGAGGCTGGGAAGTACAAGATCAAGGCACTGGCGGATTTGGTACCTGGTGAGGGTCTGCTTTCTGGCTCATAGACATGTTCTGAATGGCAACGTGTCTTACTTCAACTAACAGCCCTCCCCTGCCTTCTTTTTGTGCCCTCAGATGGTAGAAGAGACTAGCTACTCTCTGGAGTCTCTTTTATAAGGGCACTAATCCCAATTATGAGGGCTCTACCCTAATGTTCCAATCACTTCCTAAAGGTCCCACTTTCTAATACCATCACCTTGGGGGTTAGGATTTCAACATGTGAATTTTGAGGAGACACAAACATTCAGACCATAGCAATCAGGCATTGACTCTCATACTCATGATGAAAGAAGAGCTTTGCCCCATTAGAGGCAGGTGGGAAGCAGGAGCTAGGGGCTGGGGGATGTGCTTTCCCACTCCCAAGTCAACTTGATAATGCCAAGAAAACCCAGAAGTTCAGATGCTCCCACAGGGAACACAGCCCTAACTAGCTATTGGCCATAGTGGTCAGTATTTACATACTTGGAATCTTCTTAGAACACAGAAAAGAAGCACTTAGCAAAAGTGAGCCTGCACAGAAATGTAGAAACATGAAAATCTATAACCCCTATGAAGTTGTTCTTCACTGATACATTCAAGAAATATTTATTGCAAGAAGCTGGGAGGCATGTTCCTGAAGAACAGAGGCCCTGAAGTCCAGACAACACAAGTTCAAAACCTGGCTCTCCTGATGACCAGTGGTGTGACCTCAGGTATGTTAACTTCTCAAAGCCTCTGTTTCCTCACATGTAAATGGGTTTAATAATAGTACCTACTTCATAAGACTGTTATGAATGAGACAACCCACATTAATAATTTCTTATCACAACATATAGCATGTAAGATGTCAACAAATGGTGGCTATAATTTTTATTGAATATATTGAGTGCTTTCTCTGTGCCAAACACAATACTATGCACTGAGGCTGAGGAGATAAATAAAACAAAGTCCCTGCCTTCAAGAAGCACTCAGTGGAAGAGAGAGTCATGTAAACAGATAATCATAACCTTATAGGTTCAATAACAAGTGCATAAATTAGTGCTCTGGGGACCCAGAAGGAGTGACTGACACTGTTTGGGAGAGTCAAGGACAGCGCCGCAGAAGTGACACTTGAACCTATCAAGAATGAGTAGGAGTTTGACAGACAAAATGTACCAGCATGTGCCAAGGCCAAGAAGGGCTCATGAGTGTGGCATGTTTGGGAATGATGAGAGAGGTGCTGTGAGAGATGAAGCAGGGAACACAGACTGGGGCTGGGGTGCCAAGGGCCTTGTTGGCCCAAAATGGGATTTTGTCTTATGTATTTCTGTGTCCTCAATGCCCAGAACAGGGACTGATACATGGTAAACTCTCAAGAGCCACTTGTTAAGGCAACGAATTAATTTCACCCTGTAGGTAATGGATGGGCCATAGTAAGTCCACTCATGCAATGGAATAAAAGTTGGCCTGGAGGAAGAGACGAGCGGCACAGTGAATACAAATGGTCCTTGACTTACGGTGACACGACTTGAACATTTTTCGACTTTACAATGGTGCCAAAGTGACATGCATCCAGTAGAAACTATACTTCAGGTACCCAAGCAACCCTTCTGTGTTTTCACTTTCAATAAACTACATGAGATATTCAACACTTTATTATGAAATAGGCTTTGAGTTAGATGATTTTGCCCAGTTGTAGGCTAATGTAAGTGTTCTGAGCATGTTTAAGGTAGGCTAGGCTAAGCTATGATGTTTGGTAGATTAGGCATATTAAAAGCATTTTTGACTTATGATATTTTCAACTTACAATGGGTTTATCAGGACTGCAGTCCCTAACCAGGGGTCCACAGACCAGTACCAGCCCACACACATCACCACCTGAGCTCCACCTACCCACCCCCCAGCACCCACCCCCGCCCCCAGCCCCACCATATGTGGAAAAATTATCTTCCATGAAACTCAGGAACAGGGCTGCACAGCAGGAGGTAAGCAGTGGGCCAGAGAGCAAAGCTTCAGCTGTATTTACAGCTGCTCCCCACCATTTGCATCACCACCTGAGCTCCCCATCCCCTCACCCCCATCCATGGAAAAATTGTCTTCCATGAAACCGGTCCCTGGTGCCAAAAAGGCTAAGGACTGCTGTTTCAGAACATAACCCCATTGTAAGCTGAGGATCATAGTTTCCTGTACTAGGAAACTATGACAGTAGTAAGGGCCTCCATGGAGGCATGGCAATGGGGACGGGAAGATTTCCAAAGTTGAATTGAATTGACTCAGTAAGTATTAATAACAATGTATTATGTGGGCAGGGGCAGGGGAGGGCTGTTGGTTGAAGACAGACATGTTGCCATTCAGAATAGACTTGGGTGGCTCAGGTTAGAGTGTAAAAGATAATTAGTATTATACATGTTGAGTTTGAGGTCTCTGTGGGGCATCTGAGTAGAGCTGTCCAGTTGACAATGGGCTATATAAGTCTGGAGTTTGATAGAAACCATGAGGGACTCCAACCACAACTCATTGCAATGGGTAAAGTCCCCAGGGGAGAGAATTTAGAGTGGAAGAGAAGACCAAATCCTCTTCAATATCATAATCATTGAACACCAAGAATGGGAAAATCACTGGATTAGCAATACTTGGATGTACAAGCCAGAGTATCAGCCTTAAATGGGTTTGTAACCTAGCAGGGGAGTCAAGAGATAAACATGAAGTACAGAATAAAAATGGAGAATGAAAACAGCATGTAAATTTGGAACAGCAGCTTGATTCAGTCCCAGAAGGGATTTCTCAGAACCTGGAATAAACACGACCCACTGAATTACACAAATACAAAGCCGAGGGTGGTGAGGGGAGTCACAGACTGACAGAAGGCCTCCAGAGGCAGTGAGCTCTGCAGAGACTTGGAAGGATGGATTTACAAAAGGAAAAATAGAACCTCTGCAAATAACCATTACTACCTCTCATCAAATAGACGTAATAAACATGCCAAGACCCTCTGGTGCACCAAATGCTCTCTGACCCAGATGCTGCCCTGTACTTCACTTCTAATCACACTGATAGACAAAAATGCCACCAACACTTGGAAAACAAAACATTTGAAGAGAAAAGTCTATGTGAAGAGCTTCTTTTTGGTTTTGTGCTTTGTACATAAATGTTACTGCATATGTGAAGAACAGACATGAGACATGTTGGGTAGGAGCATCAGGAGAGTTGTTTACAGCAAGCAAGAGAAGTTTCCATGGTCTCCAATTGTATGAAAAGCTGTCATACATAAGAGGGACTGGACATATCCCCTAAGGTGCCAATGGATGAGAGCTCTTGGGCGTCAAAATTCGGGACATTATAAAGATGCCCAGCAGTCAGAGATGTCAGAAGGGAATGAGCTGCCTTGGGGGATACACAGTACCTTCACTGCTGGTAGTGTTCAATCAGGGTCTAGACAATCTTTTATCAGGGATGCTATGGAGGAAATTCAAATAGGGCATGAAAAGTCCATTCCAAGATTCTAAGGTTCTGCAATTCTTAGTCAAAAAACCTAGATCATTTCACTGAAAATGGTGCTTCTACATGCTACAAAATATGTCTAGGAGAACCACATTGTGGTGTTCTTTCCTTGAGGTGGTAAATGCAAGCCCACAGAACAAGGCATTTAACTGCACCATAGTGAATCTGCAGTAAAGCCCAAGCTTCACTTGGATCACAGGAAATGGCATCAGTGCTGGCAGTGAGGGTGTCCCCTCAGTGGCTGCATAGGACACTGAGGAAAAAGAGAGGCCCCCTTAAACACCAGCCTAACTCAGTAAAAAGGCTGTTCCCACCTGTGGCAAAAAGACAAAAGACACCCCAAATCCATATCTGGGAGTTGATCTTTAAGAGTTACCACACCGGTAACTATTTTTGTCAATTCTACTTTGGACTAATTTAAAACCTTTTCTTTTTAAGAACTAAGTGCCTTTCACAACTGTTATCTCATGTATCCACCCAGCAGCCCATGAGATGTCATTATTTCAATTTTACAGATAAAAAAAAATCAAGGCACAAAAATAAGTCAATCATCGTGTCGTTAGTATAGTGAAGTCATACCTTCTGTGGGGGTGTGGTTCTAAAATTAGCTCATAAAACAAAAATCACATGTGCTCAAGGGTTGCCTTTGAAAATCCCTTAATTCAATGATATAGTCCATGCAGTAAGACAGCATATATAATAAAGTATATAAATGCAAAATATAAATTTTAAATTTGTATCTCTCTTTAAATTATATAAAAGAGAGAAAGATAAAGGTATATAGTTAAGTTTTCCTAAGTCATATGCACACATGCCATGGCTCCACTGTATGCACAGTGTGAAACTCCACGGCTCTGTATTAAGACAGGTGAGCATGTTCTGGGTCAGCCAGCCTGTCAGAAGCTGAATAATGACACAATAGCTCCCATTTACTGGGCACTGGCTGCCTGCCCAGCACTGTGTTGAGGACTTTATTAAATCCTCACAAGCCCCTGCCTCTGGGGCAGACACTGTTACTATCCCCATTTTATAGATGACACCTCTGAGACTGACAGAGGAAACCCTGCATGTCACACACAGCCGCTGGGTGGCAGAGCTGGAGACAGAGGTCTGTCTTTGAGGAGCCATTCTCAAGTTACATGTGCATCACAATCACCTGGGGAGGGAGCCTGTTAAAAGTGGAGTTTCCGGGGTCCAGCTCAGACCAGAATCCGGGCTCCCCTCCCAGTCGTCGCTGATGCAGGTAGTGCACTGACCACACCTGGAGAAGCCCTGCTGTGAGCTCTAATGCCCTGCCTAATACGCTTCCTACTGAACCACACGGCGGTGCGAGGGGGCTATAAATACACATTTGATGATGATCGCTGATAATGCCGCAGCCACATTCTCTCCTCTCTCATCTCAGAAGCAACTTGCCTGAAGCCCCTCCATCAGCACACCCGGTGACCTTGGGTTTGTTTTAACGATTCAGGGCAGAGTAAAGCCCTTGAAACCATGAGACCTGTTCTTGCATGAAATCTGTTTCATGGTTAATCCAAATAAGCTTTTTACTTAAAAAATGCCTCAAAGGCTGATTACAAGTTCAGGTTTGGCTGGCACACCCCACGAAGGCATCCAGTCATGGGCTTGCATTTCTGAATGGAATCATTCTGCTCCTTTTGATTGAAAAGGCGCATGATCTAGTGCCAGATGGCGACATTTGTACAAGTCAAGCTGGATTAAGTCAAGAGCTCTAGTGAAGCATGATGCAGATAAAGAAAATGACGGATTATCAACACACACACACACACACACACACGCACACACGCACCCCTCTCTCTCTCTCTCTCTCTCTCTCTCTCTCTCATACACACACACGCACATGCACGTGGCTAATGCTAAATTCTTTAAACTGTGGTAGCAGATTCTCTATCAGCCTATCCCTGTTCCCCAGCCTCTGTCCCCAGCCTTTCACAGCTGTATATACTCCTGCATTCGCCCACCTGCACCTGGCGTGTCCACAGTCCAGGCAGACCTGGCCCTACCTCAGGAAGCCCAGGAATAGGCCCCCGGTGGCCTCCCCGCCTCACATCAACCTGCACACTTGAAGCTGGGTTGGCCCACTCTAAGCACAGCATGAGCAGCCTGGAGCTCCGGCACAGGGAAGGGCACTATTATCCGCCCAGTTTTCCAACCAGGCCCCTGAGCATCCATCATCCCTCACTCCTTTTCCCTCACCTTTCCACAGCTAATCCATATGAAGTCCTGTCCATTCTACCTCTAGTCCATCTGCCTCCTTCCAGCCACTGCTGCCGTGATGACCCCAGCCCCTACTCCAGCCACCACACTTCCTCTCTGGGTTGCTGCAGTACTGCTTCCTCACTGCTCCCCTGCCCCAAGGGTCGTCCATGTCTGGCTGATTGCTCCCACCTTGCACCTGCACAAAGCCTGGCTCAGAGGAGGGTAATACACACACTGACCATCAGCCCATGAATAATAAAGATCTCATTTAAGCAGCCATAACCCCTTGCCGTTTCTCCATTCTCATTCTCCACCCTGTCTCCCCTTAAACTTTCGTGGCTGCCCCTTGCTATTAAAACAAAGTCCAAACTCCTTACAATTGCATACAAAGGTCGGGCATGGGCATTAATCTAGGTGCGTCACTTGCTACTTCCCTCATCACACTCTGCTCTCCAGCCGCAGAGAGGTCCTTTTAGGTGAGATCTAGTCTGACTGATTGTATCAATCAGGTCTCAGCCCTGGGGGTGTGAAGACAACCCAATTGATAGCTAATGTCTACAGGGATGGTTCCATTTTATATTTCCCTATAGAGCCAGGATACTTAGGAGTTATGAATATTTTAGGCAAATTTCAATTATTCAGGGAGCAATGATCTAATTGTGTATTATACAAATGTCTTTGTGTCCCCTCCTCTCTGATTTGCCTACTGTTAGTCAACTGCTCTCTTGTTTTAAAATTATAACTAATATAAGTATACAAACAATGTACAAAGCACATTTTCCAATTGATTCTTCATTTGCTCACTCACTATTTCTTGAACATCTGCTCTGTGCCAAGTACTGTGCAAGGTCCCAGGATGACTGGGCTCAAACCACAAGGCAGTCACAACCCCTTCCCTCATGGAATACGTATTCTAGTAGTAAGACAGGCTTTAAACAACAAATTATACAATTAACTATGTGATGATGACTTTGTAAAGTACTATGAAGGAAAAGAACCAGGTGCAAAGAAAACAGAACTATCTAGTCTGGAGGAAAAAGAAAGACTTCTTTGAGAAACTGATGTGTCAACTGAGACATGAAGGATAAGCAAGAATCAAGTGCATGGGCAGGGAGGAAGCATCCAGGCAGAGGGGACGGCATTTGCACAGATCCATGTGGAAGGAGGATGAACGTGTGAGGAGGCGAGGACAGCCACGGCACAGAGGAGGACAGGAGAGGACCAAAAACCAATCCAGGAGGGCAGGCAGGGCCACAGCCTTCAGGCCTTGCAGTCCAGCACTGCTCAAACTGTTTACTTTCAAGGTGTCAAAGATATACTTTCGTAAAATACAATAAAAATTAATTACTAGAAAATTGAAATTAAAAGATATACAAAATACAAGCCCAAGACATAAAATTATTCTGCCAGTTACTATAAAAGTTTCTAAATGCTTGACCTCAATTCGTGTGCTTTCTCATGGCCTAACAATAGCAAACAGCTCACAGACTGGCTCTGAGGGCCACACCTGGAGTAGCACAGTGGATGCGAAGCCAGAGTTGTGTTTTCCAAAGATTGTTCTGGCTGTTGTACGGAGAATAGGTTTGGGGTGGGAGGGGCAATTGGGACTATTGCAAGTGTCTTGGTGAGAGATCATGGACCTTAGAGAGAATGATATTTAATGCTTGTGACAACCTATGAAGTAGGCATTGATATTCATTATGAAGTGAGAATTGAAGGTTATCTCTAGAAGTAGAATTCACATTTCCAAAAACCTAGTAAATTCAGAATTTCTGAATACTTATTTAAACACAGTCCTAAGGGCCACCTCATTGGTGACCTTATAACAAGATGCTTTTTGCTGCTTTGGTAAACAGCCTTTCTATGCCATCCACAGCCGAATTGTCCTTCACCGAAACCCCACAATGCCCCATCAGCATTACGGGCCTTCCAGAGAACACAGCTGCTGTTCTTCATGCAAATGCCTTGCAATGAATGGAATCCCAGAGGTGGAGAGAGAATCTGCTTATATATAATAGGCTGTTCTTTTCATTTACCTTAAAATGATAGATTTCCAAACGTCATGATGACTTTTAAAAGACAATTGAGTTTATGCAGCTGGGGAGAGGGAAGGGTTCAGGGAAGGCCAAGATGGTTTCAACTGAATTCAAACAAACATTTCTGTAGCATAAGCAATGCACCAGGCATTGAGCTAGACACCGAGGTTGCAGACACAGGGAGAAGATGTCTAATAAACTAATAACTAATAAACTAGTTACATAATAAAGGGCAATGCTGCATGATAAACACAATACACAGACCCACGCCCAGCAGAGCCCAGAAGAGGGAGTGTACACTCTGAGGGCAGGGGGCAGAGATCAGAGAACGTTTCCTAGATGGGGTGGTGACTGATTTGCTTTTAAAGCAGGGAAGGGAATTTTCCTAGCAGACAAGCCTAAAAACACTATTCTAGGGCAAGGAATCAGCAGGATGCACTTGGAAAGCACAGGCAGCTCACTACTGAGAAAACGTATGGGCATGAGGGGAAAGGAATGGGACCAGACAGGACAGGGATGCACAAAAGGTCTGTGCACCAGAGAAACAATGAAATGAGGCGATGCACGGCTTGTCTGAGGACCTGGGCTGGACTAGACCCCAAGAGTCCATGTGAGTACTGGTCATTGTTAGCATTATTGTTGCAGCTGAAAGAGAACAAAACAGTGGTTTTGTACACGCAACACTCCTTACATGCATACCTCCAGAAACAACAGGATGAGACTCTGGGGGAGCTGGAAGTCCTATGTTATGCAGGTAGGGACAAATGCCAGTCACATTTGACTTGCTACTGTGATGTCACTTGAACTGACAGATCCAGGAAACTCAGGTCCCCTGCACATTCATGAGAAGGTAGAAAACTGTGGGTGTTGCCCATGGATGGGAAGACACAACTGTCCTCTACCAGACCTCCTAAGAGAGCAGAAAAAAAAAAAAACCCTCTCCCTTCCCTCCCAACTTTAAAATGTAGCCAGAAAGCCCAATGGCTTCCTTCACAATAAATAAATGCTATTTTCTAGGCAGATGATGAAGAAAGAAAGATCCTGATGTTTTTGCTACTATTCATCAGAGACAGCACCAACTGAGGGAAATCCACCCAGAGTATGTAAGAAAGTGTGTGTTGTATAAGTGTACGTGTGTGTATACTTGTGTATGTGCTTACATACATACATGTGCAGGCACGAGAGAGGAAGGCAGAGATTTCAGAGACCCCTGCTGCAGAGGAGTGGTACCCCCCACCAAGAAGGGATGCACTACACAGAGGTCTAGGACCTTGCACTCAACTCTATGCTTCCAACAAACCCCCACCCCTCAAATTCTCTCAGGAGATAATGGCTGCCCCAGAAAATCAAATACACACTTTTAAATCTGACTTGGAAAAAAATCCAAAAAATTCTTTCCTTTCTTCTTAAGAATCTGTGTAATGGAGCCAGCCTGAGGTACCTGAAACACTTAACCTTTCCCTGTTGCCAAACTACTCCCAGAAGAGCTCTGAAACCCAGGTCTCTCTGTTTTGGAAATCGCCCACACTGAAAACAAGAGATCCCAGAGGCTGCTGAGAGCCCAGAGCATGAACCCAGGATCACTGACGTCACCTTGCAAAGCTGTTAAGAGCATTAATGAGTTCATGGGAGTCAAAGCCACTCCGATGGGAGACACCAAGATAAACCGCCCAGATTTATTTCTATGCCAGAGGGTCCTGCCCCACACCCATGCCTCCTCCCACTGAGAGAGCAGCAAAAATAGGGGAGTGGAATTAGCCTGGGCTTTGTATTTGCAGAGACCTCAGTTTGAACATGACTGGAGCATACTCAAAATTTTTAAACTTGACAGTGAATCAGAACCAACTGGAGAGTTTGTTAAAACATGGATTCCTGAGCCTCACCCTAAAGTTTCTGACTTAGTGAGGCTGGTATGGGCCTAAGAATTTGTATGTGGACCACATTTTGAACAGCCTTGGGCTACCACTTACTACCTCTGTGACCTTTGCCAAGTTACTTAACTTCCCTAAGCCTCAGTTTCCTCATCTTTTAAATAAGCATAACAATATCTGTCTCCTCGAGTCTCTGTGGGCATTGCATGCAAGAACCTGTTTTAAGTTATTGACACATAAGAGGGATTTGATCAATGGAATTTTTTATTGAAAAAAGTGCCCAGAGAGCCACAAGCTCTCAGGACAGCAATACAGGTAGAATACTGGGGCCCTGAAGCCCGAATCTCCGAAAGAATTACACACACACACACACACACACACACACACACACCTTCAATTTTTAAAATATTATCAGATTTCTGGGTTCCTTGAGGTTTACTTGCTCTCGAAAAGCAAGGCAGAGAATGCAACACTACAGGGGGCTGTCCTGCTGGCCTCTGGTTTCAATATTATTTAGTCATGAAACACTGATGAGATGGAGCCATAGTTTTGTGCTGGGCACCAGGGACTGAGCTGAACAGGTATTCCACTCCTGTGCCTGAGAATATCCCAGGAGCCAGACACAAACAAATAACTAAAATGTATTGTGTTAAGTATCACATGAGAAATATTACGAAATGCCAAGGAAGCCAAAGAGCAAAGGATATTTGTCCTGCCTGCAAGGAAGCAAAGCATTTGGAAAGCTTCACTGAGGCTGGTACATTTGCAATGGGCCTTGAAGGATGCTTAGGAGGAGGAGAAGGGACACCCCAAGCAGAAAGAAAAGCACAGAAGCCAGGCGATAGTGCCAAGCTTGGGAATTTCACAGCTCAGCCTGTGGTGTTCCCAGAGTTACGTGTGCACAGGCGGCAGCAGCAGAGCCTCGTGCAAATACAGGAAGGGCCTGGTAGACTGTGGTGAGAAATTCCTCACAAGGGAAATAAGGACACAGCGAATGTTTAAGCAGAGAGGTAACACAGTCCCACTGTGATTCCGACACAGCACTGTGGCAGCTGTGTGCAGAGGGGATGGAAGACAAAGACCAGAAGTAGGGAAACCATTCAGGAGGCAAGAGATGGTTTAAGTCTGACCCAGAGCGATTACATAGGGAAGGAGATGAGAAGAAATCAAAAGGCATTTCACAAGAATCACCCAGGCTAGTTCCAATGTGTTTGCCACTTCACTTAACGCAGGGTTCACACAAGGAATTAATCCTCAGGGACCTGAGCATATGACCTTTCACAAACAGATGTCTCCCAGGAGGTTTCACTCAAGTGGGTAGAAGACATAAGCAGCTTGTGTGATGGAGTTTTCTAAAAGCTTAGCATAAACATCCTGTTTGGAGATACAAACAGAGGGCTCCCACTGCAGCCCTGGCTGTGTGACTGTCCTGTCAGATGACCAGGGTAGGAGCCCCAAGAG
>CM052437.1:113231893-113293531 GCA_028533085.1 Varecia variegata | reverse complement strand
CTGAGCATATGACCTTTCACAAACAGATGTCTCCCAGGAGGTTTCACTCAAGTGGGTAGAAGACATAAGCAGCTTGTGTGATGGAGTTTTCTAAAAGCTTAGCATAAACATCCTGTTTGGAGATACAAACAGAGGGCTCCCACTGCAGCCCTGGCTGTGTGACTGTCCTGTCAGATGACCAGGGTAGGAGCCCCAAGAGAGGGGCAGCCAAGCCAGCCATCTGGTGGCAAAGCCCTGGGGATCCACATCCCACGTGCCCTTCCTCCAAAGCATGAGAGGGCTTAAGGCACCTAGTAGTGAGTGCTGCATTTCCAATACAAGCAGCCAGTTCCCTCCGCCAACATCTCTGCCAGCCCAGCCAAGGGATTCCTGTTGCCCACTCAGCCTCACCTGGCCACAGGGCTGCTCAGCTGCTCACCTGGCTCCCCTGCCCTGCTTTGGGTCTGGCCAGCCCTCTAGGGTATTGGGAGAACCACTGGATACAGAGTAACATGACCTTGGGCAAGTCACTTCTGTTGACCTCAGTGGAGGTAATAGCCTCTTCTCCACCTCTAACACATGTTATTATGAGGATTAAATACAAGGTGTATGAAAATGTTCTATGAACTGCAAATCAATAATAGCGTGTCATTGTTCTGACTTCTAATCCAGTCTCCTAGCTGCAGCTTCTTGTTTTGTCTCTACCTTCTTTGAGTCAGCACCCAGCAAAGGTCAATTTGAGGTTGATCGCTGGGTAGAGAGGCTGAAATTCATCAGTCCATCTGTCCATCCATCGATCCCTCCATTCCACAAACATACATCCAGCACATTTTATGCATCAGGCTTTGTGCAGCTGCTGGGATTATCAGGCACACAGTTCCCGACCCCAAGGAGCTCACGGATAAGCCCCTAAACCTGAGTTTGGTGGCTCGCTACGAGACGCCAGTGTAAGAAATGAGGAAAGATTGAGGAGGACAAAAAAGTAAATGTAAGATTTTGGAGAAGTTAGAAAAAGACAGAAAAAGGAGGGGAAAAAAACGAGAAAGAGGAACAGCAACTTTTTGGGTATTGCCCCAAAACTGCTTTGGCTGCCTGTGTCTGGTTCACCTCTATTCCAAGGCTAAGGCTGTGCCTGGAACAGAGCAACAGCCCAGTGAAGACCAATTTATTTAATATGTTTTGGGTTTTGGTTTTTTGAGGGTTTTTTGGTTTGTTTTTTGTTTTGTTTTGTTTTTGAGACTGAGTCTTGCTCTGTCGCCCCAGTTAGAGTGCAGTGACATCATCATAGCTCGCTGCAACCTCAAACCCCTGGGTTCAAGCGATCCTCCTGCCTCAGCCTCCTAAGTAGCTGGGACTACGGGCATGTGCCACCACCCCTGGCTAATTTTTCTATTTTTTGTAGATACAGGGTCTCGCTCTTGCTCAGGCTGGTCTCGAACTCCTGGCCTCAAGCAATCCTCCCACCTCAGCCTCCCAGAGTGCTAGGATTACAGGGGTGAGCCACCATGTCAAGTCAATTTATGTTTAAATGATATGTCAGAAACCAACTCCATAAATTCAAATCCCAGCTCCCTTATTTTCTGTGTGACCACGGGCAAATTATGTGACTTCTTTGTGCCTCAGTATTCTCACCTATAAAATGGGTAGATAATGATTGCACCTACTTAAAGTGTTATTGTGAAATTTTAAATGAGTTAATATTTGTAAAATGCTTAAAAAGTACCTGGCACCTTGTAATCATTCAATGAGCGTTTGCTGTTGTTATTATTACTACTCCTACTGTTGTTATTATTATTACTAAGCAATCATGAAACAGAAGAAGTGTTGGCTATCTCTTGGGCAGCAGCACAGACAATGCAACTCAAGTTCACGTTCACCTCAACTGTCCAAACCTGGCAAGGCGAGAGCCCCAGCAGAGGGGGCTGCTCCCAGCCGACCAGATACCAGCAAGGGCTCTGCCTAGTGCTCTCTGATGCTGCACGACCACATTATGCATCTGGGAGCAGAACAAAACATCCCCATTACATCTTGATGAAAGAGACAGGCAGAGACCAACCCCCAAGGGGGCCATCCTGTAGCCAAGGAGATGGATACAGCAGGTAACATGCTGTCCATCCATCTACCTGCTCAGGCAAGTTGGATCCAGAGAGCCAGACAGCAGAGTTAGGCCCCACTACAGAGGTTCCAGGGGCAGTAGATGAATGGACCAGTGCCCTAAAGGTACTAGACAAACACCTCACTGTGCTCTGGGCCAGGGGCAAGCCTCTGCTCTAGTAAGGACTCAGAGTCAGAGCAACTGAATTTGACTTTGGGCTCTGCCTCCCACCAGCTGGGGGACCGTGGGCAAGTTCCCTAACCTCTTAGAGCTGGTGTGTCCTCATCTATACAATGGGAATAATAAAACCGACTTCTCAGAATTAAGTTATATCCTGGCCAAAGTTCCAGCACATCACAGGCATTCAAAGCTCTGAGATGAAAAAGTCTGTATTCGATCTGATATGAATATTGGCCCATGACTATTATCAACATCTTCAAAACAGGGAAACCTGACAATGACTCACCCACCGATACATTTTCCATGCGCTTCCCTCTCGCCTATGAGAGCCGGGCCCTGCATGGGGCATAACCTGGGGATGGCTGGTGGGCAGCAGCGGGGGCAAGGGTACGCCCCTGGGAATTCCCAGTTCACAAGCCGTACGTGAGCCCAGCACAACCTGTATCAGCCAAGGGAATTCAATACTTTGGGGTCCCTAAGGAATCAGCATGTTAAGAAAAAAAATAACAGGTCAAAAAATGAAAGTACCTCAATTTGGTGACTGGCTCACACATTGAAGCTCCAGGAAACCCCGCAGGCAACGGCAGCCAACTTCCTGAAACTTGATTTTGGACAAGCTTGTGGCTGTCTATGATTTCTTTTACTCAAGCCAAGTGTTTCTTACTCAAGGGTATCTTTCTTTGTACCCTCAAAGAACCCTTCAAAAGGCTCAGCTCCCTTCAGGCCTGCTAGACCCAAGTCACTCACCCTCTGGGGCCTCAGACTTCTCATCTGTGACTTGGAAACAATAGGACCTGCCTCCTGGAGCGGCTACCAGGGTTGGAGGAGGCAATGCCCGTGGTGTGCCCAGCACAGGGGAGGTCCTCAGTAGGTTCCGCTTTATCTCACTTCACGGTTTGGACTCTGGTCCAAATTATTGCACGTGGTAGAAAGTTGGTAAACGTTTATCACATGGAAAAAGATATTTTTACAGTTCTGATTTTTAAGCAGGTGTATGTTTCTCAACTCCCCACACCTCCAAGAGATGGTGCCAAGACTCTCCTCCTGCCCAAGGTGAGTTTTGATAAACAGCTTTCCCATATTCTGAATGAGAGAAAGAAAGGGTCCAGCCTGGGGAGGGACAGCACTGAGACCCCAACTCAGGGATTTCTCTCTCCATCCTCTTTTCTTCTTCCTTCTCCTTTCTCCCTTCCTTCATCAGCTCTTCATTAAATTCCACCTACATGCTAGCATGGCTGGACAAGGGCCCGAAAGGTACAGGACAAATGTCTCACTGTGCACAGGCAAGTCTCTGCTCCAGGAAGGAGTCAGCACAACTGGATTAAATTTGGGAGCTGCCTCCCACCAGCTGGGGGACCTGGGATGGGTTCCCAAACCTCTCAGAGCCTCTGTGGCCTCATCTGGGATTCCCGGGACTCAAATCCAGATCTGAGTTAAAATCTCATTTCTCACTACCTTGGACTGAAATTTTAAAAAGTAAAACATCACTTCTCCTAAGGAAGGATTTTATTTGTTCTCCTTATCCACCCCCAGGGAAAGTTCTTTAAAATAAACATCATTATTTCTACCCATGGTGTCTCTACAGTATCCGAAGTGGACCCACTTAATATAGAGAAAGAGAACACTGTCAGCAGAACCAGCTGACACCCCCACGAACTCTTCCTGCCTCCAAGCAGGTGATGAGTCAATTTACCCTGCAAGCTCAGTTCTCAACAACTCCAGTTACAGTAATCTGTCAAGTGTCACTAGGTAAACACACAACACGGACCCACCACATGACCTTTCTTTCACCCAGCCATGGATGGGTGCCCAGAAATTCTTTGCCCCACCTAAATATTGGGCTGTTCCCAAAGAGGTGTCGTCAGACTCTGAGGACTGCACCTAACCAGTCTCCAGACAGCTGCTGCGTGGATCTCCCTGTTTCCAGGCTGACTGATGAAGGTCATCTGACCAGAGGAGACTTCGTATTTAGGACTTTGTCTAAAAGTTCTGACCCAAAGCAGGAAGTCTGTGAAAATAAGAGTCAAAGTCAGGCAGGGAGGTGATGAAGGGAAGAGCACTATATGAACGCCCTCCAACCAAAAGTAAACGAGCAAATTAGTCAACAGTGGAGAAGTCTTGAAGCCTGGCTCCACCGCTCATTAGCTATGTGACCTTGGAAAAGTTATTCAGACTTTCTGGGCCTCATTTTTCACTTTTGCTAAATGGCAATATGTAATTATCTCTACTTTTCATGATTGCTGTGAGCATTATGGAATGATGCATATGTAAAACATCCGGCACAGAGAAGGCCCCAGTGAAATGTCAGCCCCAAATTTGTTCACCCCAATATTTGTTTCACGAGAAGAGTGGTTGGTCTGTGGAGGGCAGCCCTCTGTGGGTGTCCTCTGTGGAGAGATCTCACCTTCCTCATCCCGAGGGATCGAGAGAAGCCAGAAAGTCCCCATCACTGATTGTTGAGCTCCCCTATTGGCCTCTTGGATCAGAAGCCAGGAATTAAGTCAACTTTGATTTTTATATTGAACCTGGTCATAAGTGTCTATACATGTCATACCCAGAACAATATGAATTCAAAAAATCTAGACAGAAATTTTGGTAGATGTAAGTGGTTTTGAAATCATTTATTCCCTTGGCATCTATTCTATATCACTACCTTATAGATTTTTCTATTACCATGTCACCAGTTTTAAAGTATCGTCCTTAAGTGGAAAAGAACAAAAATACTTATGGACTAAAATTATCCTAACCCTTCCATTCTTAAAAGCAAAATATTTGCAAACACGGTGTGTTGACCCTGACATGGATGGCTCACACCTGTGACTGCTCTGGGATTTTTTTTTTTTTTTTTTTTTTTTTAGCTGTGACACCTAGCGGTTGGTGAGAAAACAGCTGTCAAAGACCAGGTAAGGACATAGAACTTCACCTGATTCAACCATGATAGATGGGAATACTTTTTCCTGTGTTAAATTCTAAGCTGAACTATTCATAGGAGATGAAGAGCTATGTGCCAGGATAATTTCTGACATTAACTTGTACTTTGTTCTCTGTGATTCCCACCTCCACTTCACACCCAATTCCAACGCAAATAACCAGAGGTAGCTAAGTCTGTGGCCCCCTCTATCTTTTGTAAAATCCTAAACTCACTGAAAAAATTATGCCGGTGAGTGAGCAGGTGGTCGGGGAGGAAGGCATAAAAGGTTCTGAGTGATTTTGAAGGTTCTGAAGGAGAAAAGGGAAACATAGCCCCCAAAGGGTAAGAGTTCCAAACTGGGGGTGGGGTCCCTTGAGTAGGAGTGGCCCACACGCTGCTATGTGGCAGTGTACCAGGGTGGTGGCAGGACTTCAGGGGGGATGACTACAAGAGGCCCCCAGCATGGCAGCAGCCCTGGCACACAGGGTCCCTGTGTGTTGGCTATGGCAGAGAAGTAGCAAAGCCACCAACCAGACCTGCAGGAGCCAGGCTGGACCAGTGAGCCATGACTGGCATCTTCCCTCCCTCGACCCACTTCATGCTACTCCAGTTCCTAGGACTTCTGTGAGACCTGGGAAAGGACAGCCCACGTAATGACTCTTTGAACTTCCTCTCAACCTATGGGGATGGGAGCTTGAAATAAGAATTAACTTGATTTTTAGAAAATTAAAAAATATATGTCTTCTTTAACCTAGGTGTGTGGGCTAAAGTTCCTACCTAAAAGCTCTCCTTGCCCCATAAGGCCTCTGTTCCCTGTTCCTTCCTGGATCCTTTAGTCCCCAGTCACAAAATTTGCTTCATTCAAAACTCTGCAAAATTAAGATTCTTCATTTTACCACAATTGAATTATAATTAAAGAATTTATATGTCAAATGTGATTGCCTGCCACGGAGTCCAGCTCCCTACTTTCCATCAGGATATTAGAATCACCTGGAAAGTGTTTTCAACACACACCCACTTGTCATCACCACCCCAGCACCCCTGCTAACCCAGGTCTCTGCGAGCAGGGAAGGCAGGAAGAGCACGATGTATTGTTTTTAACTTTTTGGAAATAATTTCAAACTTATAAAAAGCTGCAAAAATAAAAATGGTACAAAGAACATCCATATACACTTTACCCAGATTCACTTACTATTAACATTTTACTCCATTTGCTTTTTTCTCTCTCTCCCCTCTTCACTCCCCCAGCGCATATACACACACACACACACACACACACACACACACATATATATAAAATGTGTGCATATGGGGTGTATAAATCTATTTTATTTTTCTGAACCATTTTAGGGTAAATTACAAACATTATGGCATTTTACCCCAAAATACTTAAGGTTGTATTTCCTAAGAATAGAGATAACCACAGTATAGTTATCAACTTCATATATTTACCCTGATACAGTACTTTAACCTACCATCCACATTCCAATTTTGACACTTGATCTAATAATGTCCTTTGTAGCATTTTCCCCCTCCAGACAGGATCCAGTCTAGAGTCAGGCATTGCATTTAATTGCCATGCCTCTTTAGCCTTCTTTAATCGGGAACATTTCCAAAAGCCTTTCCTTATCTTTTATGACAATGACATTTTTGAAGAATATAGCCCTGCCCCCCAACACTTTTTTTTTTTTTTGAGACAGTCTCACTCTGTTGCCCGGGCTAGAGTGCCATGGCATCAGCCTAGCTCACAGCAACCTCAAACTCCTGGGCTCAAGCAATCCTCCTGCCTCAGCCTCCCGAATAGCTGGGACTACAAGCATTCGCCACCATGCCCAGCTTATTTTTTCTATATATTTTTAGTTGTCCAGCTAATTTCCTTCTATTTTTAGTAGAGATGGGTCTCCCTCTTGCTTAGGCTGGTCTCGAACTCCCGAGCTCAAACAATCCTCCCACCTCGGCCTCCCAAAGTGCTAGGATTACAAGTGTGAGCCACCACACTCAGCCCACTTTTTTCTCATAAGAGAATGTTCCTCATTTTGTATGTGTCTGATGTTTTCTTGTGATTAGATTGATATTTTGTATTCTCAGCCAGAACTCTGCATAGACGATGTTTCCTTCTCACGGTCTCATCTCTGGAAGCACACATGTCCATCTGTCCCTCATAAGTAATTCTAATATCGATCACCTGAACAAGGTGTTGTCCATTTTTCTCAATATCCCCACTGTTTAGCCAGGCATGGTGGCACGTGCCTGTAGTCCCAGCCACTCAGGAGGCTGAGGCAGGAGGATTGCCTAACAGTTCAAGGCAGCAGTGAGCTATGATAATGCCACTACACTCTAGCCTGAGTGACACAGCAAGACCTCGTCTCTAAAAATAAATAAATAAATAAAATATGCCTACTGTTTTATTTCCTCCCTTGCAAAATGCTTAAAGGCCATGGAAACATCCTACTCTTTATCAAAATCCCACCCACCCCTTACTATCCACTGATGATTCTTACCTAATCCAACCTTTACCATGATGGCTGCAAAAGCATATTATAAAAGCTCCACAGGTCACTTATGGTACCTCTATAGTTCCCAACAACTGGGAATCATTAGATAGAGAACCCCTGAAACAATGACAAGGGCTGAAGATTTTATGCATAGGAGTCATGCAAGATAATATTACTGGTGTTTATCAAAGAAGGAAAGGAAGCCAACATTTACCAAGCACCTACTATATCCAAGCCCTTTTTACAGGGTAGCTACAATTTCCCATTTTCCCTGTGTATGGCGACTTTTGGGACACCCTGTATGCATTATCTCAATGAACCTTCATCACCACCCTATGGGGTAGGCATTTTTATTGCCTTCTGCAGATTAACACGCTGAGACTCAGAGGGATTTTAGTTAGCATGCCCTGAGTCACACAGCTACCAAGTGACTACACTGAGATTTGAGCCTAGTTCCATATCTGACTCAAAAACCCATGTTTTTTACACTCTGCTACTTTCATGGCTGGCTTCTGATTCCCACCAAAATGGAGCCTATTAGGTGTACTCATTGCACGGTGTCCACCCAGGTGGGAGACCTCATGCAGGATTACCCCTGCCATCCACAACTTTGGTTGAATGCAGCCCATGTGCAAAGCTCAAGGAATGGCCAATAAATGTCAGTAGCAATTATCAAAATAGATCCATTTAATCAGTGCCCACATTGACCCTTTTTCTATCTGTCCTGAAGTGATGAACCAAGGCGTTCCATGACCCCACATCCTCTGAGCCTATCATGGAGCCAGAAAACAACTGACCATTTGGCACTAGCGTAAGTTCTGCTGAGAAGCCTTTTGCACTTCTCCCTTCCTTTTCAAGTATGCTTTTCCAAAATGCTCAAACAGATGCTTTTTTGTTCCTCTAGTTTCACACTACAATGTCCCCTATTGTTCTTTAAGCCAAATTACATATCCTTTTGGCATCTTGGATGGATTTGCCAAGAAGCAAGGCCAACAGTCCAGTTTGTGATGATATTCACTCAGATATATAAAATTAAGAGTAGTAATGGGCTCAAGCAGTTAACAAAACAGAAAGAGTGGGTCACTCCAGAGAGGACGAGATTAGCAAGAAAGAAGTAGAAAAGAAGGGAATGTGTTTCACTAGCACCTTGTGCTGTTTCATTACCCCTTAGCCCAGATAATTATTATACAATGCTACTAACATTTAATGGGGAACATGATCAGATCAAGGCCAACAGACTCTGTCATAGGACTCTGCACTGGAATGACAGAAGAAGAGAAGAATGTTCTTTCTCTTTTCTTTTCAGGACAATGTAACAGAAGCCACCACATAGACAGGGTTTACCTGAGAGGGAAGTTAACACAAAGGAAAGTAGAGTCAAAGGCAGAAAAAGAGATACAGGGACAGAGAACAAACGTGAGGATGTAATTTGAGCCACTAAATCCAGCTACACCCAAAGTTATACTACCCTTTCGTTTTATGTTTTCTGAGTCAAGACGTTAGGTTTTTCACCAAAATCAGTTGAGTTGAGCCTTTGTCACTTACAACCAAAGGAATCATGACCAACAGAGAGAGCAATATATCCAAATAACTTGAAAATGAGTCATATTGGTAGTTGCCAGAAATGAAAAACACATGATGTTATATGTGTTCACAGGAGAAAGACATCACTTCCAATGGAGCAATCAGGGAAGGCTGCCAGAAAGAGGTGGTATTTGGGCAAGTTCCTAATGAATACATACGAACATCTGGGAGACCTCCCCTTCAAGGTGGAGGCGTGGGGGTAAGAAGGAAAGGTGACAATACCAAGCAAGAAGAACAAGAAAAGCAAAGGCATGTATTTTAAAGCAAATTCCAGATATCATTTCACCAATAAATTCATTACTATTTATCTCCAACCAATAAAGAGTCTAACATAGCCACAAGACCATTATTATGCTCAACAAACATAATTCCTTAATAATATCTAATACCCACTCTTGTGTTCAACTTCCCAGTTGTATCCAAAGTGTCCTTTTACATTTGTTTTGTTCAAATCAGGATCCAAGCCAGGCACCAGAGAGTTTGAACAGTCAGATTTACAAGTTTAAGATCACTCTCAAAAATGTACAAGAGACAAATCTGTCAAAGATAGACAAGTTAGGAGGCTACAGCTGAGATCTTGGTGAGAAACCAAGAACAGAGAAGAGGATGTAGTGCTGGAGAGAAGGATGGGTCAGACTATGTAGGAGATAAAGTCCTACTACAGGGCAAGGAGTCAAGGATGATAATCAAGTTTCTGGTTAAGATGAAGGCAGGAAGAGCAAGTGGCACCATTAGCCAAAGTAGAAGGAAGACTTGGAGAAGAACACATTAATCAATTCAAAGAAACAGTGTTTCAGAGCCTGCCATAAGCCAGGCTCTCTGTTCCCTGCCCTGGAAACCAGCTGAGAACAAGACAGTCAAAATCCCTGTCCTTTTGGAGCTTACATTCTAATTAATGGGTGAAGGAGAGAAGCAACAAAATACGAGTTTGGCATATAAAAAGAATTCAGACATGCTATGAAGGAATTAAAATCTGTGATGTGCTAGATAAAGTCCAGGGCAGGGGGTGAGGGGTAGACTTCCTTAGACAGCGTGGTCAGCACAGGCCTCTGAGGTTCCAGCATCTAAGCAGAGACCTGAGCGAGGAGCTGAAGCTGGTCATGAAGAGGAACACCTGAGGCAGAGGGCAGTGCAAAGACCCTGAGGTGAGATGCCTGCGAGTAAAGTGGAGAAGGAGCGTGAGAGGCTGGGAGAGCCGTGGGCCCACGACACAAGGGTCTGACAAGTGATGGAGAAAGGAAGAGAAAATCAGCTGGAAGCACCCTAGACCACTGCCAGCAGTCAGTCCTGCAGGTCCCAGGAACGGCAACTGCACTAAATGTGACACTTCGTGACCTTCAGTAAAGGAAGCGTCAGGCTGGCCCCACTTTGTGACAAATTGGATATACAGTGCTGGCCCCATAGCTTGCTGACCCTTGGCTACGGGCAAATCACCAACCTCTCCAGCCTCGGTTTCTTTACTAGAAAACAAGACTAATGATACCTCTCTTTCTGGAATGATAGGAGATTGAGTAACACATATTGAGCATAGCACATGGAGGACACAAGAAATGTTATAGCAAAAAACCGAAAAGTAGGGCCTCCCTCTATACTTATTTATCTCTACCTCGCCTTGTTCCAAAAGAGATTTAAGGCTAGTGTACACAGTAAATATTTGTTAACTGGCCAAATGTAAAATAGAGACTAATGAGCTTGATTTCCCACAGAGAGGCTCAAAGAGACAATGAGGAAAAACTGTCTACAGTGAAATTCATTAGGTTGTTTTTTAAATCAATGATTTGAGCTCCAACCTTTCACTGGGAGGGCAAAAGTGAATTTAGTTTTTAAGTATGGTTAGGATAATAGGTAATGTTCCAAATAATATTCAGCTTTTCACTAATTAATAGCAATGAACTAGATATAGCCATACTCCTCCTCTTCCTCTGTACCCAAATGTATACATACAAAAGAACTCCTGGATGCTGGCCAGGGAGGGAGCAAGAGAAATCGAGGGACCATCTAGCACACCTGATGAAAAATTATTAGTTATTCTGACTTGGAGAGAACCTCTCACATCTCATGAATTCTTTCCCATGAGACCTGAGAGGCAGGGAGGTATAAAACACAAGTCCCCCAAACTTGCTGGATTCATGCTGTCACATGACACTCCGTGCAGCAGTAACAGCACAGAGACCCCTTAAAGATGCCTACTAAATGTTCATCACAATGTTGTTTACAGTTAAAACACAGGAAGCAACTTCACTCTTCAACGATGAAGACTGCATTAAACCAGTGCTTCTCACACTTTAACATGACATGAACCACCTGAGAATGGTGTTAAAAAACTGCAGATTCTGTGTCAGTAGGTCTGACCAGAGATGACATGCTGCATTTCTAACAAGCTTCTGGGTGAGGACAACAACCACAAACCACACTCTGAGTAGCAAAGCCTTGGTTACAATAAGCCGTAATAAATTTATATTGGAATAATGTGCAACTCTCAAAAATGATGCAGATCTATATATATGTATATGGAAAGGAGTTCAGGATATATTGTTAAGTGATAAAAGCCAGGCATCCAACTGAAAAAGATTAAAATGCAGAGTACAAAATAATATGCATATTATGCTTCTATTTTATATGCAAGGATTTACATGTAAAAAAATCTAAAACAACATACTTCAAAATCTGACAGTATTTATGGGGTGGTAAAATTTAGAGTGATCGTAATATATTTTTCTTTTAGTGCAACTATTCTTTCTAATTTTTTTAAATAACAAACAAGTAGCATTTGGGTAGTATAAAAGAAAAAGCCTACAAGAGGTTATGAGGTCCAGGAAAATGCTTTCTCTTTCGATTATTAGGCAAGAATATATATACAGGCAATCAAGACAGGAAAGAGACAAAAGATCTCTCAGGAAGTCAAGCTAGTTTCAAATGTGACCACACCACCCATCAAGGCGCCCAACAGCCTTTAGAAAGGAGCCTGGTTTCCAGTGGCTTGCTTGTGCATAACGAGTTGAAACTCCACATGAAAGGGGCGGGTTAACAATAGTGAACAAGATGCTGCCTGGCCTGGAGACCCGAGGCACCCCCAGCCTGTTGGCAGGGGCTGGATGCCATAACCTTTGTAGCACAAATCCTGTGCTATAATCTTAAGGCACATGGGGATGCCCAGTGCAGAGGGCACAGGCTTTGGAGCAGGTGGGATCCAGTTTCAAATTCCAGCTTTGCCATTTAGCAGAAGTCCCTTGACAACCCTGTGCCTCAGTTTCCTCAAATGCAAAACAGAACTACAAACAGGGCTCTGGCAAGGGTTCAATGAATGACCTTTGAGAAGTCCCTCCCACAATGTCAGCTACACAGGGCAAGCCCTCTGCACAGTCTAATCAATTTGTCCAGGGGTAGAGCCAGCAGAAGGAGTTTTGACTTTTATTTGTTTTTTGTTTTTTAACCTCATTTTAGCACAAATTATCATGCTAAATTGGACATACATTATTTCATTTAAATGAGTTTGCATGAGGATATAATACTACGATATTCTAGAACAGATAAATAAGAGGTACCCTTTTTTAAAGAAAAATACATAGAAGAAAAAGTTTAAAAATAATATTTTATCCAAGAACATAATCATTTCCGAAATAGGAACAATGCTGTGAAATGGATAGTTTTCATTACAAGGAAATCTGTTACATTGGAGGAAAATACAGTACCAGATTAGTTAGTTGAAATTAAATAAAGTACTCATGAAAATGTAGAAAACTGACAGTCCCACAAGAACTTATTGACAAATAGACAAAACAAGAAGAAGATGGCACACCTGTTACGGGATTTGCACCGCCCCTCCACGCCTTGGCAACAGGGCCTCCACCTTATGATAATAAAAGTGGGGGAAATGCTTGCACGGAAGTGAACACTAGTCAGAGGTGCAGCCTATTGTGGTCTATCTAGCTTCACCTTGGAGAACATCTGCAGAGGCATTGGGGAAGGCTTTTTGCTGCAAATACAGGATGAAGTGACGAAGGGAAGAATTTGAGGAGATAAACTGGCCTTCTTGCTGGAGAACTTCTGGGGTGCTGCAACCTGTTGTTTATTCTACTGAATTAGTTGCAATGAGTGCCAATAAATCATCTCCACTTGGTCTTACCTGTTCTCACCAGCAGCCTCTCTGCCTAGGAGGGACCTTGCCTGAGAAATGAAGATGCTCATCAGCTTGGGTAAGAAGATTAGAGCGTATAGCAATCGTAGCACCCTAAAACTGAGAGAGCCCTCCCCATGCCTTGTGATCAGCTAGGGGAAGGAAGCTAATCAGCAGGAGGAAATGGCAGTGGGGCCAGCAGTGAGAGACGAAGAGGCAAAGCCTACAGGCTGAGGCCCAGACTCAGCAGATGCCCTCGCAACCCAGCTTGCCTGGTCTGTGCCGGGGGATGCAGCAAGACTAGGAAATGATTAAATCCTCACACGTCCAGGGCAAATATTCCATCATCCCACCAGACCAGATCATGAACATATACACCTATCTGTTCCACAAGGGAATTTCAGAAAAGAAGTTACTTCACAATGAGCCAACGAAGATGGAATTCTCCCACTTAAGTAAATTCTGAAAACTCTGAACACTTATTTGCAAAAATCAATAGAGTCTCAAACCCAAAGGTCATTGTCTGCAGTGAGATTTATTAACTAACAGAAACTTTAACCTTCAACCAGCAAAATATTCAGAGTTAGGTTGCCTGGGTCACTCTTGGCTGTCTAACCAATGGCCATTCTCCCTTCAAAGACTAGTAAACAGAATTCTGACTATGTTTGGGTACAATGAGCCCAGTCCCATGGAATAACTTATGATTGTTCTAAATCAATGACAATCCCCCTTCTCCTAAGCCAGTGATTGGTCTAGAAGTGTGCATGTGACCCAGTTATAGCCAATGAGATTTGAGGGAATAACTGCTGAAGCAGCCATATTGCCACCATTAAGTGATGAGCTGAAGAACAAAGGCTGAGAATTACAGAGCTGTTTTATTGGGCACACGTGTTAAATGTGACAATGTAAAAGAATACATGGAGCAAAAGGAGATAGCACCATTCGATATTTTTATAAGTATTTATTAAGCATCTACCATATGCTAAGTTAACCCTATGATATTGGGTATAGAATAACTAATCAGTAACTTCTGGCTTTGAGACAGAGCTGGAGGTGAGGGTGTTTCAGGTTATTAAAGAAGTGCCCTGGCACCTGGTGATGGATAAATTCTATTTCAACTTGGATATACCCAGGAGGTGACTCTTCCAGCATAGCACTCAAGTAACATTGGTTGCAAAAAATAACAGTAGTTGTGGTTGCAGCAGTGACAGACATAGGACAGTGTCCCTGTCAGAGAACTGACAGTATGCAGCCTCTCATAGTCAGCCCCACAAACCAGGAAAATAGGCAGCCAGCACTTTCCAAAGCATGTTAGAGGAAAGCAAAGATGTCCATAATAACTAACTGATAAAGTCTTGGTCCTGTACTTTGAACAAATATATAAACACAAACCAAAAACTTCCTGTAATTACAGTACTTCTGAGGCAAAAGTATGGCAGGGCTACTCCAGAGGACATCATCCCACAACTGTTTCCTTAGCCACAGTGGACACAGGTTTATCACAGTGAGGAGAACTGGAACTCAAATTCAGAACCCACTGGCTTCCTTTGTGGTTCCTTGCATTTGTTTGTTAGGAAGATGGTATTCACTGCAGGGCTCAGTTGGCAGGACAGATGAGCATGGAGGTTATCAGAGAAGATCCATGAGAACTAGAGGGCAAAGTTTGAGTTTTGCCTTCAAATACTTGTATACTGATTTGTGGGGACACTGAAGCCACAGTTGTGTCTACAGTCAGCATGAAGCCACCCAGTTCATTAACAAAATCAGTTGTGTCAATACCATAATTGTGGTGACAGCCTAGTTCAGAGAAATCAAATGTGAAAGTGTCCCAAATCTAAAAACACTGACTCCTAGTACCCCCACCTTGTTAGGTCCCTGAGGAGAATAATGTAGTTAGAATCTCAACTCCTACAGCTGCCTCTTTCCCAGAGATCTCAAAGCATGACATGAGCACCATTCTCATGACAAAAGAGGGAAATGGAAGATTGCTTGGTGAGGAACGTACACTAGAGGACAGCGGGAAGGCTTAGAGCAGCGGTCCCCAATCTTTTTGGCACCAATGACCAGTTTCATGAAAGACAATTTTTCCACATTCTGGGCTTGGGGGAGGAGGCAGAGCTCTGCAGCCAGTTCCTAACAGCAGTCTGTGGCCTGGGGGTTGCAGACCACAGGCTTAGAGGACAGTTATATCCTAAGAGAGTTTTAGAACAAGAAGCAGTCTTAGAAACATCTACTGTAATGTCTCAAGCATTTTTAGCAGAAGAACCTTTTATTCAAATGAAATTTTACATCGAACCCAAATATGGATATAATGGCATTTAATTATCATGACTTATTCTTAAAGTGAAAACTTTTATCTTATAAAATAGATCAGTGAGATCAATTAGATGCTGTTTTGTTAGTGTGAAAATTTCAAATCAGGGGTTAAATATGATTGCTATACACTAGATTAAGTTTCAGCATCCAATGTGTTTCTCTGTCATGTATTAGTTATACGGGATCAAGAAAATTCTGATTGGTAAGTAGGCACAGACTTGCAAGTAGAAGAGCTTTGCCACTCACCCTGCAATCTCAGGATACTTTTCAAATAAACTGAAATCACGGAGAAGTTTTATTCCAAGATCTGCAGAAAAATAGCTCATCCTACAACATAAATTGACATGTTTGCTATTGCTGATGTGCTAAAGAAAACTGACATAGTCCATAAATCAAAGATACACATATAATAAAGTTAAAAATATATTTTACAAATAATGGTTGAATCAAACCTTTGCCCAATTCCTAAAGCAACTCTACAAGCCTCTAGGATTCTGCAAAAAGATTTAAAAACCACTGATCAAATTAAATTCCCTCCTTTTATAGATGAAGAATTTAGGTTCAGATTGGAGAGATTACTACTACTCAAAGTCGTACAGTCAGAGATGCATATCTATGACTAAAACCCAGAACTTTTTACCCTAAATCCAAAAGTTCCTCCACTAAGCATGCTGCAGTTCTAAGCAAAGCTGTTCCCCTTCCATACAGGCAGCCTTTCTACTGCTAGCAAAGAAAGTAAGCTCACACATCTCATGAGATGAGACCTTGAACACCGTGACATGTATTTCCAAGTTTAAGAGGAGTGGAAAAAATTTCTGAATAAAAACTTCTCTGCAGGATGCCCACACCCAGCCCCCACTGACATCAATAGGCCTGAAGAGCTGAGCAGGCTCATGAAGTTCCTGTGGGCACATCACTTGCACAGTCGTTCATGCTAGTGACCACTCTTCCATGGCCCATACTTTGTACTTCCTCAGTAAATCCTGCTGAACAAAAAGTGACAAGCCAATGAACCCCAAAAAATGTTTTAGGGAAGAGTTTAATGTCAAACAGAGAAATACCAGCAGCAGGAAAACAACTCAACCCCCTTTGCATATCTAGCCTCTAGCCTAAGACCTTCCCTACCTGCAAGCTGGCAGGAATATCGGGGAAAACAAAACAAAACAAAACAAAACAAAAAAAGGCTTAAGTCTTTCTGGTTGCCCCTGCAAACAGTTTCCGGAAATGGGTTGTGGTTCGGAAAGGCAATGAAATTCAGCGAATGTGTAGACTTCCCCTTGTGGTTGCTTTCTACATGCACTCCCAAACCTCATGACCACAGAGAGTTGATAAATCACTTGTTTCTGACTTTAACTGAATGTCTAAGACAAGATATCATTTCCATTGCTGGAAACATTTAGCACATTCAGTGACATGATGACATGATACATAACCATACTCACTTAGTAGGATTCTGTAATTGTAGATGTCAGCTCATCAAGTTGACAAAGTTTAATTATGAACTGCAAGGTACGTGAAACTCAATTTCCAATTTGTGAAAACGCTAACATATTTTCATTTACTTGGAGTATAAGTTGCCATAATGAAAGTAGAAAACTGTATTACAATACTACAATTCATAACAACATCAAAATAACTGTATTTATTCATTATTTACTATATATCAAGCACTATTATAAATACTTTACATGTATTAGTGCTTTAATTTTCACTGTAAGTCTAAGAAATAGGTCCTATTTGTCATTTTATAGCAAAGCAAACTGAGGCACAGACAAGAAATAAGGTATTAGAACTAACAAAAAAAAGTGTTAACAGGACTTGAATGGGTGAGCATGTGTTTTTTCCTACCTAGCCACTAACTGGTATCTAATCATGACTCAAAAAACAAGGACGAAAAAAAAGTTTAAATTTCCCAAATATGCTACATCACCTTCAGCTCTCACGTTAACACAAATAAGAGACATTTTAACCCAAGAGCAAACAGACATTAAATCCTATAGTTCAGGTGTTGAATGGAACCTCAGGGTCTAGGAGGAGGGCTACGGACCGCAGGAAAGGCAGCTATTTTGAGGCACTGTTCTGTGTGATGGTCAGGACTTGGAGCTCTGGAACTAGAGGGTTGGGATTCCAACCCTGGCCCAGCCACCTATAAGCTCTGTGATCTTAAGTAAGTTGTATATCCTTTGCTATGGGAATAATAATAATATTACTAAGTAGCTCACAGGGTTGTTGCAAGGATTAAATGAGCCTTGTGAAGTCCTGACATAGTACCCGGTCCATAAGAACCACTCAATAAACTGAGTTACTATTATTATGACCACTACCACCACCATCTGGAGAAAGAAAGAACTGGGAAGCGAGGCTTTCGTTAGCACAGAATGAAATAAATCCTGGCTTTTATAACACAGTTATTCACTATTCTGCTCCTGGATTCATTCATAAGGGGAAAATAAATCCTTACACCCCACATCACTTAAAAACCGCATGCATGCCGAGTTTTCCCACAAAAAGCAACATATGACACTACTTGGATATGAACAGTTTTTTAAATCTTCTATGAACCCCACTTTTACAAAGTCCTCACAATGGGCACTCCAATGTGCCATTTAAAAATTTTTACATGAGTCTTAACAAAATCAAATATGATGTGTCTGGCCCAAAATGGTACAAAGCCATAGTTCCTAATGCAGACACACTCCTGAGTTCTCATAAATGGCAATGAAGACATAGAAAAACATAAAAAGTCATAACAAAACTAAAACTGACCATAACCCAATACTAAAACCTGGGAACAACTGATGGCACTGGATTAAAACAACAGCTGTTGAGACTTCATCTCTTGACACAGTCGAGCTTTGATGAATGAAACAGAGACCACCAGACAAAAGAGAGAGAGAAAGATGCTTCAAACCTCCCCCTTCATCTCTCGGCCTCAGGTGTGTTCCCCTGTCCTCATCTCCAACTCTACCCCCTCTTCCAAATCTAAGCGGAGACCAAAAATCTTAGCAAATATAACACTAATAAGGGTAAGAAGATACTGGATGGCAGCACAGTACATTCATCTTAGATAAAGGCAATGTACCATCAGGATGAACCTTAATAGCAACACATACTGGGAACTGTGGCTTGTCCATGTCAGAGTACCAGAGAATCAGGTGGTGGGAGGAGACAGAAGGTGTGCCAGTTCAGTAGAGCAGGACATGCTAGTGATGGCCTAACAGGAGTAGGGAACTGGACTGGGAGCAGAGCATACCAACACATCCCAAGCATGAAAAGGGCATCGGACTATATGGCAAAAAATAAAGTAGAAACATAGGCAGATGGAAATTAAAATGCAACAGGTTGCAAAAAAAAAATACAAAAACAAATGCAGGACAGAAGGAAGGATTCCAAGAAAATAAAAGTGCAATCACAGAAATAATGTACATATTGGAAACAGTTTTAGAACTGAACTGATGCTACAGAACATCCATTTACTGGTATGGAAAACAGACTTCCTAAGTTCTGCTAGAATGCAGAGGGAAAAAAACATGGAAATTAAAATAACTCTAGTTGTGGAAGACAGAGACTGGAAAGTTAACATGAAGATAATGGGGACTCCTGAAGGAGAATTCAGGACAAACAGAAAAGAAGTGATAATCAAAGATATAGTAAAAGAGATTCTTCCTCAACTGAAGCAAAACTGATAAGCAGATCAAACGAGCCCTTGGTTTTCTATAAATCCATTAAAAGAGATCCACATCTACTCACACGCTTACAAAACTACTTAACTACAAGGATAAATTTAAAATAAAAATTAATTTAATTTTAAAACCTGTAAGTACCAAGGCAGGTAAACCAGATTACCTAAAAAGTACGAAAAATTAGTCAGGCCTCAGATTTCTTCAATACTAGACGAAATCCAAAGTGATACTGAATCAATGCCCTATAGCATTTTGAAGAAAAAAAGTTATGATACAGAAATTTTACGTCAGCAATTTGTCTGCCATGTTAGAAAGGGATTTTCAGATACATGAGCTCTTAAGATACATAGGAGCTTCTGCAAAATTTCTTGAATTTGCCATTCAACAATCTGAAGATTAAGGACAAGAATTCCAGAAAGGCACAAAAGTGACTGGTAGTAAGAAATAAAACTAGTTTTAAAAGATAAGCAATTGGCATAAAGCTGGATATAAAACTGGATTCAATGAGGGGAGTGACAATCCAAAAAAGCTGATTAAAGAACATTTTTGAAAAATTAAAGGTAACTACCAATAGAATATATGTCATCCAAACACTAGAAAAGATACAAGGTAAAGAAAATAGAGTCCAGGGACAGGGATGGGGAGAGGTTGGTCAATGGGTACAAAATTACAGTGAGACAGGAAGGATAAGTTCTGGTGTTCTACTGCAGTTAACAATAATGTATCGTATGTTTCAAAATAGCTCAAAGAGAGGATTCTGAATGTTCTCACCACAAAGAAATGACATGTTTGAGGGGATGGATTTGCTAATTAACTTGGTTTGATCTTGCACAATGTATACATGTATCAAAATATCATACTCTACCCCATAAATATGTACAATTATTATGTGTCAATTAAAAACAAAATAAAACTTAAAAGAAAATACATTCCATATGCCAAAAAATAAAGGAGCGAGCAACACAGAATCTTTTTAAGTAGAAAATATTGATAGGTCAGAAAGAAGAGTACATGTTGCAATTATAATATAATGATAATTATATTAATCTTTCCTATTAAAAAATTTAAAACCATAAAATTAGGACAAAAAGCAAAATATTATACCTAAAACAAAATAAAACAAAGACGATAAGGGCAAAAGAACGTAAAGCCTAATTTCTTGGTCTGACAAAAAGTATAAACATTTCAAAGCTGGGCACAGTGGCTCACACCTGTAATCCCAGCAACTCAGGAGGCTGAGGCAGGAGGATCACTTGAGCTGTCAAGCAGCAGTGAGCTATGATCACAACAGTGTACTCCAGCCTGGGCAATAGGGAGAGACCCTATCTCTTAAAAACACAAAACAATAAAACATTTTGAAACAAAAAGAACTTCATTTAAAACTGTTACTTAACTTTATGTTTACTACAACAAAAAGGTGACATATTTTGTTTTATTTCAGCATATTATGGGGGTACAAAAGTTTAGGTTACATATGTTGCCCTTGCCCCACCCCTGAATCAGAGCTTCAAGCATGTCCATCCCCTAGACAGTGTGCATCTCACTCATTATGTATGTATACACCCATCCCCTCCCCGCCTCCCACATCTCCGACACCCAATTAATGTTTTTCCTAAATGTGCTCTTAGGTGATGATCAGTGAAACCAATTTGATGGTGAGTACATGTGGTGCTTATTTTTCCATTCTTGGGATACTTCACTTAGTAGAATGGGTTCCAGCTCTATCCAGGAAAATACAAGAGGTGCTATATCACCATTATTTTTTATAGCTGAGTAGTACTCCGTGGTATACATATACCACATTTTATTAATCCACTTATGTATTGATGGGCATTTAGGTTGTTTCCACATCTTTGCAATTGTGAATTGTGCTGCTATAAACATTAGAATGCAGACATATTTTTAAGTGGGAAGAAAATGTAGACGACACAACAGCATGCACAGAATGATCACATGGCAAATTGTGAATTTGTGCGTTCATCTGCACACACACCTAATAGAATAAATAAAATGGATCACCAAGACATCAGAAATAGATTTGGGGAGATTTTAATGCTTTGGTCTGGTTGGATTTTTAACAATGAGTACATTCTTTCACACACACACACATACAGACACACGAGGTTGTAAATTTTTAGAAAGAAAATGGTAAATATCATTTAATGGTACTTACCTAATCATTTTATAGTGAAAAAGGTAAAACTGATAGTGAATATATAATTCACATAAATTCTATGAAACAAATTATAGTGTACCAAAATACATATAAAGCTAAAACTGAAATACAAGGAGAAATTTATAAGAACAAAATATAATAGGAGAAATCTTTAATAAACAAGTAGTCTTCATCAGGTCAAACAGCCAAAAAAATAGAGAAAGATCTGAATAATTGTATTAATATAATTACTAACCTGGATAATTAGTCTGGATTACATAATCACAATACAATTAATTAATTTAATAAATATATTAATGATATACATGATAACAAAAAATATACTTTATTTTTCAGTGCCCATGGAACACGTGCAAAAACTGATTTAGAATTAGGCCACCTAGAAAGTTGTTAAGTCATGCCCTTAACTACAACTCTATCAAAAAAACTTCAGGATTTTTAATGAAAACTGGAAAACTTAAAGTCCATCAAGAATAAAAATGAGCAAAAATAGCCAAGAACTTTTTGAAAAAGGAAGAATGAGTATAGTCTTGCCATATTGGACATTAAAATGTATAACAAAGTTACAGTAGCATCACACTAGCATAAGAAAAGATTGACAGAACAGAATGGAAATTCACAAAGGAGACCCAAATGTGTGTATGTGTGTGTAACATTATTAATTATTAAATTAATCTTTTAAATCAGTGCAGAAAAAAATGGATAAATTTTTGGGGAAACAAAATTAACTCACTACCTCATCACGAAATAAATTTTAGACAAATTAAAGACTTAAATATAAAAATAAAACTATAAACTAGAAGAAAATACTGGTGCATATTTTCAAAATATCTTCAATGTAGAAGGTTTTTCTAAACATGAACCATAAATGGAAAAAAAAATTGGCTTATCTAAAAATTTAACCTCTGAACACTAAACGAGGTTAAAAGACATATTTATAAAACGTGAAAATTATTTGCAGCAAATATCACCACGGTTTACTAGCCTTAATATATAAAAAGTTTATATAAATTAGAGGAAAACACCCCAATAGAAAAACTAACAAAAGGCAGGAATGTGCTATTTGTAAAAGAAAAACCGTTGGTCAATTAACACATGAACAAAAAAGGTTCAACCTCACAAAGAGTCAAGTCAATTAATGGCAAAGTTATATGCCAATTTTTAACCTATCAAGTTACAACTTTTTTAAAGGTTAAAATCCAGTGTTCACAAAGTCAACAAGAAAATTCATACTTTATGTAGGGAATTGTAAATTGGTACATTGGAGAGTGAAAGTGGTTTAGAATATATATTTCAAATGCTTCAAAAATATTTAACTCTTTCTGCTCAGCAACTTTACTTCTAGGCACTTATCCTAAGGCAAAAAGGATTTATAAAGACGTAGAGACAATGACAGTTATTTGTCACAGAGGTCATTTGTGATAGCAAGAAGACAGAAAAAACTTAAAACATCCAACAACAGAGGATCAGCTAAATAAGTCATACTTTAAAAACCCTGATGAAGAAGAATATTGATATAAAAAGATACTAATTATATGTTGTTAGATGGGAGAGAAATAAACTGCAATACAATGATGGTCCCGTATTTGAAAAAGTCGTAATAAATGTACGTATGTACATTCATTAAACAAAAACATTTTTGTTCAGGAAGACAGTCAACAAAATGTTAACAGTGGTTTTCTCTACATGTTGATATCACAGGTAGGATTTTGTATTCTCATTGCCAATCTTTATTTTATGAATTTTTCCACAATCGACATATACAACTTGCATAATAATTGTTAAAATAATAACAATAGCAGCGATAATATGCTGAAATTAAGCTGTTTCTCCTTTCAAAGAGCATTGGCATGCTAGTGTTTTTTTCTCCTTAGCATGAAAGAAACAGCACGGATCCCCATTAACAGAAAAAGACGTGGCTTGCCACCACCCTGAGGGACACTTTTACTGGGATGATTACAGCTGCTATGACAACAAGGGGAGGATGTGATGTCACATAATGATCCAGTGACTTCGCCATTCCTGTCCCAATGCAGAGCTCTTGCTGCCAGCTGGAAACCCAGCAGAGACCTCATTAGGGGCATCTGTTCAGTAATTACTACAAGTTTCCCCTCATCACGCACCCACCTCCGAAAACAGCCCTACCACAGAACTCCAACGCCTGATTCACAGATAGCCTTAATCTTCCACTCCTGCAGAGCTCAAGCTGACAGCCACCACAGGTTCAGAGTCAGGTTCTGATACAATCGGTAAATGCTCCCTTGATCAACAGGGACCAGAAGGGAAGCAGCAGCACAGGACTTTTACTGAAGCCAACGTAAGCCAAAGTTTCAAAGTGTTTAACTAAGGTATCTTAGATTGCATCTCCCTAACACATTTAAATATTGTCATTTCAATTACAGAAACTCTAATACACCTCTAACCCACAGAAAAAAGGGCCAATAGCAGTGACTGCACAGCAATCCAGAGAATCAATTTCAATATTACAATGCATAATGAATTCTCCCACAATGAATATGAAATCCCAAGACCCCATTCACACAGCACTAGCATGGTGCTCTGTGTAGAGTAGGGACAAACCGCTATCGTGGAAGGAGCCAGACAGAATGGGTTTCAAGTCCCAGCCCTATTAATCTCCTGAGCCTCAGTATCCTCATTTTTAAACTGAGAATAATAATGAGTCAAAAGAGTTGTTGAAAATTAAACATAAAACTCTTAGCCTAGAGCCTAGTACTCAAAAAAGTTAGTTCCCCTTAAAAAGTTTCACAGAAAACTAGATAGATCAATGGATTAACTGGATCCTTATTAAGCCTTAACTGGACCAATGCAAGAGTCTCCTAACAGGTCTATCTCTCTCTCTCCCCCGCCCCCCACCATTATCATGCTAACATATCATGCTATTCTTACACATGGTGTTTTCTCTGCCCAGAATATTCTCCAAATTTCTCTCCTGCCTGCCCCATCTCTAACCTCATCCAGCTCAGTGATTCCTAGAAAGGCTGCACGTCAGAACGGCTTAGAGAGCTTTCTAAAAATGTACATGCCTGGGCCCCACCCACAACTATGGAACTGGAATCTCTACAGCACGGGGCCCAGAAATCTTTAACAAACTGCCCATTGGTTCTTATGCAGCCATCCCTGTCCCCACAATGTTTGAGAACCCTGCCCTAGCTGATTCCTACTTCTTTAAAACTCAGTTCAAGATCTCTCATACACTGCTGGTGGAATTATAAAATGGGCAGACAGTGCAGACACTTTGGAAAAGTTTGACAGTTTCTTAAAAGTCACACATTAATTTACCATACAATCCAGCAATTCCACTCCTGCCAATCGACCCAAGAAACTAAAGACATATGTTCACACAAAGACTTTTACGTAAGTGTTTATAGCAGCATTATTCATAATAGCCAAAAACTGGAAACAACCTGTGTCTATCAGTTGGTGAATGAATAAACAAATATATATATATATATCCATATAATGGAATACTATTCAAAATAAAACAGAATGAAGTACTTATATATGGTGATGACTGAACAACTCTGTGAATTTACTAAAAATTGTTGAAATGTGTGAATTTTGCTGTATGTAAATTATACCTCAATAAAGCTGAAAGAAAGGAAAAAAAGGGAGAAAAGGAACAGGAAGGAAGAACAGTGAAGGGAAGGGAGGAAGGGGGAAGAAAGGACAGGGGAGGAGAGGGAGGGTACAGGAGAAGAGAGGACAGGAGGCCAGGGGGCAGGAAGGACAGGAAACATAAAACAGGAGTGGAGCAGGAGTGGAGAAAACTGAGCCAAGCCTTTGCCGACTCCTGCCCTGTGTTACCCCCATCCTTTTTAAATCCCTCAAACGGCTCTTGGCCCAGGCATGCTGTTTCTCAATGTCAGTCTCCCCACAAGCCCACACACTTTTCAAGGATAAAAAAAAATGTCTAATGTCTCCCTACACTAGCAGGGCAGTAAATGGACACTCAACAAATGTCTGCAGGAGAATGAATGAAGGAATGAGTGACCAACTGAGTGTTCAGCTGAAATAAACTATAAGAAACATTCTGGTCCTAAGAACTTAATACCCAGTTTCTCTCATATAAGGTCATATATGTACTCCCTCATTGGGATGCTAAGAGGAGACACTGGATGTCCCAAAAGTGCTTTGTATTTTTACCAAAGGCATGTCCCACAGCTGTAAGAAGGGCCCTTTCTCTGACGTCACCCATGCACTGTCAGGCTTGCACATAGCTTCAGATGCCCTGGATTCAAATCCACATCTCTCTATTTCCCTGGACAAGTGCCTTAGTTTCCTTATTAGAAAATGGAAAATTAAATGCATTAGTGCTTACAGAGCCTTAGAACAGTGCCTGGCATATAGCAAATGCTCAATTACAGAGAGAGCATAAGTATATATAGTGTGTATGGGTGTGTGTATGGTTGTATATAAAATGTGTGTGTGTGTAGAATTGGTGAGATACCACTGCCCAAACAGGCCAAGCTGTGAAACGCTCAGATAACTTTTGCCTGACACATGGGGCATTCAGGATTAAGGAAGCTGATATGAGCACAAAAGAGGGCCTAAGCACTAAGTTAGAGAGAACAACAAAGCTGAGTAATTTAAAATATCCATATATACGATTAAGTTTTAAAAAGCAGGTAACAGAACGTGTATGATCCCATTTAAATAGAACTGCAATAGAATATTGTGTGAACCCAGGATAGAATATTAACAGAGGTCATCTCTAGATAATGAGGTTTTCTTTCCCGAGTTCCTAAAATAAATATGGATCATTTTTAAGGCAAATAAAATTAATAATGCTATCTCCATTTTGATAAAAAATGAATTAAGTAATTAGGAAAATGAAAAAAGCCTTCAGCCCCCAAGGACCACCTACTATTCTGGCAGCCTAAATGTTTCTCAGGTTTGTTCGGAAGACAGAATTCATAATCAGAAGGATACAGGAAAGCCCAGATACAGAAGAGGAACACCAAACACATGGTAATAGCTAGTTATTACACAATCGCAAGACCATTCAATAGACACTCACCCACTGATTCTCCACAGTATAGCTAGAGTGTGCTCTTATAAACACAAATCTGATCATGTCACCTCTGCTTAAAATGGTCAGTTGCCTTACACTGCTCTTGGCAAAAAGACCAAAACCCTTCCATGGGCCCATACCTCCTCACGTAGACCTCTGCTCAGCCTCTTCTTAATCCATGCTCCTCCCTTGCCGACTGGACAGCCGATCTCCACCCTGCGGCCACAGGGCCTCTGTACAGGCTGCCTGCTACACCTGGAAGCTCTCCCACCTCCTCTCCGACGCCCCAGAGAGGTTAGATACCACTGCTGGCACTCCCACCATGCCCTGGTCTTGCCAGCAGAGGACAGAGCACAGTTATACCAGTAATGTCCATGGACCCACTGGACTGTCAGTGCCTTGATGTCAGGGTAGTCTGTTCTGCTCATATCGTATTCCTAGTGCCTAACACAAAAGCTGCTGCAAAGATGGGCTAAGTGAGTGATTGCTACCCATAGGCAGGCAGGGCACTGTAAAGTATGAGCCCAGAGAAAAGCAAGGACCAGATCATGGAAGGCCTGTGAGCCCCACCTTGGAATGTGGGTTTGATCCTACAAGCAATAGGAAGTTCCTGGAGGGTTTTAGCTGCATGGCAGCTGGATCAGAAAATTTACAGGATTTGAATACTAATTAGATGAGGCGGGAGTGAGGACACAGGAAAAGGAATGTAAGATGGTTCCCAGATTTCTGGTTTAAAATGCCCAAGCTTTCCGAAATGTAGAAACTGGATTCAGATCACTGTTTTGAAACAAGTCTCTTTGACTTCTTGGAGTCCCAGATTCTCCATCTATAAAATGGAGCTGCTCATAGTTGTCTTGCAGAGTAATGGGTAGAGCAAATGAGTAGATGTAAAGCCTTATTATTATCATCAGTGACATGGGGGCAACAGCTTGCACAATCACCCAAAATAACAGCCTCCTCAAAATAGTCACTAGGACCAGGCTTACAGTCTCACACAACTGGACTAAATTCTGCATCTTTTAAACTTTTTTTCAATGTCTTAAACAGCTATCCTCATGAATGGCTCAGATGAGAAAGGAAGAAAATCCATCTTGTTGGAAAACTGGGTTTCTCTGGGGCCTAGCAGATGGCTGGGATCTAGTTTGGCTTAGAGTCCTGCTGGTTCCCTTTTAAAAGACACTGGATCCCTCTTCAATATTTTCTGACTTGACAAAATTTGAAAGCTAGAGTAACTTCCAGCTGTTAAAGAAGGATGAGTCACTAGATACAGTGGGCCTTTCTTGGAAACTTAAAATAGAAATCTGTCTACTTTCTCACTCACTGCCTAAATCCTGTTATGTCAATTTGGGCTCCCTGGGCTCAAAGAGTAAAACAATGCCAGCTTTCTCCTGGGCCCTCTCAGAGATGAAACTTCCAAAGGGCTAGAGGGTGCCCATACTTTGTGATTATAGGGCAAACATCTAAGCCAGCTGAAATACCTTCAGGTTTGGCACGAACTAGGGAAGGAGAAAAGAGAAGGGAAAGGAACTAATATTTTTATAAGTGCAATGGCCTTATTATTGGGCCAGCACTTTTCCTATGTCATACCATATGTAGATATAATGCCTACTTCACAAGATTAAGAAACAAGATTCAGAAAGGCAAAGAAAGTGGTCAGATAACTCATAAATGGTAAACATCACAGCTCAGCAATTCAAACTATGGTTTGTCTAAAAATAAAAAAGGAATATTCTTTCCACCATATACACCACAATAATTTTTTGAGATAACCTGCAAGAGCCAAGATGTCTGGGTAATAAAAGACATAATTCAGCAGGTCCAACACAGCAAAACCAAAAACACAAAAAATGAAACCCGGAAAGAGCCCTGGAGCTGAACGGCTCTGAAGCCTTCACTCATGAGTGTGACCTTTGGCAAGTACTTCTCCATCTGTCTAATTTCGACCTGTGTGAGCTGAATTAGACTATCTATAAAAGGCCCTTTCTCATGCTGGTGGTTACTAGGGAGGCAAGTCCAGAGTGGCAGATCCTTCTATTTTCTTCTCCAAGTCCAGGGAAGTTATCAGGAAGAGAAGAAGCACAGCCGTTTGGAGAAGCAGAGAGAAGGGACAGGAGATGGCAAATCAATTACTGTAGTGTGATTTCTTCTCAGAGAAAACAAACCTTGGCAGCAGCACACATGACCCAAAACTCATGGGCAGAGTCTTGAGTGGTGTGGATCTTTGTCCAGCAGACACTGCCTTCCACCAAGTGAAACCCAACTTCCAGCAACTCTGCCTCCATGCCTGCCCAGGGCCTCTCAGGGAAGGCCTGGTTCTCAGGCCAAGCTCCTGCCACACTCCGGAGCCCGCCTGCCAGCAGCACAGGAAGTGCTAACCAGCTCTCCCCAAAGCAGCTGGCACCAATTACCCAGATCCAGCTGGAAGCCCTCGGCCGGGGTGAGACTGGTGTTCCAGATCCCCGGCCTTGTCGGAAATCCTACCCTAAAACAAAGACAGCCTGGCAGCCGTGCCTGCACGAGACATAAGTGGCTGGCAGAGGCTGTTGGAAGCAGCGAGGGGCAGGCTGGTGAGCGCCGTCCAGGGAGGCAGCTGTAGGTCTGGGAGTCTTGCCCGCTCCCGAGTTCAGAGTCTCTCCATCGTCACAACCAACAGCTACCAATTATTGGGCAGCTACAGTGTGCTGAGTGCCTACATTCCTCATCCTACTGAACCCTCCCAGCAGCGCCACAAAGAAGGAACAGTTATCCCCATTTACTAATGAGGGGCCTGAGGCTCAGAGAGGTGAGCGATCTTTCCCATGGCCACAGGTACAGGAAGTGCCAGAACAGGGTCTAGGGCCCAGGTCTTCTGCATCCCTTTCCTTTCCACCGAGCATCCCCGCCTAGGAGAGCCACCCATCTAACAAGGGCCTCGCAGTTAGGGACTCACTTTGCAAAACCATCACAAGTAATATATCAAATCCTAAAAGGTGATTATCTGGGTTGAGGAAGTGGGGACACTTGGAGGTCCACCATGGCACCATGGATTCATCAAGAACAACCGTACAGGAGACTAACATCCAAGGACACATGAAATGCCAATTTTGAACAACAGAAAGCAGAAGACCAAGGTCATCCCTACAGCTTTTCAAGCAACAGTATATGTGGTTTGATCAATCAGGACTCAGACTTGGTTATTATTATTCTCATGTTAATAATAATGTTATGGAAATATATTATTATGGGTATACATTATAAATGTATAATAATAAAAAACATTTGTATAGAACTTACTATGTATCACGTACTGTACTGAGTGCTTGATGTGTATTAACACATTTAATCCTCTGAACTTAGCACTGAACTTGACATTGTGGAAGGACAGGGGGAGCCACCGGGGGAGAAAAGCACCGCGTAGTGGAAAACACGTACTGGACCCAATTGAAAGCTGGGGTTAGGTCCTTACTAACTTGCTCTTTACTATCCTGGGTAAGTCACTTAACATGGGCCTCAGTTTCTCCATCTATAAATGAACTTGTCCTAGAACACATAGCTAAAAGACTGCGAAGTCAAAATTCAACCAAGGGCCAGGCTCAGTGATTCACACCTATAATCCCAGCACTTTGGGAGGCCAAGGTGGGAGGATTATGTGAGGCCAAGAGTTTGAGACCAACCTGGGCATCATAATGAGACCCTGTCCCTACAAAAAAAATTTTTTAATTAGCCAGGTATGTGATGTGTATCTGTAGTCCCAGCTACTCAGAAGGCTGAGGCAGGAGGATTGCTTGAGCTCAGGAGTTCAAGCAGTAAGCTATGATCACACCACTGCACTCTAGCCTGGGTGACAGAGAGAGACCCTATTTCTAAAAAGAAAAAGAAATTCAACAAAGGTACTCAAACTCCAGAATCCCATGCTCCTAACCTCTACACAAACTGCCTCTCAAATCCAACGAGCATTTGTTAAACAGAACCTATGCTAGGTGCTTCCATATCAATTATCTATTACATTTATTCTCCATAACAAATAAATCTAGTAACAAGAATTGAAGTCATAAAGGTTTCATATCACATCAGAATGGAGCTAACCCTGCAGGCAAGCAAACACTGGGAAATCTCCAGCTAGTCCCCCATTTCCCGGTGGGATTTAATAGTTAGCATACAGGCAGCTACACGCATCGACTTGCCTTTGGCCCCTCCTTGAGTCTAGCTCAGTGGTCATCAAACTTTGCTGTAAGAAAACTGTACAAAGTTGTAGACACAAAACCTAGTACACTTACTTCAGAAATAATTTCAACTCTGAGCTCTTCATTAGTTCTACATGCAATTTGCCTTCTCTTTGCTCTGGACTCTGCAAAGCATCCTTCACCAGAAATCCCCAGTGCACCTCACTCAGCCATTCCCCCTGCACCTCCTCCACTCTGCGGAGGCTAGGGTGGCCATCAGTGCTCAAAGCTCATCTCCTCAGGGAGTAGCAGGAATCGTAGAGATTTCCTTACCCAACCAGTTCATTTTCAGATGGAGAAACTGAGGTTCATGTTAAGTTTCTTACCCAGAATTAAAAAGCAAGTTAGTAAGGACCTAACCCCATCTCCCAATTCTGAGTCCAGTATGTGTTTTCCAATACTTGGTGCTTTTTTCTCCCCTTGGCTTCCACAGTGCCACGTTCAGTGCTACATTCAGCAAATATTTATTAACTTACCAATAATAATAGCTAACAATGTGAGTGCCTAGAATTTGCCAGGCCCTATACTAGAAGCTAGAGCTACATTATAACTTTCGTGGACCCTAGAGACATTTGTCTTTGTGGCCCCTTCCTCCGTAAAAAAAATAATTTTTAAAAATTTAAAATATATTTTAGGCTTGCATTGGTATGAAGAAGAACACATTCTTGTAATTTTTTTAATTTTTTGTTACTTAACACGAGATCTTTATAAATTTTTAAGTGTACAATGTTGGACAGCAGATCTTTAAAGCTTATTCATCTTGCTTGATCAAAACTTTATAAATTAAGACATTTTATGCAACCGTTTATTGGACTTAAAAGTCTATTTTTCTTCTCATTTTAAAAGAAATTAAAATATTTTAATAGGCTCCTAAAAATACTGGGATCTGAGCACTATGCCTACTGTGCCCAATGGATAAGTCAGCCCTGCCAGGAGCTCTACTTGCACTATCTCATTTTATTTCCCACCCAGCAAGACAGATACCATTTTATAGCTTAGGACATTTAACTGTAGCCACGCAATGCCACCTCTCTAAGGTCACAGCAACAGGAAGATGGGGTTTGGGTTTTGAACCCCAAGTGTCTAACTCCAGAGATTGTTCTGGACTCTACTAAGTCCAATTTAACCATCCTGGTCCCCTCTTCCTGCTATGTCCCAGGCTAATCCCCAAGCCAAGCTCAAAACTGTCATTCCTGCAATGCTGTTCTCCCCGCCACCCCATCTTCCCCATGGCCCAGGCAGACTCTGTCCAGGTCTGTGGAGGCTGGGTAGACATGCCAGGCACACTGTGTGGCCTGAGAGGAGACGAGGGTGCCCAGTGCTCCCTCTGTTCTTACTCATCTCTGGTGTCAGAGGGCAGCACAGTTGCAGAGGGCATCCTGCTGCCCACCCCACAGAGCGGGGTCACATCACTCCAGGTCAACCCTCTAGGTCACACCACTGACCCTCACCCACTTCCAGCCAGTGTCAGCTCTACTCACCATATGATTTTAGGCAAAGGGAAGAGACACTGAGTGGACATCTACAGCATGACAGCCAGGCACTGTTCATGGCCTTTCACTCCTCTGGCCATGCTTCACCGACAAGGAAGGTGTTTCTAGCTCCATTTATTCAGGGAAGGAAACTGAGACTCAGTGAAGCTATATGACTTGCCTGATGGCCATAATAAGTCTCTGTGTGACTCCAAAGCCCAGTGTTTCCCAGACAAGGTGACCTCTGGTGACATGCACCCCTAAAACCGTACACTCTAATTATTGGCTGACAATTACACCCCCATCGTGAGAGCCTCATTCCTCAGGCTAAAGACTTGGTTTCTCTTGGTCAAAGTGCAAATGCTGTGAAGAGGGGTACACGAGTCTTAACCAGTATTAACTTTGCCCGAATAACAAGAAGCATTTGAAGGGCATTTTAGAATTAATACAGCAATTTTTCATACATAACTGCACTCGATCCTCACCATAGCTCCATAACGAAGGATTGTGCTCCTCATTTTACATATGAGGAAACTGAGGCTCAGAGAGATGAAGTGATTTGCCCGAGGTGCAGAATGGAGAGGGATGAGCCGCAGAGCAGAGACTGAGAGCCCCAGTTTGCTGACTCCTCTTCCCATGTCCTGCTCCACCTGACTCTGGCTCGGAGATGATGTGAGGGGGAGGGAACTGGTCCATGGGTACTGGGACGTGGCTGTGGAATATTTCACCTGGGATCCTTATTGGGTTCTTTGCTCCCCACCATCACCCCCAACCAGGCATACAAGGCCCAGAGGTCTTGCCGCCACCCAGACAAGCAGGCAGACGGAAGACAGATAAGACACTAGGCAGAGAGAGCACAGAGACCATCTGGGCTGAGAAAGTCCTCAACCATATGCACCAAGGGAGGCCAGGAGCTCTGTGCCCGGCCTGGAGAGTGGGCCAGGCACCCAGTGCATGCAGCCAAGTCACACTTGGCCTCTGCCACCCACGGAGCCCTGCCTGCCCCATCCCCTCTGAGGAGCATCTGCCAGCAGGCCTCCTTCCCTCAGCTTGGGCCCCTGTCCCCAGCAGTCCAAGGGTGGGACAGGGAACCTCACTGTCAGCTCCCAGGGCCTCGGATTGCTCTCTAGGGGCTCCTTGTTTTTCCTCCTCTGGGACAACCCAAGGAGAGAAACACAGGGCAGGGGAGCCAGTGGTGGTTGCTATAGGAAACACATCCCTCTGCTAGCAACACTTCTTCTGTACAGGCCTAGAATTTTCCACAACACCATTAGGTTCACTTTTTGAAGGAAACAGCTTATTTGTCATATACCCCACCAACTTCACACCCTCCCAGCCTGTAGTCTCTCCCACTCCCTTCTGACACCCTGGAGGCCATCACTGAGGAGAGGAGAGAAAATGACAAGCCTTCCCTGAGCCCCATTTTCTCATCCATACAATGAGCCCTGAGGAGGATCACAGGAGACCAAGGGGGTGCCTACTCAGGTGGTTCAACAAGAAAAAAGTGGTTTTATTTTTTGCAGACATGCTTCAGTTTTCAGGGGGGAGGTGTTTATTTGTTTGTATTTCAGGCAGCCTCATGAAGAAAATAAGACTCTGTGAATCCACTTAGTACAAACCCCAGTAGATATCCAAAACCCAGAAGACAAGAAAAATTATTCTGAAAAACAAATACTGCACCTCCCCCTCTATGACCATTCACTCCATATTCAAATGCTCCTTCATAAGGACCTCACCAGAGTCAAATTACACTTGAACTTCTACGTATGGCCTGCAATTAATGTTCATCAGTATAATCACCTGCTACAATCATAAGTTCAGTGGTTTCCTAGGGACAGAACTTTCAAATCACGAAGGCTCGATGAAAGTCAGTGCTTTCTGGATAGGGCACGTGTTCAACCTCATAGTCTTGTTTCTTGGCCACATATCCATTTCATGACCTGAGGAAATTATACAAAAGGGAAGCAAAACCATTTGCACTGGGACAGTGAAGCACAGGACTGAGGGCACCTGCTGAGGGGCAGATTAATAAACCTTGTTTCTTTCACCTTATCTTCCTGCAAGGCGCAGCGACCCCGCCCCACCAGCAATGGTCCCACCTCTTTCTGGTTTTGCTCCAGCCTGGGCTGGTTCAGCCAACCTGACAAACGCCCACTTCCCCATGCTGAGCTAGTCCCAACGCTCAAGCAGAGATAAAGTCCTCTGTATCCGCCACTTCCCAGCTGTGTGACTTTTGGCAAATTCCTTCCTCTGAGAGTCTTAGGAGCTTAATCTCCTAAAATGGGGGTCCTAACAGTGACCTTTCAGAGCTGTGAAAGGTGATGGAATAAGCTGCGTTAAGCCCCAGCTCAGAGCCGACACCATGCCCCACAGCCACCGGATGTGAGGAGCCTGTTCTCAGAGCAGCCTTGACCTCATTCCCAGATTGCTGGCAGCGGGCTTTAGGCCGGGTCAGAGGGGACGCTGGCAGGGTTTCTCAATGGGGGTGTTATTGATGTTTGGGGCAATTCCTCACTCTGCAGCCTTGTTCCTCTCCCTGCAGAATGTTTTAACCCCTCTGGCCTCAGCTCACTATCTGTAGAGAATGTCCCCTGTTCCCCAGCATGGCAACCACCAAAAGTGCCCCATATATGTCCAAACACCCTTGGAGAATACCACTCCTGGGGAGGAACCACAGCCAAAACCTTCTCCCTGCCCAATCGGAACAAGAAGGGAACACCGCCCCTCAGCCTCGGTGCATCCGGCAGAGGGGCATTCTGTCAGAAGCCCTTCAAGAAGAGTTTGTTTATGACCTTGCCATGGGAGCGGCTCACTACCGCCCCCACCCACAGAACCCCCAAGGTCCCCATTGTCCTCACAGGGGACCTCTAAGAATCTCTTTAGTCTCCAGTACCATAATGTGAATTCCTTTACTAAGTCCTTTGACCTGGAAGTTTTTCATAATTAACAGACTAGAAGAGGAGGTAATTCCTAACGACAGAATGTCCGACACCTGAGGAAACGAGAGATTGGGGCACCGCCAGGATCACATCAGGATTCTTCTCGCACATGGTAGGAGGATGACTGTCCACCTACTTCACCTGCTAAAAGGCATGACTAGCTGGCAACCACAGCAGTCCGTTCTTAAAGCAAGTCCTAAGTGCCACACACTGATATAAGTCCATATGCTTGGAAGAAATATTTTTAACATACATGACAGACAGCACTTGCAAGTGTTTATATATAAATATACACATACAGATGCTCCTTGACTTACAATGGGGTTACATCCCAATAAGCCCACTGTAAAGTCAAACCATCATAAGTAACCCTATGCACACGTTTGTATATATATACACACACAAAGAGACATATGTACATGTGTACATATAATGCATGTTATTAGCATATATTAAGTTTATAATTATTATTACTATATGGTATATTAAAATAATTATTACATAATTATAATTATATATTATATGATTAATAAATTGGTTATATTATAATAAATATATATTATATACATTAAGAATGATTGAAAATTAATGATAAATGATGAACTCCCCCAAAGGAAAAACAAACAAGCAAAGGATATAAAAAGGTAATTTTACAAAAGAACTAAAATAACTTATGGAATTGAGATATCACCTACCACCTCTCAAACTAGCAACTTTTTAAAAAATTATAGTGCCCCCACGCATGAGAGCATGTAGATATAATACCTTGAAGCATTGCTGGTGGGAGTATAAGTTGGTAAGTCTTTCCAGAGGGCAGTTAAGCAATATGTTTTAAAGTTTCCAAAAATGTTCATACTCTTGGACCAATCAATTACACTTCTAGACGTTTAGCCCTTAAAAGTATTCATGGATGTACTCAAAAGATTTGGTGTTTCAGCATTGTATATTATGGTAAAAAATAAAAGTAACCTAAATAGCAAACTATAGAAGATTGATTGAATAAATATATATAGCATGAAACAAAACTAAGATATTATTAAATAATAGATTTCCAAACATTATGATTGCATTTTGTATAAAAAAAGTGTATGTATACAAAAAAACTACTGGAAATATATATAAGAAACATCAGTATAGCATTGGGTGACAAAATTATAGATGATTTCTTTCTTTGTGATTATCTGTATTTTCTAAAACATCTATCTTGGCCTAAAATTTCTAAAATGTCTCTCTGGCAATTACTAATTTCTACTTTCTAAAATGGTTATGTATGAATGAACATATCACATGACCCCAAGAGTACAGATTCCTTGAATACAGGTTCTAAGTCTTCATAACTCTCCATAATACTAGCTTCGTGCCTTGAATAATTGCAACGATTACCATTTATTGAATGTTTGGCATGTGGCAGGCATTGTGCTCAATTGTATCTTTTAATACAGTAAAATTCAATAAACATCTGTTGAAGGGGGGGGAAGGATAGTTGGGAAAAAGTGAATGAATAAATGCCCAGCAACCTGAAATAAACTGACAGCTATCTCACTTAGAAGCGACCGGCTTATTTTGGGGATCTTCTGACCACCAGACCACACCAATCTGCTAGACCTTCTCTTCTAATGGGGAGGGAAGGTGTTAGGAGGATAAGGACCACACTATGATCCTGGATTTTAGGAAGCCACACTTTTTGGAGGATAAGATCTCATGGGAACTACCAGGTAAAACTTAAAAATTACCTTTGAAAGTTTTCTTACAGACAGTTAAGAAAATCAATATTAACATGACAATGACCTATTAATGAAACACTTTTAACTTTGAGAACCTTTAATTCATTTCTACAAACACTCCCTTAGCACTCACCATCACCCAGTTTGAGAATGAAAGATAAGTAAGCACAATCTCATCCTTAAGGAATTTGTAATGCCATGAGGACCTACCAGCAGGTACCTAAATAACTGATTGAAGGCAGAGTGTGAGCTCTATTAGAGGAGTCCAGGACTTAGGTAGGAGAGTGCAGAGGGAGAAATTCTTTCTAATGGGGAGAGTGGAGGAGGTGGCAAGAGAGAGCCAGCATCTGAAGGACAGACAGGATTTCTCAAAGCTGAGTTGGGCAGGGGAATGGCATTCCTGGCTGCAGGAACAGTGGAACGGCGTGGACAACTCTGAGGGGTGGGATATGGTGTGTTTGGGGAAGGACAAGTGTTCAGTCCATGCCCCAGAAACCCTGAACTAGTTGATTAAAAGCAAAAGTGACCCAAAGACGAGCTCCTCTTCTAGAACTCTTCTTGCCCCTACCACTTTCTCACTACACATGCAAGCAGACACAGCCTACCACAAAGTGAAATAATATACCCTCTCATTGTCAAAGGCTTTGGATTAAGTTCAGATGAAGGCCACAGTAACTTGAGTGCTCTCGGGAGTAGGAATCCCAGGGAAGCTCCTAGGCACCTGATTCTGCCCTGCTGTTCTCCAAACGCTGACATTCCAGAGAGGAAGCCTCCAGGGCACCAGCTAGGACTGGGTTCTACCCACCTCCGAGGAAGAAGTGGAGGCAATCCCTTGACAAGTTGTTTCCAAACAGCTACAGCATGGAACCAATAGTAAAAGGATCAAGTACCTATCTCTTCAAATGCTTGTCCTCCAGTGGGTCAGCCCTGTGGTCCTGCCCCCTGAGGCCCCCTCAGCTCTCTGTGGTCCCCCTCTTGGTGAATGGTTTGTGGAGGAAAGAAAACAGGAGCCACTGGGAGTCCACAGGGCAGGAGAGGAAAACCCCACCACGCAGCTCAGGAACATCACAGCTTTCTCTCTAATATTTTAGTAACATGATATATTATCCCTCCCTGCCTGCCTGCATTTTTCTTTTTCTTTCTTTCTCTTTCTCTCTCCACGTATCTCTTTTTCCTTGTTTCAACTTTTGTAGAAACGTTCAAAATCAATGTCTCTCTCTCTCTCTCTCTTTAAATCTGTGTCTGTCTCTCAGCCTCTGAAGGTCTCTTGTTTCCATCACCGTCTCCACGTCTCTGTCATTCTATTAGCCTCTGTCTTGGAGTCTGTCTCCGTATTTCTGACCTGGTCTTTCTATTAATGCCTCCTTGTCTAGATGTTCCTGCCGGTGTGTGTGTGTTTCTCTCTCCCTCCCTCCCCCCACCGCCCCCTCTTGCTCTGTCTCTAAGTGTCTGTCATGTCCACGTCTTTCTGTCACTTTCTGTCTTCCCCCTCTCAGCATTCCTATCTATCTCTCCATCTCTGTGCCTCCATACCCGTTTCTATCCCTCCTCTCCCGGCTTGCGTTACGAAAATCGAAAATCGCAGCAAGGAAATAGCAGTTGAGGTGTGAGCCTAAAAACCAGCTTGCGCGGGATGCCGGGTTGGAGCCGGCGAGGGTTCCGCGCGGACAGACCGGAGCTCGGCTTCCCGCTCCTGTCGCCGTGGGTCCCGGGGTCTCCGGCCCGGCGAGCACCCTCCGGGCCCAGCCCGACCCCTGACCACCCCACTCGCCGCCACCAGAAAGTGTGCTTGCCCAGACCAGGAGTCGGACTGGGGGCGGAAAGTTCTCACCGATGGTGAAGCTGTAGCCATCGATGCTGAAAGTGGCGCTCCGGCATTTTTTGAAGCCCTCCTTCCTGTTGCTGGCGTCTGTCATGGCTCGGCCGGCCGGGTAGAGGCAGCGCAGCGCGGCCGGCGACGTCCCGGGGTCCCCCCGCGGCTGAGCGCGCAACCCGGTGCCCGCGCGCCGCGCGCTGTCACCGCAGCCCAGCCGCTCGCTGAGCCCCGCGCGCCGGCTGCAGGCGCGGGGACCTATGTCAACTAACACACCCGGCGCTCGGCGGAGTCAGCGAGCCAGCGCAACTGCCCCATCTCCACTCCAAGCTCCAGACGCGGCGAGAGGAGCGTTAATAAAGGAAAGCGACGCGTGCCCGTGCGTGTGCAGGGGGCTGGTGCGTGTGCGCCGAAATCCCGCCTTGGCCACTCTACTCTGCACGTCGCTGAAGCCCGCGCGCCAGTCACGTCTGTTTTCTGTCTCAGCTTCTCCTTCCTTCTCTGGGCGCTACTGGGGTTTGGGGGCCCAAGGGAATGGCTGAGATTTGGCGTCGTGCTTCTCCTAGATCTGTTTTCTCTGGCAGGCCGAAGAGCTTCCAAAAAGCACATCAACAGATGGAAAAGCAAACATCTTAGCCGTCAGGCGTGGCCAAAGTTTACTCCAAACAAGGAAGTCAGGAAAATCGTCACGCCCACTTCCTCCTAACAGCTGTCCCCAGAAGTAGCCTGGAGGCCGGATGAAATTACTGCCCGGAAGATAATTATTCAGGTAACCCGTATTTGTGGACGAGCGCTTTCACACGGAGGCTCTACGATGTGCAATTTACAGCCGAATTACAACGCACCCCTTACAATCCATTTCAAATAGCTTGTCCCACTCTTTCGAATTAGGGTTTGCCAAATATTATACACTCCTGGAATTTGCGGAGGTGGGAGAGATCTTACCAGTCCCATAACTAACACTCTTGTTACAGAAGAGGAAACTGAGGCAGAGTGGGGCTTGAGGAAGGTGCTACAGCTATGAAGCAGCAGACATTGGACGCAGAAGTTTCACTTTATGACACCAAGTCTGTCACTGGTTTTTTCAGTGCCTGAAATAACTGATTAGGCAGGTTTATATAGGGAAGATCATTCCCTCCAACCAGCAAGCAGTTACTGAGGATTTACAGTTGCAGTGCTCTGTGTCAGGGGCTGCAGATGCCCACATAAAAACAGATCACTGCTGAGTCCCACGGAGAAGTCCACCCAGTGTAACATGTGGAATGACAGTGCTATGCTCAAGCTATTGTGAGACTACAATTAATTTAACCTCATTTGTTGTTATAAAATTTGACACAATTAACAAACATATGCCAATAGTAAGAGTTCACCAGGTATGTTCCTAATTGGTTCCAGTTGAGTTTAGAGGCATCCACAAGTCTTCAGAATCTAGTAAAAATGAGAGACTCTCTCCAAAAACACGTGCAGTATTCTGCATACAATTTCAGGGGACCCATAAAAGTCTCAAGTCCAGTGGAACCCAGGTTAACACTTGTCTCAGGAATTGAATCTTTTTTGAGTCACCATATATTTTTAAAGAAATGGATTTATGTCGGAGTGTAGTTGAAACTTCAGTTCTCTCAGGGAAGACCTAGAACCACATTCACATTGATCCTTTGGTTAGGTCAGAGGCAAGATTAATTAATCATAAAGGCAATGTGTGCCCCAAACCTCGTGCCACACAAAATGGTACATCTCAGCATGGAACCAGGGGGTGCTTCAAAACCATGAAGTAGTCCTTAAGAGACTGCAATGCACATGTCTAGAACTGGTTACAACGTGGAGGCATGACAATGGCTTTACAGACAGACAGACAGACCTGGGTCTGAAATCTGGCTCTACCACTACCCACTACATGACCTTGAACAAAATGCTTGACCTCCCTGAGCCTCACTTTCCTCATCTTACAATGAGGATTGAGTGAGAATAAGTGTGGCACATGGTGGGCATTCACTTAATGCACTCACCAGCTGACTCCCAAGTTTCATTATGTAGACATCATGGAAAATTCTTCTCTATGACAATAATATATTTTAGTCATTGTTATCACCATTAATTTTGTAAGTAAAGAGAATTTTATATGTAACATTTTTATATATAATATGTTGCATATATTATGTATTTTTAAATATAGTAATTGCTGAAAATTTCTTATAGTTCCCATTTCCCTGTATTTCTCCCACTTTCCCAAACCTTTAACTGAAGCATGTGCTTTTTTGTGCCAAAATAAGTCCTCAAATGAGGAGCCTGAAATCCCTGAGTTATACAGTCTCCTGTAGTAAATTATCCAAAAAAAAAAAAAAGTCTATTGCAATAGAATTTTTTCTTGAGTAAAATTAAAACTCGGTATTTAATCACTCTTAACAGGAAAGCATCTTGAAATATAACCTATAAACATAAAAACAATGTGATCATTTATCTGTCCCCTGAAGTCTGGTAAAAATAACTTGCCTGAATACTTATAACTGTTTTTAAACTGCTTCTCCCCAGAATCATTATCTCTTTCCCTGGTTTTAGAGATTGCACACCTACAGAACCACTAAATGCACTGCTTCAAGTGCAAAGTCTGAAAGCAGCCTTCTCAGTGCAGGGCTCTTACACTAAACCAAGTGCAGTTGAATCCTAACATTACATAAGCCAAGAAAGAAAGAGTTCAAGAATGAGATCAAAAGATACATTGCTTTGCTTGCTCTTTCATAAATGCTCCCTCAGGAGAGCCTGTGAAGTAAGAAAACTGAACCAAGACAGCCAAGCAGATGTGTCAATTCTCCGCTCTGGTAGCTGGAGCAAGAATTGGCAAATTGATGCCGGCGGCCAAATCCAGGCCATCACCTGTTTTTTGTAGTCTGCAAGCTCAAAATGGCTTTTACATTTTTAAGCAATTGGAAAAAATTCAAAAGAAGAATAATATTTTGTGACACATTAAAACTATATGAAATTCAACAAATAAAGTTTTACTGAAGCATGGCTATGCTCGTTTATTTACGTATTATCTCTGGCTGCTTTCACACTGCAAAGGCAACATTGAGTAGTTTTGCCTGAGACCATATGGCCTGCAAGGCAAAAAATATTTATTATCTGGCCCTTTACATAAAGTGTTTACTGACCCCTAAAATTAGAGTAAGCATACCTTATATCTGTCAAGGTTTGAATAACTTCTAGTTTTATTATATTTACTTTAAAATTTGGGTTTGGAAAGGAATTGATCTTTTTTAAACTATTGGAATGTATTCTAACAAGCAAGGCACAGCAACAAATGTTGAAGGAAGGAAGGAAGGAAGGAAGAAGAGGGAGAAAAGGAGGGAGGGAAGAAGGTACACTGATCCAGTCATTAGCCAAAACAAATTAGGTTAAGATTAATTTCTCCCAATAAATAATGTGTGATCCTGTCTTCATCACAAGAAAGTAGAGTAGAAGATGAACCCAATACCTACATAGGGCCAAGTAGTGCTCTTCAAATATAACAACTATATATGATATATGACACAATATTTAAAAAAAAAACAATCTGGTAGGATACTTCTCTGACTTAGGTGTAAATATCCTGTCCTTTGATTCCCCCTGTGTATCTGATGGAGGATTCTATTACATGTCTCTATATAAGAAAAAGGGTACTAATGGCAAGTGCTTGTTGCTCATTGGTTTTTCACTTTTGACGTTCTATGAGATGAGACTCTATATATAGAATAGATTTGTAAAAAGTACACTTTCTAAGAAAATAACTTTATTTTTCATACCAGAGAGAAGACAGCACTTCAGCATTTCATTAAGGCATTTCAACCATTCTCAGGTAGGAAGCTGAGAATTCTCCCAGCAGCCAATGGTCCAAGAATTGTAAACCCAAGTTGACCCAATAAGAGCATCGTGCACACCCCTTACCTATTGGGCTGTCTGACAACCACTCCAAATTCTGGGAAGGGCCCCCTCCATACACATGATCACAGAAATGGCTGCAGGCAATGAAGTTTCTGAACTGCAGCCTTGCTGCTCTGACTGTAATTGATAGGACCCAGATTGGGCTAATGAATACCATTGCTGAGAATAGGAATTGGGAGAGGTGAAGAGAAAGTTCCAGTATATTCCAGGCCCAGTTCCAGCTAGTATCTGCAAATCAGCTCCTCCCAAATTCCATGAGATGCCCTATACCTATATACTATACCTTTTTATAGTATACCTATATATAATCCCTTTTTATGAGTGACCCAGTGTAAGTGAGTTTCTGTTGCTTGCAACCAAGAGTCCTAACTAATCTACCAAACAAGCTCCCTTCAAGGTGGGAAGTAAAGGAGGAAGAAATGAACAGAGAAAATAAAGAATTAAACTAACATTTATTTGAGTGCCAACTATGTGGTAGGCATTATGCTAACCAAGAAACAGTCCCTGCCTTTGAAGAGTTTACAGGAAGAACAAGTCCCAGAACAACCCATGGAACCGGGTGTCAGAATGAGGGAGCAGTCACAGAGAGTCTGAGTCTATGGATGCAGTTCCTCTTCAGCCGCCACCAATACCCTTCTTAGTTTAATTTTACTTCTACCTTATTGTTTCCCTAGAGCCCAATCTTTGTTTCTTGTATAAATTAGACCCAGGAATGGCAGAAACAGATGGGCAGGAGATAAAGCAAAGTGCCTACATACTTGAGGACCCAAAAATGGTGCCACAAAGGTATTATATGCAACCAAAATGTTTGTACCCCCATAATATTCTGAAATTTAAAAAAAAGATACCTGAAAGGCCCTAATGGAGATTACAGAATTCTATTTCCACAATGAACCAATTCTTCTTTGTGTTAAGGCTGGCCTCCTGTTCATTCTTCAACTTTTTTCTGAGTTTATATATTATTAGTGCATCTGTCAAGGTCACTATTCTTCAGTGTCTGCCTTCAGGGTCTCAAAAAATAATAGCTGAGGACCCCCAGGCCAACGCTCTCCCCATAACAGTATGTACCAAATACAGTAAATTATATTTCTTTTTCGCACTAAGAATTTGGGAAGAATTTTCTGATAGCCTTTGAAGTTAGATTTTTAGAAGTAGAGACATTCTGCAGTGGGGGTTGGGGAGACCAAAACAACTGTCTTTAATTTCTTTTCATAATCCAGAATATCAGGTCTGGAATGTTCTTTCCCCTCAGCCCACTAGATCTGCCTAGAGATGTCCCTTCTTGTCATTCATGTCTCCACTGATGTCCCTGGTCCTCTGGAAAGCACTTCCTGTCTGACCTTCCTGAGGAGAGGGGACCACCCTACCTGAAGCCTCCACTGGATCCCAATGCGCCATGCCCACACTGCTTGTTTGCACGCTGGTCTCCTCGTGAGGAGATGGGCCACTGGGTCTTCCAGCCCCAGCACGGTGCCTGGCACAGAGTAGGCCCTCAGTAAAACATTTGATGAATTAGAAAGTGAACAAAGATGTGCAATGCAATGTTGTGTGGCCAGGATGTGATGTGACTGGGGCAGGACAGTTGGCTCTGTCAGTCTCTCCCTCTCTCCTCTCACCCTCTATCTTCCTCTATGATGAGCTTTGGAGCCAGTTCAAAACACAGCTCCATGATAAATAAGTTAAAAACTTCTAAAATTAATAAAATGAAACAAAAAGCTCCTCTAGTTGCTAGCTGTGTGACCCTGGGCTAGTTGCTTAGACTCTCTGAGCCTCAGTGTATTCTTTTGAAAAATGGAGATATAAAACCTAGCTCATAGGGAATATCTGAGTTATAATGAAGCAATTTATGGTAAAGACTTGGGCCTGACCCATAGTAAACTTTCAATAAATGTTATCATTTTGACATCATCATCATTATTAGTATACCAGCTCCCTTTTGTGCTTCTGTATTCTACACAGAATGCTTAAGGTCATCCATAATCACAGGCAAAGAGAAACTGGCTCAGAATTCAATTACCCATAGATCCGAGGCCCCAGAGTACCAACCCATGAGTAATAAGGCCAGAGGTTCTAGATCTCCATTACACAGCTGCGGAAACTCGAGCACTGGAGTCCGGGGCTTGCCCAGGGCCACCTGGCTCAGAGAACTCTTAGTTGCTCTTCCACCCATAAGACCCAGCTTCCATAACCCTCCTCATTCTGTGGCACTTCAGCCACCTATGCTTTGCTGCATTCAGTAGATGTGCTGTGGTTCTCATCTTCCAGGCCTCTGGGCAGCATTTGACTTGGGGACCCAGCTATATCCACTAGGATACCTTCTGTTCCCTGGGCACCCAGGGCACAGCTTGCTCCTGGTTTTCCTTCAAGCTCTCTGGCCAATTCCTTTTCTGTTGGTGTTAACAAGAGAAACTCCTACCTTCTCACTCCATTCCCATCCTCTCCCCTAAGCAATCCTCTTAACTCTTGATGGTTCTGTTAATGACCCTTAAATATCTATTTCCAGCCTAGATTGCTTTCCTAAGCAACAGGATATATCCCTTTTCTTCAGAAGGTCTTATTGCCACCTTGACCTTGATTCTTCTAAATCTGAACTGGTCATCTTCCTATTCCTCCTCCAGACTTCCCTTGGGGTGTTGGGGATAATGTTTCCACACAGCTTCTCAGGTCAGGCCACCTTTACCACCCTCTTTCCAGCTGTCCCCATAGGAGAATTCCTTACCTGACTGGTTAGAGTTTCAAGATGCTCCTTGGGCCAAACTCACTAGGGCAAGAGTCTGTGCTGGGCAGAGCCCATATGGCACCTCTGTGAGGATCAGGAGAGGGTTCCCCCTGCCCCCACCCTTCACAGGCAGAAGTAGCCCCGTGCCAAGACAAACACAGAGCCCAGTGCGTGGAGCCTGGGCTGAAAGCTGCTCCCACCCAGCCCCTCAGAGTCAGGGACTTTTGGATTCCTAGCTACAGTACTTCCAGAATGTCATCAAAGCCTCACTCTTCCTCTCCAAGGGTGCTGTCTCTGTAAATCTTCCTCCAGCTACTCAATGCCAAATCGGGAACCTGTGAGTCATTACTGTCCCCTCTGTCCTTCTCACCTAAGCAGCCACTAAGTCCTGGCAAAACTACTCTCTCAGTGCATCTGGCATCTGTCCACTCCTCTCCTTAGTCCAGGCTGCCGCTGCCTCCCAGGTGAGCGTCACGACAGCCGACTCCCAACCAGCTCGCATTGTCGCTGCAAGCCACTGTCTCTCCAGAAGCCAAAGGGACCTTTTTAAATAAAAAGTCATGTCCTTCCTCTGTCTAAACCCCTTCAGTGACTCCCCATCACTTAGGAAGATCCTTAGAATAAAGTAAAAACTCCTTACCTTGGCTCCTAAGGCCCTATAGAACCCTGGGGGGACTGGGGAGTGGAGGGAGGTTTGGACTTCCTCCCAAAGCAAGTGGGAAGCATGAAATGCTTTTTAGCAGGAGATGGGAATGGTCAGGAAGGGAGCCGGGCAGCCAGTCAGGGAACAGGAAGGGGCCAGGAAAGGCCACTGTGGGCACCTGGGCTTAATCCTCGCAGGAACGTGAGGAGCCAGCGTCCAGTTGCCATCGGCCACGCATGTGGTTTCCCTGCCCGATTCCTGACCTTCTCTCAAGGGCTTGGCTTAGACATCCCCTATCACCACTTCACCTCAGACTTCCTGGAGAGGATTCAGACCCTCTGTGCTTCCTGGGACCAAGAGAAAAAACACTCATATTTATGGAACACCTACTATGTGCAACTTCTGCATTAGTTTGTGAACCAACCTCTGTAACAAATACCAAAGTCTCAGTAGCCTAACACCACAATAAAGGTTTATTTCTTGCTCATTACAAAGCCCACTATAGATTGTGGAGGGAGCCGGGTGTTGATTTTTGTTCTGTGGAGTTACTCAGGGACTAAGGCTCCTTTCATCTAGTTCCACCAGTACGTAGGACCTCAGAATCCTTCACTGGATCCTCTGCATCTAGCTAGCAGATGAGGGAAGAGAAAAAAGGTGGAAGACCATGCAGGAGGATTTTAGGGACCAGGCCTGGAAGAAACATACATCCCTTCTTCCCACATCGCATTAGCCAGAAATTAGTCTCATGGCCCCACCAAACTGCGGAAATGACGTTAGGAAAGTAAAGAAGGTTTGGTAAACACAGATCCTTTGAAACCCTATCCTTTCCACTGTTTTGATGCAATCTGACCTCAGCTCACCAGGTGCAGACACAGCTGAAACCTGTGTGCCAAGGACTGAGATCATAATCTGCCCTGAAATTGAGTTGTAACCTTTCAATCTTTTTTTTTTTTTTTTTTTTGAGACCGCCCAGGCTAGAGTGCAATGGCGTCAGCCTAGCTCACAGCAACCTCAAACTCCTGGGCTCAAGTAATCCTCCTGCCTCAGCCTCCCAAGTAGCTGGGACTACAGGCATGTGCCACCATGCCCGGCTAATTTTTCTATATATATTTTTAGCTGTCCATATAATTTCTTTCTATTTTTAGTAGAGACGGGGGGTCTTGCTCTTGCTCAGGCTGGTCTCGAACTCCTGAGCTCAAATAATCCACCCGCCTCAGCCTCCCAACCTTTCAATCATAAGCCCCAGCGCACATGATCTAAGAAATTCAGCCCACCACCAGGACATAAATTAAAGCCCATCTTCCCCAGAAAGAGCACCTCTTTTTCATGTGACCTACTGTCGGTGTTGTCACTTACAGAAGGTTTAAGGGTAAAAAACAGTTTTAATAGTATGTTATAGCTCTGGCTTTAGGAAGCAAACCCAAGATATAACTCATTAAGTAGCTGAAAATCACATCATCTTGTGACATATGTTTTTTTCTTTCTGTAACTAGAAAACATAAATATTATACCATATCCAGAAATACAAAAATACCAGTATGTTAAGAGACAAGGGGAATAGCACACAGGAATTCAGTCAACAATATTTAGCAGGCCAGCAAAACTTGCCACATCAAAGATGCTTGCTGAGGATCTGGGGAACAGGGGATTAGAATAAATACAGAGCATCCAAGGTTACAACTTGCGCAACAATGGGTCCCAGATGGTAACGGGTTATAGCTGGCGTTGGTACACACTTGCACTCAGGCACGGGAAGGGGACATGGTTTCCTAGGGGGGCCCAGCCTTGGTCAGGCTGCCTTCCGTGTACCAGGCTCTGTGCTGAGTACACGTGCTTCTCATTTCAAGCCCTCCAGCGATGAAGAATGGAATTATGGAGTTAGATTTTCTTACTGCGGTTCTGAAATCCCTGGAGAATGTAATTCCTCTCAGTAGCAACCTTGGCAACAGAATTATCAAGAGCACCAAGAACACTGGAACAAGACAGACAGCCCAAAAGGGGATTTCTGACACACAGAGTAGATCCAACTATTTGCCAAAATGACTTATAATAGAGAGATGCTCCTCCATCCGTTGTTCGCTGACAGATAAATTCATCTAGGACTTTCTTCCAGCTTAGTGATTCACCTCAAACTGGACAGCAAACATGTTCCCCGTCACCAGCAAACACACACCCACAGAGATACACACAGCTACACACACACACACACACACACACACACACTCCACTTTTGTATCTTGAATGTGGCTTCTGATGATGATGACAATAATAAGGATGCTACTGTTTTGAAGAAAATGTCACAAGACAAAATGTTAAGAAAAAAGAACAAACTATGAAGTAGGATACAACAGAGTCTCAACTATGTTTTTTTAAAAAGTGCACTTAAGACAGGAAGGTGAGTAAGAACAGCCGAGCGAGTGAGAGAGCAGGCCAAGGACAAGAAGTTTATATCAGTGGTTGCAAACTGGTTTCACCTGGATCAAATGCAGCCCAGGGATGTGTTTTTTTCATTTGTTGGGTTTTTTTGTCTGCTTAAAAAATATTTAAATTATGAATTAAAAAGAAATTATAGAAAGAAGGAAGGAAGGAAGGAGGGAAGGAGGGAGGGAAGGACAGGGAAGGGAGGAAGGGAGAGGAAGGAAGGAGAGAAGGAAGGAAGACAGTAGACAGGAAAGAAGAAAACAGATCAAAATGGTAAGAGTGATTATATCCTGGTGCTGGGACTATAGGTAATTGGTGTCCCAGAGCCAGTGAGTTCGAGCTTGTCCTAGTTCCTATGAACATAGACAGGCTGAGCCCTGGTGGCTTCCCACCCAAGAATATTGGCTATAATTTAGTTTCTTTTTATATGTGTCTTCTAAATTTGCTACCATGCCGATAATTAGAAAAAATAAAAACAAACATTTTAAAAGTTGGTCATCAATATAGACATGGATATCTAAATTACTTCCTGTACTTTTCTTTGTTTAAAATATTTTATAATTTAAAGTAAATGTTAAACTAAACCATCCTAAGCTATATCAATGACCTATCCAATCTCATATTCTCACTGGACTGTAAATTTCATGAGGGCTGTGTCTGTTTTGTTCACTGATGTTTCCAAATACCTAGAAGAATGCCTAGCACCAAGTAAGCAGTTAATAAATACTTGTTAAATGAGTGAATACATGAATATCCTATTTCTGGCAAATATAGAAATTTCTGGAAATACAGAAATTACATGTCAATCTTCTAAGTCAGGGACATGCTCTAACTATCCTCCATGCATCAGGATGAGATAGTCCATGTTTGCCACTGATTGAGTAAAGAAGAATTCACATTCATCGTCTAAAGACTCCAGGCTTCTCTTTTCAAAGGGACTTTGTTCTTCCATATCACACCAGGACCTAATGAAAAAGTCCCACTACCGTATCATCAGCATGTGGCACCTTATATATAGGTACTTTATAAAAAATATTAGGTGCGATCACCATACAAGGCAAGCTGATGCCAAAAGAAGTAGATTACAGACTTGATCATGAATTACAAAGTCTTCCTCTGTGGGGAGAGCAGAAAGTCTCTACATTGACAAGATGACTGAAATCTCAGAATCGCAATCAAGTTTTCCCAGATGTTGATTACACTGCTGCCCAAAAACTCCACCAGAGAATCAGACAGTCTGTATTATCATGACAAAAGAAAGCAGTTATAGTTGGCAGCAGGTGGGAGTATTAATGATTTAATGCTAAGATGCTTTTGTCAGGTATTTAAGTTACCAAAAGGTACTTTTTTCATTGTGATAAATTCTCACACATACATTTAGAAACCAAATTTTTAACACAATACCTCTCAAGCCAACAAAGAGCATTTGGTTTCCTCTTTTCACATGTGTCACCTCTTGGCTTAATTCGTTCTCCCTCTGATTATGAAGACATCCTCCAAAGCACAAAGCACTGCCACTTACACATAGCCAGCGCAGCACATGCATGTGGAGTTGACTCAAAACATGCGACAATTGAAGCAAATCACAAGGAAAACAGAACTGTGCAGTGTGCTAGAAATGCAAGACCACATGTTGGACAGAATAAGAAGTGGAAAAGGGTAACAATGAGGTATTAATTCAGTGATTAGATGGAAAGAAGTAACAGAAGAGTCGGTGGACCCTTCTGTTGGTTTTCTTTGTTTTCAGCTCATGTTGTCGGGGTCCATACTGTGCTCTAGCCACCGTGCCAGACTCTTTTATCTACAGAATCGCATTTAACCCTCACAACAATTCCCATTTCATGCATAAAGACACTGGGGCCCAGCTCCAGGAAGGTGGATGTGAGATCTAAATGGAGACCAATCTGACTCCTTCCCCGGGCTCCATCCACCTTGCAAGATTACCTCTCTTGTCTTCTGAGAGAGTGCAAAGTTCTAGATATCCTCATTTGATGGCCCGCTCTTACTTTTTTCAACTTCTTCCTTTTTTGGTAAAGTCCAAAGAGATAAGCAGGTGGGAGATAGGTCCTGGGTAGGGCCCACAGGGTAGCCCCCATTTCCTTCCCACCCTCCCCACTGAAATACAGAACTGTCCCTTGAGGTTTACTGCCCTGAGTTTCACTGCCCTTGAGGTTTCTGTCCCTGGGGAAGGGAGCCCTAAGCCACTTTGCAAGCCTCTCCCCAACCCCACCATCTCAAGCATCTTAGGTGGGCTTGGTTCCCCTAGCACAGGCCCCCAGCACTGACCACCACCAGCTGGGGTGGTGAGAAAACCCCAAGCATCATGAGGATGATTCACCCCAAAGTCAGCAGCCCCTCAGAGGACCACCCACCTGCTTCCCTGGTATCCAGACAGACCCCCAAAGCCTCTCCACAGGGACTCTCCTGGCCAGATGGGAGGATAATCCTGCTATCTGGAAGGAATGGGAGGGAAGAATGGCAGTGGAAAACATCCAGGATACCCAGAGGCCCAGCATCCAAGCTCCACAGTCCACCTGCTGGGGTCAGGCTCTAGGTCAAGGCTGAAGGAAGCCCCCTAGTCCCTGCCCTCAGGCAGCTCACAGTCTAGATAGGCCCACCCACAAATGAACAGATAATAATCTCATGTGGTGCTAAAACAGAGGGGAATTCAAAATATGGGAGGAACCTCAACATGGGGGCCATTAGTCCAGCCCACAATTTCCTGAAGGAGATTTACACTTACCTTCTTTTTAAGATAAGAGTGATAAAAAGGCATGAGAAAAAGTTACAGGTTTTTTTTGCATCATTAGTGTCATTTCTACCTTAATCATACTCATGTCATTTTCATCCTACTCACACCCATGTTAATGCAGTAAAGTATTGCGATGAACAGCACTAATCTGCCAGGGTCGAATCCTGGCACTGCTCTTATTGGCTGCGTGACCTTGGGCTCTGCCTCAGTTTCCTCATGGATAATAATGGTACCTCTTGTGGTGGCTGTGAAGACTAAATGACTTAATACATGAATGGTGCTGAGAGCACTATCTGGCACATAGTAACTACTCAGTAAATATCAGCTGCTGCTATTATTGTAATTATTAGGATGTTTTTGCACTTTATGCATTTCAACGCATCCTCACACAATATCTCATTTGGCGTAGTAGTCTGTGAAGGGTAGGAAGTCTTACCATAAAGGGATGGGGTCGGAGAGGGGAATGGATAACTCTAACCGTCATAACTAGCTAGCATGGTTCTGACGCCAGAACTTCTGACCACCTAAGTTATTTCTAATGCGTCACAACCCTTTATAATGTTGTTTTGAAACCCTGAACTTTCAGAAGAAACTTCCTTTAAAAGTTTTTTTAACGACTCCAGTGCTCCTTAAGCATAAATGAGGAAGGAAACTGAGCTGGGAAAATGTCTCTAGCAACATTCCCCAGATCCCAGGGCCCCACACCTAGGATTAACTTCTGGATACTTGGAATCCAAACCAAATCCCCCTCTGAGTGTGATAAAATCCCTCCACCCCCAGAATGGTCACTGCAGCCCAAGCACCAGGAGCCTTATTTTGGGAAAACAAAGGCTCTCTCTGCCCCAACGCCTGCCCGCTAGGGCGGCGCTCACCAGCTGCTGTCTGCACAGCAGAACTGTCACCTAGCAGCTGGCGGGGCGCAGGCCTGTGTTGGCAGGCAGGATTCACGCCAGGGCCAGACAGTTCAGAGCTGTCATAACAGAAAGGCAGCAGGAACAAAAGGGTGGAATGTCGGGGACCCAGAACAAGGGAAAGGTGATAAGCAAGCAGAGAGTTTTTCCAAATTGCACGCACCTTCTTTCCCCCGCCCAGCAGTCTCTCTCTTCTCCCCGGGAAGTTAGCACCTCTTGCTTATCTGACAGAAGTGACCAGGGCGAAGGGCAGCAAGCACTTGAGCATGAATAAAGGAGAGAAGTCATAATGTGATTGCCCAAGAGGACATTAAAATCTGGACCACATTTGCCTGTGTAGCCTCCTACAAAAGGAGACATGGCAGAGCCTCGCAGCGAGGCCTTCTGTGTGGCCAGACACCTGCAGGAAGGGCGACACTGCCCACCTCCCTGCTGGGGCTTGAGAGCTGGATACGCTTAGGAAATTCCCTTCAGACAGGGCAATCTGGTGCCAAGTGCTTGGGACTGCAGCTCAGAAGAGCGAGACTCAAATCCTAGGTCCGCCATGAATGGACAGTGCTCCGAGTCTCGGTTTTTCACCATGTCAGTAGAACTAATGGTGCTGGTCACCTCCGTGCTCCCTTAAGCTACTGCAAGAGCACAGGAAAGGAGAGCGCTTGAAGGATTCTGAACACTCAGTGGCACCACAGTGTGGCTTACCTCGCTCTGCTGTGCCCTCCACGCTTTCCCCCGGGGCGCTGCACTCATCCACTGCCTCTAGCAGGAAAGAAAAGAAACATGGCCGGTGAGGGGACCCCATGTCCTTGGTGACCTCTGCCTGGCATTTGCTCCTCCTGCGCTCCCATGCCTGGCCTTCTACCCTCCTTGCCCCTTCGTCTGGTGTCCCAAGCTGTCTGTTACACTCTACAAGTGTTGGCATCAGGCCCTTGGGTGCCGTGGACTCCTGTCTCTCCAGCCAGCACATGAAGGGACTGAAGCTGCTGGGCAATGGGCAAAATCACTGGAAAAAGGACCAGCTGGGAAGAGTCAGAGGTGCTTCCTCCATGCCCCTGGAATGACCCCAGATGGCACATATTCCTGCATCCTGAGGGCACTGGGCCACAGGAGGCAGAACTGGAAAAGTAGGCCAAACTCTGCTATAGAATGTCATTTGCCAAAACTCGGAAAGCAGCTAGAATGACCCCCATTTTCCAAGTGGAAAAACAAACACAAAGAGATTAAGTAATATGCCCAAGGTCATGGCACTCGTAACTGGCAGGATTTGAACACTGGTCTTCAATCAGTCTAGTGCACTTTCTTCCTCCCCACAGGAACCCCTCTGGGTATGAAAGGTGAAAAGTTACAAAGTTGATTCTAAAGTGAAAATGCTCCTACAGACGTTTTTTTCTTAAGATAATGTGCAACTGAGCCTATTTCATGTTGACTAAAAGTATTTTCTCTCAGTTTTGTGTAGTTTTTATGCTGCCTGAACATAGATCAGTAAAAATCAGTTATTCCTTTTATTATCCCAAAGTCAAAAATAAGTGGGATGGATAAAAAGCCTCCCAGAATGTCATGACACAGAGCGAAGCTTCCCTGCCTGAAGCACAGCCCAACAGGGGAGGGGACAGAGAGGGTGATGTGGCACCAATTCAATGAATGTTAATTTGCACACACACACACTCTTACACTTCTGTATACACTCACAAAATTAAAGTTTCACCTATGTGTTAATTTTCACATATTCATGTCAATTGAAATATATCTAAGGGAAATCCTGCCATTCATATAACATGCTAAGCTTCTCAGGGAAAGGAACTTGGAAAAGCAGAGCAAAGAAAGAAGCATTTTTTTGAGCACCTACTAAGCTCCTCCTGGGCTCTGTCACATAGTGTCACCAGAGCTCCATCTTCCTGAAACCCACAACCACATGTGAGGCAGGTGTCATAATCCCTGTTTACAGAGGAGGAAAGTGAGGCTCAAAATAAAAGGTTCATCACCAGCCTAGGTCACCCACTACAAAGTGACAGAGTCCTGATTCAAACTCAGATCTGTTTTGCCCCAGAAGCCACAGATTTTGGAGTGGGGAGAGGACTAAGGATAAACCTCACAATCCAATCCTGATCCCGCTGATAGAGCAGTCCCCATCTCTAGCTCTGATCTACTCTCAACAGCTGAAGAACAATTGCTCAGTGGCAAAAGAATAAAAATCTCAAAGAGAATTATGTCAACCTCAATCACTAACCAGGTCCTTAAAAAGACAAATGAATACCCCTCCCATCTTTTGTGAAGCAGCCTCTCTTTTAGCACAATCACAGGGAAGAGCCCTGTGTTATTAGCTTGGCTTTTATTTGCCAAAAGACAGCACAGGTGAGTTCCAAAAGGAAGAACAATTCACAAAAGGCAAAATGACAATGAATTTGCAAGGGGGAGAATCAAAGGGGCACAATGGCTAAGTCATGGTAAAATTACTTTTGGGTGGCTGTGGGAATGTTACCATATTATGTTCATTTCTCCAGCACGCATAAAATAGATGCCCCTGAGTTACAGAACATTCCTAACTTCTTCCTGCTTTCTCTTGAAATGCATCGGTTCAATAATTAAAATCTATTATATTCCTAAATCACTTAGTAACACCTCAGCAGACACTGGGGAGAAGAGAGATGGAATTTTGATAGCAGGTCTGCCACTAACTTGAGATGAAATCAGCTTAATGCTAATTATTTTTCACATTTGGTTTCTATATTTACCAAGCAGCCTAGCTTTCAAAGGGCAGGTTTTTTCCTACAAGCGCCTGCTGAGTTAACCTTTCCATCTATCCATGCTCTACCAATCCTACAAGCCCTATTTCAAACCTTATCAGCTATTCAAATCCCCTTGCTCCAGCCCAAAGGATCATTTCTTCTCTACCCCCATTTGTACTTTTGCTCACACAATTAGCATTTCACATGCATATTAAATGCATTAAATATGTACTAGGTGACATGTGCCAGGCAATAGGATGAGAAATGAAGATACCATGATTGGTAATAATAACTGAATTCACTGAAGGCCTACTAAGGGCAGGTATTGGTCTAAGTGCTTTTGTGCTTACTAACTCATTTAGTGCTTATACTCTATCAGGAGTGTCCTACCATTACCCCAATTCTACAGATGAAGTAAACTGCGTTACCTAGTAATATAACAGAGGGAATGGCCTGGGGAAAAAATGGCAAAAAGATATTTTCTGTCCCTTTAAAACTTCCTCCACTCTTTTTGGGAACTGAAGGCTGAATCCCTGCCTCAGGCAGGTGGTCAGAAGGGGCCTGGGGAATGTCTTTTGTTCTTTGTGTTACAGGAGATAGCTCAGACATCCCAGGCCCTGGCACTGGCCTCCCAGGTAGGCAGAGGTCACAGGCTTTGTCTTTGGCAGAGATGGGAGGATTAGAATAGTTAACCACAATGGCCTAGAACTGAGGCCCGTCCCTTTAAAAGCTCTGTGTTTCTGCTTACGTTCAGGAAATTCGGATTTTGAGACAAGAGTCTACCATTTTTCCTCCTTGGCCAGCAAAGTAATAAACTTCTCTTTCCTTCTCCTCAAACCACTTGTTCTCATTCTTCTGATGGGGCCTGGAGGACAAGTACCGAGCTTTCAGTAACAGCGACTTGCTCAGGGATACTCAGATTATAAATGATGAAACTAGAATGTGAACCCAGACAGCCTGGCTCTAGAGCTCTGGTAATTAAAAAAATCACTGCTCTACAGCAGCTGTTCCTAGCCCATGTTCAAGGAGTTGATAGTTGAATAAAAGACAAACATGTAATCAGAAGATGACATAAAGGTGTGATAAGTGCTATGCTTGAGTGTGACAAGGAAGAGGGGCCGACACAGACTGGGAGGACCTAGTAGGAATTTGTCAGGAAGGTATAGGGGTGGGGAGATATTTCAGGCATTTCTGACTGTTTAGTAAACTGGAGTTACACCTAACACCAAATTTCTCCTAGCTCTACCATTCTATAAATCTATGAGTGGGATTGTGTCATAATCTAGAGAATAACTTTTGCCTGGTCTTGCAAAGAGTGCTATGCTCATAAACCAGCTCTCCAGGACAGAAAAAGCAAAAAAAAAGCCTCCATTTGCAGATTTACTTTGCCAATTTCCACAGTGTAAATACTCCCCCAGTGGCAGATTTGGGGCTACCAACCAGACATTAAACTCAGAGTTGGGAAGAGATGTATATATCTGAGTCTCAGAGCCAGTTTGGGCTAGCTCCAGCACACTGCTGCATGAAGTTCTTGCAGTGAGTATCAGAAACTGAGGGAGCTGAGAGCTAGGTGGGCAGGAAAATACCCACCCCTAAGAGAGAGAGGCCTCAGGCACTCAGGAAGGAGGAGACAGGTGTTCAATCTCTAGAAGGCTACAGCAGCCAGCATGGTGCCTAAAAGGTAAAGCCTCCAAAACAAATGCAGGGTAAATAGGGATATAAACCACAGAGCCAGTAAGAAAAGAGAAGCACTAGAAAAGAGATGCAAGGTGAACACTGAGGGTCAGGACCTAGGTGAAAGAGATGCCTGGTCAGAATAGGACACACCTGAGTTCAGTCAGGCATACCTTTCAGTCAACAGCCAATCAGGCCCTGAGGATGAAGCAGAAAGTCCAGTAAGCCTTTGGCGTTAGCTTTCCCTCCCAACCCATACAAACCCCTCACCCCAGCATGAGTTGGGAGCTCCTCCTCCAGACTGTCAAAGCATCCAGTGCTGCCCTCTAATACAACCTTCCCCCCACACAGTGTAGTTATCCAAGTACACATCACCCACTACGCTGTGAGCTCCTTCAGGTATGTATGTATAGAGCAGGAGTCAGCAAACATCAGCCCATGGGCCAAATCTGGCCTTCCCCCTGCTTTTGTAGGGTACACAAACTAAGAATGGTTTAATGGCTAAAAAAAATCAAAAGAAGAAAAATATTTTGTGATACATGCAAAGGATATGAAATTCAAATTTCAGTGTCCATAAACAAAGTTTTATTGGAACACAGTCATGCTCATTCATTAACTTATTATATACAGCTACTTTCATGCTATCTTATGGCCTGCAAAACCTAAAGTGCTTACTATCTGGTCCTTTACAGAAAAAAATTTGCCAACTCTTGGCACACAACACGGCACAAGATAGGAATCCCTAGAAACATGTTTGATTAATGATTTACTTGGGAATGATACAATCCATAGAAAAAATGAACGATACAGGGAAAAAAGGGAGAATTTCTGGAGGGATGTTCTTGACTAGGCATCCCTAGACAACAGACAACAGGGATTGGGATCTAGTGCAAAACCAGATGTATCCCAAATGGCACCATAATTCACCTAATAACATGGGCAAAACACCTAAGAATCATCCTCATCACTACTTACCTACCCTCTGCCACTCACAAGACACATATGCAAACAAAGACACATATGCAAACAAACACACATACATGTACCCCTAATCCATCAATAATCTCCATTGGCTGTACTGCCAAAATCTGCCAATTTTTGACTGCCTCCATCACTATTGTCCTTACCCAAGTCAAATTTATTTCTCTGTGAACTACTGTAATAGTTGCTCACTTTTTCTTTTCTTATAAGAAAACTTTTTATTGAAGTATAAGACATATATATAGAAAAGCCCTCAAATCACAAGTATACAGCTTGATCAATTTTTGCAGATTGAACATGTCCGTATCAAACAGAGCCACCAAGAAGAAGGACATTACCAGCACTCCAGGAACCCTTCTCATATCCCCTCCCAGCCACTCACCACCATCCCAAAAGTAACACTATCTGGATTTCCATCACAATGGGTTAGTTTCGTCTACTCTGAAACTATGTAAATGGAATCATGCAGTGTAGCTTCTTCTGTGTCTGGCTTCACTCAAAATTATGTTTGTGAGATTCATCCATGCTCTTTGGACACAGAAATAGTTCACTCCTTCCCTTTGCTGTATCATGTTCCTTTAGATACCACCATGTATTTATCCATTGTGCTTTTGATATTTAGATTGTTTCCCATTTGGGGATATTATGAATAGGCTGCTATGAACATTTTCCTTCACATCTATTGGTGCACATATGTAGGCCTTTTTCTTGAGCAAAAACTCAGGAGTGGAATTGCTAGTTCATAAGTGATATACATTAAATACATTTATCTTTAGTAGACACTGCCAAACTGTTTTCCAAAATGGTTATATCATTTTCCACTCTTACTGTAGTATAGAAGATTTCCATTGTTCACATCCTTGCTAACACTTGCACTCTTTTTTCATTTTAGTCATTCTAATGGTATGCAATGCTATCTCACTGAGGTTCTAGTTAAATAGCCTTTCATCCTTCCTGCTTCCACTTTTGCCTCCTTCCAATCCACTCTCCAAACAAAAACCAGAGAAATCTTTTTCAAACAAAAATCACAGTATACCACTCCCCTTCTTAAAACATTTCAATGGCTCCCACCTGCACTCAGAATAACCCCAAACTCATCCACCACAGCCTCCAAGTCCCTGATGATCTGGCTTCTACCTACCTCTCCAGTTTCATCTTACCAGCCACACTCCATGCCGTTCACTGTGCTCTAGACACACCAGCCTCCTTTCTCTCCCTTGAACATTCCAGGCTTTCTCCCACTTCAGGGTCTTTGCATATGTTGTTCTCTCTTCCCAGAACACAACCCCTCCCACCACCAGCCTAACTACTATTAACCCTACAGGTCTCAACTTACAAGTCATCCCCTCAGCTGAGAACTCCTAATTACCTGACCTCTGTAACAAGATTGTATTTCTTCTGCAGTGCTTACACGATCTACACATAGCTTGTTTCTTTATTTACTTGTTCATGTTCTATCTTCCCCGCTGATTATAAGGTCCGTGAGGGCAAAGACAGGGCCCTCTTGGTCACTACTGCATGCCCAGTATTGGGCCCACAGTAGGAGCTCAATAAATGTTTATCATCTGATTGATTTAATAAATAGTGTCCCTGTCGCAGGAAGAGGGGGATCTAAGCTAAACAGCCCTTTCACACTGAGGAAAATGGATAAAGCAAAATGTTCTGAGATGCTCAGAGGAGAAGCATCATTTGTACATCAACGTAGCCACTGTTTACAGAGCACCTACTGCGGATGGGATAAATCCTGCATCCTCTGCCACAGAGACCACCGCAGTGCGCCCTCTCAATTGCCGATGAGCTGTGTGGGTGACCTTCAGGTGCCTTGGACTCCTGTTCCCTGCTTTGGGCCACTTTGTGTAGGTTTACCCTTTCCTCAGAGGTGCAGCAGCATTTACATTAATTTGTCCGTTTTTTAATTTAGAAAGTTTGGGGGCGGGGGTTCCTGATAATAATGCTAATAAATTCACTTAGAAAATTTGAAAAATTAATAAGAGAAAAATAGTAGCTATCCATACTTCCACTACCCAGGAAAAAGTCAACATATCTCCTTCAAGTCTTTGTTATTTCTCTGGCGCTTTATTGTTAGAGTTGCTCAAAAGGCTCAGGAGAGGACTTGGCTGGAACTATGGTATATAGTAGGGCATTTGGGGGATTCCAATTATTAAAGCCTGCAATGTCCTTTATGCCCAAAACAGGCAGAGATGAATTGGGGATGGATTACGAAAAGCTTCAGGTTTGGGGCCTATTTCCAGCTTTTGCCAAAATCACCTTCCACACCCTGCCTTTGTCTTCCCATCAGCAATGCCAAGGAACCTGGCAGTATTACAGCAATTCAGTAAATACTGCCCCAAAATCAAGAGTGATTACAGCATCACCCAGAACAACCAAATAGATTCAGAAGCCGTATTTGGCCACCTTTCCCAGAAAATGGGCGGTTCTGTTTAGAAAACCAGCTATCAGGTTATGAGACCCCTACTCTGTGCTAGGCACAGTACTGGACACCTTACATGACTTATTTAGTCCTCACAATGACTCTAGAGGTAGGTAGTAACTCTGTTTTGCAGATAAGGATGTTGAGGCTTGGTGAGGTGCATGACCTGTGCAAGACCCCACTTAGTAAGTGGCTGATTCAAGCCTGTACCCAGACCTCAATGGCTCCAAGGCCTTGCTCAGCTACACTGATAGATTTTTGCCTTGGCTGCAAACTGCTAGAATCAAACAAGGAAGAACAGAGGAAGATCTTTCCTGTGCTGGATTTAAAATTGCTCATGAACCCACAGAGCTAAGCATAGACCCTCAAAAGGGGACTGGGGAAAACATCAAATTAATTGAGATCATCATAGGGTTAGATTACTACTTAATAGAGGAGCTAAACCCTGGGGACATGGCCTCAATACAACCAGAACTTCAAACTGCAGTCCTCTCTCTTTCTCGAAATGCACTTGAATGTCTAACTCTCTGCCACCCCCTTTGATGAGTCTGTGTTAAAGAACTCACGCTTGGGTGAACAGCTGGGCCACTGAGAGATGGCTGAGGCCTGCTCTGGAGTCCCAGGCCACAGTATGCTCCACTCTGGACTTCAGTTCCAGAGACAGAGAGGTCAGAGGCAGGGCATGGGAAAAGGATCACCCCCCAGGCTTGTTTTGTCCGCAGAACAGAAGTGCACTGGGGTCCCTAGAAACGCTATGGGTGGGAAGGAAGTTAAGACCAAAGAGCTGGAAATCGCATCTACTAAATGAGGGGAATTTTCCAACTAAAACAATTAGGCAAGGACATCAGTGCCCTGGGAAGATTTTCCTTCAGCTCACACACATTCGCCTCCTCCTCCCTCCTCCTGTGCCTCCTTGGGGCTGACCCAGCAGCTAAAGCACCCTTGACCAACAGTGTCCTTCAGCCCTGGGCAAGGGGCAGGACCTTTACCTCTGCTCTGAGCCAACTGCCCCTCGGAGCCCAACAAGATCCTCAACTCACTTACCTGAAGCCAGCCAGCCTGTATTCGACAGGAAACTGCTTGGAACAATGAAGTTAAGTGTGTCACTTTCCTGTCAAACACAGGATGGGTGGCCTCGGGGGTGATGAGAAGCTCCATCCCCAGAAGTACCCGGAAGAGGCTGATGATCACTTGAACAGGACACTGGGAACATGATTCCGAACTGACATGTGGCATTATTGATTCAGTCACTCATGCTTCAATCCAACAATGAGTTATTATCGAGCTGCACCGGCGTACAAAGCAGGCCTGACCCCTGCCCTCGGGGAGTTTACAGGACAGGCATGACAACAGGGGCAGACAGGCACGTGTAATTACACATTGTGATACGCGCTGCAAAGGCAAGAATAGGGGTCATGAGGTATAATAACAGGGAGAATAAAGAGCTTTGAGCAGGGGTTCAAATCGTGTTTTAAAACAGTTCACTGTGGTTGCCACGAGGAGACTGGGCTGGGAAAGCAGGGCAAGTGTGGAGGTAGAGGCCAATTAGGAAGCCACTCGTCAGCCCAGGGAGAGAGCAAGTGGCTTGAGCCACGGTGCGGGTGGTAGCAGCAGGCGATGTGATCCCAGTGCATGCATATTCTAGACATGGAAGCAACAGGACTTGGCGACTAGAGAGGTGAGGGCTTGGGAGGCAAGAAAAAGGGAGATGACTCCCAAGTCCGGGACTAGACCTGATCACCTGAAATTC
>CM052437.1:113192289-113231393 GCA_028533085.1 Varecia variegata | reverse complement strand
TGAGCACCATATGAACATGTGCTATCAGTATTACGAACACTACTTTGAAGAAAGTCTAACTGATGTATTTATTCACCCATTCCATCATTCATTCATTCAACAAGTATTGCTAGAGTACTCATTACTGGTACTCAAAGATAAATCAGACACCAATTCTTCTCTCAAGAAGCTTAGACTAACAGAGATTAAGACATGCAGGATTTTACACGTTCATTCCCAATCTGAAGAACAATTTGAATTAATAACAGCAAATTTTATTATTGGAATATATACATCACCACAAAAATAACCTTCAAAAATTTTTTCCTTATAAAATCAAAGTCATGTATTTATCTTGCTTCATATATATAATTCTTCCTTTTTATATACTTGTCTTTAAATGATATATTTTACTTCATATATGTTTTAAACATTTATGTGTACATATATATGTATACAAATAATCTTGCTTTGCTTTTATAATAAAAAGCAAAAGTGTTTGAAAATGACATCAACACTAGAGAATCAGGCATTATATAAAACCAACTGTATACCCAGCCACATAAGTGATGATATGGTGTCGTCAGTGATAAGAGCAGAGTCTGAAACAAGACCACCTAAGTTTAAATTTCTGCTCTTCTACTTACTTAGTGGTGTGACCTTGTGCAAGTGAAGCCTCTTTGTGCCTCAGTTTCCCTTTCCATAAAATGGGACTATAATAACACCTCATAGAGTTGTGGGGCTTAAATAAGTTAATAAACATACAGTACTTAGAATAGTAAGAACTTCAAAAGTATTAGTTATTATTTATCCTGCAGAAGTGTTCTACCCAAGTTTGAGTACTTATTTATTTTGTGCCTACTTATTTTTAAGACAAACTTATCATTCAGGTAACTTTATTAAAACCTGGAATATGCATCATTAGCAAAGGGAAATGTTGGCTTCTACTCTAGATCAGTTGGCAGGCGTTTCTCCTTAAATGAGACAGGCTCCTATGAAATGTTAACTTCAGGGTGTTGCAAATTTTTACTCTGCAGCTGGAACCTGCCACTAGAGGGCGCCAACAACTAGTTGCTGACAAAGTTACGCAAAGGTGAACATCAGGAAAGGCAGAAACAGGTCAATTTAACCAGAATTACTTCTGGATCTACGTCAACCATAAGTAAGAAAAGCCAAAAATGTTTTCCTGTCTGAGGCAGGATATTTTTCTTTACATGTAAAAGTCCAATTTCAGCAATGTAGGACCCCAAGGCTTGAAGAACTTTTTGATTTAAATGACTAATAACTGAGTTGTGAGTCACATATTCCGTAACTTTTCTAAGAGTCGTATTGCCATCTGATTTTAGAGCTTGTTGAAGATCTCTTTTATTTACTCACCATTGGTGGGCTTGTACACAAACCAGGGAGAGTTAGTGTGTTCAAGCTTCACCTCCTCCCAAATGTGTGGAAGCTCTGTTCCCAGAGCACACAGTGAGGTATTCCCTCTGAATTACCATCCACGTGACTCCATATTACTCAGGGTTACATAAAAACATCCTCAAGTGTGCATTTTATTTGTATATAAAACTTGCATATTCAGAGGAGTTGCTTTTTAAATCTATGTCTTCATTATATTAATAACATTGTAGTTACTCATTTACAGCCTGCTTTGTAATAAATTATACTTTGTAATTTCTCAGTCTCTACTTTTTATTAATTAATTTGAAACCAATTTCAAAAAAAGTTTTATTCCTTTGTGCACAGGCCAGTATTTTCCCCTTTTTTGGCAGCTCTGTGATAATATTTTAAATCAATTTATCTTTTATTATCCACACAGTATTGTTTGCCATCTTAAAAAGTTAACTATTATTTAATGACATGCTGAATTCCGTGTATTGTTCAGGAAATAATTTGAGGAAAATGTAACTATTATACACCTGAATGGCATAGAAATTTAGACATTGCTGTACAAAATTTGTGCTAGTTCATTCTAGGTAAGAACTAAAGAACCTAACAATGGTTTGCTAGGTATGTTATCTGGTCCCATTTCCTCTGTGATTTCATCTCCTGCCTCACACTACCTTGTTCATTCTACCTGGACCTCACACAAATCCTTGAACACGTCAGGCATATCATCACCTTGGGGCTTCCGCACTGACTGAGGCTTCTCCCTTTATAGCTCTTTCTCCAGATATTACTTCCCACCTCAAATAGCACCTCTCAGTGAGCTCTCCCCTGACCACCTTATATGTGAGAAACATCTCCAGCATCCCTGACCCCCAACCCCTGGTATGTTTTCGCATAGCACTTACCACTTTTAATATACCGCATAATTTCTCTTACTTTTTATGTGTTGTCTGTTTCCCCCTCCTGGAAGGTAACTCCACAAGAGCAAGGATTTTGGTCTGCTTTATTCTATTAATGCATCACCAGGGCCTAGAACAGTGCCTGTCACATAACAGGTACTCAATAAATTTTTTTGAAAACTACTGGAGAGGTACCAATAATACAAAACTTTCCTGAGTCATTCTTTCATTGTTTATTTTATGAGTATTGCACCTATCATCTCACTTGCAATTTTAGCTAAAACTGAGGTTCATGCTAATCATTAACCTTGAATGGTGCTCAGAGTTTGAAACAAAGAATAACTAAAAGCTTAAGCCTCAAACTGTCCCTTTTCTGTTGTGATTATAGATAACATCTTCTGGAAAAAATCCCTCACATGGAGCCTGAGGATCCCCCCATCAGTCAGCCCTAAGCAGTGCCCAAGACCTTCTCCCCAGACACAGGCTATATGTCTGCAGTGGGAAGGAAGGCAGGGAGGGGTTGCAAAATCCCGGTCAGTCTAAAAATCATGTTCATTTCCTCTTTGCGTCTCTATAATAGAATCAAGAAAAGCCTGCTCCCTAGTATCCCAAATCAAGTAAGCGGGTGGCAACTGTTTGTCACCATGGCCCCCAATTTCTTCCCTGAGGAGAGTAATAAAAAGAATCAGATGACACCAAAAGCACAAACCATAAGAGAATAAAAGTGATAAATTAGACTTCATTAAAATTAAAAACATTTGCTCTTCAAAAGACACCATTAAGAAAAAGAAAAGTCGGCCGGGCGCGGTGGCTCACGCCTGTAATCCCAGTACTTTGGGAGGCCGAGGCAGGTGGATCGCTTGAGGTCAGGAGTTCAAGACCAGCCTGAGCAAGAGCGAGACCCCGTCTCTACTAAAAAAAAAGAAAGAAATTATCTGGCCAACTAAAAATACATATAGAAAAAAAAATTAACCAGGCATGGTGGCGCATGCCTGTAGTCCCAGCTACTCGGGAGGCTGAGGCAGTAGGATCGCTTAAGCCCAGGAGTTTGAGGTTGCTGTGAGCTAGGCTGACGCCACGGCACTCACTCTAGTCCGGGCAACAGAGTGAGACTCTGTCTCGGAAAAAAAAAAAAAGAAAAAGAAAAGTCAAGTCACCGCCTGGAAGAAAATATTTGCAAAATATAACTGAAATGACTTGTATCCAGAACATATATTTCAAAAAGCCTTACAACTCAATAAGACAAACAACCCAATTTATAAAGATAAGTGGGCAGAAGATTTAAATAGACACTTCACCAAAGAAAATATATGGATAGCAAATAAGTGCATGAAAAGATGTTTGATATTATTAGTCATTAAGAAAATGCAAATCAAAACCACGAGATAACACCCCACCCCAAGCAGAATGGCTATAATTAAAAAGACAGATAATAACAAGTGTTGCTGAGGATCTGAAGAAACCCTCACACATTGCTAGTGGAAATGTAAAATGGTACATCCACTTTGGAAAACAGTTTGTATTTTCTTAACAAGTTAAACACACACTTACCATGCGGTCTAGCAATTACATTCCTAGGTATCCCAAGAAGAATAGAAATATATATCCATATGAAGACTCTCATAAGCAAATGTTTATAATGGCCAAAAACTAGAAACAACCTAGATGTCCATCACCTGGTAAATGTATAAACAAAATGATGTGTCATCCATGGAACCAGGGCCAGCTTCATGGACATGCAACCAGCACAGTTGTACATGACCCCACACTCAGAAGCACAATGCACTTAGGGTTTAATGCTCTATAGTTATCATCTTGAAATTCTTTTTTTTTTTTTTTTTTTGAGACAGAGTCTCACTTTGTTGCCCGGGCTAGTGTGAGTGCCATGGCGTCAGCCTAGCTCACAGCAACCTCAAACTCCTGGGCTCAAGCGATCCTACTGCCTCAGCCTCCGGAGTAGCTGGGACTACAGGCACGTGCCACCAGGCCCAGCTAAATTTTTCTATATATATATATATTTTTTTTTTAGTTGGTCAGATAATTTCTTTCTATTTTTAGTAGAGACGGGGTCTCGCTCTTGCTCAGGCTGGTCTTGAACTCCTGACCTTGAGCGATCCACCCGCCTCGGCCTCCCACAGTGCTAGGATTACAGGCGTGAGCCACCGCGCCCGGCCCATCTTGAAATTCTTTATAAATTTATCTTTGAATTTGTGTTTTCTAAGTGAAATCTAATAGGACATGCACCAGACTATGCATCCTGCACAACCCTGCAGGAAGGTTGCATTACCCCTGGGAGTCGCTTGTCCACCCTAGGTTGGGGCAGTGGGCCCATGAGGAAGGAAGGAAAATACCTAGTTTGACTTCCCTGCCCCCAGCCAAGCCACACCGTGTTCTCCAGTGGCTGATGAGAAAGGTAACCAAGCAGGACATGAGTGCATGGCAAGTCATGGGCCCACATGTGTTTGTGAGGGTCCACTCTCACCTTCAGAGTATCACTGTGCCTGAAGGGAAGACAACACTAAACAGCAAATAAAAAGCACCATGATGGGCTGGGAAGAACTGTAGAAGAAAGGAAAAAGCTTTATATTTTAGTAACTTTAATGGTACTTTTTTCCTGCCCCCCCCTTTTTTTTTTTGAGACAGAGTCTCACTCTGTCACCCAGGCTAGAATGCAGTGGCGTCATCATAGCTCACTGCAACTCAAACTCCTGGGCTCAGGCAATCTTCCTAAAACTATACTAAAACTAGAATGTGGTGATGGTTTAAATGTATAAATGCACTAAAATAAATTGAGCTGTACACTAAAGATGAGTAAATTTTATGGTTATGAATTATACCTCAATAAAATTGTTTTTAAAAGAATCAGAAGTCCTCACCCTTAATCCCCACAACCCACCCATGCATCTAGCCTGGTCAGACCAGCAGACACCCAGCTGCACAGCATAGGGAACCCCTTGGTCTACAGCCAAGGGAACACAATTTGCCATAAGGCTGAGAATATCTTGGGCAATTGAAGGAACCCCCTTCTGCTGAGGCATGCAGCTAATATTCAGGTAGTACATGGTACTGAATTTTTTGAGCAATCAAGGAAGAGTGGAACCATATTGGCCAGTTTCTGTCTTTATGGACCCTGCAGTTTCTGTGTTATTGGAATAAGAAAGAACCAAAAACAATCTTACTGTGCCAGGCAGAATTCTAAGACAGCCTCCGTGGATCGTGTCCCCTGGTGGTCATACTCTGTATAATCCCCTCCCCTTGCTTGAGTGTGGGTGAGGCCTGTAACTTGCTTCTAGCCAGTAGAATATGACAAAGATAAAGGTATTTTACAGATGTTATTAAGGTCCCAAATCAGTTGATTTTGAGTTCATCAAAAGGGAGATTGTTGTGGGGACTGTATCAGGTGAGAGCCCTCCCTGAAGTCAGGGATTCTTCTTGCTGGTTTGATGAAGTAAGCCACCACATTGAGGTGGCCCACATGAAAAGGAACTGTGGGTGGCCTCTGTGCTCTGAGGGCAGTCTTCAACTGAGAGCCAGCAAAAAGCTGGAGTCCTCACTCATCTGCAAGGAAATGAAATCTGCCAATAATCTGGATGAACTTGGAAAGAGAGTCTTCCTCAGATAAGAACGCAGTTGTGAACCAAAATAAAATCCTAAGCCCCCTGATGACTGAACAGACTCCCTCTTAGCCAAGGGGACTGCAGAGAAACCTTAAAACTGAGTCCCAGCCATGACTGGATGGGAAGTCAAACACCCCTCATTATACCCCCTCCCTTGCTAAAGGCCATCAGGCATTTTTCCTTAATGGTTAAACAGAAACCAATCTCATGATCTACTCTTCCCTACTGGCAGTTTCGACACTACAGCTAACCAACATTCTTTCCTGATAAGAGACCACCAACCACGGAGTGGTTTTAACCAGTCCACAGAGCTTACGCAGAGAGGGTTTTCACGTCCTCTCCTTCACCTTTTGACAGACACTAGAAGGCCACCATTTTCCATACATGGGCCCCCATAAAAGGGCATAAAGCTCAATTATGCATGCACATGTTTCTCCTTTAATAAATACTCGTGACTCCTTATAAGCCTGTTAAATATGTATATTTGGCCACCCTAATCAGCATAAATTCCTGTTCCCATTGTCCCTCCTTTGAAGCATGCGTTTCTGGCTTCTACCCAAGCTCTACTTCCCAGCCTGTTGGAATGACCATCTCCAAGCTACAACTCTTTATGAGAAATAAAGCTCTCTCCTTTCCAAATTATGAACCTCATCATTTCTTCAGTTAACACAGTCCAGCCAACACTTTGCAGCCTCATGAGACCCTTAGCAGGGGACCCAGCTAAGCTGTGTCAACCTCCTGCCCCACAGAAACTATGAGATAATAACTGAATGTTGTTTTAAACCACTGTGCTTGTGATAATTTGTTATATAACAAAAGGAAACTATACAGTCACCATACAAAGGAAGCATCCTTACCTTTGTCCAACTCTAAGATTGTTACACCTAATTAAGGTCACCAAGCGGCTGTGCTCATGGGAGCAGACTAGAAGTGTGGCAACCATTGTTTACCAAAGTAAAAATCAAAATCCTGGGTCTGATAACTGTAAATGAATTTATAGAGGAAACGGGACTGTGCTTGAAATCAATTTTAGCCTGTAAACATTAGAATGGGTGGTGGCCATACTTAAAGATAGAAAGGTATGTAACAGAACAGCACTTGGCATATAACAGGTATTGGTGTACCGTACAATAGTACAATAAATATTAGTTTACTCTTTATCCACATGAAGACTCTTCCTCTCTTCCTAAATCAAAATACAAATGTGCACTTTAACAGTGGCCTTCTAGAGACAATAGGTCCAACTTCATTTCTTATCTGGGGTAGGAGGACTCCCTAGTTGGCCAGCAAAGGCTGTATCTTAAGCCTGAAGCTCTTATTACATGTTCTCCCTTCTGCACCATCGAGCGGGCCCTGTTATACCTAGGTCAGCTCACCCATACTGGCCATCTCTGATTAAAGAGCAATAATTGACCAAGAGCTCCAAGTTGTCACTTAAACCTATGACAAGCAAATATTCTAAATCATCTTCTGCACAAAGCACTGGCTCCTTGAAGCAGGTGGTCTAACAGAACCACGAGGGGGCGTCAGATCATCAAAGAAACAATCAATCGGCTGTTAAAGGGGGACTACTTGAAATTCACTCCCCAACACCAGGGACTTGGAAAGTCCCTCTCTAGAGGTAGCCCTCACAGCCGCCTTTGGCCTCCTGGGAGTTCTGTAGGATACCACAGAAGGTTCACGGACGGGGCCAGATGTTATTCAGTTCAGTTTAGTTCATCCCTGTTGAGCTCCGTAGCGCCCCAAGCCCGAGCTGCGGCAGTGCGCGCGTACCTGGATGAGTCTGGTCCCTCCCTGCTCCTAAGAACCTCAGGCCAGGGGGCGCAGAACGTTGCCCTGGACAAATGTGCTTGCCCCCACACGGTCAGAGACGACGACGCGAGGAGGGAAGGGACTGCGGAGCGGGAGAGGAAGCGGGTCTGGCTCTGGTTCTGCCTCTTTGGTCCCAAAGAGGAGATCCACAATTACATTCACTTGAAAATGTGTGGGCTAAAGCTAATTTTGCACTCTCTGGAGAAGTGTTTTTCTATCTTTTTTCAAAACACATCTTCTTCAAAAGGAAATTACGGATGAACATTTTCCCCAGTTAACAAAGGTCATTCATGAGCAGGATTATATATGTGAATCATTTGAAGAATAGACAGCTATTATAGACCCATTAATTGGAAAATACAATGAAAAGTTCACTGACTTTGAGATCATGACATCACTCAAATTAGCATTTCAGCCTCACCTAGTTGATATCACCAAGAAGCCTAAAGAACTACAGATGGAATTGATTGAGCTCTCAGAGATGACATTTTAAAGTCATTATTTGATGCTAACAAAGATCCAATTGAAATATGGAAAAATGCAGTAGAACACCCATGCCTTCAGCAACATGCCCAAAAAATGTTTTCTTGGTTTTCAACCACTTATTGCTGCAAATCTACATTCTCCTACCTAACCCAAATCAAGACACCCTTAAGGTTACAATTGACTGATACCCATCTAGAGGATCAACTGAAACTGCAGACCTCCATGCTGCAACCAAATACTCAAATGCTTTCCCACAAAAAGCAGACACAACAAGGTCACTAAAAGGTTAGTTAACTTTAAAATTAACAAACAGTTTTCATTTTTTGAAATTATTAAGTACATAGTTGTTAGATTTTTACAAAATAATGTACATTTTTAAGTATATCTAACTGAAGTTTGTCGGATGTGGCCTTATTTGATTACAGCTAAATTAATGTGGTCTTCCACCATGAAAAGATTCCCCATCCCTGATGTAGAATCTCATTGGGATGGGCACATTCTAGGATTATATTCGTAAATCATCATGAAAACTGTAGAAATGTCTCCAGCTCCTCTTGCCACAACTGAACTACCATGAACAAACAGTTTGCTGAGAATCCTTTTGAAGGGAAACATCAGCCTCCTTGCTCTATGAACTAGCTGATGACTTGTTAATTTACTTTATTTAATATGCCATGGTTACCTAATTACCTACTTCCACTATTCTAGCCCTGATTTTTCAGATTTATATTGAATCAATTGCATCTACTTTTCATATATAAAACTTGTTTACCTTACAAATGAACTATGAATAAGCATATTCCAGGCTCATTTCCATACCTGAGAGAGAGAAATTCAGCCCTATATTTGAAAAGGGCGAGTGCAGCAGATGCTCACAGGATGGAGAGTCCTAGAGGGGACTTGCTCAATGAATGCCACTTATCTTTTGCCAAGATCTACACACACCACATATCATTCTGAGGATATCATTTGTATATAAAAACCGTAGGTGACTGCGCTGTGGCTCAATAGTGTGTTAGTCAAAGAAAATGTAAAATAAAATCCATTTGAATTTAAATTTGAGCCATCTTTTAAAAATATGTTTTATCTACTTTCTGTTGTCTGCTCTGGAGACTTGCTTCAAAATGGAAACATTTTAAGAGGAAAACCAACCTGATGGACTTGAAGGAACTAAAGTGTTGGGCAAGGCCTAGAAAGGGGGTATTCAAATAGAATTAGGTGGATAATACTGGGTGCTTGAAATCAGCAGATCCTTCAGAATCACTCTAACCAGCTGCCTGTTCCCTCTTCCTCCGTGGACAGCACTTTCAAGTTCTGACACCAGCATTTCTTTATCTATAGCGCCATCTGGTGATTACATGCCTTCACTGCCATAACACGTAGCTCACTGGAGCCTGCAACCCATTACTGGTTCCCCCCACCCCATGCTACAAGGTTGACAGAAGGTTGGCATTTGTCCGGGCTTTGGATTCTGCTCAGTGGGGAGGTTACACGTCTTTAGGCCCAAGATGTCAGAAGTGCTCAGCTCTATATGGGGCCTCAGTGTTCATGAGGTTGTGTTTTATGTCTAATTTGCAATTTTAAAGTTTTGTGATTTGCATAAAGACACTTATATGGGGCAGACAGTGGCCCCAGCAGGCGTACGCTGACTTTATGCTCTTGACCAAAGAGCTGCACTGTGTCCCTAAGAGAAAGTTCACAGCACAGCTCCTGTTTAATCTCATCTTCTCCTATGTTTTGCTTTCTTTTTTCCTCCTTCCCTTCCCATGCAGCATCTGTCCACTGTCGAAGTCTGTCCATTATAGGTCCACGGCCTGACAAACATCCCCAAACCACAGCAAGGGTCTGCCCATGCCCTTCAAACACAACAGTATCTTTCCTTCTACAATCCCAACAGGCATGTTTGTCCTTTGAAACTTAATGTTGACTTTAAATGCCAGAAAGAGCGGTAATCAGAAAGAAACAATTCTAAATATGCTGAGTAGCAGCATAATATAACTGTACAATATAACTGGATTCCAGTCGCAGCTCCCATCAGCAGTGTCTTCATTAGCAAGAGGAGCTGATAATAGAGACCACTCCTCCTTCACGGTGTTGGGTGAGGATCAGATCAGGAAATGCTGAGCTCTATAAAGAGACTAGACTGCAGTGGGGGTGAGGGTGAGGGGTGGAATGTGGGGCAGAGACTGGCTTCAGCCTGCATGGATGACCCTGCACCCCCAGACCGAGGGGGAGAATCGGGCACATAAGCACAGCCAACAGTCATTGAGCATTACTGGGTGCAGGGAACTCTATGAGTGAGAACTATTATCATCCCCATTTTATAGATGAGGAAATTGAGACACAGGGAAGTTAAGTAATTTGCTCAGGATCATACGGTCGGTAAGTAGCAAAGTGGGGATTTAGATCCAGTGCATCTTATCTCCCTTTCCTGCTTTATTCTTCTCCATAGCACATCTCATCATCTAACGTGTGTGTGTGTGAGTGTGTGTGTGTGTGTGTGTGTGTGTATTAACAAACAGTCTCTCCTTGACCAAACTTTACTCAGTCTTCTCTGAGCCCTTTTCTCAACCAGGCCTTGACCTTGGCTCCTGTCCTTGCTGGACCTGTATCAAATCCTGCTAGATCGGTTTAGAGAGAATCTCCACCCTTGGTATCTGATCACCCGTGATATCGTATCAAATTCCCCATCTCCGCTTTGACGTGTGAGCCCTGGCCTGACTTCAGCAAGAATCCTGCTAAGTCAGTTTAGCAAGAATCTCTCTGCCCTTGATGTCTCCACTTAGTAATTTTTCATCCACCAACCAACCCTGCTCTTTGGTCATTAAAAAATCCCCATTTTCTCACAGTATGTTCAGAATTGAGCCTAGTTCAATACTGAGGTCTCTTTTCCCCTATTGCAATAATTTCTGAATAAAATCTGTTTTTACCACTTTACTGTCTTGACTCTGGTTCTCTTTAGCTGTATGCATGTTTATGTTATACGTGGACATATGTATATTATTTATTATTGACTATCTCTCTCTCACTAAAACGTAAATCCATGAAGGCAGGAACTTTTGTCTGCTTTGTAGCCTCTATGTCTCCAATGCCTACAACAGCGCCTAGCTCATAGGAAGTGCTCAGTTAACATTTACTGAATAAACAAATGAATGAATGTATGCATGCATAAAATCTAGCTCCAAAGTTTGCACTCTTAACTGCTATGTTTTCCTGCCTTTCTGTGAATGGCTATTCTTTTTACACTATTTAAATGTAAACTGTATAAATGTAAGAGGTTATTATGAAATGTCTTACTTTTTGCCCAAATCACTGTGTTCCTTCTACTCCATTCAGCTCAATTTCCTCACTGTTCCCAACAGAACTGTATCATTCTCATTGAAGAGCCTTTGCTCATGCAGTCCCCTCCACCTGGAATGCTTTCCTTCCTCCCCAGCACCCATCCAATTCCTATCCATCCTTCCAGGTCAACTCAAACCCCACCCTCTCCAGGAAGTCTTCTCCAATGTGCCAGCCCACGCACATCCATCTCTCCTCCAAATTCTCCTACATTTACAGATAGACTTAGTTTGAATTTAATTGTTTTAAATCAAGCTGGGTCCCCATACTTGATTGCAAATTCCTGGGAAAACAAGGACGATGTCTTCTCTGGCTCTGAACTCCAGCAATAATCAGCCCTCACTCAATGCCCAGTGACCCTCACTGACAGGGCAGAGGTGGACTGCTCAGCTCCCTCTCCAGCCCTGGGACATGGGGGCTGACCAATCTGGAATGAAGAGAAACAACTAACGAGGCATCTATGCTTACCACTAAATGTTAATTGTCTTTATGATCTATAAAGTGGGAACAGAATATGGTTAATAAGACAAGAGACCCAAAGCAAGCTCTCTGCTCCTATGTGTTGTTATGGTTACCATTATCAACAATGGCAATGAAAGATGTCCAGTGGTTTTGAGAGAACAAAACGCAACTAAATGCAGTATCACTTTCTCCATCTCTGCCTCAAATGCTGAGGTCTTTCTCATTCTGCAAACAAGTGTGATCTGACCTGACTCCAAAAGGAAGTGGTAGGGCGTGTCCAGCACTGCTCTGATTCTTGTCCATTCAGATGTTGGGAAATCAAAGCTTTGGAGGAGCTTCATGGGGGTGCAACATGTGCAATGGCCCAGGGCTCCACCCTCAGAAAGGTTTAATGCTGTATGGTCCCCATTCTGAAACACTTACTAATTTTCAAAAAGGGGCCCTGCATTTTCAGTGTGCACTGGGGCGGGCAAATTATGTACCCGGTCCTGAGGAAACCCTTCAGGAGATACAAAGGCACATTTGCTTCTGCTCTCTGAGGATGTAAAATTTCCTTTCTGAACTCAGAGGCTTGGGATTGGAAAATATGAAGGCAGAGACAACAGAAACCCATAGGGTGACCTAATAACAACAGCAGCAGCAAGCACTAAGTGAGCACTTACTATATACTAGGTGTGACTGAAGAGCTTTACAGGTGTTAATCCACTTAATCTTAAAAACAATCCTAGGAGGGAGGCATTAGTTTTACCTCATGTTACAGATACGGAGAAAAGGGGGGATGGGGAAAAACAGAAAGGGATTTATTTAACCCAGCAACTATTAAGTGTCCGACACTGTGTTGGGCACCTTCACACCCGGTGCCTCATTTTAATACTCACAGCTTTGTGCAGATGGGGAAATGGGGGTGAAGTTGACTGCGTAGGTTCTCAGAGGCGGCAGGAGCCGAACCAGGTACGCGGTCGGGTTTTGCCTCCGGGTCCTACGCGCAGCCGCTCACAGCGAGTGCGAAGGCGGGAAGACGAGATGCGCCCACGTCACACGTGCGTGCGGCGTGCACAGCGCTACGTCTGCGCCCCTCACGCCCTTGGCCCTGCCACCCTGGGGGAACCTGTATTCTCTCCCTCCTTCTTGGACGTCCGCCTCAGGTGCCCCTGGGTGACGCCTCCTCTGTGTCGCCCGGCAGAAGTGCCTCCGCCCTCTCCTCGCACTTTGCTCGGTCCTCTCACAGCGCGTCGTGGTCATTTCCTCACCGACGCGTCTCCCTCCCGAGCAGCCGTCTCTCCGCCTGGCATCGTACAGGTACTAAGAAATTTTCACTGGATGAAAACTTACATGTCTACTCTATTCCCCAAAACCTAGAAAGAGGTCAAAGATGGATTCCTTTAGTCTTTCATTCAACAGTGTCTGCTCTGTGCCAGACTCTGGAGTTACAAAGGGGGATAAATGTTGGCCGTGCCATGGAGATTGGCAGGTTAACACGTGATAACATGTGTGTATGGGGTCTGAGTGTGTATGGGGTATGTGGGGGGGGAGTGTGGTGCGTGTGTATATGTGTGGTATGTGTGTGGTGCTGTGGGGGGCGTGTGTGTGTGTGTGTGGGTGGGTGGTGTTGTGGATGATGCGGCAGGTGTGTGTGGTCTGTGTGTATGGTGTATGTCTGTGTCTATGGGGAAGGTGTGGTGTGGTGTATAGTGTGTGATGTGTGTGTGATGTGTGTCAGTATAGTGTGTGTCTATGTCTATGGAGGAGGTGTGGTGTGGTGTGGTGTATACGTGGTCTATGTGTGTCTGTGTGGTATGTATCTGTGTCTATGGGAAAGGTGTGGTGTGGTGTATGGTGTGTGATGTGATGTGTGTCAGTGTAGTGTGTGTCTATGTCTATGGAGGAGATGTGGTGTGGTGTGTATATGTGGTGGTACGTGGTCTATGTGAGTCTGGTATGTATCTGTGTCTGTGGGGAAGGTGTGGTGTGGTGTATGGTGTGTAGTGTGGTGTATGGTGTGTGGTGTGTGTATGTGTGGTCTGTGTGTGTCTGTATGGTGTATGTCTGTGTCTATGGGGGAGATGTGTGGTGTGTATATATGGTGTGTATATATGGCGTGTGTGTGGTCTATGTGTGTCTGTGTGGTATGTGTCTGTGTCTATGGGGAAGGTATGGTGTGTGGTGTGTCTGTGTATGGTCTGTACGTGTCTGTGTCTATGGGGGAGTTGTGATGTGGTGTGTGTGGTGTGTGTGTGTATGGTGTGTGTCTGTGTCTATGGGGAAGGTGTGGTGTGGTATATGGTGTGTGGTGTGTCTGTGTATGGTGTGTACGTGTCTGTGTCTATGGAGAAGGTGTGGTATAGTGTATGGTTTGTGGTGTGTGTATATGTGGTGTGTGTAGTGTGTGTGTCTTGTGTGTGTCTGTGTCTACGGGGGAGTTGTGGTGTGTTGTGCATATGTGGTGTGTGTGGTGTGTGTGTGTATATGGTGTGTGTCTGTGTCTATGGGGAAGGTGTGCTGTCGGGGGTGTAAGAGAGATGGGGGAAACCCTGAATAGCTTTCTTCGCAGGGTGTCCTCAGGGACAGTGTTCTGCATCCTACTCTGTTAGAAATGTCAGTCTGTACCCTTGTGCACCTCCTTCGAGTAGGTCATATCTCAGCCCTGTCTCTCCAAATGGCTTTGGTCACCTACTTCAGAATTTCAGTCACCAAGAGGAAGATATTCCCAGTATTTTCTCCTTCACTTTGGTCTCTCCACATCTGAATTCTGCCAGATGTTCTAGGCCACACAGTTAATAATAGAGTTAGTTCACCCTAAAAGGAGGGGACACACAACACAGATGTTCAGCATGGGTGGTTTCACAGGCAAAAGCCCAAATCCCAACACAAAGCTGTAATCACCTGCCTGGGCGCTAAGCACCTCTTACTCAACCTCCTCTCCTGCCCTTTCCCAAAGCAGACAAGGAGCAGATATTGAGATATTGAGGTGAGTAATCACCCTAAACTAAAAGCAGCCCAGAGTGTCTCCTAATTTGGTGATGTAGCATCCCCAGAACTCCTCTGAGCAGACGTGCTAAACCCCAAAGGTGATAGATGGGCTCAATGCAAAAGCAAGTGGGTTGTGGCCAGGTGGTCCCTGGCAGGCAGGGAAGGCCTAAATGCATGTGACCTTTATGGTGGATCATTCTGTCTATTCCAGAAGAGAAGATGCTCAGGGAGGGAGGAAAAGGAGGAAGGCAATCATGAAACAAACTGACATGGGCAAACACATAACAATAGCTAACATGTGCATAGCATTTACTATGTGCCAGGCACCATTCAACTTTCCGTATAAGGCCAAGTGTTGTGGCTCATGCCTATAATCCTATCACTATGGGAGGCCAAGGCAGGAGGATCACTTGAGGTCATGAGTTCGAGACCAGCCTGAGCAAGAGCGAGACCCTGTCTCTGCCAAAAATAGAAAAAATTAGCTTCTACCAAAAATAGAAAAAATTAGCCAGGTGCGGTGGCATGTGCCTGTAGTCCCAGCTACTTGGGAGGCTGAGGCAGGAGGAGCCCTTGAGCCCAGGAGTGTGAGGTTGTGGTGAGCTGTGATGGTGCCACTGCACTCTACCCAGGGCGACAGAGTGAGACTCTGTCTCAAAAAAAAAAAAAAAAAAAAAACTTTCTGTATAAATATAAAGACCATGTAATTTATTGTCTAAGCCAGGAACACTTTGGAGAATGCAAGGGGACATCACTATTTTGTACCATTGGGACGAGGAGCATAACCAAGGAACACCTTGGAACACACCAGAATGTATGGCCATTATGTATAAGTTTAAGTCATTTAACCCCATGAAATAAGTTTTATTATTAACCCCATTTTCCAGATAAGGAAACAGTCTCAGAGAAGCTAAAATAACTTGCCAAAGGTTACCGAACAAGGAACTGGCAGAGCTGGGATTCCAAGCCAGTACATTTCCACCATGCTCCTCCGTTGCCTTCCACAAAGCCCTGTCTTAAAAAATCCAGAATATTTGCTAGAATACCAAAGATCCTAGACTGTGAAGGGAAACCTACACTAATCTGAACTAGTTGTAAAGTCAGGCCGAATCTCGGAACATGTTTAAAGAAATGAACTCTGACTACTTTCCACGCTTACAGGAAGATTGCCAAGCAGTGTATTTAAGGCTCTCTCCTCTTTTAACAAATAGATCAAAAGGATACATAAGTGGCACATCAATTTTAATTAAATGGCACTTCTAAGATGATTAAAATGCTTTATTAAATAGGTTAAACATCACAAAAACACATGCTTGTACTTCCATTATTGGCCAACTCTGTTCACAATTAGCTGCTGCTTAAAAGTTGCTGATGACAAGATCAGCACATCCCTGCTAAAAACCTCTTAAAACTAACAGTGCTTGTGATAACAGACAACATTTACTGATCCCTTATTATGTCCCAGGATTTGCTCTATGTGCTTTACATGTATTAACTCAGTTATTCCTCATTATAACCCTACTGACAACATGCTAATATCATTCCCATATTATAAATGAGGAAACCGAGGCACAAAGAGGGTTAGTAACTTACTGAAGGTCATATGGCTTATATATATATAATTTGTTTGTAGAGACAGGATATCACCATGTTACCCAGGCTAGTCTTGAACTCCTGACCTCAAGCAATCCTCCTGCCTTGGCCTCCCAAAAAGCTGGGATTATAGGCATGAGCCACTATGCCTGGCCATACAGCTTGTAAGTGACATCAGGGATTCAGCATCTGAATTCTCAAAGCTATACCCTCTTGAACTTGGCCCACAGACACTGTGAGCTGCTACCCGCCTCCCCAGTCTCATCTCTATCACAAAGGGTGCCCCCTGCACCCCCCTCAGTCTCTACATTGCACCCCACAGACCTTACCTCACGTCACCCTCACTGTGCTCCTTCCAGTCTCTGGCTCTTTGTTTATGCTGTTTCCTCTGCCTTAAACACTGTCCTCTACCCCTCTTCCCCTACCCCCAAAAATAGCTCTTGATTTTGCTCACCCAACTCCTATGCATCCTTCTGACCTCCACTCAATATCACTTCCTCAGAGAAATCTTCCCAGATTCCCCAGCATGAGTTCCCCTGTTATATGCCCACAAAGCAACCAACAGTTTCCTTCAGAGCACTTCTCAACTTGTGAATAATCACAGTTTGTTTGAGTTATTATTTGATTAATGTCTATTCTCCCCCTGTATTATATATATGCTTTTGTTGTATTTCTTGCGCTTGGCAGAGTTACAGACTACATTTATTGAATGAATGATACAAATGGATGCCATGGTGGTTTAAAAAACAATGGCCACAAAATTAATAAAAACAATTTCATTTACAAATATTTAGGACAGAAAGAATAAAATATTTATGAATAAAATTTTTTTATAGACAAGGTCTCATTTTGTTGCCCAGGCTGCAGTGCAGTGGCACGATCATAGCTTACTGCAGCCTAGAACTCCTGGGCTCAAACAATTCTCCTGCCTCAGCCTCCCAAGTACCTGGGCCTACAGGTACACGCCACTGTGCCTGGGTGATTTTTTTTTACCTTTTTTTTTTTAGAGACAGGATCTCACTATGTTGCCCAGGCTGGTCTCGAATTCCTGGCCTCAAGTCATCCTCCCACCTCTACCTCCCAAAACACTGGAATGAGCCACCACATCCAGCATTTAAATTTAACAAAATATGTGCAAAACTTATACTATGTAAGCTATGATACATTGTGGAAAGACCTACATAGATGGAAAGATATTCCGTGTTCATGGACAGAAAAACAATATTACTAAGATAGTAATACTCCCCTGTCAACGCCATCTGTATCAAAATCCCAGGTGGCTTTTTTGCAGAAATTGACAGGCTGATCCTCAGTTTCATATGGTAATGCAAGGGACTCAGCCAAAACAGAAAAAGGACAAAGTTGAAAAACTGAAGACTTCCCAATTTCAAAACCTAGTACAAAGTATAATATTCAAGACAGTGCAGGACTAGCATAAGGATAGACACATAGGTAAATGGACTAGAATTGAAAGGCCAGAAATAAATCCATATGACTATGATCAACTGATTTTGACAAGGATGTCAATACAATTCAATGGGGAAAGCATAGTCTTTTCAATTAAGTGGTTCAGGGACAATTGCATCTCTACATCCGAATGAATGAAGTTGGACCTTTCCTCACAAAATTAACTCAAAACTGATCATAGACCTAAGTGTAAGAGTTGCAACTATAAAAAGTCTTAGAAGTAAGTCTGAGTAAATCTTTGTGACCTTTGGTCAGTCTCCAGGAGCAGAGGGGACAGAGGGGATTGGTGCCTAAAGGGCAAACAGAAGATAGCCAGCAAGTCCCCCCACTCCCCAAGCGTGTTATAGGGCAGTGGTTCTCAACCAGGGGCAATGCGGTTCCCCAGGGGATGTTTGGCAATGTCTGGACACAACTTGGGGGCAGCTGGGAGTGGAAGTTGCTACCAGCATCTAGTGGGTAGAGGGCAAAATTGTTGCTAAACATGCCCAGGACAGCTCCCACAACAAAGAACCCAGCCCAAAATGCCAATAGTGCCAGGTTGAGAAACCCTGCTCTAGGATGTTCCCAGGAAAGCCCTGGCCTTGGGGTCATACAACTTGGCTTCCAGCCCCTGCTCTGCTGCCAACAGCTTGATGGCCTGGGCCAGTGACCCAACTTCCCTGAGCCTCTTTCCTGTCTGTCAAATTAGGACGACTGTTGCTTTTTATGTAAGAGATGAATTCTTGAAAACACGACATCATTTAAAACCTTGAAAAATTCAAAACCAATCCTGACAGTGGCAGGTAGTTCTGTTTACTAGCTAAACTCAGGCAGCCATGTGGCAGTAGCATAAAGACTGTTTGTAAACCCATCTGCCAGCCAGCTTTGAAATCATGTGATTTTTGATGGATTTTTACCAGGAGGTCAACATTCATTTCATGCATAAAGTGAGATTTCATTAATATTTTGTATTATGCTTTTTTTCAAATTCTCATAAAATGCAATACCTCTGTACTTGCCCTGGTATGCCCACTGCGGTTGTTGGCAGGGTCAGATAAAGTCTTTAGCCACAGAGCCCTGCACCTCTAGAAGGGACGGTTGCTGCTCTGGGAGCTCCAGTATGCCAGGAACTTCTCTAGTCTTTCTCTCCCCCTGACCATCCATCTCTTTTCCATGGGGCATCCTCCATGGCAGCTAATCTGATGGACTAAATCAGCATTTGCTCCAGCTTCCTAAGTCCTTATCTCTTTGGATAAACATAAAAATATTAGGACTTCTCCTTGCCAAAGATCCTGTAAGCCATCCCCTGCCATGGGCACCCCCGCAGACCCAGATAGGAATCCCTGTGTTCTGTGCAACAGTCATTCCCTCCCTGATGTTTCCACTTTCCAGTCTAGAAAGAGAATGAAATGGAAAGGATTAGACAATAACCCCAGGACAGGCAATAACTGAGCAAAGTGGCAGCTTCCCAGAGGTGGTCCAATGAGTTACAAGTATATAAGGCTGGGTCTCTGGGAAGGAGTCCAGGAAGCCTCATCATCCTCCTTCTCTACCCCACCCCTCCCACCAAAAGCAGTGTTAATGCTTCCCTGTGTTTTCCCAAAGCACTGTGTTCATATCACCATTATAACCACAATGTATTGCAGTAGAGTAAGCCTACAACACTCATCTTATATTAATGTGCACATTAGCTATTTTAATGTGGTTTTCCTCCATCACTGCTTCTTTGGTACCCCAATTGGGAAGGACTTTTTGGTGAATCACTTTATAGTGGGTTTCTCTTGCCATTGAGAAGCATTTCATCCCTGCCCTTCCATCCTCAAATGTCCCAAGTCCTTAATAATAATAGCTAAGACATATTAAGTCTTAGCATGGCCAAGCCCTAGTCTAAGTACTTCATGGGTATTTATCTATTTAGTATTCACAGTAACACTATGATACAGGTTGCCATTATTATGCCCATTTTAGAGATGGGGGAATTGAGGCACAGAGAGGTTAAGTATCCAGGCAAGTCTAGTTACAAAATTCATGCTCTCCACCACTATACTGCCTCTCACCAAGCAAAACAAAATAGAAGCAGAGGGAGAAAAACTGGAAACAGCAGGGAAGTTTCCTTGTCTGTTTTGTCTCGATAGTCCATAGACTGGGATTGTGATTTATGGTACACAAGAGTCCGCAAAGAAAGGTAATGCCTTCCTGTAATCTCTATGAGGAGAGACTCTTTCTGAAAAGTGGAAGCAGCATTTAACCTCATGCGATTGGGAGAGCATGTGGCCCATATGAGGACTGAAAGGAATTGGACTTGAGTTACTTCACTGCCTTGTGTTCTAACAGCCAGGTTAGGAGTCCTGCCAGCCGAGTGCATTTACTCTGCTGTCTGCTCCGCCACCCACTGGCTCAGGCAGGTGCAGAGATGCATGAAGCCACGTGATAAGTCTTCCTGCCCCCTGCAATCCATACTCCTTGAAGCAGCAGCCAGAAAGATTCTTTTCAAATGCTTATCTGACCATGTCATTCACCTTCTTAAACCTTCAGTGGCTCCCATTGCCCTTAGTCTGAAGTCCAAACTCTTTAATGTAACATACAATGCCCCTCTAACCTGCCTACCTCTCCAGCTCCAGCTCACTGCACTCCAGCCCCACTGAAGGACTTGCAGTTCCCTGAGAGAAGGATCATGCTCCCTGACTCCTCCCTGTGGCTGGTCTCCCCACTCACTGTACTGTGATACCCTGGCAGGCATGTCAATTCACTGTTGCTCTCCGGCAGCAGCAACATCCCCAAACACCCTGTTTGAGGACAATGCCACAAGATATCTCAGCCAGTTTGCAAGGTTATAAACCATAATTAGGGCTGGAAAACAGAGACTTCCTACTACTCCAGATTCCTGAAAAAAGAAGCTGTGCCTTGGGATAAAAAAGCAAAACCATTGCCTATTAGCTGCAGGAAATTGTCTGTTACTTGAAGGGCCATCGTCTCAGACTGTCAGTTCCCAGCAATGCTAATAAAAGCAGCCCAAGATCCGACCCTTACAAGATGTTCATCTAGAACATCTAAAAATAAGCCCAATGGTGGACTTTCATCTCATAAATTTTCCTAAGGGTTTCTCTCTGACACCATTTAATGCAAACACAGCTGACAAACCCCTGCCACCTGTGTGCTGGCATTGAGCTGCTGATGGACAGCTGCATAATTTGGAAGGCCAGAATTTCCTACAGCTGCTATTAGTGGCTGCCCTGTCTGGTTTCTGTTGATAAGTTCCTCAAATTTGCTTTACTTCTAAGTCCAGAAATCTGAAGCTACAAAAGGCACTTAGCATTGGTCCCTGGAATAAGTCTTTCAATATTCTCTGCAGGACCCACTACACCTCTGCTGCCTGTTTCCCCAGGAAACACGTGGTCCTCGCCAGGGCTCCTGGGCTAGGTGTGAACTGCTGTCTGGGGCCATTCCATGTCCAGGGCCTGCAGGTCTACCCCCGTCTCCAGGGTGTGGCTCTTGCCACTGCCCCCTCTCTCCTGCATTGTCAGTTTTCCCTCTCTCTATTGGCTCATTCCTATCAGCACACAAATTTGTTATTGTTTCTATCAAAAAGAAAATCCACTCTCATTTGACCACACATCCTCTTCCAGATACTGTTCCATTTCTCTGCTCCCTTTTATAGAAAACTCCTCAAAGTAAACTCTACAATTGTTGCCCCCTGCTGCTTCTCTCATCCTCTTTTGTACCTGTCCCAATCGGGTTTTCATTGCCCAGCTCCTCTGGGCTGCTGTCATCAAGGTCAACAAGGACGCTATGTTCCTTAATCAATGATCAGTCTCAATTCTCACTACCTTCTCACAGCCCGTGACACATTTGATCACTGCCCTCTTCTGGAAATGTGCACCCCACATCCCATCCCTGTGAGGACTGCCCTCATCTTTCTGACCTCTAACATTGGGGTGCCCCAAGGCCGAGTCTGGGAAGTCTTGTCTTCTTTATTTGTTGTCACTCCCCAGGTGACCATGCCCATTTGCAGCTCAAGTATGTACCATGCCCATGCTAATAGCACCCAAATTTCCACCTCCAGCTCCAGCCTCTCCCCTGAACAGCTTCCTGGAAACACCAATTAGATGTCTCAGAGCATCTCAAGCATAACACCTCCAAAACAGAAGGCTTGTTTGCCCCCTTAGTGCCTTCTCCTCCCCCAGTCTTCTTCATATCAGAAGGGTGACTCCATTTTTCTGGTTGTTCAGACCAGAGTCATCCTTGATGCCCCTTTTTCTTTCTTACTCCACATCTATTTTGCCTCCAAAACACAATCAAAAGATAACTCCTTACCCTTCCACTCTCTCCAGCCTGTGCTCCAGCAAGCATGTGGAAGGCTGGCCCCATTCCCCTCATCCCATCTCACTGCCCCACCTGTCTGTTCTGCACTTGGCAGCAGAGATTGTTTCTCACTGCACACTGCACCCAGCTCTGACCAACTGCCCCCCACCATGGCATTCCATCTCCTTATGATACAGTCTGACATCCTCATCATGGCTTACCCAGGCTAAGGGAACTTGCCCTGACTACTCCGCCCTCGCCCCTACATCCTGCCTGCTGGCAGCCCCACCCCAGCAGTGGCCTCCTCCTTGCTCTCTGGATGCCCAGGCATGCTTTGACCTCAGGGCCTCCAGTTACTCTCTCCTCAGACAGGAAAGCTCCCCCTACCACCTCCCAACTTCCACATGGTTCTCTCCAGTATCCTTGTTCTTTTCAAGTCTCCTAGTCAGAGACGCTTTCCCTGACCACTTCATCTAGCAGGCTTTTTGCCCTGCTTAGCCTGCCTTACGTATTATCCCTTGGCAGTATGTATTTATTTGTGTATTTGCTTATTATCTGCCTCACCACCACCACCCCACTGGGATATCAGCTCCATGAGAGAAGAAACTTTGTATTTGTTGTCCTGCCACATTCCCAGAGCCAAGAACAGTGCCTGAAACATGGAAGACCTTCTAAATATTTACTGAGCACTGCCATATGCCAAGCTCTGATTTGAGTGCCTTACATAAATTAATTCATTTAATCCTCCAAAGGGACTTTAAGGCAATCATTTCCATTTCACAGAAGAAGTTGGAGCACAGAGAAGTTGTATATTTTGCCCAAGATCACACACCTGGCAGAACCAGGATTGGAACCCAGGCAGTCTGGCCCCAGCACCGGCTCTTTTAGCCACCACAGTACACCTTCCGTAAGGAGCTCATTGTCTAGCCTGGAGGAATTTACAAGGCACCGTCTTGCCTGGCTCTCTGGACTTACCTTCCAGCACCTTGGCTCTGGCCGTGGCCCCAGTTCTGCTCACAGGGTTTCTGTCCTGCTGGTCCTCACCTGAGACACAATCCTTGTGGCTTAGTCCCTTTTTGGTAAAAAGAGTCCTAAGTCTCTGTCTTGGTCCATCTGTTTAGTAACCCTGTCCCCAGAGCCAGGTCCTGCCAGAGCCCTCTCCAGAAACGAGAAGGCTTCTAGTTGTGCCACAGACTGAGAGAGCTTCCTATGCAGACCATCTGGATCTGGGTGTCCTGGCCCATTCTAGGAGTCTTGTGCCAGGCTCAGTTTACTCACCCCTTGGAACATGGCTTGCAGCCTGAGAAGTGCCTGCAAGATTAGCCCATGGAGAGAAGCCTGTCCACAAGCCCCTACCAGTTGGCCTTACCAGTTACTAGTGGACAGTTCATTACCCATTCCAAGCCACTTTCAGTGTGCCAGTACTTCCTATATATCCCCCCTTATGCAACTTGTAAGTTAGGCATTATCAAACCCAGTTTGCAAATTTGAAAAATTTAGAAACCTATCAAAGATCAGAGTGGGAATGTAAGCCATCCATGTGACTCCTACACCTGTGTTCTCTCCACTGTGCCTTCCTCACTGTCACCAGGCAGATTTCTCCCATGCTGTGGACATGTCTGCTTACTCCTCATGCATCTCAAAGACACCAGGGGGTAAAAAATTCTGAAACTCATTTCCCTGATTGTTACATTGAAATAGACACACACACACACATACACACACAGAGTCATGAGGCAAGGCCTCAACCAGTGGATGTCTCTGTTCAAAATTAACAGAGAGCTGCATTGGGGCATCTCAGGACTATTCACTTAATAATAATGACCAAGTTATTATCTTTGACACTAATTGCGGGAATTTGAACAGATAATCACAGCTCAAGACATGAACTTCTCTTATGCTTACTAAAAGTCATAAGGGACTTGCCTGTGACGGAGGTCTGAGTCATTACATACACTACAAGAGCTCCCAGCAGTAAGCAACAGTCACAAGACCATCAACAAGCATTAGTTGAACACCTACTGCATTCTGGGTAGCAAAGCCCAGTAGATAGAGCTCTGGACTGACTATTCAAAGTCTGAGGTTTAGGTCTCAGCTTTGCCATTTATTTGGTATGTGATCTTGGGTAAATCATTGTGTTTCTCTGAGCCTTGGTGAAAAGAGAGAATGGCACTAACTGGTCTCTAAGGAGGTCTCTTCTAGAGTTGACATTCTATAGAGACACAAAGAGACTTCAGATCTCACACAGCAGAGACCAAAGAAGTCTCTTTTGGGAGTTTGCTGTCAATGGAAAAGACCAGGAAAGACTGTTTTAGAGATGGTTACCTCTTGAATGTAAAATGCTTGATATACTAAAAATAATTATCAGAATGATGGATAGATTCACTCATTCATTCAATATGGACAGAAATGACCAATCTGACCTTTACTCAGTTCCTAACTCTGGAAAGTGTCCCAGCTTTGGAGTTGGCCACTCCTAGGTTGAAATCCCAGCTCCAGCTCTTACAATCAGTATAACCCTTGGCAAGTTGCTTAACTTCTCTGAACCTCAGTTTTTGCATCCTTGAGATGAGATAATAGTTTCCATTGCCCCCATTCCTTGTCTCCAAAAGACTAAGAATAGACCTGTTTGAGCACATTCAGATCAAAAGAAGTAAAATTTTGTTACTCACTCATCTGAGAAGCTTGTACACACACTGGACTGCCTAAAAGCCTAATACAAAAGCTTCTTGATTCACCAAATAGTTCCTTTATATCCTATATTCATTATCAGTATAGCTGGAGGTCACCATCCATTTAAGAAGCTTTTATTTAATATCATTTTGTTCCAGGAAAATGCTACGTTCTAAGGATTCACAAGTGAATAAATAAACGTGGTTTTGGCCCACACGAACCTTCTAGTCTGCTCAGGGAGAAGGATGTGAAAACAGCATCTACAATCCAGGATATTCTCAGCAACTTGCATCCCAGTAAAAGCATACAGGTACTGTATAGCTATAGTTTGAGAAAGTAAAAAATAATAGTAATAATAATAAATGAATTAATTGGGAAGATAAAGGTACAAGATACCATGGGAGCTCTTAAAGGGAGCCTAAATCAGATATGGAAGGTTACAGGTTTCCTTTAGGAAGAAATGTCTCAGAGAAAGAATATTCCATGCAGAAAGAAGATCATGTGCAAAGGCCTGGAGGTAAGACACAGAGCTCATTCTGTCAGAGAACTGAGAGCAGCTAGTGTGACCATTGCTCCAAGGTCAGATGCAGGCCGTGGAAAGTCAAACCTGCATAGGTGCACAGGGACTTGATCTTAAAGGGCTTTATGGGGTCATTTAAGGACAGTAGATTTTTCTGAGAGCAGTAGGGAGAGCCTTAAAGAAGTTTTTTAAAAGAAAGATATAATTACATGTTTATTTTGAAGTTATGCCTCTGAAATTTTAATGTACTCAGGCATTACCTGGGGATTTTGTTAAATGCAGATTCTGATCCAGTAGGTCTAGGGTGGGGCCTGGGATCCTGCATTTTTAATGAACTCCCATGTGATGCCAATGGTCTTGGTCCTTTGAGTACTGAGATAAAGTGATCACCATAGCTAGTTTTGGAAAATGGATTGGAAAAGATGAGGACCAAGGAGGCAGGGACACCAGTTGGACGAGTGATGATGAGAAAGTGGCAATGGAACAGAAATAAATGAACATAGATGGACTATTACAGGATTTGTTTGGGGACAAAAAGGCATGGATGATGCTCTGGTTCCTGGCTTTGACATCTGAGTGAATCAAGGTGGCATTCATCATGACAGGGGCACAGAAGGAGCAGCCAAGTTTGAGAGAGAAGCTGAACACACCTTTGCACATGCTGCACTTTCAAGGTTCCTTTGAAATTCCAAGTAGAGATACTAAGTAAGCTCTTGACTGTGTAGATCTCAGGCTCAGGAAAGAGTTCTAGATTGGAGACGTATGTCTAGGAGACATCAGCAGATAGATTATTTTTTTCTTCTCCATGATGCCAAAGAAGCTAGAGGTGCAACCTCCTTCCTTCCGAGAGCCTTTGAAATACTTCCAATATGATGAGGCAAGGAGCAGGGAGCTCCTTGGCACTCCCCTTTTTGAGCCTGTGCATTGCTCTCCCAAGGTCCCTCACAAGCAAGTGTGACTGGGACCTATAAGGAGAAGAGAGCTCCCTCACAGAGGCTGATGGGAAGTCATGCTGGGTCTTTGTTTCTGTTCACTGAAATCCAAACCTAATCTCCTTCACAGAGCATTTGAGAAAAGGAAATGAGAGAAGATGATGGAGACAGCCTGGAACAATCCCTAGCACACAGTGGAGGGAGAGAGCCAGGTTACAGTCACATGTAGTACCATGCCCCAGAGAACCAGCAGGAACTTGGCAAGACTTAAACCCCAGAGAGTCAGATAAGCCCCAGTCTGGAGCAAGGATGGGAAACAAGAAATACAGGTGGGAACTGGCCTCGTGCAATCAGACTAATTATAGAAATAGAGGTACAAGGTTAGCAGAACCAGGCACAAGGTTGCTGCTTACTGATACAGCAAGCTACTGGTCTGGGCTCTTCGAAACCTCAAGAACAGGAGTGGGACCTGTCCTAGAGACCAGTATGGCCAAGTGGCTCTGGCTTTGGGATTGGAAGGGTATTGTTTCACACCTTCGTGCCTTTACTGACTCAGCTTCCTCCCCTCTTTCCTTTATCTCTCCACCTTTTTCTTTCAAAACCCAGCTCAAGTCATATCTTCTAAGAAGACTTCTTTGGCTCCTCCACTTCCACTTTTAGGTCTCCATTTATCCAATATAGATGCCCACCATATTCTGTATATCAACTTACTGTGTGTAATGGTTTAATGCCCACCTCCTTCAAGAGATTGTGAGTTCCTCATGGCTATTGCAATGAAGCAATATCAAGATAACATCCAACTGTAATAGCCAGACTATTTTGCAGAATTAATAGGTTGACTTATTTTCAGCAATATGACAAATTTGGTTGTCAAAGAAAGACTCCTGGTATGAAATACCTAAAATGCTACTAAGACATTTTTTAAATCTCTTCTCACTTACATGGCTGAGCTGGCATGAGAATAAAAAAAAAATGCTCTTGAGATCAGGAACAATGAGGAACCATAAGTCCAGAGTGATAAGCAAGTACTGAAACTGGCATTTTCTCTGGAGCCATCTGTCAATCCCTGGAGGCTTGGGGAGTGATTTTAATGGGCCACGTGAGCATGGGAGGACAGGAAACAAAGCCTGGAACCAGAAAGGGTGGGAGGGTGAGTTAGAAGACCTCCAAAAAAACATTGGCACTGGATTTTTTTTTTTTTTTTTTTTGAGACAGAGTCTCGCTTTGTTGCCCAGGCTAGAGTGAGTGCCGTGGCGTCAGCCTAGCTTACAGCAACCTCAAACTCCTGTGCTTGAGCGATCCTACTGCCTCAGCCTCCTGAGTAGCTGGGACTACAGGCATGCGCCACCATGCCCAGCTAATTTTTTCTATATGTATTTTTAGCTGTCCATATAATTTCTTTCTATTTTTAGTAGAGACGGGGTCTCGCTCTTGCTCAGGCTGGTCTCGAACTCCTGAGCTCAAACAATCCACCCGTCTCGGCCTCCCAGAGTGCTAGGATTACAGGCATGAGCCACCGCGCCCGGCCGGCACTGGATTTTTTTTAAAAACTTTCCCCACCATGTGGGAAAACAGTGGAGATCTTGAGTGTTTTGGCCTTGAATCTGGGTAGAATAGGATGAAATTTTTTTAAAAGAAAAAATATTTCTCTCTAGAGAATTATTAATGATAAGCCTTTACTCATGTGGATTTGGAGCTGGAATTTATACCACCCATGGGTACAGAAAAAACCCAAGTCAAAAATTTAGTTTAGGCCGGGCGCGATGGCTCACGCCTGTAATCCTAGCACTTGGGAGGCCGAGGCAGGCGGATTGTTTGAGCTCAGGAGTTCGAGACCAGCCTGAGCAAGAGTGAGACCCCATCTCCACTAAAAATAGAAAGAAATTATCTGGCCAACTAAAAATATATATAGAAAAAATTAGCCGGGCGTGGTGGCGCATGCCTGTAGTCCCAGCTACTTGGGAGGCTGAGGCAGTAGGATCGCTTGAGCCCAGGAGTTTGAGGTTGCTGTGAGCTAGGCTGACGCCACAGCACTCACTCTAGCCTGGGCAACAAAGCGAGACTCTGTTTCAAAAAAAAAAAAAAATTTAGTTTAAAGTGGTACCAGGTTGATCAGCAAATCCCAAACAAAATGAACAAAAGAAAATCATGCCTAAATGTATTGTATTCAAACTGCAAAACATCAAATCTAAAGAGAAAGTCTTAAATAGCAGCTGGAATGAAAAAGCAGATTATCTATGGTAGAACAACCTTTAGACTGACAGCTGACTTCTCATATAACAATGGAAGTTGAAAATGATAGAATTTCAGGGAATGTACCAATTTCAGGTCAATCCAGGCCCACCCTCCTGAGACTTGGCCCTTTCATGTAGCATAAATTTCCTCCTGGAGGGAAATAGGGAAGCCCCCTCTTAGAGCCATCTCCTCCTTTTGCCTCAGTGTACTCTATCTTCCCCATTTTTTCCCAATATTCTTTCTTTCATCACAGATAAAAAAAAATCTAAGAAATATACTTGAAAATTCCTAATTTAGTTGTTATATCTGCAGAGTAAAGGTCCAATTAATCCCATCACACTTTACTTTGGGTCAGGGTGGAAAGGCACTACATTGAAAGCAAAGACACATTGTTCTGGCACCACTGTTTATTAGTTTTATGACTTTGTATAAGTCACTTCCCCTCTCTGAGCCCTTATTTTTAAAATAATAGTTGAATTTGATGAGGTCCCACCAAGGTCTAAAAAATTCCATTTACACTTCTATGCATCTCCTTACTTGTATTTGGCTCTTACCAGATGTTTTCTCTCAGAAATATAAGAGAGACAGCACATCACCATGTCTCTGTCTAGGGCTACAACCTCCTATCCTATAAACTGCACAACATAAGAGTCCAATATCCTCAGAAGAAAAGTAAATTTTAGCCATCCAAAGCACGATAGAACTGAAGACATGTCAGTAACATGAAATCAGCTATGTAAATTACAAAATATATCACAGTTCAGCTAATTCTGCACAAATAAGACAGAGAGTAAAAAAAAATAGTAACTGTGGGTGTCATCCCCATAGAAAGATCTGTCACTAGCAGATCAGATTATGTTCCTCCAGTCATAATTATAGAGCAAGGAGTAAACAAGAAGAGCAAACCCCCAAGCAATTCTATTTTTTAAAATCAGAGCATATTATTATCACAAGGATGAGTATAGTTATGATGACTAAAGGACAAAATGTTTTAAATTGGGAACTCAGAAAAAGAGAGCAACAACTGTCTCATCAAAAGTCAAAATGTGAGATGTAGAAAGAAAGGAGGGTACCAGCAATAATAGGAAAAACGTGAGCCCCTAAATCAGGCAGACAGTCTAGCAAATGTGTAACTGCAGGAGGGGACCTGATTTTAGTGATTTTCATGGTATACGTAAATACTCCAATCATGGCTAATTTCAAGTTGCCATCATGAAGTCACTGAATGAGGAGTTGGGAAGAGGTGCACACAATTGATTCTCCCAGTTGATCAAGCCACCTCCAACACATCATTGCTTGTCTTGAGATCCTTGTCCTGAGATCCTTGTCCCCACGTTGAATTGTATTCTTATAGTAAATTCTTAGATTTAGAATGATTGGAACAATAGATGTGAATACTTTGTGGGATCCTATCCTAGTCAGATCCTGTGAGATCCTATATTATTTTGCCATAACAAAATACCATAGACTGGATAGCTTAAAGAGCAGAAATGTATTTTCTCACAGTTCTGGAGACTGAAAATCCAAGATCAGGATGCTAGCATGATTGGGTCCTCATGAGGGCCCACTTCCTGGCTTTCAGACAGTGCCTCTCACTATGCCCTCACATGGTGGGGGAGGGTGGAGAAGAGAGAGAGAGAGAGATGTCTTGCTCATCCTCTTCTTATAAGCCACATTCCTATTGGATTAGGGATCCACACTTATGATTCATTTAACCTTAATTACCTCCTAAAGACTCTATCTCCAGTTATAGTCACATTGGAGGTAAGGCCTTCAACATATGAATTATGAGGAGACACAATTCAGTCCATAAAAGATCCTTATATGTATTGGACAGATTTTCATTTGTAAAGTCCTGGGATAGTCTTATAAAGTAGATAGAGCCCTAAACCTGGAGATTTCATTGTTCCCACCTCTAAGGAACATAGCATGCTCTGTATATGTCCCTGTATTCACTTCATATCATAATAGTTTCCCCAACACGTGTGTGAGCCCTCAACAGAAGAGGACTCTGACTTAGGTTTATATTATCACACTGCCTGGACGGAAGTGTCTGGCACAGAGAATGGTTTTAATTGCATGTATGGACAAATGAAGAAATCTAAATTCTAATCCCAACCTGCCTCTTACTCAAGGCATGGCCTTTGACAAATCAGTCTCCTTCTCTAAATTCAAATTCCCAGCCAGGCATGGTGGCTCAATCCCAGCACTTTGGGAGGCTGAGGTGAGAGGATCACTTGAGGCCAGGAGTTTGAGACCAGCCTGGACAACATAGCGAGACCCCATCTCTACATAAAAATTTTTTTAATTAGCTGGGTATGATGGTATGTGCCTATAGTCCCAGCTATTTGAGACAGGAAGATCCCTTGAGCCGAAGAATTTGAGGTCACAGTGAGCTATCCACTGGGCCACTGCACTCCACCCTTCCGCATCCCTGACGTGCGTCCTGCTGAGCAAGCTCCCACTCTCACAGGTGGTTTCCAAGCCAAACTCACCCAGATGACCTGTGCTGTTCACTGTGACTCTGAGTGCCCATCCTCACTTTCCCTAAGAGGTTCTTGAGTCAAATACATTTCCCATCCAAGTTTCCAGCATACACGGGTTGACCATGTACTTTTCACTCTTTGTTAAAAGTAAGTTGCCATGGACCTAACCGATGGTCATAACCTTGTTTGCACAGTTATCCAAGCTAGTGACCTTTAAAGTGTTTTGATTGCACATCTGAGCTAGTAAAAATATTTTATATGCACCCCTAATATATTTTATTTATTTATTTACAAATGATGGACATGTTCTACTATCCCAGTATAATATGACCTTTATAAAACTTATAAAGATAGAAATGTAAACCAGATGAGGAAATAAAAACAAATAGAAATAGAAATTCTGATGTTTTTGTGTGGCTCCACAGCAGGTTGCCTTGGACTTCCCTGTTGTATATAGCCCTCATTGTGGAGACTTCTGTGCTCAATGCCTTGGCTAATTCTTGTACAGTTTACCAGCCAAAAAGAAGCAGAAATAGAGGCTACATCTAGGCTCCAAACTAAGCATACAAGATCCCTTTCCACTTCCGAAAGGGGCAATGGGCCTATGTCAGAGAATCTGCAGTATTTCAGCAGAATGTGAGAGAATATGAGCTTTAGCTTGAACTGGGCCTGAGTTCAAATCCTAATTTTTATCATCTTACTAGCACATGACTTTGAGTGTATGCTATTAAGTAATAATATTATCACCCATTCATCAGGGACTTACTAGATATCAGGAAGTCTACTAAACACTTTTATATACATTATCTATTTATCCTTATGTGTATCATGAATATTGATGTCATTTTCCCCATTTAAAAACCAGGAAACCAAGGCACTAAAAGCATATGTAATTTGCCTAAAGCAAAAACCCCTTCTGTCTGGCTCCAAATTCCTGACCCCTAATTGCCACATTCTACTGGCTCCCATACTCACTTGTATTAGGCAGGGTTCTGCAGAGAAATAGAACCAATAGAATAGAATATCGATATATAGAAAAAGATTTATTATGAGATTATGAGAAATTGGCTCATGCAATTATGGAGGCTGAGAAGCCCCATGATCTGCCTCTGCAAGCTGGAGACCCGAGAAAGCTGGTGGGGTAGTTTCAGTCCAACCCCACAGGCCTGAGAAACAGGAAAGCCAATGGCATAAGTCCCCATCTGAGTCTGAAGGCCCAAGAACCAGGAGCACTGGTGTTCAAGGGCGGGCAAAGATGGATGTCCCAGCTCAAGCAGAAAGAGCAAATTCTTTCTTCCTCCATCTTTCTGTTCTATCTAGGCCCTCAACAGATTGGATGATGCCTGCCCACATTAGTGAGGGTCGTCTTCCTTACTCAGTCTACTGATTCAAATGCTAATCTCTTCCAGAAAAATCCTCACAGACACACCCAGAAATAATGTTTTACCAGCTATCCGGGCATCCCTTAGCCCAGTCAAGTTGACACGTAAAAGTAACCATCACTCTCACCCTCTCTGAGCCTCTGTTATTTTTATCTCAGAAATAGAAAGAAATAATACTTATATAATGTTAGCATATCACCTGGGTTGAATAAATGATAGCAGTTATTATTAGACAGCCCCCCTAGATGAGTTCCCAAAAAGATGCTGAAGGTGAGTTTGTCAGGATAAGAGTATAAAGCAAGTTAATTATGTTGGGCCTTGTCTGACAAAAGAAGATGCTAAGAGAAGGGGGTTGCAGGGAGCCCCAATAAGGGCAAGAATATGTTGGTGTGTGTCCTGCCCTACCCTATTCCTGTGACATTGGGGGAGGGGTCTTAGGACTGCTAGGCAGACTCACCTGAAACAGAGGTGGGCACCTGGGACCATCCCAGCTTAACAACTCCCGGCTTTAAGATCATCAGCTATGTGTACTCTGACTCCATGGGCATCACATGAATTTCTAAAAGCATTTCAGTTCTCCATGGAGGGCAGAATTCACTGACTATTAATGTTCTCCAACAGGGCAACTAAATTAATAAATAGACATTTTTTTTAAATCCAAGATGTGGGAGAAAGCTCACAAGCCAAGAGACCTGGATTGCATGCTCCCCAGATAGCTGTGTGACTTGAAGGCATCATTTGTTTCCACCTGTCTACACTGTAGACTTCCATTTCCCAAAACTTTTAACATCCCTTCCTTTTCTGAATTCTAAGACCGTGGCACTAAAGTCCTCTGCACCACCACTTTTCTATTATGATACAATCAATGTTGGCTTCCAGGCAGTGAGAGCAGGCAGGGGATAGGTATTTTAAGGCTTGAAGACACTCAGATGGAAGAAGCCACATCTTAAGTGTAAACTAGCACTAAAGTCACTCATTACTTTAATCATTAAAGGAGACTTGAGGTATGGAAGCATAAAGGTTGTGGTAGTCACACTCGTCTCCTCTCTAAATCTATAGAAATATTGGCTCAGTCCACCCTTCTCCAATCACCCTGAAACCACTTCATGATTCAATTTGATTCGATTCAATTAGCACTTCTTATTCCCCTACACTTTGGCAGGGAGCTCCCTACATCGTCCTAAATTGCACTGGCTTTATTTTATGTTGACGGATTCAATAAGGCATGCAGTGACGATTCATATTTAGTACCTGCCAAGGGCCAGTCACAGTGTTAGGTACTGGGGGGCGACAAAAGATCAAGGATGCCCTTTTCTACATTTCTTTTTTTTTTTTTAATTATTTCAAGGATAGCCAGGTTAAGGAAACATGAAATCAAAATAATGATATTTCAAAAATGACCCATGTTACTACCCCCAACTCAAGCAAGCATCCTCCCTCACTATTGCATCAAATCCTCCATAGGCTCACATATGATTAGCCCAAGGACTAAGTGCCCTGTCTAAGTCATGTCTCTCCAGCCAGGGAGGTGGACCTGGGACCTTGGACAAGTTCTTTAAGCTCTCTGTGCTTTCTTTTCCCTGTGACTAAAATGTGAATTTCCATAGTGGTCCCTACTTCATGGGGTTGTTATGAGGGCTAAAGGAGGTTATATATATATAAATAATTTAGAAAGTGCCTGCCACATAGCAAGCAATTAATAAATAGGGCTGGTCATTATGGCATCCACACTAGTGGGCAATTTATTTTTCAACAGATGTTATTTATTTGTGCAGTGACGCTGAAGATTCTTCACATTCTCTGTGCCCATGTCTTCATGTGCATGTGGGTTGGGGATGCTCCCTGGAGCTGTTTTTGTTTTGTTTCGTTTTGTTTTGTTTTGTTGAGTGAGACGGGGAACCAGTCAAAACACCGCAGAGGAGGCTATAACTTGGAAGGGAAGAAGGCAGCAGGCACCAGGGTTGCATGGGCCTCTTTTTCACTTTTGCTTGCCCTGTGCCCCTCTTCCTGCAGTACCCTCCCCCATCAGATCAGCTGTGGTAACAACTGAGGTAGATCCTGTACTTTTGTTTACGCTCTTCTAATCATGTGCAAACTTATGTATGTAAGTATGGGTGTGTGAGGGAGCCAGAAGGTCTTCTTAAAAATGGGATCATACTGTATACATTTCTATATTCTTGCTTTTCTCACCTAAAATATCTCAGCTGGGGGTGGCTTATTTTCTGAAAGGTTTGTAATTTTAGATGGAGCATTTATTTCATCAAAGCTTTACCTAAGGAACTCTGGGTCCTGGGCCAAGGATCCATCTCTCTCCAGCAAGTGTTTACATTTCCTTCGCCGGGAGCCAAGTCCGCTTACACTGCAGTATCCCAGATTGTACAGGTAGTGTGAATTGGAACCTCAAACCCAAGCAGCAGACCTGCAGGGGTGAAGTCTTCAAAGAGACATTTATTTCCTCCACCCAAACACAGAATAAAAAGAGATAAATTAACTTATTGTTATTTTCAGCACATTCCTTCATAAGGGTCCTAGATTTATGCAAGAATTTTCAGTTCCAACTCCTCAGTTAATTCAGGCCTGAAGCCTTGTCCCCTGTCCTCCAGAATGGTTAAAACCTGGTTACTGAGATCAACAGTGTACCACCCCACACTACTTTGGCCCAGAAGAGCTTCCCTTAATTTCCTGCAAGCTCGGCTCAGCATTTAGAAAGATATCTGCTGTGCTTTATCAGTTATTCTAGAAATTTGTAAGAAGAGTTTTTTCAGGATACTTATTCCACTGTAAAGATCAGATGGAAGTCAGAAGCCTATTAGTGTAGCTGTGTATCCATTACATGCACACCCATCCCCATGCATTAGGTCAGTAAGTCGTCATGCTGTGCAGCTCAGTAGACTTTTCAAAGTGCCTTTCACGTCCATTACAGTGTTTGGTAAAGTCAATAGTCCCTTGAGATGGACACTACAGATATCAGTACCTTCATGTCATAGAAAGGAACAGATACCCAGAGTAGCTAAGGACCTTAACCTACAGAGGCAATGCCAGGACCAGCATTTTCGTTTCATCTACTCTCTTTCTCCTGCATCATCAGGCTCCTTCTGTGAGGAGAAAACAATAAGGAGGAGGACACTGATTTTGTCCAGATGCCATTGATGGCTTCTATTTCTAGCACATGAGGGAGAAAAAGAAATGCTGTTCAGGGAAGGAAGGAGTGAGACTAAGAGAACCAGAAAACTCTCCATAGTAACTAAGAATTTTGAGGGTTGAGGAGCATGATACTGGGCAGGAAAGGGAAAAGAGCAAAGCAGCAAGAGGTACACTGAGAGGCTACATGGAGGAAAGAACAGAGGAGTTTAATATACAATTTTAGGCTGTTTGCTGGGCTGAGCTCGGAGTTACCTACCTCCTTTGTCCTAAAACTTCTATAAACTGCTACAGCCACAGTCTTGGGTCAGAGGCACTTTGAGGAATGATGGAATTGGGACAGTAGCCAGTGAGGCTGCAGTGGGGTGACATGCAGGTAACAACATGCAGAAGGAGGGAATGAACAGCACAACAGAATCTAGAAATCAGAAACTTGGGATGACTAGGAGGAGCTGTTGGGGAGCTTGAGCCAATCCTGCCTAAATAAGAAACAAAATTAAGAGAGGCATAAAAAACTACTCAATTCCAAATTAATGAATTTTAAAATCCAAATGAAAAGTAACTTTCTAGGAAAATAAATTTGTCTAAAGATTCCTCAGAAGAAACCAAAAATCTAAGTGGTCAAGTTTCTAGGGAAGAAAGAGAAGAAGTTGTCACAACACTGCCTCCCAAAAAAGGACCGGGCCCAAGGGTTTCTGGAAGAATTATACCAACTTTCAGAGAGCAGTTAGTTTCAAGGGTATTTAAATTTTTCTTAAAGTATAAAAAGAAAAAAATCTCTGTTATTTTTATAAAAGGAATATTATATTGATAGCAAACATGATAAAAATATTCATAGTAAAAGCTCAAGAATATCAATGCAAAAATCTTAAAATATTAAACAACAGAATGCAATAGCACATTAAAATAATAATATGTCATATCCAAGTAAAGTTGATTGTAGGAAGGCAGACATCGTTCAATATTAGGGAATCTATTGATTATTTGTATTTATTGATCTAAGGAATAAAGTCATACTGATTTCTTAGAGGCTGAAAGAGCATTTGACAAACTTCAACCCCAATTCTTGATTTTTTTAAGCCAAATAAAACAGTAATCTTTGAATAATTCCATACATACACACACATATATATTTACATATGTGTCCTTAGTATGATATTATATTCCTTAATATAATACATATTCATTTCCATATATAGATGTGATACATATGCATACATATATACATACACACACACATACATATGTACAGCATTTTAATAAAGTCAGAAACAAGAAAAGTGAACTCACCATTACTATGTAACCTAGCCCCAGGAATAATATGAATGTAATTATGAATATAACTAGATAAGAAAAAGAAATAAGAAGCATAAAAACTGTAAATAACCACATAAAACTATTAATATGATATGATTACATATATGTAAAACCCAAAAGAATGCAAGAAAAACTACTACAAACAATGGGAAAAGTCAGTAAGATAGAGAAGTACAAAATCAACATGACGTAGTTTTTTAAAACCAACCACTTCTGCCAAGTGGCTGAATTCCAGACTACTGGAATTGATAAATAAATTCAGCAAAGTCTCAGGTTACAAAATCAATGTGCACAAACCAGTGACATGCATATACACCAACAACAGGGAAGCTGAGAACCAAATCAAAGACTTAATACCTTTCACTATGGCAACAGAGAAAATAAAATACCCACCTAGGAAAATATTTAACTAAGGAGGTAAAAGAACTCTACAGGGAAAACTATGAAACACTGAGGAAAGAAATATCAGAAGATATAAAGAGATGGAAAAACATATCATGCTCATGGATTGGCAGAATCAACATTGTTAAAATGTCTATACTGCTCAAAGTGATCTACAGATTCAATGCAATCCCTATTAAAATACCAATATCATTTTTCGCAGATCTAGAAAAAATAATTCTACACTTCATATGGAACGAGAGAAGACCCCATATAGCCAAAGCAACCTTAAGCAAAAAGAACAAATTGGGAGGCATCAATTTATCAGACTTCACGCTATATTACAAGACTATAGTAAACAAAACAGCATGGTATTGGCACAAGAACAGAGACATAGACCGATGGAAAAGAGAGAACCCAGATATAAAACCATCCTCATATAGCCATCTGATCTTTGACAAAGCAGACAAAAACACACAGTGGGGAAAATAATCCCTATTTAATAAATGTTGCTGGGAAAATTGGATAGCCACATATAGAAGACTGAAATAGGATCTGCACCTCTCACCACTTACAAAAATCAACTTGCAATGGATAATAGACTTAAACCCAAGGCATGAAACTGTAAGAATTCTAGAAGAAAATGTTGGAAAAACTCTTACAGACATCAGCCTAGGCAAAGAATTTATGAAGAAGACCCCAAAAGCAATCACAGCTAACAACAAATATAAATAAATGGGACCAGATCAAATTAAAAACTTCTGCACAGCCAAGGAAACAATCATTAGACTGAGGGACCTACAGAATGGGAGAAAATATTTGCATGCTATATATCCAATAAAGGGCTGCTAACTGGAATCTATAAAGAACTCAAGCAAACCAGAAAGAAAAAAAATCAAACAATCCCATTAAAAAATGGGCAAAAGACTTGAAAAGAAACTTTTCAAAAGAAGATAGACTAATAGCCAACAAACATGAAAAAATGCTCAACATCTCTAATCATCAGGGAAATGCAAATCAAATCAAAACCGCAATGAGATATCACTTAACTCCAGTGAGAATGGCTTTTATCAAAAAGTCCCAAAACAACAAATGCTGGCATGGATGTGGAGACATAGGAACACTCATACACTGCTGGTGGGACTGCAAACTAGTAACCTCTATGGAAAGTAGTATGGAAATACCTCAAAGAACTAAAAGTAGAACTACCATTCTATAAAAAAGATACCTGTGCTCTAATATTTACAGCAGCACAATTCACAATTGCAAAGATTGGAAACAACCCAAGTGCCCATCAATCCATGAGTGGATTAATAAAATGTGGTATATGTATACCACGGAGTACTACTCAGCCATAAAAAAATGGTGAACTAATACCTCTTGTATTATCCGGGATGGAGGTGGAGCCATTCTTCTAAGTGAAGTATCACAAGAATGGAAAAACAAACACCACATGTACTCACCATTAAATTGGAACTAATCAATCAACACACATACAGAAATAACATTCATCAGAAATTAAGCAGGTGAGACCGGGCGCGGTGGCTCATGCCTGTAATCCTAGCACTCTGGGAGGCCGAGGCGGGTGGATCACTCGAGGTCAGGAGTTCGAGACCAGCCTGAGCAAGAGCGAGACCCCGTCTCTACTAAAAATAGAAAGAAATTATCTGGCCAACTAAAAATATATATAGAAAAAATTAGCCGGGCATAGTGGCGCATGCCTGTAGTCCCAGCTACGCGGGAGGCTGA
>CM052437.1:113166101-113191789 GCA_028533085.1 Varecia variegata | reverse complement strand
CTATCTGGGTGATGGGCACACTTATAACTTTGACTCAAACGGTACAAAAGCAACTTACGTAACCAAAACATTTGTATTCCCATAATATTCTGAAATAAAATTTTAAAAAAGGGAAGAAAAGGGCTGGGCACAGTGGATCACACTTGGAATGGTGTTCACCAAAATGTTCACAGTAGCAGTCATTGGCTGGTGAGTTTTTTACTGCTTTATTCTTTGTACCATTTTGCATTTTTTGTTACATTTTTGCCACAAGCCTGAATTATTTTTACAAAAATAATAAAGCCATTTTCAATTCATATTGAAATATTAAAAGAAGCTGGCATCCCCATCAGATGATCTCCTGGTCTCTTCCAGCTGTAAGGATTTGTTAATGCTGTATGTGCCCAAATATCAAGCAAAGAGTGCATGAATGTGTGTGTATGCACATGCATACACACAAAATTATCCCTCAGAAAAGAGGGCCTCACCTTAAACTTGGGTTCTCATCAAGTCTCTCCTTTCCAGCAGATTAGAACTCTGACTTCACAAAAAAAGGGAGAGATGAATATGAATAGCTGACACTTAAACGGTAATCAATGCTTTTCCAAAAGTGCTGTAATACAAACAACTTAGACATAGGTGAAGATGACCTAAAAATGGCTTTAGTGAAGACAATGATACTAGGGCTAAAAATGCATGTAAAAAGATTCAACAAAATTGTTTTTATGGAGCGTAAAATAGAAAAGTAATATTCTAAATTAATGTATTTTATGCAACTTGAGGTTTTTAAATAGGTGTTAACAAAAAAAATAAGATAAATATTAAAAGTACACATGCAATTTTTTTCCAGTACCTTAAAGTCTGTATATTCAAGTAGGCCATTTTTAAAAATACATTTTTAAGGAATCCTCTCAAATAGGGAAAAAGAGAATCCGCCTTATATTGGGGGTCGTTTCCTTAGGGGACATCTTTAGAAGCAGCAGGATGGGGAGTGCAAGGGTCTGGTGCCCTAGTACCAGCCTCTCTTACCCTCCCCCCTTCCAACCCCAGGGAGCAGGAACCCCAGCCCCGCAGATGACAAAGCGAAGGATGGGAGACAGGAGACAGACGGGCTGGGGACAAAGCACACGTCTCCTCTTCTTCTCCCTGGGGAGCCCACAATTAGTACGGCTGTGGAAAAAGTGACAGAATGGAAAAAGCAAAAACTCTGCTGGCTGACTTATAGGGTAGTTCATCTCCAAGGTCACGTGAAGAGTAAAAAACTCCCTGCGGAAGAGTCCCCCCTACCCCTCCAGGAGTTGGAATTGGGCAGGGGCTGGTTCTCAGGGAAAGGACCTGGGAATACGGAAAGGGGGAGGGGGGTGAGGGGTGGGGGTGGCCAGCAGTGCAGAGGCCAGGGTGCCAGGCCCCACCAGGGTGGAGGGGATCTGGGGTGCCCTCCCCCAGGCCAGTGCGCACCGCCACTCCCCCATCCCCACCCCCTCCCCTCAGCTTTCGCATGTGATGTGACTTGACATGCCTGTGACTAGAGCTTGGAGTTGGTCAGAGGCGCACGGATTTACTCACTGACAGGTGCTGACATGTAAATAAGGGCCCAGGCCGCCCTGGCAGGACACATTGGGCATCTGATCTAAGGCCAGAGGGTCCTCCGAGAACTCCCCTTTCTGACTCTCCCTGGGATGCAGAGGCTCAGGGTGTGCTCAGAGGATGATCTGGAAGTTTATATTCAAGGGTAAGGGTGAGAAGGAAGTCTGGGCACTCCCTGCCCTGGGTGTGTGGCCTGGAAAAGGGAGAAATGTGGGAACATCCCCCACCCAGTTCTTCCCGGAAACTCAAAATGTAACCTTGTTTCAGCAAGAGGTTACTCCCTGCTGAGAAACAGACGCCCGCCATGTATTAGAAACCCTGTGACATTTTAATGGCTATTTTGACAGTGGTTTTAATGTGGCCAATTATTTTTAATTGTTTTTGTAAACTTGTTATTAAGCAATATGCACAATTTCATCAGCTAGCTCATTCCTTGCTGTCCTCCCTTTCCTGATGCTCACCTAGTCCACATTCTCTTCACAGTGCAGAGAAGGTGGCCATGAGAGGACAGACAGGCTGAAGCTCAGGGATGCTGTCAGGAATTGGGGTGGTGTGAGATGGGGAGGCTCGGGCGTGGGGTGTCTGTACACATGCTTTAGAAAAATAAAGTGTTTGGGGGTCAAGTCACATTATTATGTGCTCAAAACACACTTCTCCAAAGAGACAAGACTCTCCTGCAAACTAAAGAACAGGTCTTTGGGTCATGAGTGAGGAGAAATTGCCAGTGATGAAGAGCTGTGAAGGGGTCACCCTGGGAGAGACGGAGGGCAACTCACCAATGTGAGTCTACGGAGGCCCAGAAAACAGCCACAGACAGAGCAAGCCTTAAACACCCACCCCAGGCCTGGCTCTCTCAGCCCACAAACCACGCCCAGGCTCAGGAGAACGAGAACGTTTAAAAATGCAGTTTACAGTACAATAAAATAAAGTCCCAAACGGCAGCCAGACATTTCCCAAACAGCCCTGCCACGTAATCTTCAAAACAACCCTGAAACAAGGTCCACCCAACTCTTGGAGCATTTGGGCCACAAACAAAACCTACTATGATACCAAGAAAGATAAATGAATATATTATTTTTGTAGTGATCTAATGGTTCCTTTTCTCCCATGGTGTCTTCAGTTTTGCAGAGGTCTGTTAGGAAGATCTGACATTAGTAAGGGAACCCAGCACTCTGACTGGCAGGGAAAAAAATGGCAACATGATAGAATCCTCCTGAAATCTGTAAGCTGGGAAGGAGAAAGCATTAGGGAGCAAAGCTTGGAGGAAAGAACCTATTGCTGAATTTGAACTTGTAGTTTAATTCATACATTGTTTAAATGAACAAATTTCTAGTATCCCCCAGAATGTTTAGTAAGATAGACCTTGCTAAGGAGGGCACTCAACGAACTGTACGTACAGAAAGAGAACATGTTATAAAGAGAGAGAGAAAAAAGCAGCCCCTCTAATTTCTCCCTCCCTACTCAAAAGGCTCCTGTGGAGGTTAACTTCAACTCCCTCAGGAGAGTGACTCTTTGGGGCATAAGGGGACCCCATTAGCAGCTCCACACAGATCCAGTCATTTGAGGGGAAATCTGCCATTCTGTACCTTTCTGGTGGTGTGTGGAAGATTCCTCATCTTCCTGGCACTGGCTGCCCAGCCCTGGGCTTCAGCTCCTTCCTTCTGGAAAATGACAATACTTAGTAACTTGGCCACCATTTTCCTTTGCTGGGAAGGAGAAACTCAAGCCTTTGCTGCTTACACAGATGCCAAAAGGCATGCTTCTTTCTCTCTAGGAGCTTGTGTTCTACCATAACAGCTTAAACACAGCCAGTGCAGAGCTATAGATTAAGACTCAGAGGTCGGAGATCCAGATGCTAATCCTAACTCCTCCTATCAGCTGTGATTTTAGCCAGTCCTATCACTACTCAGAACCTCAGTTTCTTCATTTATAAAATGGGATAATAATAGTGCTTGTCTTGGCTGCCTCAAACGTTTGTTGTGAGATTCAAGGAAGATTGTAATTGTTCAAATAATATGAAAACTATTAATATACAAATGCAAGGTATCATTTGTATTTTTAAAAACTTGACAAACTAAAATTAGTAACTGGTTAAAGATTTTTAAAAATTTATTTTACTCAGGTTCAGGGAGTTCAAAGTGGAGTTGATGTCTGGGAAGGGCAAACTTGAACAGCACCTACATCAGTTTCCTGTAATATTTGCTCATCAGCTCAATTGCTGCCAACTGTGGCTCAACATGAGCATCCATTTTCCTGATCTCAGCCACTCCATGAAAATAAAACATTTACATACTGTTTCAAAGCTCTGAACATCCATGATCCCACTTGATCCCAGTTCTATCTCAGTCTATCCATGAGTGAGTCACTTAGACTCTCTAAAGGATGCTGTGAACACCGCCAGGTAGCAGTTTTGAAAGTTAGGGTTTTCACCCCTAGAAGCAGATTAAAACTAACACACCACACACACACATGCATATCACTGTCTAGATTGAACAAGTTGAGTACATTATGGACAACATAACACCAAGGATGACAAAAGTATGTGGGACCCATGTCTTACTTCAGAAGTAGGAGATAAAGGACCCCAACTCTCCAGGGACACAAGGACTGCTTTGTGGTTTTCTGCTTGAGTCCCATTTGCTTTCAGTCTTTCTCTGGCCCTACTCCGTTTCTCTTCCCTACCTTCCTCACCCCACTTATTATTTAATTGCCATTGAAGAATCGTCATGACATCATGGAAAAAAAACTGGACTAAAAATCAAAAGATCCACATCCTACCTCTGCCAGTCCATTGACTGTGGAACTCCAGCCACAGGCGAGACTAACCAATACAGCTAATCTGTTTATCTGTAAAGGTAACCTATATTTACTAAATGACTATGGTGTCCCAAGACATGTGCTAAGTACTTGTATAAATTACCTTGTTTAGTTGATATCTGTACCATTTCCATTTCCCAGATCAGAAAATGGGCTCAGAGAAGTTAGTTCCTGTAGCCAGAAAGTGGGAAAGCCAAGAATCAAGATTCCAGAGCCTTATTCCCTGGCACCACACTGCCTGGAAGATTAATAACAGGACACTTGAAAGTCTAACTAACTGCAAGTGATCTAGGACAAAGCACGTCATCAATAATAAATAAAAAGTTGATTTAGATTCTCTTTCTTTATTAAAGGGAAACAGTAAGGCCATCTTTCCCATCTACTTCATAAACTTCCCTGAAGATCAAATGGTAAAGAGACTCTCTAGGCTGTGAAGTGCTGTACAGATAGGAAGCCATCCTTCGCCAAGTCTTCCACCCAGCAGGCACAAACGCACCACTGCCACTAGGGGCTCGGGGCCAAGCAGGTCACTGGCCTCTGCCCTAAGTTGAGACTGACTTTGGAGGCAATGACCCTAGTTATTGCCAGGAAAAGGAATCAAAGGAAAGTGATTCTGAGTCTTTTCAGTACTCTGGGACCCCCAATTTGCCTCCCTAGGAGGAAGGAAGTGTTTTAGGGAGAACAGTCCCTAGAGCTAATGCCACATCCACAGGGGCCCAGCACTCACTGGTCACAGTGTGTTCTCATCAGTATTGCCTGTCACTAGTGTAAGCTTGAGAAGGCTCCTTGTGTCTGTCTGAATTAACTCGGCACAGGGACACACATTAGGGGTGCTGTGAGTGGTGAGGATTAAGGTGTCTTAATCCTCACCTACCTACCCATCCATCTCTAAAATAACGAGAGTTTTGTTTCATTTTCACATTAGTGTTTTTAATTCAGCTAAAAGTAGCTCAAAAATTTTAATCCCAAATTAAAAGCATCATTGGGAAAGGATCATAATTATCCAGACATTTTAGAAATTGGCAAAAAGAGTGCTTGCTAAGGGGCTGGGGAGGCAAAGGAGAGAGATTGAGTACATAAAATCTGCCTTGACTCCGAAGTCTCTCTCCTCGAAGCATCTGCCCAGTTCCCAAATCAAGAACTCAGTAGTGGCTAACACAACACACCAGTATCCAGTTGCCATTCTGGATATTGCTACCCATAGGCCAAATGGTTTCCAAAGTATGACCATTCAACTAGCAGCATCAGCTGCGCCTGGGAACTTGCCAGAAATTCAATTCTCAGGTTGCTTGTCAGACTTACTAATCAGAAACGTGAGAGGAGGGGCTCACAATTTTGTGTTTGAGCAAGCCTCCAGGTGACTGTTGTAACAGAATCACCTGGGAAAGGAAATTTGGTTAAACTACTAAGACCCCAGCCTTATCCCATAAGAGCAAACCTGGGCTTCTGGAATTACCTTTCCAGGTCATTCTGATAAACACCAATGTTTGAAAACCACTGATCCTAAAATCTGAGAAGACCCAGCTAGAGGCAAATAGCAGTAACTTCATCAGGAGTCACAGAAGATTTAGATGGAAACCAAGAAGCTGACAAAAAGTCAGCAATGCAATACTCCCGGACTGCTATTTGATGAATGTTGGTTGCACTTCAAAATCAGCACTTACAGGACACGCCTTTTCAAAATGTTAAAACAGCAGAAAAAAAAAAAGAAAGAGTAACTGAAAATTGAAAGATCTCCAATAATTTTAATACACAGATTATCAGCCAAAAAATCACTTCAATCAATAATATTAATACCAGTCTCTCTCCATCCAGATGAATTTCAAATAAAAGCTAGGAGTTTCTCATAATCAACGACAGATGATTAAGCAATAGACAGATAGTTACGAATGGTTTCTTGTTTGTTTTATTTTGTTATTTATTTATTCTGAGATACTTTTTCATCAAAAATGAATTAAGCTGCTCCCTTCTTTCCACTCGTGAGTGGGGCCCCAAAAGCTCTGAAAACAGATGAACATACAAAACACCCATGTTTAATATATGCCTTTGGGCTTCAATACCTTATCTCATTTGATCGTCACAACATGATGACAAAGGAGTAGGGAGCCATCCTTAATACAACAAATCTCAGAGGCTCAAAGCACTTAAATTTCCATGAGAAGAGACAGTTGACTCAGTACCCTGAGTTTTACTTGCCCTTAAAGTTCTTTAGCTTTAATTACCACCACAGTAATACCCAAGGTGACTGTTTCTCCCTGAGTACTCTGACACTCCCTTCCCAGGACCAAGCACTCTCCCTTGATTCCCCTAAACATGGCTGCAACAAGATAAAACTTTCAAAGGACATTTCTAAATAATAAACTAAAAGGCTAACAAATGGGAAATAGACACACATAATTTAAGACAAGCAACACAGAGAAGTAAGAACACACAGTTCTAGAGCCAAACTACCTGTGTTTAAATTCTGCTGTCATATACTAGCTATATGACTAGTTAAGTAACCTTTCTGTGCCTTAATGTCTTCATCTGTAAAATAATAATAAAAGTGTCCATCCCACAATCTCATAAAATATTATCTAGCACATATTGTTATATTAAGTTTGGCTCATAAAGTACAAGTTCTAGAGCACAGCATAGTTTACTACCAGGATTCACAAGTTCTATGCTGTTCTACCAAATACATGGAGAAATTCAATCCAGTCCAGCAAAAGGCCACCTAGCTTCACAACTAGAGACAACTCATTTCATTTTAACAGATGATAAAAATGAGCCTCCTCTGCAATTCCAGCTATCTAAACCCACCACACTTCAAAGACGTAAGCTCAACTAGCACTCTTTTTTAAAAGATCAAAATATAGAAATCTAATAACTTTGCATAAGTATATTAGGTGATATAAAATTCAGAATTTTTAATTGGATATACTACTTATGAAATAAAATGGAAGGAATGGAAAAAATTAATTATTGTAAAACAAAAAGTTAAAGCATTTCCAAGGTATAGTCATCAAATCCAGAACAGAAATTAATTTAATGCAAATTCCTAGAAATTGGTTTTCTGGCATTATAAATGTGTGAATTAATAGCAATATACAAATCTTCTGCCCACACCAGCAAAACCATAAGAAAAAAAATTAAAACTTGGTAATATCCTTCCATGGAGACATATGTTTGTAATTGAACTGATATCACACACACAAAAATAAATTAATACTGAAGAGTTTCACAAAGGAAGCCCATGTTTCATCCTATATAACTAGACAATGATAGATGTCTATAAAATCAAGGCAGGCACAGTGGTACATGGCTGTAATCCCAGCTACTCAGGAGGTTGAGGAGAGAGGATCACTTGAGCCAGGAGTTCAAGACCAGTCTGAGCAACATATAGCAAGACCCCACTTCAATATAAAAAATAAATAAAAATAAAGATAAATATGCATCTACATCTACACATCAGAAAATATGAAGCCTCCAGATATTTTAGTAATACCTTACTCCTGTACAATACTTACATCAATAATATGTAAACCATTTGTACTCATTTAAAAAGAGCAGACTGTACAAGCTTAGAAAATATAAGTAGCTGCCCAAGGATGCTGAGCTTAGCAGAACCCAGGTGTCCTGACTCCTAATCTGGTTCTCTTTCCATTAATACCACAAAGACATGCCCTCTGGATGGAAGAAACAAACATGTTTCACAATGATAAATACTCCCTTGTAAGGACAATGTGCATGTATCTTCTTTTAATTAAAAAGGGGGCTATTTGAGTGAAATGAGCAAATAAAAGCTAATGGAGAAACTCAGAATATTTTGAAAACTCTCAAGGAAATACGGAAATGTGCACTCTCACCTCTCAGTGAGTCAAAGTGTTAGGCAAGCCCCCTCTCCACTAACCTCATCTTTTTCTCTTAAGGGGAACCAACATTGCCCACTTAATCTACTGAATCCTTGAAAACTCAGCAGAAAATCCCATTGAGCACCACAGCCTTGCTTGGGATGGAGTGGGGATTCACGTAAAAGTACAAAAGGCCAAATGTATTTAGCAACATTTCCAGCGTAAGAGTTTTTTTTTTTTAATTACATGTATCAGATAAGGAGTTGTCCTCCCACTTGCACAAAACAGGACCTGCCCTGATGAAATGGAGCCTTTGAATATCTCAAACTAAAAATTTAAAGTATTAATAAGTTTCACTATTCCCTCAACTGTAGAGGTTCAAAGATCTGGTTCTTGTATAATACTGAATATTTGTATAGCACTGTACAGTTTGCAAAGTACTTCTATGTGCTTTGTTTCTAGTCAGATTTTCCAGCTACCAAGTGAGATAATATTATTATCAATCATCCTTGAGCCACAGATGAAAAAATTGAGGCATAGGGTGAGTATCTCGCCCAAGATCACAATGAAAGCAGCAGTCCCACCTCTAACTCAAAGTCTTGTGTGCTCTCTTCACTTGTCCCACATCGTCTACCCTAAAAGGAGTCCCCCCCCCCACCTGCACACTCCCCTTCAATGCCGGTTTCCTTCTTCACATGTGAAACTACGTCTTGGACAAGTAGGAAATCTGCCCTTTTCCCACCTCTCCCAGGAGGAGACGGGAAGGAGCACTTCTTTTAGCCTTGCCTTTCCAAGACGACGAGGAACTTCTCCCCATGGTGCCGGCGCTGGTACAAAGCTGAGGAAAGGGATCCTTAGGGTGTGACTGTCTTGCCAGCGACTGTTTAAACTTACCTGTGAAAGACAGTCCTTCTGAAATAACCCCCTGTTGAACCAAAAATGAATCTTAAAAGAAGATCTTGTAAAAAGAAGTTATGGGCAAGAGGACAAGAAAAGCGAAATCTTGCTGAGAAACAGAGCCATCTCTCCTCCCGCTGAGGATAAGAAGTTCCTCCTCCCGCCCAACCCCCAAAAAAGGTCTCCAGGCAGCAGCTTCCCGCTATCCTTAGGTAAAATAAGGAAACTCACCCGCCGCCGCCGAGCTGTGGCTTCGGGGCAAGAAGGGCTGGGACATAGTCGCCTCACGCTTCAGCACTGGGGACAGCTCCACACTCTCCAACTTCGGGCGCTCCCCGCCACTCCGCGCTGCGGGCTGCGCCCCCCAGGCTGCCGGAGCGTCGGGCGTCTCTCCACGCCCGGATCCCGGCTTTCGGGTCTTGGGGAGCGCGAATGGGTCTCTGCGAGCAGCGGGAGCAGCTGGTGGCGGCTCGGGCTGCGGTGGCGACGAGCCCCACTGCACCACGGCGTTGCGGGACCGCGCCAGCGCGGAGGAGACGGAGCCCATCTCAGAGGGCCGGGCCGGGCCCGGGTGAGCGGCCCCGGTTCCCCGTGGGATCCACACCCCGCGCCTGCCCGAGGCGTTCTCCCTCCCCGCGCCCGGGCGCACCCAGCGCTCTGCTGCTCCTCTGACCCTTCTCACTGCAGCCCCTCCCAGGCGGAGAAGGAGGGGGCCGCAGGAAGGGCTCAGTGCCCACCGCGGGTGGACGAAGGGTAATTTGGGCGGTGTCCGCGCCTGCCAGTCCGGAATGGATGGGGACACTTGGGGAGTCGATATACAGAGGTGGTCCGGAGGCTTGACTGAGGGCTGGAGGAAGACAGGCGCCTGGCATTAAGCGAGGGATACTTTTGTCTCCACTTTCTGCACTTGGTTCACCTGGGGCTAAAAGCCTGGCACGTCCTTCCTGCTCCTCCTGGCACATCTGGGCCGTCTCTGTCCCCCGGGAGAATGGAAGATTTAGCGAGGGCGGAGGAAGAGCCCAGATTTGTTTTCTTCTCAATTTCTCTTCTTAAAGCCAGTATCACTGCTCTTCTAGGCTGTGCTTTCCGGAGGGAGCCCCGCTGGAGGCTGTCCCTGAGGCTGACGTGGCAATCCCGGTCCCCGGTCTTCTGCCTTGCCCCTCACCCTGAGTGCCTCCTTTTGTGGCCACCAAGACTGCCCACCCTTCCTGTTGGGGATGGAGACCAGAGAGGGAGTTGGAAGTGCAGGGGGGATCAACTATTCCTTCGCAGGAGAGCGAGCAGGGAGGCGCAAGCCAGCCCTGGAGCTTCCCAAGACAGGACTCCAGCCAACCTGGGGCCCTATTAGTAGGACTGCTTTGCTGGTTGGGTGAGGTCACTGGCCCTTCTCTGCCTGCATTGGGAAGGCTGTGATGCCTAACGCAGGGGCAGAAGCAGTGAGGGAAGCCTGGGGTAATGTTTCAACTAAAAGGTATTGCCCAGAGAGGTTTTAGGTCTTGCCCAGGGTCACATAGCCAGTTAGTGGTGGAGTTAGGTCTTGTGGCTGGGAATCCTCTCTCTAGATCCAGTCTCCTATCCACATTGCTCTCCATTCCAAAGGTTTTCAGGCATCGAATTATGAAGCAAGACAATTGTGCAGACGCAGCGCAGTGGCACACACTTGTAATCCTAGCACTCTGAGAGGCTGAGGCAGGAAGATCACTTGATCTCAGGAGTTTGAACCCAGCCTTAGTAAGAGTGAGACCCCGTCTCTACTAAAAATAGAAAAATTAGCTGGGCACAGTGGCCCAGCTGCTTGGGAGGCTGAGGCAGGAGAATCACTTGAGCCCAGGAGTTTGAGGCTGCAGTGAGCTGTGATGATGCCACTGCACTCTAGCCAGGGTGACAGAGCAAGACTCTGCCTTAAAAAAAAAAAAAAAAAGACAATTGTGCAATACACAGCAAATCTGAGTTTGGAATGTGAGAGGAAAGAGTGACTTTATAGGGTATTCCTCAGCAGGCCTGGGACCGTCCCCTTCTGTGCATTCAGCGTCCAGCACTCTTTCTGTGATGGCTGATGTACTAACTCTTGGCGTGCTCATCTGTAAATGGCATACAAATGAGTAAATGTAAAGTAGTATTATCACGGAGGTGGCTTCCAGAACCAATCAGATCGACAAACCCCAAAATGGGAAGGAAAGAGAAAAAAGGATTTTAAATCCTCAACTGGTATTTAGAGAAGAGGAAAGTCAGAGGATTAACCAGGATGGGACAGCTATGGGACAACACAGCCCACCCTCTTCGGCCTTGTTTCCTGTGAGGTGGACAGAAACTGAAATCCTAGGCCCCGAACCAACATTACACAGAGGACCCTCCACCATTTTGAGACACACATACCATGATCTCCCACACCTTACCAGGGCTCTGAAAGTATCTTCCCACCTGTGCCAACGTCAGGGATCTATCTTCTCAGAGCAGGCAAAAGGGATGCAACAGGGTTCACCTACCCACGTGTATTAGTCAGGGTTCTCCAGAGAAACAGAACACATATGTTTTTATGGCTATGTTAATTTCCTTGGAATTTTTAAAGATCACTTTTTATTCTTTCCTTGCTCACCTAGTGGACAAATAGGACCTGCTATAAATCCTCAATCTGGGCAAATACTCTATTAAAAAGAAAACACCCTGGGCAGACTTTTCCTGTTCTTGTACCTTGACTTGAATTTCCTGCAAACCAGGCATGGGCATCATTATCAATAATGCAAAGGAGGGCATGGAAAGATGTTCTGGGTCTACCCTAAGTGACATATTCCATTTGGCTATACCTGTTGTGAAAGTACATAAATATAATACTTCTGCATACAATAGTGGAGCTGCTACCCTAAACTCCCAGAGTCCCCCTGCTACCCAGGCCTTCCCCCAGGACACGCACATACACAAACCATCCCATGTCTGGCAACTAAGGGGTTGATGTCTAGCATAGCAGGAGGCCTCAGCACTGCAACCAGTATTGATTGGTTGGAGCCCAGGCCATACTCTTCTTATTTATTTTTAATGTCCCCACCCCTTACAGAATAAGAGCTCAGTGAAGTCAGTGTCTTTCCTCTTTCCCTCCCCTTCTCCTTATTATCTATCTATTAAGCATCTGCTGCATGGCCTGCACTTTGCCTAATGACCCTTTAGGATATGTTTTCCCTGCTTTTCCAGATAAGGAAGCAAATTTATCATCAAGGGTTAAGTGACTGCCCAAGGTCACCCTGATAGTAAGTTGCAGAGTCAAGTTTTAAATCTAGCTCTTCCTGGCTCCAAAATGCTATCCAGGTTTTCCTTTGTCTCCCTTCCTGAGCAGGCTGCATCCCAGAACCCAGTGATTCCACCAGGAAGGATGCTCTGGAAGAGCGTTGCCACTCTGGGGATAATGTCTTCTCCCATGTCCTATGCCTGTTTTCAGGAAAAGCCTGCTCCCCTGGCATGCATGTGCATGCACACACACACACAAACACATACACGCACACAAATGCACACACACCTCCTCCTCAGGAAAGGAGATTCAGCTCAACTAGGAGTTTGGTTGTTGCTGCTGCTGCCGATAATCAGATTCTCCCAATTTTCTTCTGTCAATGAGAAGGGATAAGCCTGGGAAACTGAAACAATCTTTCCCGTCTTTTTTTTCCCCACTTGCATTTTAAAACACGAGGCTATGTCTGGTCAGCTGGAGGTTGGTGAGAGGAAACTGTTATGGAACATGCCAACTGTAGGGGATCTCATTCCCCTTTACCCTGCAGGCCTCTGACCTCACCCACGAAGGACAGCAGAGCTCCTACTAGCTTTCCACCAGTGGGTGCTCAGCAGAATCTGCACTGAGAATTGGGAAGATCTGACTCACTCACCAACATCCCACCAGAACCTGAAAGTCACCAACTGGGATTCATTTCTTTGGATCCTGAAGTGTTTACCATTGACAATGTTGAATTTTACCTGAGTCCTGTGCTTCTGGGAAACAGTGAAGGTTAAGACATCCCCCATCGTCTTAGTCAATTCAGGCTGCTCTACCAAAAATGCCATAGACTGAATGGCTTAAACAACAAACATTAATTTCCCATGATTCTGGAAGCTGGAAGTCAGATCAAGGTACCAGTATGGTCTGGTTCTGGTGAGGGCCCTCTTCCTGACTATGTCCTCACATGGCCTTTCCCTGGTGGGTGCCCACAAAGAGATCTCATGTCTCCTTCTCTTTTTATAAGGGCACTAATCACATCATGGGGGCTCCAACCTCATGACCTCATCGAACCCTAATTACCTCCCAAAGGTCCCACTTCCAAATACCATTACATTGGGGGTTAAGATTTCAACATGTGAATTTGGGAAGGACACAAACATTCATAGCACCCTATCCTTCTGTGTTGTGGAAAAGGCTTGCTGCACAAAACCCACCCTTCCCCATATGACTTAGGAAAGACTCATTCAGATGCCACCTTGCTTACCTGTAACAAGGCTAGACACAGAGCCTCCCAATTCCCAGTCTTTGCCTCATAAACAATTAGCTGAACTGTTTCATCCTCACTGATAATCGGACAAAATGCTTATTAACCAAACTTTGGTAAAACTTCTTTCCTTCCTCCAACCCCCTGAACTTTGGCCCACCCTCAGCCTCAGCCAGCACACAGACCCTCCCGAAAACAGGCTGACCTCAGGGTAAAACGTCCTCTGATCTACTCTCCGGTCATGTCACCCTTTCATCCACTTTCCCCACCCCCTGTTCTTTCTAGCCATGTTTACCCCTCTCTATGAAAGAAAGCCCTTATTTGCCTAACTCTTGAAACAATTGCAAATCTTATGGTCAGAGCGTTCTCCCTATTGCAACAGTCCCTTGTCACCCCCATTTCCCACTCCCACACCTCCCTGCAAACACAGTAACCACCCCCAAGAATCCTTTTGAATAAAGGCTTTCCCTGCTAAGACTGGATTTGTTTTATTTGAAACCATCTTTAAGAGTTTCCTTTAAGAGTTTCAGTAGCCGTAGGAGAGCACACTCTAAGCCTCGGTTAGCTAATGTTTTTTGATGGAGATTAATTCACTCCTGTTTGAGTAAAGGGAAAAAGGGCAGGTAAGGGTACTTTGCAAACCTACTGGGCACTAGACATAGCCCTGGGTATTACATATACGTTATCTCATTTAATCCTTACTACAATCTTATGATGTAAAATTATTATCCTCACTTTACAGATGAGAACGTTGAGGCTCAGAGACATGGAATTATTTCCCCAAGACCCCACAGACGCCAGACTGGAACCTAGGTTGTTACCTTGGAATCACAGTTTCAACACAGACAATAGCTCCCAGAGGAACCTTAAAGGTCCCAGAGTACAGCCTTCTCCTCCCTGGTCAGGTTGGGGAAACTAGAGTCAACCAACATGCTAGGGGCAGCAGAGCTCAGAGTAGAGCACAAATCTGCCACCCCAGGCTCTGTTAAGCCCAGGGCCAAGAGAGAGACACACGAAGCCTCATGTGTAGCAAAATGCTGTTTATTGTGAGCATCTGGGTGCAATGGGTGGAGGCAAAAAAGTGTCCACCCCAGGCCGGGTGCGGTGGCTCACGCCTGTAATTCTAGCACTTGGGAGGCCAAGGCGGGTGGATCGCTTGAGGTCAGGAGTTCGAGACCAGCCTGAGCAAGAGCAAGACCCCGTCTCTACTAAAAATAGAAAGAAATTATCTGGCCAACTAAAAATATATATAGAAAAAATTTAGCCAGGCATGGTGGCGCATGCCTGTAGTCCCAGCTACTCGGGAGGCTGAGGCAGTAGGATTGCTTAAGCCCAGGAGTTTGAGGTTGCTGTGAGCTAGGCTGACGCCACAGCACTCACTCTAGTCCAGGCAACAAAAGGGAGACTCTGTCTCAAAAAAAAAAAAAAAAAAATGTCCACCCCGAGGGAGGGGAAAGCCTTGGGTGTTGTGGAGAGCTTCTCTGCAGAGAGGGAATACCTGGGCCAGTAATAAAATTTTCTTAAACAACCAATTGCTGGGACCCGTGTGTTGGTCTTATCCTGTAGAGGTAAGGGAGCGGGAAGGAATGCTGGCTGCAGCTGTCTGTTAGATTTACTACCTCCCGGACTCTCCAGACTCCTGCGGCTATTGTTTTACAAGCCTAAGTTTTCCAATAACTGCATTCAGTACTATACATACTTTTCGGGTTCTCATCTGGAACAAACCTAACAGGTTCCCTCTCCTTCCAGCACAATCGTAGCTACCAGTTTCCACCAGTTTCACGGGTCTGTCTTGTCAGCCTTATTCCCACTGCTCTCTGCCGAGGTAGTTTAGACAATTCCCAAGAAAGTTCAACAGGCTCCAGTGCGGGCCCCCAACCCAGGTAATCAAAGGATTTTAAGACAAGTCAGAACACACAGGAGCAAAGAAACAACTCGGCTGGGCTCCTTTAAACATTGATTGGGCACCTACAGCTTTTTATGGTCACCAAATGCAGAGGTAGACATGGCTCCTGCCCAGCGGGGCATATGGGAATATAACATAGTGCTGGGAGCCTGAGCTGTAGCACAGGCATCAGCAAATAAAAGGAAAAATGCATGTCACTCAGCCCTGAAAGGTCAGAGGGCGACTTACCCTAGGGAAATCTGAGAGCCGGAAAATGTTTGGGATGTCAAGCTCTGGCATTGGGACGTCATTGCTAAGCCTCTGGGTACAGTACAAGAATAAAATTCACAAGTGTTGCTCTTTAAGACAATGACACACAGGATGTTTTTCTGATAGATGCTCCATTGTTTCATTTGTCTTTGCAGTATCCTTATAAATTAGAAAGGTTAAAGGTATTACTCACTCATTCTACAGTCAAACAAAACAAAGGCTTAAAAGCTAAAATGGATTGCCCAAACCTAAGTAGAGAATAGGAATAGATCCAGGTCTAGCTCCCAGAACTTCTGACTCCAACTATGTTCCGACTACTATAAACATGAAAATAAAAAATATTTGAGTTGGATCTTTGGGCCATCTATTCCAGCTTACCATCCAGTGTAGGAAGGACCTCTTCGATATAGGTCTCTCTCTTTCTCTCGCACACACACATACACACAAAAGTAAAATTCACCAAGTATGATGGCATTTGCCTGTAGTCTGAGCTACTGGGGAGGCTGAGGCAGGAGGATCACTTGAGCCCAGAAATTTGAGGCTGCTGTGAGCTATGATCACACCTGTGAATAGCACTTCAGCATGGGCAACATACCAAGACCCCATCTCTTAAAAAAAAAAAGTTAAATTAAAACTTAGAGTCCCTAATTAATGCCTCAGTAATGAAAGTTCATTATTTTTTATAATATATTCTTTTTCTGACTGTTGAAGTGATACACATTCATGGGAGAAAATATGGAAAGTACAGAAAAGCACAAAGAATAAAATTTAAACCACCCACAATCCCACCACATTAAGATATCCTTTATTTTCCCTTTGCTATTAGAAGAGAAATGAAGTATATGTTGATTTTTAGTGCTATTACATAGCATAATATCCAAGATGTGATTTATATGACTTTTTGGAATAGCATCTTCTAATCTTATATACCTGTCCTATCATATATTTCCAGTGCAATATATCCATATTTTAAAAAATTAGCATCATACTTTATACACTATTTTGGAATGCAATTTTTCTCATATATTATCTTGAGAATATAATTAAAATTTTTCATAAAACATGATTTGAAATATCTGCAATATATTCATTCATTCTTTGATGTACCATAAACTTACTTAATCTTTACCCCAATATTAGTCATGTAAGTTGTTGCCATATTTCACTATTATAAATAAATGTTATAATTTATTTATAAATTATAATTTATTATGATTTATTTATATATAAATAAATCCTTATTGTTTAGTTATATATTTATATAATTATTTATCATTTATAACATTATGTTACAAATAATATTATAAATAAATAAATGAACATTTATCTACTAACCTATTCCTGTGTAAATTTATTCACTTCATAAGTTTTAATGACATTTTCCAAAATCTTCTTGGATTTTATTATACAAATCTTTTTCTAGATTTACTTTTATAGAAGAGATTTGACCTGTGAGCTATAGTTTTCCAACCCCTACTCTAGACTTTCTAATGGAAAGATTTGTTGGGGGGGGGGGGTGGCCATCCTGGTGTTAAGGAAAGTTCAGCACTTGTCCCCACAGCCAAATGAAGAATGAAGAAAAGTGGTTTGAGGAGAAGGAAAGAGAAGTTTATTAATTTGCTGGTCTCGTCTTAAAGTACCATCATCCTAACCATAAGCAGAAATACAGAGGTTTTAAAGGGAGGGTTTTCAGCTTCAGGCTATTGCTGTTTAACTATAGTGGATGATTTTGATCCATCTCCTGACCTCTGCCTGGACAATTCCATTGAGCCATCTCCTGTGGTACAAAGAACAAAGGACACTCCCCTACCCCTCTGATTATTGGCCTCAGGCAGGGATGCAGGTTTTAGTTGCCAAAAAGAGTTGAGGGGGTGGTTAAAGAGACAGCTCATAAAACATTTTACCCTCTTTCAGGCCATTCTCTGTTACACTGGTGAGGTTTAAGGAGTATATGGGATTGGAGAAAGCATACTAAGATCTGCTATTGCTTTAATTTGTTCTGAGACAAGATATTCAATCTATTTTGAAATTTCAAACATCATTTAAAAAGGGTTTGAGATTCTTATTTCCTTTCAAAAGGGGCATGGGTTTCCACAGGTTAAAAAATACTCTCCACCACAATGAGATTTATCTCCTCACACTCATTAGGATGGCTGCTATAAAAAAAAGAAAGAAAGAACAAATGTTAGCTAGATTGTGGAGAAATTGGAACCCTTGTGCACCATTGGTGGGATGTAAAATGGTACAGCTGCTATAGAAAACAGTATGGCAGTTCTTCAAAAAAAAATTAAACATAGAATTAACATTTGACCTAAAAATTTCACTTCTTGGTATATATACAAAAGAATTGAAAGTGGGGTCTTGAAGAGATAGTGGTACACCCATGTCCACAGCAGTATTATTAACAATAGCCAAAAGGTAGAAGCAACCCAGATATCCATCAAGGGATGAATGGATAAACAAAATGTGGTGTACACAAATGATGGAGTATTATTCAGCCTTAAAAATGAAGGAAATTCTGATACATGCTACAACACAGATGACACTTGAAGACTTATGCTAAGTGAAATAAGGCAGTCACAAAAAGATAAATACTGTATAATTTCACTTGCATGGGATATCTAGAAGACTCAAGCTCATAGAAACAGAGAGTAGAATGGTGGTTGCCAGGGGAGGGGGAGGGAGAAATGGGAGTTGTTTAAGGGCATAGAGTTTCAGTTTTGCAAGATGAAAAAGTACTGGAGATTGGTTACACAACAATGTGAATGTACATTACTGAACTGTACACTTAAAAGTGGTTAACATCATAAATTTTATGCATATTTTACCACAATTTTTAAAAATCAAATTATGCAAAAAAGAAAAGAAACACTATCCAGAGCAAGAAGGAAGGGCTGTGCCTTCTTTTATGTGATAAAACTGCAAGCATGTGACAACAGTCATTGTTTTCAGATCAGCCTTCTCCTTTTCAAGCCAACTATTATTGGCTTAATTGGCTCTTCCCCATAAGACTGGCTCTTCAGACTCTTTGTTTTCCTGCATTGTGTTCCTATGACACTCTCTGGTTGTCATTTTAATATCTTTCTTAAACTAGGATTCCCAGACCAAAGATCATGATCCAAATATGTCTAATCAGGATAGACTTCTTTGGAACTATTACTTCCTACAACCTAGCAGATGTAGGACTTCCATCAGTGCGTCCTAAGAATGTCATCTACCAAAACCCCAGGCTAGTTTCATGGAAGCCACTTCCCCCACTTGATACTTGGACCTTTGAGCCTAAATGCAGAATTTTAAATAAATCCCTACTTTATTTAATGTCATAAGTTTTGCCTTAGCCATGTTAAATTAAATTAAATCTAACCACTTCCAAAAATCAAAGAAGAATAGAGAAACCCAATCTAAATAAAAATACAGATCTAAATTAAAAAGATCTGAAAGTCGCATGAGTCTCCTTTCCCAGCTTCTTTAGCCATTCTTCATGATAAACTTTAACATCTGAGCTCATGTTACATCAAGACTGAGACAAAACTCTGCAGCAGACATGGCAAGTCATTTTCCTTGAGAATGCCCCTGCATTTGATGGGTAGTGGCTGCCTGGAGCACTGTCTTTTCCGGTGCCACATCCAGGCAGAGCAGAAAACAGTGCAGTGATCGATTAAAGATGCCTGTCAAAGACAGCGGTAAGGAGAGAGAGGCAAGCATGCAACTGATTTGCCAGGGAGGCTCCATGCGTTTTACTGTGGTTGAATTTCTGCCAAAGGTCCTGTGATTAAAATCTAAAGACTATGAGTAGAAAGGTTTCAATTTCTCTTAATTGTCACTACCATGTTGTAGGAAATAAAGCTAGAAAAGGCATCCTAATGTCTGTAATTCCCTCCGACTTCAGAGGACATCTGCATGTGCAGGACTGATGATTCTGCCTTGTCTCCACCCACCAATTTTGAGCCAGAGTCTAAATCAGAAATTGGAACCATAATCCTAAAGGAAACCAAAAGATAGGAGAAAATATTAATGATGATATTTTTAATTATACATAACATTATATGAAACATATATATGGGAAAATATTCTTTTAATCTATACATTATATGAAGAGTGTGTGTGTATGAATTAACCACCACTAAAGTAGACATATACCTTATACCATTTATAAATACATACAAAATCATAGCAGAAATACATAGGAAATAGTCTAGCACTTATTCAATGGGCATGCGATAAATGTGGCATTTAATTAAAATAGTTTATTTTTTTTCCTAGAATGACTAATTTTATATTTTTTTATTTTTTTATTTCAGCATATTATGGGGGTACAAATGTTTAAGTTATGTATATTGCCCTTGCCCCCCCACCCCCGAATCAGAGCTTCAAGAATGTCCATCCCCCAGACGATGCACATTGCACTCATTAGGTTTGTAAATACCCATCCCCTCCTCCCCACTCCCATCTGCCCAACACCCAGTGAATGTTATTACTATATGTGCACTTAAGTGTTGATCAGTTAATACCAATTTGATGGTGAGTACATGTGGTGCTTGTTTTTCCATCATTGTGATACTTCCCTTAGTAGAATGGGTTCCAGCTCTATCCAGGATAATACAAGGGGTGCTAGATCACCATTGTTTTTTGTGGCTGTGTAGTACTCCATGATATACATATACCACATTTTATTAATCCACTCATGTATTGATGGGCATTTGGGTTGTTTCCACATCTTTGCAATTGTGAATTGTGCTGCTATAAACATTCTAGTGCAGATGTCTTTATTATAGAATATCTTTTATTCCTTTGGGTAAATACCCAGTAGTGGGATTGCTGGATCAAATGATAGTTCTACTTTTAGTTCTTTGAGGTATCTCCATACCACTTTCCATAGAGGTTGTACTAGTTTTCAGTCCCACCAGCAGTGTATGAGTGTTCCTATGTCTCCACATCCACACCAACATTTGTTGTTTTGGAACTTTTTGACAAAAGCCGTTTTCACTGGAGTTAGGTGATATCTCATTGTGGTTTTGATTTGCATATCCCTGATGATTAGAGATGTTGAGCATTTTTTCATATGTTTCTTGGCCATTAGTCTATCTTCTTTTGAAAAGTTTCTGTTCATGTCCTTTGCCCACTTTTTAATGGGGTTGTTTGATTTTTTTCTTGCTGATTTTCTTGAGTTCTATATAGATTCTAGTTATTAGCCCTTTATTGGCACAATTCACAATTGCAAAGATGTGGAAACAACCCAAGTGCCCATCAATACATGAGTGGATTACTAAAATGTGGTATATGTTTACCATGGAGTACTACTCAGCCACAAAAAACAATGGTGAACTAACACCTCTTGTATTATCCTGGATGGAGCTGGAACACATTCAAAAAACAAGCACCACATGTACTCACCATCAAATTGGTACTAACTGATCAACACTTAAGTGCACATAAGGAAGTAACATTCATCAGGTGTCAGGCAGGTGGGACAGGGGAGGAGAGGATGGGTAAATTCACACCTAAGGGGTGCAGTGTGTGCTGTCTGGGGGGTGGGCATGCTTGTAGCTCTGACTCAGGCAGTGCAAAAGCAATATATGTATCCTTATAATATTCTGAAATAAAAAACAAACAAACAAACATTACCTGTGGAACCCCGATGGTGTGGATCTCCCTGGGAAGTCTCTGCTATCCCCCACACCCAAGGACTCAGCACTTCAACACATCTCAAAACAGACCAATTCCAGAGCAAACTTACTTGTCATGTATATTTTACAGACAATTCCATAGAAGTGGAAACAAAGGGACGTAGAGCCTCTGCTGAGCCCCTCACCACCCCACTCAACAATTCTGCCTTGAACGACCCTTCCAGAGCTATCTCTTCGGTACCTCACCACCCCCCTCTTTGCCCTTCCTTCACACATCCTCAACAAAAACTGCCCTGAGTAATCTGCTCTTGCCTTCTGCTTACTTTATCCGCTCAACCAAACAAAGGCCCAACAGCAGTTCATGGATCCGTGACCAAATAAGATTCCTCAAGCAAAGCAACTAAAATTATCATTCAATATTACAGATGTTGACAAGTAGTATGAGTAGGAGAGCAAGGGATAAAGGGTGGAGATTAAAGTGGTAATTTCTGATAGGGAATATTTAAGGGGAATGTTCATTGTTATATCTTTAAACAGGTATTTGTTTTTTAGGTCACCAGAGGGTAGTTAACTTTTACAATTAAAAGTCCTATCTCTATGAGATTTAAAACAAAAATACCCAAAGCAAAAACAAAACAAAGTCACTTCAGGTTGTCATATCTTATTTTCACTAGCTCTAATTTCCTATTCAATACAGGGGTGTGTGTGTGTGTGTGTGTGTGTGTGTGTATTAAATATCAAGATAATTAGCCAATGGACCCAATGCCCCAAACCCCCAGAGAGGTTGCAATGGCGAAACCAATTTTTCAGGCGTCTGTCTGACACAGACAGCCAATTATTGGGGTCCCTCTGGAATGTGCTGTGCCTGAGGACTTGTCAAGCTGTCTTTCCCTCTAGTGAGATCCAGCAGGACAGGCAGAGGATAAAGTAAATGAAGCGCTCAAAGATGCATTAACCCTAGTCTGCTGAAAGCCAAGGCTGAGACGGTTTACAAAGGGGGTACACTGGATGCACCTTACTGGATGGAGATAGGAACAGAATCACAGGGGCCATTGGTTGAGAATTTCTCAGTGAACTTGGCTCAGATGTACCCTTCCCGGCTGCCCTCTGCGCAGCTGCACTCACCCTGTGTTTCGGTTTTCTATTGCCTTGTGACACACACACACACACACACACACACACCAAAACGTATAGGCTTAAAACTACAATGATTTATCATTTCTCCAATGACTAAGAAGTTCTGCTCCATGTGGTGTTTGCTGGGACCACTTATGCAGCTTGGGTTCAGCAGGGAGCTTAGCCAGGGGTCCCTGTTGTCCTTCAGGTGCCCTTTCATGTGGTGTCTCCCACTGCAGCTCCTCCCCACATATGGTCTCTCTCCAACAGCACAGCATAGACTTCAGTACCGCACTGTCGTTGAGTTCCAAAAAGGATTGTTCCAGAGGACAAGTCCCAGTGTGCAACCAGGTCTAAACCCATTTTGTTTCAGCTTTAAAATCCTCTGACACTGTTTAAAAAGTAAATCCTCTAAAATGGCTTTTAAGGCCCTTCAGAACCAAACTGCCATCTACTTTCTGTTAAAGGAGAACTAGAGATTCTTTTATGGAGCTAGAAAAGGGAGACGAATGGGAAGAGAAAGTGTAGGTATAGCTACTAAGTCATCCCCCCAAGAAAAGTCACCTATATACGTGTAATGTAGAAAGAGCACTGGATCTGAAGTCAAGAATTTGCATTCAAACCCTGGCTGTGAGATTAGGGCTGGTTTTGCAATCTCTTTAGACCTCAGTTTTCTCGTTTGTAAAGAGGAGATAGTAATACCTCGAAATATCATTAAATGGCATCATCTTTGTGAAAGAACATAGCACAAAGCCTAACACATACGATGTGCCCAATATGTATAATTTCAAGCCACAGAGAGAGAGCAACTACTGCCCTGGGTAACCAAGTAGATAAATCCTGACAGATTCTCATGGCATTCATCAGCTATGGAGGTTTGGCTTTTGTTTTTCTGTTTCTGCCTTTGTTTTTGTCCTACATGTGCCTGACTGGGATTTCAGAAGTGAAGAGTAAAAGAGCGCACTGTCTGAAAGCTTTGGGCGCCTTGTTGAGAAGATGACCCTCCTTTGCTTTGATTTGCTTTGCTGAACAGCAGGACCCAGAAAAAAGACGAGACTGATGGCTGGAAACAGTGGATCCCAGAAGAGACCCTCAGAATGGCCCAGTCTCCTCTGAATATTTCCTGCCCTTTCTGCAGCATTAATTAAACCCCAGAAAGACACTGTGATAGAGACAAACAGGAACTATGAAACAGCTTTTTTTTATCATGGAGGAGACAAAGCAACAAAGAACAGAAGCAGCTTGAAGTAAAATACAGACCCTAAGCCTCCTACGGCCGCCCTCTCCCAAACCCACCCTTCCCACCCCCCAGAGGAAGATTAGCTATTTAGAACGGATGACATTAGGTTTGCTTCTGTCCTAAAGAGGGGAAAACTGCTTCACTTTCTCTCCTCTAGACAGCAACCTAATTTGTCCCCACTTAGCCGCATAGCTCAGGACAAGAGCTTTTGAAACTAATGATGCTTTTCTAAGAGTAATTGCTTCTGCTCTAATCACATGCTATTTCTTGCTACCCACGGGGTCAGCATTAGGATTGCCTAAAAGATGCACTGCTCCTGAGCCTCCAAGTTGATTATGAGTGATGAGTCACTCTAAGCCAGGTATCGCCTCATACCCCTTATGAAGTGAGCTTGCATGTCAATACACTCCCCACGAAGCAAAGCAGAATGTGGGGTTGGGGCTGGTAGGGCCTCACAGTTTTTAAAAACCCTCCCAGTTGTTTTTTTAATTAAGGTGAAACTCACATAACATACAATTAACCATTTTAAAATGTCCAATGCAGTAGTATTTCATGTATTCCAATGTTGTACAACTGCCAGCTTTCTCTAGTTTCAAAACTTTTTTTATCACCCTGTAAAAACATCCTGTAGGCTTGAAGTAGTCACTCCTCCTTCTCCCCTACTCCCATCCCCTGGTAACCTCTAATCTGCTTCCTATCTCTATGGCTTTGGCTATTCTGGATATGCCATATAAAAGGAATCACAATATGCAACCTTCAGTGTCTGGCTTCTTTCACAGTGTAATGTGTTCAAGGTTCATCCATGTTATAGGCAGGAATCAGTACTCCATTCCTTTTTATGGCTGAATGATATTCCATTGTATGGATATACCACTAGTTGTTGATTACATCTGCTGAGAGACAGGTGGATTGTTTCCATCTCTTGGCTATTATGAATAATGCTGCTATAAACATTCATGTACAAGTTTCTGCATGGATCCCAGCTACTTTTGCTATGCCTCTTCCCTCCTTCAGCTCATGGAAAACACTTGACGAGAGCAACTTCCAAGAAATCCCCAGTAAGAATACATAAGATATTCCTAAGAAGAAAGGGATATTCTTTTTTGTTGTTTTATTTTTACTTTGCTATGTGATTTTATTAAAAATGTTTTAGCACAGTATTGGAAGAACATCATAGTCTATACATACACCACAATATACTACTCTTGGATATTGCTGACATATAATATGGTATAATATGAATACCTGTAAGTTGATTGATGTAATTTAGGTTTAAGCTGCATTGACTCCCACATGTTCTTATTTAACTAGAGGCTGAGTCTCTGCAGTCAGCAGTTAGATGTGACCAGAAAAACATGGTTGGTATCACAGCTTCCAGACCAATGAGTAGTAAGAGATGGGGAAACACTGGAATCAACTGCTTACAGAGGATCTTTGTTAACCGGGTTGGATTGCAACCCCCAAATCTCCTTAAAACTTGGCCCCTGAGTATGGCCAAACCCGGCCTAATCAATTCAGAAGGGTGTATAAAACACATTAAAATATAACAGTAATGTTAAGTAATGATAAAACAATAAATTCTCAAGTCAAGAAAAGACAATGCAGATTTTTAAAATAATGTTTCTTTTGAAGTCATTATTATGAAACTGGGTCAGTACATACTTCAACTTTTTTTTTTGTTTGTTTGAGAGAGAGTCTCACTCTGTTGCCCAGGCTAGAGTGAGTGCCGTGGCGTCAGCCTAGCTCACAGCAACCTCAAACTCCTGGGTTCAAGTGATCCTTCTGCCTCAGCCTCCCGAGTAGCTGGGACTACAGGCATGCGCCACCATGCCCGGCTAATTTTTCTCTATATATTTTTAGCTGTCCATATAATTTCTTTCTATTTTTAGTAGAGACGGGGTCTCGCTCTTGCTCAGGCTGGTCTCGAACTCCTGAGCTCAAACAATCCGCCCGCCTCGGCCTCCCAGAGTGCTA
>CM052437.1:113145332-113165601 GCA_028533085.1 Varecia variegata | reverse complement strand
TAAAAAGTATTTTCATCCCTGTTTAAAATCTGAAGGCACATTTTGTAGATAAAATGGGATTATTTTCACCAAATATCCATCACGCAACTTAAAACCCTGCTGCTCAAAACCGTTGCTGCATTTTTAGAAAGTTTTAGTGCCTTAGACTAATCTGTCCCCACTGCCTGGAATGTTTTTACCCTTAACAGGAAACTATCCATTAACACTCAGCTCTGTGATTACCTCTTCAGGAAAGCCTTTCCTGACCACCTCCAGGGGAGTGGATCACACTTCCCATCCCCTTGTGCACCCACAGCACACACTTTCCACGCCTCTGTAGTACCTTGCAGCTGCAAGGGCACACCTGTCTTCCATCTAATTAAGTGCTTCTTTGCTAACTTTTCTTGCTGATCTTTGCACTGTCCCTGACACGGCACTGGCATATAACTGATCCACACGAGAGGTGAATCAGCGAGTTTCAAATGAACTCATATATTAAATACATTAAGCCAGGGCTGGATTTGAATCAGAAGCCAGAGGTGTCCCACCTTTGCATTGTTCACTTCCAATGAACCACTCCAGGAGTGAATTATTACAAACATAAAAACTAAAGAAATCACATATCTTTGAGCAAATCAGAGACCTGTGGACTTGATTATCTGGGTTGTGCTTTCCCACACTGGTTGCCCCTTCCCTCCCTCCAGCTGGCCACTAAGAACAGGCAGAGTCATAACAACCCTGTCCTTCAGATTCAGTGGTTGCAGCAACTCTGGTCAAAGGTTTGTTGAAGCAACAACAAAATGAAATGAGTGGGCCTGGCTTGGATCCTAATTCAGACAACCCATTGTAAAAGGATTTGAGACAACTGGGTATATCTGAATACAGTATTAATGCTAATTATTAAATAATATCAATGAATTACTTCTAATTTGATTACTCGTGATAATGGTTTCATCCTCTAAGAAAATATGTTTATATTTAAGAAATACCTAAGAGAAGTATTTAGGTATGCAATGACATATTGGCAGAGATTTGCTTTCAAAGACTATAGCCAAAGAAAAAACAAAACAGAGAGAAAGGAAGTACAGAGAGAAAGAATAAGAGAGAAAAGTAGGAGGAAGAAAGAAAGATGAAGCAAATATGGCATAATGTTGATAATGATTGGATCTGGGAATGGGTATCTTCTCTATTTTTGTGAATATTTGAATGTTTTCATAGTAAAATGGCTTTTTTAAAAATTATTCAGCTCAGGTTCTAATCTGGTAAAGTGGGTTTTAAAAAGGCTTGCTGGGAAAGGAAATGTAAGGAGTTGATAAAATCAATGTCAAATGATCTTTGGATTCATTTCGTTCCTGCAGCCTTTCCCAGTCTTCTGAGAATCAGCCACTGGGGGCTTGGTTGGCCACAGACAACTGAACCAAGACCAGGAATTCCCCCCAAGCAAGCTGTTGCAACTTTTCTTGCTTTGAAAAATCCTGGCTTGGCTCCAATAGGCTCTGAATCCAGAAATAGACTCCATCCCAGGCAATAGGAGTCCTCTGTAGGGTCTAATTTAGCTCCTTAGGACACTGTGGTTTGCATTTGTGCCTGTATTGGTTAGGCTTAACCAAGTGGGTTAAATAAGATGGTTTACTCACACAAATGGCCAGGTGGGTGATCTAGAGCTGGTCTGACAGCTCCATGATTACCGGAACTCCTTCTTCGTATTATTCTGCAGCGTCCGTCTCATACTCCAGCACTTCATCCACACTCCATTGGCTAGAATCTTGTGACATGATTCTTAGAAGATCACACTTTGCTGAAACAGAGGCTTAGAAATGTAGGCTTTAGCTGGACAACCATGTAGGGAGACAGTGAAAAATGGGGGACACCCAGCTGTTTCTGCCACCACACCTAAGCAATAAAAGCTGTCTCATAGCCTCTGTGCATATATGAATGTTTCCCCTGGGGACCACTTAGAAAGAAGGTGGCTAATCAAAGGCAAAACTCGGTGTCCAGGCCCCCTACAAAACTGTTATCTTAGTATCACTTGGATTGGTGCTCTTTCTGCTGGGCTTTCCGCTGACATCAGAATGCGGGTCTGCATCTCTGCTCTTATCTCCATCAGGGAGAGCTTGCCTGGAATGGAAATAGCACAGAGCAGCAAGGCTAAGCGATGGAGAGACTGCATCCTGGTGACATCATTAGAACCATGGAGCTAGCCATGCCAGTAACTAGACTGTTAAACCATGTAAGCCAGTAAATATATCCCCTTGCCTCTTAAAAACAACAAAACACGGCCGGGCGCGGTGGCTCACGCCTGTTATCCTAGCACTCTGGGAGGCTGAGGCGGAGGGATCGCTTGAGGTCAGGAGTTTGAGACCAACCTGAGCAAGAGTGAGACCCCCGTCTCTACTAAAAATAGAAAGAAATTATCTGGACAACTAAAAATATATATAGAAAAAATTAGCCGGGCATGGTGGCGCATGCCTGTAGTCCCAGCTACTCGGGAGGCTGAGGCAGTAGGATTGTTTGAGCCCAGGAGTTTGAGGTTGCTGTGAGCTAGGCTGATGCCACGGCACTCTAGCCCGGGCAACAGAGTGAGACTCTGTCTCGGGGGGGAAAAAAAAAAACAACAAAACACTACCTTGACCTTTGTCACTGTACCATGTCACCTGCACAATTGGAGGAGACCTGAGGGCAGAGAGCTCTGCAAAGGAAGGAAGATGAGAGGCACTTCAGGTATCACAGCTGTTCCCAGGAGGGAGAGAAGCAACTCCCTCCTGCACAGCGCCTACTGCGCAACCCGCCCTGTGGGATGCTCTCATGTCTCCTATATTTCATGTATATTATATAATATATTATCACATACATTATCTCATATCATTCTCATATAACCCTAAGAACTCATTACCATTCCCATTTTACAGAGGAGGGCACTAAGGCTTAGAGATATTAAGTAACTTCTCCAAGGTCACACCATCGAGAAGTGACAGCCCATGTGAAAAGCCAGATCCTCCACCCCACCCCACCCCCACGCTGCCTTTAAAGTCCCTGCTGGGCCTCCTCCTTCCAGGTCCTGTCCCATCTGAGCCCCTCCTCCTGACCCTGCCACACCCTTTGGCCCCTGCTGCTGACTGCCCGCCTTTTTCAAGGTGCCAGGGCCCCAAAGGTAGAAAAGGCATTGCTCCAAGTAGTATTGTACCTGCAGGGAAGAGATGGCTCTTTGTAAATAAACTGGAAATGAATATTTCTAGGACCCCCATGGAGAGGTGCAGAAGCTCAGACATAAGTGGTTTCAATCAGCCTCCGGGGGAAGGGAGGTCATTTTATCCAGGGTAACCCAACCATCCAGTCACAGAGGTGGAGTGGCATGGCCAAGAGCTCTGAACCAGGTCCCAGTGATCAAAGGCTCTAGCACAGCCCCTGAGTCCCCTAGGCAAGTGAAGGACCCTCCCTGGGCCTAGGTCTCCTCTCCCTTGAAGTGAGGGACTGGGCCTAGAGGTGCTGTCAGCTCCCTTCTCATTACGCTCTGGACCCCGTGCTCTGAGAAGCCACAGATCTCCATGCAAGCTTGTGTCATCCTCAAGCACCAGTCACTAGCACAGCAGGAAGTCAGGCTTCCTTGGGTAAAGTGCTCACTCTCGGAGTTCATCGTTTATTTTCCCAACACAGTTGTCAGGTGGAACAGAGGAAACTAGGTGACTATGGGGACTCATTTGTGGTTCCCATCACAATGGAAAATTCCTTAAGCTTCTGCAATCCCCACCCATGGTGATGTGAACACCCAATCTGGATGGAGGAGAACGCCTGGGCCAAATTGCCCCGCTGAGCATGTCACCTCTTCCCAGCCCTTTCTCACCCTCTCACTGCACAGGCTGCCTCTTGTCTGACTCAGTTTTCTCCACTAACTAAATGTCACACTTCCAGCTGCAATCACCAGGAGATGCTCTCCAGGCAATTCAGTGCAGGAAAAAATAATGTCCTTCCCATTTCTTACTACCCCCATGAGACACTGACTGTGAAGCCGGCTAAAAGCAGTGACTAACAACCGGGTTGCTATGAGGAAGTGTTAATGGGGCCTATGGCCCAAGAAGCAGCAATTATGAGACAAAAGGAAATAATTGGAAGAAAGTAAAAAAGTAAAAAAAAGTCCTTCCCAGAGATCAGAGGAGCAGGAGAGCCCAGGACCCACATATCTGAGTCACCACACCCTATGGCCATGACCTAATGCTCTGGTATATTTCCCTATTTTATAGGAGATGTAATGACCAGGTATTTTGCAGGCTGCCATAGTTCTTTCTGGAAAGTGGTAGAGTATAAATTTAAAAGCCAAGCAGGATGTTCTCAATGGTAAAGGAACGCAGGACCAGATTGGCCCTCAAGTCAGTCAATATGGAAAGTTATCCAAGTTAAAGCGTTTCACATCCATGAGCCCCCTGGGTCTCCAGAATAACTGTGTGGAGGAGGAAAGGCCTGAGTTCTCACCTTGGTTTCAAAGAGGAGGAACCAAGACCCAAAAAGGATAAGCAGCTTGCCGGAGCTCACTCTGGCAGCTGACTTCTCCACCAGACCATGATTCCTCTCCCAGTGGTTTCCACCCGGATGGTCTTCAAGTTTGTTCTCACTGAAACAGAACACAAAAGGAGGAGGCAGCAAGGAAAACAGGGAGCATCACAGCTTTAAAAGATTAGCCACAGCATCCAAAACCACTAGATTCCCACAGGACAGTATGTCAGGAGTGATCTGCAGATGTGGGAACGTGTCCCCATGGTCCCAAGGGCTCCCAATGCACATCAGATTCCAAACAGCACAGCTGGCAGTGACCGGGTGGCTAACGGTCAGAGGGGAGAGGGAGCATGCCTGAGCCTCAAAGACAGGACCTGCCACTTGTGGTCAACCCCCCTCCTCCTCCCCACTGGACCCCAGGCCCTTGGCTGATGCTCTCTTCCACTGAAACGCAACCAAAGGCAGAGAGCTGGGTGCTGGAAAGGAACCCAAATATTCAATTCATCTCTTGTTTTACAGGTAAGAAAACTGAAGCCCTGGGAAAAAACAAAAAGTGACTTGCCCAAGGTTCCCCAGCCACTTGATGACAAACTCAGGTTTCCCGATTGCCTTTCCAAACTGCTAACCTCCCTGCTTTGCCTGTGTGTCACTGAGATAGTCATGATGACAAAAGATTCCTACAAGGGGCCCCAGGGAAAATGCTGGGCCCTGAAGATATATCATTCACATCTGTAAAGATGTGCAGCTCTTACCACTTGTTCTGTTTTCCATTTGTAGTTAACCCCTCTTATTCTCAGGATGTGCACCCCCAGGGGAGATGAGTAAAATGAGTTCAAGCACAGTCACTATGCTCTCCCAGGGGCTTTACTCCTTTCGGATCCTCATGCTTCCTTTTGAAGCCACTTCATCATACGCGTGACTCTTTTTTCCACTGTGATATTAATGAAATCTCAAGACCTCTGAAATCCCTTCCTTCAACTTGGCTTCCACAGCACTCTCCTCCAAACCCACCGGGTAAGCCTGAATAGGCTGCAACCCCCAAAAGATTCCCCATTCTTGTAAACAAGACAGTGCAAACAGACCCTCTAGAGAAGGGAATCCTTCCCTGAACTCCACCTTCCAGATGTTGCCAAGGCTCATTCTGACTCAGGCAGATCTGATTTTCAGGTGTGCCCTTGCATTCCACCTACCCTGCATCACTCATCAAAGCCCCTACTGCCAAATCCTTCACATCTCCATTCCTGTTCCCGTTGTTCCTCTTCTCTGCCTGACAGACACTTGCTCATTTGCCAAGGCCCAGCTCAAGTATCTCCTCTTCTAGGATGCCGCGTTGATATGGGGCCCAGCAAGCTTCAGATGAAAAGACTTTATTTAATGAAAGGATTACTCACAGAGGTGGGACAGTGTTAAAAAATGTATAAGGGACAGTGAGGATCCCAGACAATAGCAACTGTGGAAAGACATTACTACCCCAGGACTGAAGGGGACAAGGGGAGAAAATAGTGTTACACGAGCCCTTTGAGAGATAGAGTCCTGGAGGAGGGATGCCAGTATGTCCTGCCATCACGGGGAGTCACAGCCACTGCTAGGACACAGTACTGAAGCAGGGACAAGCCTAGAAAGAAACACCTTTCTCACTCCCCCAAGGTACCCCCACCCAACCCCCATCCCCGTCTCTCTCCCCCCACCCTCTGATCTCCTCCTGCTCTTGCTCCCCTTTGGAGGAACCCAACCTGTTGCCAGAGGGCAACTGAGCAACACAGTGGGCAGGATTCAGCATCCCAGACCCAGCGCAAGGCAGAGGTGGGCAGAGAGGGGATGGGGGCAGACAAAGAATATCTAGCACAGACGCCTTCCCTGCTTCCTATTCCCACCACATGCAGAATCTAGCCCTCTCCTCTCCACATGCTCGAGAGGCTTGCAGAGGGCAGGCACAAAGTGGTGCTTAACAAATGATCACTTTATTAATGAATTGATGATAACCACGAACATATTTTGAAATCTCCTTGCCTCTTTATTTTACTCCCCTTATTATCTTAAAGCTAGGTACTTTGTAAATTCAAGTCTTTTCTAATTAATAAAGCCCATATTTTCAGGCTCATCTTAAAAAAAAGAAGAGAGCTTCCCATTCTATTGTCACCATCTGATTCAACAAATATTATTTGAGTCCCTGTGCCCCAAGCACTCTGCTTAGTGTGAGGGAAGATTTAAGGATGACTAGGGGCTCCATTCTTATGGCAAATGTTATGGACAGGTAGCTTCAACTGTTGAAAAGGAATTGCTTTGATGGAAAAACCATAAAAATAAGTTAATTCAGAGGCCTTTTAAATAATAGTAATAACTACCAGCATTTATTGAGCACTTACTATGTAATGGAAAGTACACTGGATGATATCCACATATTAGCTTTGTTAATTTTACAATCTTGAGAAGTGGTTATTCCCAATTTACACATAGGGGAATCGAGGCCAGAGAGGTTAAGTAACTGCCCCAAATCACACAGCTAACAAATGACTGATCAGGATTAGAATCCAGGAAAGTCTGATTCTAGAGCCCATGTCTTTATCCACAACACTATACTAAAAGGCAATATTTTACATCAGAAAAGGCATCTCATATTAAAAATATGAATGAAATACACGAATGAAAAAGATTCCTCCTTTCAAAGAAAGGGTGAAACAGCAGTACAGATTCAACCCTTTACCTGCCCTTGTGGCGTGATCCAATACTAAGTACAGCAGCGTGAGAGACCAGAAACTTACATTCAAATGCGGTCCTGAGGAAATCTAAACAGCCTTGGCTTTAAGCTACTAGCTGCCTGGTTCCACAGTGCCCTCTGGTGATCAGTTGATGTTGTGCATGATTTCTCTAATTAAGTTCAAGAACAAAATGTGTAATAACTGATTAAATAGATTCAGTCTGTTTTCTGGCCATTCTCTATTCCAGCCTCATGCCCACTGACCTCACACTCCTGATGACTGGAGTAGGCAGAGCATGAATTTGGGCGTCAGCCTGACCTGAGATCAAGTACCAGCTCCCGCTCGTAGAGAGATGTCAGCCAGGGCGCCTGCTGTCTTCCAAAAGCGGGACTCAGAGGACACCAGGACCCTGCCGGAGCTACTGAGCTTCCGCCTCTGCTCTTCCCTGTTAACAGCCAGAAGCCCAAATGCATCACTGCACTGAGGGCCAATCAACCACGCCAGCCAAACTCTTAAGATATTCAGATGATGGTGGCACTGGTGGCGTTAGTGGTGGCCCACACTCTAGTCTGTGGTCCAACAATGTAACAGAATTTGTTTCCCTTGAAACCAGGACTTTGTAGGGTATGAATTGCTTGAGGCCAAAGACAATAGCTGTTTAAGATAGTATAATAGTGTAACAGAAGTCTCCATGACCTGTCCCACATAAGCATTGAGTAGTGGTGGAGGGGTGAGGGATCTTGTGTACTTGAGCCTAGTCTGGAGTAGAAGTAAATCAAGAGAAGTTTGAAGACAAGGCTATTCCCACAGAAGCCCAACACAAGTTAAGCCAAAAACCAAAGAGGGGAAACAGCCAGTGTTACAAATTCTGTGGTGCTAAGGCAAAACCGGGGTGTGGTTGACAAAGTCAATAGGTACCCCTCCTGGTATCCTGTTAAGAAACTTGGCCTTTCACTGTATAGAGTATCAGTTACTGAAGGGTTGAAAGCCAAGCATGAGCCCGGGCACAGTGGCTCACGCCTGTAACCCTAGCATTCCGGGAGGCTGGGGTGGGAGGATTGCTTGAGGCCAGGAGTTCAAGACCATCCTGAGCAAGAGAGAGACCCAGTCTCTACCAAAAGCAGAAAAAATTAGCCAGGAGTAGTGGCACACACCCGTAGTCCCAGCTACTTGGGAAGCTGAGGCAGGAGAATCACCTGAGCCTAGGAGTTTGAGGTTGCAGTGAGCTGTGATGACACCAGTGCACTCCAGCCCAGGCAACAGACCAAGACCCTGTCTCAGGAAAAAAAAAAAAAAAAAGCCAAGCATGACATGACCATATTCCATGTTTTAGATAAATCACTCAATTGCTCTGATGGCTGTGACAGACAGACGTGATGGAGTGAGATAGGACGAAGTCAGGAAGACAGAGGAGGCTGTTACATTAGTATAGCAGAGACTTGAGAACTATTGGAGTCTTGAGGGGACCAATAATTAGCACTCTTCTTCCACAATTGAGTTCTGAACCAACTGAGTAAAAAGTCAAAATGGTGGCCGGGCGCAGTGGCTCACGCCTGTAATCCTAGCACTTGGGAGGCCGAGGCGGGCGGATTGTTTGAGCTCAGGAGTTCAAGACCAGCCTGAGCAAGAGCGAGACCCCGTGTCTACTAAAAATAGAAAGAAATGACCTGGCCAACTAAAAATATATATAGAAAAAAATTAGCCGGGCATGGTGGCGCATGCCTGTAGTCCCAGCTACTCGGGAGGCTGAGGCAGGAGGATCGCTTAAGCCCAGGAGTGTGAGGTTGCTGTGAGCTAGGCTGACGCCACGGCACTCACTCTAGCCCGGGCAACAAAGCGAGACTCTGTCTCAAAAAAAAAAAAAAAAAAGTCAAAATGGTGAACAGACACGGGTCATTTTCATTACAGACATAGGCTAGGTGGATGACGTAGTTTTTATCTATGACTTTACTTAACTTCTTCAGTTGGAATTCCAGAATTATTCAGATTTACCCACCAAACCACAGGTATTGCTGGATCACCCTAGACTTCATGTTGGGGGCAAAACACCTATAAAACTTACAGCAAAGAGCAGAGCAGAACACACACTCCCTGCAGGCAACTCAATCCCAAGAGTTTAGCCTTGGGCAACATCCTGCCTAGGTAAGACTTCTCCCCTTTCCACGTTCGTTTCAACTGAATAATTACATCCAGCAGATTCCTGATTAGAAACTGCTGCTGGACATTCTGAGATTTTTGGCTCCTAGGATCCTAATGAGGACCCAAACCTCGGTCAGGAACCCCTAGAGAGCCTGCGTTTACTCACCTTTGGATGCTCCAGGCCTGCAGTTGCCTTTATTTCCACTCCATCTTCTGCAGCAGTGGGCGATGCCCCTATGTTTCATTTTATTCCCTTTCCCTCCATTGTTCTACTTTCTTTAAGACTCAGTTGAATTTCTAATTGGTTCTAAAATGGGTTCCTTTTCTTCTCTACCAGAAGTAGGTCTAATACTATTTGATGGAAACTGTATGTCTTTTTTTAAACATTGTATTATAAAAATGTTCAGAGAAAATTTATAAACAATGAACACCCTTAAAACTACTAGATTCAACAAATGTAAACATTTTACCATATTTGCTTTACCCATCTCATTAGCTACATACATATCACTCAACTTAAATTACATGACACTTCTGTCCTAAACACACACAAAAAATAAGGACATTATCCTCCATAACAGAGCATTTCCATAGCTAGCAATATTACAAAACCTCCCTAGTATTTAATATATTGTAAATATTCACATTTTCCCAACTTTTCTCCAAAATGTTTTCAGTTTGTTTGTTCAAACCAGACTTATCAAGTACCACCCACTGCAGTTGGTTCTATATAGCCTCCACACCCACGCGCTTTTTGCATGACATGGACTTATTTAAAGAGACCAGGTCAACTGTCTGGTACATCACATATTCTGGATTTGTTCTTTTCCTCCTGTTGTCATTAAATTTATTCCTCTTTCTATTTACATAACAGGAAGTTAGATCTTCAATCTTCATGAATTTTAGCATAAATATTTTTAGCAAGAATATTTCATAGGTGATGCTGTGCACTTCGTATTACATCACATTGACAGGCACATAATGTCTGGTTCAACTATTATTAGTGATGTGAAGTTTGACTACTGTGTTATGAAGGACACAGCAAGATCTCTCCATTGTAAAGTGGCTTTCCCTTTCTGACTATATGTGTAGGGTGATATTCTTCCATTATGAGAACATCCAGCTCTCTATCAACCTTTTATCTAACGGTTTCACCATCCATTGGTGATCCCTGCCTAAGTCAATTACTGTATTAATCGTTGCAAAAAAGGTGATTTTTTTAATGCTGTTAGTCCTTCTACATTTACAGTATTAACTTTTATTCAAAAATTTTTTTCCCTTCTCAACTGGTGCTATGTGGTTATCCTGAAACACAGTTCCTACTGAAAAGGCAGGCAAATGATTATTTCTTACTTTAATTGTCAATTTTAGTATAAGGAAGTAGGGTTAACAGCCTCCTCCAATGTTGGGAAAGGAGGATTCTTTTTCTTTTGGCTTTCTCTTTAATTCAGTTCTCTATTATGATATAACAAACCACTTAAAAACTAGGTGACTTAGAATAATAAGCATTCATTATTGTTCATGAGTCTTTGGGTCAGCTGGTCATTCTTGCCGATTTGAGCCAGGCTTGGCCAATGGTTGGACCCATTTCTGTGTCTGGGGTCAGCCGGTAGGTTCGTCAGGAGCCAGCTGTTCTAGAATGGCCTCACTTCCATAGCCGACAGATGACTATTGGCTAGGACTACATTCCTCTCATCAACCAACAGACTAGTCCTGGCTTCTTAACACAGCGGTGGTAAGGTTGGGGTGGGGGAGAAAAGAAGTGGAGAAGAAAGTAGAAAGAGGGAAAGGAAGAAAATGAAGGAAGGAGGGAGGGAGTGTACAAGGTGGATACATCATTTCTGCTACATTACAGCAAATCACACAGCTGGCCCAGATTTAAGGTGTGGGTAGATATATGCCATCTCTTGACAGGAGCTGCAAAGGATGGGTATGTATCTTTTTGTAACTTAGAAACAGCCCCTTCAAGTACTTTCCTATCTTATCCCCATTGCTCTTTGAATGCTACCTTGCTTTCTAATATGACATAATCAGTTATTAAGTAATTAATTATTGATTAATTGTGGTAAGAAACATGGACAAATACAAAACTGGTGGGTTAAAATGGGATGAGGAACAAGATATTTACGTGGTCTTGGATAGTCACTGCCACACCAACAGCAGCCTGCATCGGCCTAAGGCAGTAGTTCTCAAGCTTTGGGAAGGAACTGAATTACCTGGGGAACTTGGAAAAAGACAAAGGCCCAAGTTCCTAACCTTCAGCAAGCTTGGGCCTCTGTGTTCTTCAATAGCTCTAACTGATTCTGTTACTGTACCAGTTTTCAAACCAATGCTTAAGGAAAAACCTACCAAAAGTCACCAGTGCCCAAACAGCTTCTACCTTTTCTGCCATCTCACTCTTGCTGAGGTCTCACCTTGGCTTAAAGGCCCTGCCTCTACAGAAATTGCCCCACTCACCAGCAACCTGCCAAAGTGAAAATCATATATGGTCAGCACCTAACACAACATTCTTTGAGTTTAAAACCACCCATCTTGCCCTGTTGAAACAATCACATCATTTTCTCCCCCATTTTTACTCACCTAGATCCAGTGTTCCTGGCCCACGCACTAATTATTAGGGGAATTTGGAGGGTCCAATAAATAGTATCTCTTTTATTTAGAACTGTGGCTTTTAACCAGGGGGTGATTATTTTGCCCTTGGGAGACATTTGGCAATATCTGAAGCCATTTTGGTCACAACTGGGAGGGCAGGGGAGGTAAGAGAGGAGTCCATTAGTAGCTAATGGGTAGAGGCCAGCGATGCTGCTAAACTTCCTATAATACACAGATAGCTCACACGAGTAAGAATTGTCCAGACAAAAATGTCAATAGTGCCAAGGTTGAGAAATGCAGATTTAGAATAGTACCCATTCTAAATGACTTGCAGATAAGACAAAAGTATAAGCAGATGGGAGTCATACCATCAACTTTATTAGTGCTGAAGACTAGACTAGGAGACACAGTTATCTGCTGGTGAGTGGACTTCCTATTCCTAAACCCCAGAAGCAGACTCATTCATGTAGCCAGACTAGATACCCATATGCCTCCCCAAGTGATCAGGCTTCTATAAAACTCATAGCATGTTACAGCTAAGAACATGTGCTCCTTGCAGGTTACTAACTCAGAAGAGGAAAAAAGGAAGAGCTGGGCATGACCACCAGCTCCCCTGGGATAGTGAATAAAGCGATATAAAGAGGCCGGTGTTACATCATTTAGCTTCCCTCCAAAGGGAAAGAAACAACAGGAGAGGGAAAGTATTCCCCCTGAATAAGAGTTAGAAACAGTGGTGTGCAGCAACTGGCTCCTCAGAACCAACTGTTAAATCCTTGGGAAGTTTGCAAGCCAGTTGTTAACCCCTTAGTAGCTTGAAATCAGCCAGGGTAGTAATAGGTACACCACATCATAAATCAGAAAATACTATTATACAAATCAGTGTTTTGTTATTTGGAAAATAAAGTTGGATCCTTTTTTCATCTGGAAATACTAACATTCCAAATGGATTCAAGATTTAAATGAAATAAAGAAAACATAAAGACCCCAAGGAAAAATATAATCAGAGCAAAAGAGGTCCTTCTAATCCATGTAGACCAAAGAAAAAACTATAACAGACTAGGTCAAAATATAACTATTAATACAGAAAAATACAGTATTTATGTCAAAAAATACCACTAACTGGCAAACTACAAACTAGGGAAATAATTAACAAAATACATAAGAGTAACTGATCAAGAATTCTTACAAATTAGTAAGAAAAAGATAAACATCTCAATGGCAAAAGCCTTGGATAAGTAATTTAAAAAATACAAATGAGTTCAAAACTAATAAAGAAAATTTTAGACATATCAGGTTTGGCTGTCACACGGCAAAGAGAGGAGAAGACAGAACACAGCTAACACTGGGAAGAATGTAAAGGGTACTGTGAAAAACTCCTGGCAACAGTGTAAGCCAGTATAAACTTTTGCTAGCAACATGACAATATATATTCTCTGATCCTACATTTATCAATTTATTCTAGGAAAAACAAAAATGTATAAAGATTTAGTGAGACTATTGTGGCTATTAAGAATAGGCTAAATAATTTATAGTTAATCCATTTAATAAAATACCCTGTACACATTAATGTTGTTGAAATATTTAACAGAGAAAGCTAGTCACCATTTAAGTTTTTAAAAGGACTTAAATGGAGGCTAAAAACAGTATAATCAAATGAGCAAGTTTTTGTAAAAATAAAATGTGTACTGAGAAAGTCTAAGAGGATACACAGCAAAATGTGATCTTTTCCTTTTTGCTTACTTGCATTTCTACAATTTGCATACATTACCTGTACATTTTGTTTGCTTTTAATAGGAGTTAATGGAATTTGAGTTCAGTAGAGAAATCCTCCTTACAAAACATCAGAGTTTGAAATGAATTTTCTAAGTAATCATTTCAGGCTTTTTAAATGTACCTGTTCAAATCAAAGTTCATCATTTTCTTTGGAACAATTTTTGTTTGAGAATCAAATGGTCATGTAAATGAGGAAGCAAATAGGCATAAAATGACAGCAAAGTAAGTGGCAAAATATCTATAATCTTTGTCCCACTGGCTACTGCAATACAATAAATGAAATCACAATTAACAAAAAACATCTTTATTTTAGTCTTCAAAGAAGAAATTCTTTTCTTCTTTTTCCAGGATAATCATGATTAACTTACAAAATGGGTATATGTCTTCAAAGTATTTCCCTTTAACGGGAAACTGCTTTATAGGATGTAAATATTAAAAAGTAAAAAAAAGAAAAAATTCTATTTTTTTGTCGTTTTTAAGACAAAACAGAATCTAGCATAAATCAAGGAAACCCATTCATACTTCAGGTCCTTCTCCTCCAGGAACCAGCTGCATAAGAGGAAAAAGAGTTTATTAATAACACCCCCACCATGTCATCTAAACCCCTACTAAGAGCTCATCATCACCAAAAGCCACCTTTGCCTCTTTCCCCCTCCTTCACATTCCCATTTTTCCACACAGTCAGTATCTGTTTATAATTCCCAACATCATCAATTAATACTTAGTGTCTCAATGATGACTCCTGACAAAATAGAGGATTAAAAAGCCCAAGCAAAGTAATCTTTAAGCCCAATGCCTCTTCAATAGCTCAGCTTTAGGGCCCTGACCACAGAGAATCCCCTTCCCATTTTAAGCACCACTGGGCCATGATCATTTAGTCAAGCAAGCAGCATTGCAAGTTAGTTCTGTAATCATGCCCACAAAAATGGGCTAGCATCTAAATAAAACACCTTTAATGGTCTTACCATTGTTATATTATTTCCATTTAGCAAAATCTGATCTAATTTAGTAATTCTTCTTCCTTCTGGTGTGATTTCACTAAATGAACAGATAAAATAAGAGTCAAGATAAACAGTGGTAATCAAAGCTAACATTTCAGAAACACTTTCCCTCCCTAAAAAGGTTATTCTTGTATAGAAATCAATGTGAGGTCAGGCAATTCTACCAATGATTTTCAGAGACAAAGGATATTCACCAGGTAATGTACATTCTTCATCAAAGGCAACAGAGTAGACTGATGGCCTAAGATCTACATCCACCAGACTAATCTTCATAAAAAGAAACTGAAACTTGCCAAGGAGATCAAATATGAAATGAAATGTTTAGCAGCCTCACTCTTTTTCTTTAACACATCTATTACTGTTGATTCCTATATATTAAACCAATGTGTATCAATTCAGTTTTTTTGCCTTTTTGAGACAGAGTCTTGCTTTTTTGCCTGGGCTACAGTGGCATCATCGTAGCTCACTGCAATCTCAAACTCCTGAGCTCAAGCGATCCTCCTGCCTCAGCCTCCTAAGTAGCTGGGACTACAGGTGTGCCCGGTTAATTTTTGTATTTTTTGTTGAGACCTTATTCAGGCTGGTCTCAAACTCCTGGCCTCAAGCAATTCTCCCACCTTGGACTCGGAGTGCTAGGATTACAGGCTAGGATTACAGGCGTGAGCCACTGCTCCCGGCCTCAATTCAATTTTAAAAACAGAGATATTGGTCATAATCTTTATAATGAGTATAATTTAGCTATCATTTATATTTTGTTATATAGTTAAATGCTCTTATTATCAGTTCCTTGATTTGACCTGAGCCTCAAGATTCCTGTTTTTAGTATCTTTTACTAAAGCTTTGTCTTTACTAAATTCCTAGCTATATAGTGATAATTACATTAAGTTAATAACCCTTTGATCCAATTTTACAAGCATCAGTAGAAAGAATTTCTATCTTTAAAGTACTTCAAACACGTAATGGTTTCTCATTAATCATTTTACTGACTCAATATTACTAAATCTGCCTTTCATTAAAAAGAGAGATGCCCCCCAATTCTTTAATTTTAACGCTACTTACAATTCAGTGACATCTTCCAGTACCATATCTGAAATTTGGTGTTAAGAAAATATATATACCACGTTGAATTTACTCTAGCTTCTGCCTTTGTTCAGTTTTAATTATAATGTTTACCACAATGGCTCAAATTCAAAATGCATGTTGCTGGTAGAAACTTTATCTTCTTTCAGTACATGTACCTCTTAAAACATTATCACAAGTTCCCTGAGAATGAACTGATTTTTATTATAATAATCAGACATATAGTGATTGTATTTCTTAAGTCATTAAAAAATGAAGAAAAACCTATACCACCACCACCTTTTAAAAGGATACTGACAAAGTCATCAAATCCTAGAAGAGTACCAACAATTTCCTTATCGCTCTTCATAACAATGTGAATTCTTGATCCTATACATTTGTCCACAAGCTCTGTGAATGAGAAAAGATTATTTTACTCATTCATTATTTCAACAAATATTTGAGTACCTACTGGCACTCTTACTTGCACATGGCAAAAGATAAACCAGGGAAAATATTCATTCAACAACTGTAGGTCTTATAATACAAATCTCTGTTGAATCATACTTTTGCAGAAAAGTTTTCCTTGGTCTCCACTTACCTCTTCTTTGTAGCAATTTATGACTGTGGTTTTATGTTTATTTTAGATTATTTGCGATTAATAAATGAGCGCACACACGTGCATACACACATACACACACACACACACACTCCCCCCAATCTCTAAGCTCCATGAGGGCAGAGACTGTGGTTACTTTTGCTCATCACTGTGTCCCCAGTGGACAGTGTCTGGTATTTACTGGGCATGCCAAGAATCTGTTGAATGAAGGAACGAAAACTTTTCAGTCACGGCCACGGCCACTAACTCAATCGCTCTTCACCAGCTACAAAATATTAGAGAGACATAATTATATTCGCCAGAGCCTCTTTCCTGTCACTACTTCCCTCACCTAATGCAATCTATCATCCGTCCTCTGACAACAGCTTGAACATCTCTGGCCAGTTTAGCATTATTCGGCACGATGTTTTACTAGTCCAATATTCTCTCCTGCACTGGCTTGTGTGCTGTTTGAATGCAATAGCTATCTATGGTTTAAGTTTATTGCTAAATAGTGCCCAGGCAGGGTGTTTGGTGTACAGATGATCCATAAGTGCTCGTTAAATGAATGACAAACAGAGCTAGTTTCCAGATTCCTCTTTTAAGGCCCATTCCAGACCGCGGTGCTATTCTCAACCAACGAAATATACTACAGGGTTTATTCAATCTGGGGATCTTAAATGCCAGGTTGAGAAGTGAGAGTGCTATCCAGACTCTGTATAGGCGAGTTCACAACAAAGAAAGGCGACGACGAATTCACTAAATGTGGACCTTTCCCCGTGACGATCTGGTCTGTGGGGTGAGAAGTCCCTGCCTGGAGGAACCGTAACACGTTAAACAGCAGGGAGGTCTGGCGCCGCAGAGACTTGGAGCTGAGAGACGAGCCGCGGAGGGGAGGTATTCCCTACGCTCCGCCAGGGGCTGCCTCGGCCGCAACCCCTCGGCCCCTAACCCTGAGCTTCAGCTCCCTGGCCCCGCTCCCCATAGGACAGTGATTACCTAGCGGCAGCAACTGCGACGGGTTGGTAGTAGCGTTAGCCGCCATGGCTACGCCGGAAGTGGCCTACGACCATAGACGTTAGGACGGCTACTTTGAAAGAGCGCGCTTCCGCTTTTTTCAGCAGCCCGGGCAGGCTCGACCAATCTGAGGCCGAGCGAGCGATCTGGCGGGTCCACGTGGCTCGCGTTCGCTCGGTTTTTTCCCAGGCGGTGAGATTCCGTGAAACATTTCCTGTCTTCTGAACGTTCTGCCGTCTCGACACACCACTCGCTGCGCTCTCGAAGTTTCGCGGAACCGTTAAGACTATCTTGCCTTGTGAATAAATTCTTCTAACCGGAGTGGCTTTGCAAAACACAGAAACCTTTGAGTCGTCTTTTTTTTTTGCCCCCCGGAAAGTCGTGTCTCGTCTCAAGTCAGTTGTCTTTCTTCAGATCAGTGTAAATCAGTTCGAATTTCCTGCCACCAATTCACTGTGTTGCAATTTTCGTAAAAGCTACTTATTTTCTTAAGGAATCTACTGCTTTTTTAAAAATCCAGTGGATTGAAAACCCGCATTTCTTTTTAAGGATTTTTCTGTAGTAGGGATTTAAAATGGTTTTTGTTTTAATTTTTTTCTACTGTATTTAATTCATCGTTCTTATCTTTTTATATCTAGGCTTTTTTATTCAGTTTCCTCAAGAAACAATTACTGGCCGGGCGCGGTGGCTCACGCCTGTAATCCTAGCACTCTGGGAGGCCGAGGCGGGCGGATCGTTTGAGCTCAGGAGTTCGGGACCAGCCTGAGCAAGAGCGAGACCCCCGTCTCTACTAAAAATAGAAAGAAATGATCTGGACAGCTAAAAATATATAGAAAAAATTAGCCGGGTATGGTGGCACATGCCTGTAGTTCCAGCTACTCGGGAGGCTGAGGCAGTAGGATCGCTTCAGTTCAGGAGTTTGAGGTTGCTGTGAGCTAGGCTGACACCAGGGCACTCTAGCCCGGGCAACAATGTGAGACTCTGTCTCAAAAAAAAAAAAAAAAAAGAAACAATTACTAACAGGCAACCACCAGATGGCACTCTAAATTATAGGTTAATGTCATCATACTTGGAAAAAGTCATGCTTTTGCACTTCTGTTTTGAAAAGAATAGAAAGTAAACAAATTCTCTGCCATATTCTATTTTATTAACATATTTGTATCCTAGGGACTTAAAGCTACGTAGACTAAACATAAGAGGCCACAAAGAACATCATTCACGCATACAAATGGTTGTTAAATACCCATCATTCCTTCATAGAACTATTACTGAACTATTAGTTCCATACTATTTGACTAGCAGTTTCCTGAGTATAAAACAGTGTACAGAACAGAAGTGGTCTTCTGCCCTTGCAAGAGCTTAAAGATAAATGGGGGAGAAAGACAAGTAACAAACATTATGCACAAGGCAGCATGAAATTTAATATATAAAGCAAAAGGCCTCTTTTAGTTTTAGGGATCCTGGAGAACTCTACTAATTTCAAACCAGTCTTGGGGTTTTTGTTGTTGTTTTTGTTTGTTTTTGGATGCCATAAATATTGAGCACCTACTATGTGCCAGGACACTTACAAATACACTATATACATTTGTAATGTTTACAATCATCCTTTGCAGCAGGTATCATGATGAAGTTGCTTATACTCAAGAGAAGTTAAGTAACTCACCCAATGGCCACATAGATAGCTTGGGAAGCTTCACAAAGGAATTGACAGGAGGCTGGTCTTGGAGGATGAATAAGAGTTACATAGGCGGAAAAGGGGCAAGAGCAGCATTGCAAGTAGAGGGAACACCATGTGCAATTGCCATGTGCTCACCTCCAAACCTGTCTTGTTGCACTTTTCATTTAACTGTTACATACTTCTCTAAGTTTAGCATAAAAACCCTTCCCTTCCCAAATGTTTTCCCTTAATGACACCAGTCTTTAGTGATTTTACTTTATTGTACTTTATGACACTCCTCCCCCAAGTCCTGATAAAATCCTGCTCATCCTTCAAGCCCCTGCTCAAATACAAACACCTTCTCTAACTCTTGCAGACTTGGTGGACTCTCTCATTGCCTGGCAGCAATGTTAATAGTTCTCAGAATGTTTTCAGTGTATTTTCTTGTAATTATCTATCAATAGGGTTACCTCAAAAGACTGTGAGTTCCTCAAGGCCAAGCATTTTGGGAAGCAGTAGTGTATAGTGATTAAATCTAATGGTTTTGAATGAAATGATTTTGGTTCAACCTCTAGCTCCACCACAGTTCCCTCTAATTATTTAACCATGGGCAAGTTATTTAAGCTTAAGTCTCAATTTACCCATTGGAAAAAATAGGGAGAATTGTATCTACTCATAAGATTATTGTGAAGATTAAATGAGATAATCCATGGAAAGTGATTAGCATAGGACCTGGCACATAGCCCTAGCAGAATCTTCTGATCCATAGTCAGATGTGTTATCCACTGCACCACTGGCCCCCTCAGTAAGCCCTATTAAATGTGAGCTATTACTACTTATCTTTGTTTCCTAATACCTAACATGATGGCTGGCTCAGAGTAGGGGCTACATAAAGCTAGCATTGCTACCTGGTTTCACATTTATCTTTTTTTATAAGCAGACATAAGCCACTTTAAGGCAGCAATTTCTTTTCTTTAATGCACTTTGCCTACCACATTTCCAGGCCATAGGGTCTAATGAGTATTCTTTGAGTTGATTCTCACTATTTCATTCATTCTCCTTAATCTTCATAGGGTTCTAAATACAAAGTAGTGCCAAATTTGTTTGTGAAGCCCTTTCTTTTCCTTTACTGGTTTTCCTTTTCTATCCCTATTCGTGTTTTATTTTCACCATACCAAAATGAGAATATGGGCCAAATTCAAGACATTGTCATTACTTGATAGAGCTAAAACATCAGAAAAATATACTTTAAGAAAGTCAATGCCTT
>CM052437.1:113109660-113144832 GCA_028533085.1 Varecia variegata | reverse complement strand
AAGAAAGTCAATGCCTTAAGTTTTCCATTACAAGAACAGAATGAACATTAGCAATGTTCAATGCCACTAACGAAGAATAAAGAAAGTCTCTTTAGACTCTGAAAAAGGAGCTAAATATAGTTCATTAACACAGTAGAGTTAATGGGTATTGCAGGAAGGGGGTTGTTTTATTTTATTGTGTTCTTTCCTGAGGCAAGACACAAAAAGGAACAACAGGCCAATTCCAGATGAGGAGTTCATTTTTAATGAACTTGAAAATATGTCCTAGCTCTATGTCTCAAGGACTTTTCTACCTTTAGCTCTTCTTTACAGAGCAGACATAAAATAGAATGTATAATTTATCATAAAATATATCTAACTAGAAGAGGCTCTTCAATGTATTGTGTTCAGAAAGGCATTTATAATTTTTTTCCTGGAGTTAAATGTCATCATATAAATATGACTAAAAGTTTCCTTTCAAAATCATCTTCAGAAAGTATACAGTTATCTCAAATTGGTGTTTCCAATCTTGATAATCTCCTTCCAACACTTTTTCATTTTTTTTTTTTTCTGAGACAGAGTCTCCCTTTGTTGTCTGGGCTAGAGTGCTGTGGCATCACCCTAGCTCACAGCAACCTCCAACTCCTGGGCTCAAGCAATCCTCCTGCCTCAGCCTCCCGAGTAGCTGAGACTACAGGCACGTGCCACCACGCCTAGCTAATTTTTCTATTTTTAGTAGAGACAGGGGTCTCGCTCTTCCTCAGGCTGGTCTTGAACTCCTGAGCTCAAGTGATCCTCCCACCTCGGCCTCCCAGAGTGCTAGGATTATAGGCGTGAGCCACCGTGCCCGGCCCCAACACTTTTTAAAACAAAAGAGACATTTTATTATTTTCCCAATAGATATTTGTTCTTGTGGATGGTTATCTTGTTAATGAATTTATTCTATAATAATACAACTCATTTAAAAAGTAACATAAGCCAGGTGCAGTGGTATGTGTCTATAGTCCCAGCTACTTGGGAGGCTGAGGTAGGAGGATCCTTTGAGCCCAGGAGTTCTAGGCCAGCCTGGACAACACAGCAAGACCCCATCTGTAAAAAAAATTTTTTTAAAGACTTGTCATTCTGAACTGTTAAATGGGCCAGTCTATATAGAGATGGGAAAAAATCCTGGAAACTCCCTTGCTTACTTTCTCTCCCAATTTTTCCAGTATGTTTGTTTATAGCATTATTTTGAATATTTGATATATTTTTTAAAACATTTAAGGAACACAATAGTTGTGAATAGATATTTTAATCTTAGTGTAAAGCTCTAGAATGCAAAGTAACACAGATTTTTACAAAGCTGCTACTGGGTCTCCTAGACAATGAATTAAACAATCGATGTTCACTGTAAATACAGAGTTCTAAGATGCCCTGTCCTTAAATTTTTAAAAACGGTGTTCAAGTAGACTTTCATCTCAGCTATGCCACTTGTGGAAAGTATCAAGACAGGTTATATTAAGAAAATACACTGAGCCGGGCACGGTGGCTCACGCCTGTAATCCTAGCACTCTGGGAGGCTGAGGCGGGAGGATTGCTCGAGGTCAGGAGTTCGAGACCAGCCTGAGCAAGAGTGAGACCCCGTCTCTACTAAAAAATAGAAAGAAATTATCTGGACTACTAAAAATATATAGAAAAAATTAGCCGGGCATGGTGGCACATGGCTGTAGTCCCAGTGACTCCGGAGACTGAGGCAGAAGGATTGCTTAAGCCCAGGAGTTTGAGGTTGCTGTGAGCTAGGGTGACGCCACAGCACTCTAGCCAGGGCAAAAGAGCGAGACTTTATCTCCAAAAAAAAAAAAAAGAAAATACTTAACACATCAAGCAGTTAACATATCAGACAGTTAATATATCAAGAAAAGAGTTAATATAGTCTGCACACAGGGAATAGTATAGATTCACACACAGTTCTGAGCCAATGTCAAGAGTTTTATAATATAGAGATGGATAGTAACATTTTAAAATTTTTCTACAGTATTCTTTTTTTTTGTTTTGAGACAGAATCTCGCTTTGTTGCCCAGGCTAGAGTGAGTGCCGTGGCGTCAGCCTGGCTCACAGCAACCTCAAACTCCTGGGCTTAAGTGATCCTACTGCCTCAGCCTCCCAGGTAGCTGGGACTACAGGCATGCGCCACCATGCCCGGCTAATTTTTTCTGTATATATTTTAGTTGGTCAGATAATTTCTTTCTATTGTTAGTAGAGACGGAGGTCTTGCTCTTGCTCAGGCTGGTCTCGAACTCCTGACCTCGAACGATCCACCCGCTTCGGCCTCCCAAGTGCTAGGATTACAGGCGTGAGCCACCGCGCCCAGCCCTACAGCATTCTTACAGTGTAAACTAAAATAAAATCTTAAGCCCCCCTTCTCAGATGACTGAATGGACCCCCTGTCTGCCAAGGGGACCCCTAAAGCTGAGTTGCTGGCCATGAGAAGGGTGGTCAGATGTGCCTCCTCATGCCCCCTTCCCTTCATGGAGATATCCTTTCTAGCTCATTAACAGGCTTAAGGCTATGCAAGGCAATGCTTAAACCACACCTGCAGATCATCAATTTACTTAATAAGTCATGTGAGTATATGGTCCGTGACTTGTCTCTGATTAACAGACTCCCTTATCTTAAAACATTCCAAGCCTTTAGGCAAAGCTTCCTTTCTTCAACCAAATACAAATCAAGGAATCTTTCAACCCACCCATAACCTGTAATTCTCCACTTTGAGATGTCCAACCTTTCCAGGCCAAACCAGTATATACCTTCCATGTATTGATTTATGACTTTACACATAATTCCTCTCTCCCCTGAAATGTATAAAGCCAAACTGTAACCCAGCCTTGGTGAGAGCTCTTGCTCAAGGCTTCTTGGACCACTGTTGCATATATTTGGCTCAGAATAAACCTCTGTATGTTATTTTACGGAGTTTAGGTTCTTTTTCATCGACATTAGCACTAAAGCAGTTCTACTGAATAATAGAAATTAAATTTGATTCAGGAAGCCTACTGTTTTTCTCAGTATGCTTAGATTAGAATGGAGCTCCTGGTGGTGGCTCATGCCTGTAATCTTAGCACTCCCAGAGGCTGAGGTGGATCACTTGAGGCCAGGAATTTCAGACCTGCCTCAGCAAGAAGCAAGAACAAGAACCCTACAAAAAATAGAAAAGTTAGTGGAGTATGGTGGCCTGTGCCTGTAGTCTCAGCTTCTTGGTAGGCTGAGGCAGAAGGATCACTTGAGACCAAAAGTTTGAGGTTGCTGTGAGCTATGATGATGCCACTGCATTCTAGCCTGGGTGACAAAGCAAGACTTTGTCTCAAAAAAACAAGAATGGAACTCCTTACAGTTCCATACTAGAAGTGGAAAATATCAAATGTTCAGGTTGTCTAAACTAAGGGATTTGCAACTAGTAATGGTAAAACTTCACAGCCAGTTATTGTAGTAATCTCAAATTCTATTTGAAACAGGCACCTAACCTTTAGTTTATTCCAAAACTGCCCTGGATAAGACTTGTTAAATGTGTTAGTACTTCTATTATTTAAGCTTGAGACTCATTGCTTTAAAAAGAAAAAAAAAAAATCTTAGCACTCTGGGAGGCCGAGGCGGGAGGATTGCTTGAGCTCAGGAGTTCAAAACCAACCCGAGCAAGAGTGAGACTCCCGCCTCTACTAAAAATAGAAAAACCTAGCTGGGTAACTAAAAATAGAAACAAAACAACCAAAAAAAAAAATAACTAACAATAGAAACAAAACAACAAAAAAAAATTGGCGGGGCGTGGTGGCCCGAGCCTGTAATTCCAGCTACTGGAAGGCTGACACAGGAGGATCACTTGAGCCCAAGAGTTTGAGGTTGCTGTGAGCTAGGCTGACACTACGGCACTCAACTCTAGCCCGGGCAACAGAGTGAGACTCTGTCTCAAAAACAAAAACATAAAAGATGGCATGAAAATAATATTCTTTTAAAAAGGCATGACTAGAATAATCATTTCACCAGGTTTTCATGCACACTTCCTTCATTGTCAAGAATATTCTGCTTCAGGCCTTAAATCGCTTCCGAACTCCTATACGTGATATTTAAATGAGGGGGGGAAACCCTAAATGAAACAAAACAGAAATCTCGGGTAAGCAAGTAATTTAAAGGTTAAATACACAGATAAACAACTTCACCAATATGCCTCCACGTTATTAAATATTTAAGAGAAAGGGCAGACACCCTAGGCCACAGAAGTTAAAGAAAGGAACTGAAGGTATTGAACACTCGGTGAACAGAAAAGATGTGGAAAAAGGAGAACCGAGAGAAGAGGCAGAGATTTGGAGGAGGAAGAGGGGGCAAAGGAGGAGGAAGCACTTTGAGACAACCGGTGGAGCAAAAAGCAAGGTGTGCGGAGCCGCAGGGCCAGGCCCGCCCGGATCCCGTAGACCCCGCCCCTGCCCCACCCATCTCCGTCAGACCCTCCCTGTTCCGCCGCGCCCTGTCCCGCCCCTTCCCCCCACCCCCGACCCGGCCCTTCGACCTCTCCTCCCTCAGCCCCGCCCGGCTCTCCCAGGCTCCAGCCCTTCTCCTCAGGCCCCGCCTCGCCCCGCCCCGCTCCGCTTAGCCTCGCCGGCGGCGGCCGCCGCGTCAGGTGACAGCCCGGAAGCTGCGGAAGCGGATGAGGGAAGAGTGGCCGAGGCCCTGGGGGCTGCGGGGAGCTGCGGGAGCTGCTCTGCCTCCTCCAGGCTCCATGCGCCGCCCTCATGCGGCGCCCTCGCTGACACCTGAAGTCCGCTGCTCTCCGCCCTCGGTCAGGCACGCCGCCCTTGGTGGTTGAAGTGGTCGTGCGGACCCGCGGCGGCAGCCCATGGAGAAGGCCGGGCGAGGCGGCGATGGCGCCCCCCGGGGGCCGGTCCTGCACATCGTGGTAGTCGGCTTTCACCACAAGAAGGGCTGCCAGGTGAGGAAGGGCCTGCGCCCGCCCCCAGGCGTTCGGGCGTTCGCCCCCGCCCGACGCCCCGTGCCCTCTGCTCGGCTCAGCTCGCGTCGTGCTCGGTCCTCCCCACAGCTCCCGCGACCCTTCGCCTCTGAACTTGACTCCTTTCCAGCTCCTTGCACTCGCCCCACCTGAAGCCCAGCCCCCACAATCCCTTCTTCTGCCCCTGAAAAGTGGTGTATAAATAGCGGAGGAGCTAGCTGGTTTGTGTGGGCTGTGGGTTTTTAAGTTCTCCTTTGGTGGAATGGGAGGAAGGAATTTACGGTCTCTTCCCCATCCATCACTGTGTCCACCTATAATGGGAGTCTTTAGAAAAATTCAGCACTTGGACTCCGTTTTCCAGATAGTGAGCTCAGTGGGCTTACACACAAATGCCTCAAGTAGGTTGAAGCACATGTGGGCGCCGTAGGAAAATCATCTTCCTTTGTTTATCTGATGGAAGCCTTAGAATCTGTCGCGTTAGGGTTGTCAGTTGACCCTGGCTCCCCCTTCCCATTGGGCCGTAGTTTTTCTATATGATCTTGGGCAGATCTTGCCTTTTCGTGAGAGACCTCTCCAGATCGACTGCAGTAAAAGAAAGTGTATTTACTGAGCAAAATGTGCAGACAGGCATTTTTCAGCAGCTTCACTGAATCTTTAATCCAGCATTTGATATGGGACATTTCTAATCTGTGTATTGAAGGCAAGAGAACAGAAGAGAAACAGGATTATTTAATGAGCGAGCAAACACTGGAAGGCAGTGATGTCATAATGTGCTAGTGAGCAGTACGTTGAAATGCTTTTTTAAGGTATTAAAAATACTGATTGCTACCACTAGGTAATGAAGCATTTGATTTCTTGCATTTTATAGAAAATGAAACATTTTGCAAGGCTTATTGGCAAAAATTAAGTTCGGTAAAGAGTAAGTGATGAAAGGAGTGAAAATATGGTTGTGTTCGTTTGTGTTTTAAAGGCTACTTTAAAATACATTCCTCTTCCCTCATGTAAAAACAATATATAAAGACACCAAGGAGGAAATTGCATTGTTCAGTGTGGTACTAAAAGAATTCTACCCAGTAGCAGTAGAATATAAGTTTTATAAAATATGGCCCTATAAAGAGAATAGGTATTGGAGATTGTGCCATGGCATGCAAACATAGTATTCATCATCATTAAATTTCTTTCTTTTTTTTTTTTTTTTTTGAGACAGAGTCTCATTCTGTTGTCCTGGGTAGAGTGCAGTGACATCATCACAGCTCACTACAACCTCAAACTCCTGGGCTCAGGCGATCCTCCTGCCTCAACCTCCCAAGTACCTGGGTCTATAGGCACGTGCCAGGATGCCAGGCTAATTTTTCTATTTTTAGTAGAGACGGGTGTCTCAATCTTGCTCAGGCTGATCTCGAACTCCTGAGCTCAAGTAGTCCTCCCGCCTTGGCCTCCCAGAGTGCTGGGATTATAGGTGTGAGACATCCTGCCCCATGATTGATTTTTAATGCTTTAAAACTTCACATAGGTGAACATGGTAGTCACTGTATAACTTTGTGTGGATGTGGGTGAAGTAATTGAAACTTGGAGGAAGTAAAATGATCTTGCTGAGGTCACACTGCAAAACAGTCCTGGAGTCAGACCTAGAATTGCTTCCGGTGCCATATGTTTTTATTTGGCTTTGGGACTTTAGGAGTCTCTCAGAGTAAAGTAAGAGGTGGAAGCCCACTTCAGAACCAAACCTAATGGAGCTTTGGACAAGAAATAAGAAGATAACTATATTGGTAGGAGATTGAATAAAGTATCTTAATTTTTGCTGTCATCTAAAGTTAAGATTAATTATATTTTCTACTTGTTTTATTGGTGAAAATAATACTTATATTTCCAGAAAGGAAAAATTATTTGCTTTGTGAAACAAAATGCAATACTGCTTCGAAATTAAAACTGTACAATAGATTATAAGATAAAAGAGGCACTTTGGGCTGAAGTAGCATGCTGGGTGCTATGGCATTTCTCTGAATTTGTCTGGCTTTTAACTTCAACACTGAGGTCAAGGTGACTGGTTTTGTAAAATGAACACTGTACTGGGAGTGAGGAGATCTGGATGATGTCTTGGCATCCCAGCCCCTGTGACCTACAGCAATTTCAAATTGCTCAATTTTTCTTTGCCTCAGTTTCCCCTACCAGATTCTTTATAGGAATTTTAGACTTGGCAGAAATCCTTAGAGATCATCCACTCCAACTCCCTTAAATTTCCCAGTGAGTAAACTGAAGCCCTGAAAGGTTAAGTGACTTGAGCATGCCTGCATAGCTAGTTTGGTGCTAACATTGAAACCCAGATGTCCCTAGTCATTATAATGACATCTCTCCTTTTTTAAAAATACCTATCATAGTATTTATCATTTTAATCATTTGGAAATGTATGATTCAGTGACATTAAATAGGTTCACAATGTTGAGTAACCATCACCACTACCTATACCCAAGCCCTTTTCATCATTCCCAAGAAAAACTGTATACCCATCAAACAGTATACATCTTTTTTTTAATAGCACTTTTAGGTTGCAGGCATTTAGTAGAAAAAAGTACATGCCTTGTTTTTTGTTGTTGTTGCCGGTGTTTTAATAATCCAAATGGTGCTTCACAGAGACAATGGCAATTTTTTTTTCAATAATATACTTACTGAGTATGGGTTACTGATAGAAGAAAATGCAAAGAGTTCTGTCAGTGCAATGAAAGATGAGAAACCAAATATGGGTTTGTTTGGGGTTTTTTTATAATTTTTTTTTGAGAAAGAATCTCGCTCTGTGGCCTGAGCTAGTGTGCCGAGGCATCAGCTTAGCTCACAGCAACCTCAAACTCCCGGGCTCAAGCAATCCTCCTGCCTCAGCCTCCTGAGTAGCTGGGACTACAGGCATGTGCCACCATGCCCGGCTGATTTTTTCTATATATACACACACACATCTATCTATCTATCTATATATATATCTATATCTATATATAGAGATAGATATATTTTAGTTGTCCAGATAATTTCTTTCTGTTTTTAGTGGAGACGAGGGTCTCGCTGTTGCTCAGGCTGGTCTCGAACTCCTGTCCTCGAGCAATCCTCCCGCCTCAGCCTCCCAGAGTGCTAGGATTACAGGCATGAGCCACCCTGCCCAGCCAAGGGGGGGGGGTGTTTTTTTGTTTGCTGTTTTTCAGGTGCTCAAAGTGGCTTGCTTTTTTATTGCACCTCTTTTATTTATTTATTTTTTAAAGACAGGGTCTCACTCTGTTGCCCAGGCTAAAAAGAGTGCAGTGGCATCATCATAGCTCACTGCAAACTCAAACTCCTATTGCAGTTTTTTAAAATTACAGCTGCCTCTCTTGTTTCACTTTTCTGTAGCAGAAAGTGAAACACTAAGAACCTGATTTTGCAAATCAGAGGTGAGAATGTGCTATATAGCTAGTTAAAGTCAAAATGCACAGTGAGTAAAAAGAAATGATTGGTCTATTTTTGGTTTTTGGTTTTTGTTTTTTTTTTAAGAGACAGGATCTTGCTCTTTTGCGTAGGCTGGAGTGCAGTGGCATGATCATAGCTCACTATAACCTTGAACTCCTGGGCTCAAGCGATCCTCCTGTCTCAGCCTCCCAGGTAGCTAGGACTTACAGGCATGTACCACCACACCTTGCTAATTTTATTTTTTGTAGAGATGGGGTCTAGCTGTATTGCCCAGGCTGGTCTCAAACTCCTAGCCACAAGGGATACTCTCGTCTTGGTCTCCCAAATGGATTACAGGCATAAGCTGCCTCGCCCAGCCTCTATTCTGTAGCTTTTGCAAGAGTCAAACATTTATAATTTCAGTGGATCTATCACTAATTCTCAGAGAAAAATATTGACTTACTGGTAATTATCTGTTAATTTTCAATTGTTCCATTAATGGAAGTCGGTTGGATAGATGACGATATGATTTCTGAAGTCTAAAGAGAGTTACAGTTGGGTGAGTGAATCATCTGAAAAACCTTCATTGGAAGGAAGGTACTAGCCAAGTTGTGTTGAGGGGCTGCTAGCACAGCCAGTCAGAAAACAGCAAGTGAATGAAAGAGTCTCTCTCGCTGGGTTAGTCGATAAATTTGACATGTCAGTTCAGTCAAAAACAATGAAACTTTTGCTGGAGACATAATTTGTATAAATTCGTGGTAGTTCATCTAGCTGGACCAGGATGTTCAATGGATATATAATAGGATTGGAAAAGATAGAAAAATAATTTATTCAAGTACTTTTTTCCCCATTTTTGGTTACCCTGTTTTTTCCCTTTTAGTCTTAGTTTTTATAAAATATTAAGAACAATGTTGATTTTTACTAGGTAGAGAGGAGTATTATAAAAGCAAATGCACTAAAATATCCAATATATGTTATATCAGTTCTTAAAGGATGTTCTTTACTTCTGCAAATCAGTGTCTTCTTAAATGTTAAATGCCCTACACTCTGCTTTTTTTTTTTTTTTTTTTTTTGAGACAGTGTCTCATTCTTTCACCCTGAGTAGAGTGCAGTGGTGTCATCATAGCTGAGTGCATCCTGCAACTCCTGGGCTCAAGCGATTCTCCTGCCTCAGCCTCCCAAGTAGGCTGGGACTACAGGCGTGCGCCATGATGCCTGGCTAATTTTTCTATATTTTTAGTGGAGACGGGGGTCTCGCTTTTGCTCAGGCTGGTGTCGAACCCCTGAGCTCAAGCAATCCTCCCGCCGAGTCCTCCCAGAGTGCTAGGATTACAGGCCTGAGCCACCACACCTGGTGCACTCTGCTTTCTTAACCTTTCAAAATCCAAATGCTCTTCATTTTTGGAAAGGGTGTGTGTTGTGTGTGGGTAAATCTTAGACAGAATAACTGTTCTAGAGATGGCTGGTTTTGTTTTAACCAGTATATCAGGTGTTTTCAGAGGCTCTAATTATAATTATGTAAGATGGATTAATCAGCTACTTCATTTTCCATTTTAAGATTTTACTTCCAGGTGTACAGGATTAAAAGTGCATGGCTCATTGAATTGTGACTCTGACTTCACATAGTTTTAACTTGTGTGAGGGGACTGCTCTTCCAAGTATTCAGAATTGCTGTGGGTCATATTGATCTCCAGTTCTTTCCATGCACTGAGATTATTCATAGCAAAAATTCCCATACTTGGTTATAATTTGTAACTTTTAGATTCAAGCAAGCTGAAGTAAAACCTTTGTTTAAAAGTAGTGCCTTTCAGCAGTCTGCTTGGTTAAGCATGGTAACTTTTGTCATTTCTTCACATGGACCACAAAGTGACAGATGTCTTCTCATAGTGTTATGTTGAAGACCCAAAAACTAGATTTGTGAAAGATAGTTGTTAATCGTGTTTCCTGCACTTTTTCTGTGTTTGAAGTCTTCAAGATGTATTTTAAATGAACATCTATTAACATTATCATTTGATTTTTTTTTTCTGCTTTTATTTGGGTAACTGTAGGAGTGATTTCTTCTGTAGATAACATGTTAGCTTCTAGTTGGGCTTTTTCTATTGTAGTTTACTGATACCCTTAACATTTAGAACATTTTAAGTGACTTAAAGTACTACCAGGACATTTAAAATAGTTTTGAAATACCCATTTCAAAATATTTTTCCTGAATTTTTTTTTAATTTAGCATTTAACAAAGGATGCTTCCTCCTTTGAAACTTAAATGAAATTAGACTCTTTGACATGAAATAATTTATGGACACCTCTATAGTAAATTTGCTTGCTATGGATTGTGTATTCCAGGGTTTTGTTGTTCCAGTACGTAAACCATATTTGTCAGATAAGCATAATTTTTTGCTAAATAATATACTCAAATGTATACCAAATAAACTGGTTCTTTCATAAATAGGTTAGAATTTTTTAAACACTCAAATTAATAAGGAATATTTTCCAAAGTGATATTATAAAAAAGTATAATTACTTGATTTTTGACCACTTTTCTGATAGTTTATTGTTCTGCATACATAGCTTGCAGTTTCAAGTCTTAAATAAACTGGTTTTACCAGACCGTACTTTTTAAGAAAAGCAGAGTTAGAAGTGTTAACACTAATTCCACCTAGTGAATAAAGCAACCAGAAACAGTGAAGGGAATGGCAGATTTTCCTGTTGGCTTGATTGGATTTGTCACAGGAAAGTCTTCATGGGTAGCATATAGTTGCATTGCAAATTCAGGGGCGGGTTGAGATTAAGGGGGTTAGTTCATGTTAGGGTGATACGGCTATACTCAAGCCCTGACTGATTCAGGTTTTGGTGACAGATGGCTCACTGACAAGCCTGTTGTTTTGGCACCTGCTATTAATGGAATCCTGTGGTGACAATAATGAAACATTCAGGCGTATTATTTGAATCTTGTTGAATTAAGTAGTTCTTTGGGGCAGAAAGAACAAAACTGGAGGGTTAGAGGTTAGAGAAGAATAACATTTTAGATTCTTTTTAGCTACTTGTTTTAGAGAAACTTTGTTCTAAAACAAGATTACATTTTCTGGCCCTCCATAGCACTTTTATTTCTTAAAATTTAATATTTTAAAGGAGGTTTTTTCCTGATTTTGCCCATGCTTTTTGTATATGCTGAAATTGTGAACATCTCTGATTTAGCAGAGCTACAATATTAACATTTAGAACAGCAGAATAGTTTTCATTCAGGCTTTGGCCAAGCAGTGTGTCAGCTTGTGTAATGGAAATTTAGAAATATCAGGAAGATTCTTTTGTCCACTTATGATTCCTCTTATCTAGCTAGAAAGTGTCTAATTTTCTTTTTTTGGTTTAAGACTTTGGTCCCATGTAAAATACTTATACCCATGGATAACCTTCTCTTTCATATCATTAATGTGATTCAGATACTTTGCTAGGCATAGACTTTGCTAAAGGGAAGAGTGAAGAAGGGCCCTGGTCTAGTAGAGATGGACACTGCAAGAGGAAGATGAAGACACATAGGCAGAGGAGTCTACTTACCTATTTAATAATTTTGAGTAAAACGGGTTTTATTATATTTGGTTAAGATGCCATCAAATTAAAAATTCAAGTTCTCCCAGGGATATTTTTAGAGGATGTTATTTAAGCTGATATTTTTGACAATTTCAAAATCATATTCCAGCTATTTTTGAAAACAACATTTATGATCGGAAGTAACATTTGTTACCTGAATGAGGGGGTTTGTTCACCTGGCAAGTAACAAATGACTTTCCATGAGGATGCAGGTCTTGATCAGTAGTTTCAATCACTTGCAGCAAATGAGGAGCGCACTGGGAATATTCTGCAAAGCAGTGTCTCCCTGAGGAAAAGTGGCATGGGGGTTTTATAGGGTAATAGAGAAAAAGATGTCATCACATGTAGGGGCATAATTTCCCTTTATACATGTGTGGTTCATCATGCTCACACATAAGTTGCGTATTACGGTAATGAAGCTATTGGTCCTGCCAGGGTAGAGACTTTGAGGAACGTTCACTTGAGTTTATCTATAGGCTGCCAGGCTCTGTTAAGGGCTAGTTTTAGCCAGCTGAGTAGCTAGCCACAGGCCTCAAAAACAGGTGGATTGCTCAAGTTGGTTAAATGCCTATATTCTCTGGGGACCTTCCCTTCCTACTTACAAAATATACTCACTGTTGTAGAAAAGTGAGAAAAAATACAAAAGAAATAAAGAAGACTAACACTCAAAAAATCTTGTGTCCTAGACAGATCTATTCTTTAACACCTTGATGAATATCTCTCCAATTTGTCTATGAATATATTTTTTCCAAGAATGCATCATATGGTGATCAAGTATGATGGCCTGCCCTTTTCATGTAACAGTATGCCATAAATATTTTCCATTTTAATAAATATTACATTATCATGTTTTAAAATTGCTAAATAGTATTTTGTTTTATAGAAATACTGTTATTTATTTAATTGCCTTTTTAAACACTTAGGTGACGTTCCAATTTTTCACTATTTTTAATAGTGCTGCAAAGAACATCCTTGTAGCTAAATCTTTGCACCTTTTTTCTTAAGTATAGAGATTCATTTTGGCCATTTTTTTTAATGGAGATTTTATTAAAATGGATTTTGAAACAACTTACTGAACACAATTTAAGTTAGTCTGGGTGACTCTTCATAGCAAATGTCACTCATTGTACTGTGGCATTCTTCGTTTAACATAGAGTGTTTTGCACATGCCTCTGACTTCACTGGAGAAAGAGATGGAGATATTAGCAATTATTTCTCAATGTTCTTGTAACACTAAAATAGTGATGGTAGTGTTTTTTTAATTCTATAAAATCTTTAATTGGCTATGTATATGCATTGTTTCATGTTAATGAACATGTATACTCATGTAAAGTTCCATTGATCTTAAAGTAGAAAAACAGAATGATGAAGTCTTAATTTTGGTGCCTCAAGTACATTTATCATGAAAATCAGTTTCATTTGTCTGGTGTAGTTTTATTGACACCAGCAAAATGTCACGTTCCTTTATATAATAAAGTGATGATATGATTCTAGTTTCATTGTAGTGGAATTCACAATTACATAAAAAAAATTTCTATACTTAAGCAAAATACATGTCATCTGTCTTCCTGTTCATAATCCAAGTACTCCATCTTAAGTAAAGGAATATAGAATAGTTCTTTAATTCTTAGGAAAAAATAGAAGTAGCAGCTTATTATTCACTTAAATATATAAAAACAAATGCTTTAAACTAAGAAACTTATTTCCATTTAATTTAAAAACGTCTTTTTAATTGGTAAGTCTCAATAGTGCCATTTTACTTTATAGTATACCCTTTATTTTTCTGAGCATCTAGTGCACTCAGGAAACTATGAAATACAATAGGCATGTTAAGCACAGCTGTTTCAAAAATCAACAGTTGACAAATACAGTGATTTGTTGCCAACTTTGTAACAGAGTGAAGAGGAATAATGCCAAGAGTTTTGTAGTATTGAGTTTTTGAGAGATTTAGGAGAGAAAACATAACTGAGAGAAGACATCTTTGATGTGTAGAGCTTTTTTGGTTTTGTTTTCAATTGGGAAACAACAGAGCTTTGACTTTGATGCCCAAAATGTTATGACTATTAACAAAATAAATAATTTGTGCTTCTAAGTGAAAGGGGAAAAGATTCCTGAGATGACTAGAAAGGGAGCAAAGCGACAGAGCGGCTGACTCTGTTACTGGGAAGGACTTTCATCTGTAAGCCATGTATGGATATCTGTGGGGTCCATGAATGTGTTTAATTTGTGTGCTAATAGTTGGGTATTGTGGCTTCTATTTGCTATATAAAGTTCTCTGGTAGGGGAATGGATAGTATATTGTTAAAAAGTGAACAAAGGGTACCTCTGAAGTACTCAGAGTACACACAGGTACTATATTACACTGTTTTTGTAGTTTCTCTGTCTTTTCAGTCTTCTCCACCCTCCAGGTCAAAGTAAATGGAATCTGACTAGAGGACACCAATTTGATTTGTAAACTATGAAAAGGAGTGGTAATTTTTACCATTCCTGGCGGGCAAACATGTGTCACCCTTTCTTGCATAGTTCATTTAGCATTTAGAAAAATTGCATTTTTTTGGCTGGGCGCAGTGGCTCACTCCTGTAATCCTAGCACTGTGGGAGGCCGAGGCGGGAGGGTCGCTCGAGGTCAGGAGTTTGAGACCAGCCTGAGCAAGAGCGAGACCCCGTCTCTACTAAAAATAGAAAGAAAGTAACCGGACAACTAAAAATATATAGAAAAAATTAGCCGGGCATGGTGGCACATGCCTGTAGTCCTAGCTACTCGGAAGGCTGAGGCAGGAGGATTGCTTGAGCCCAGGAGTTGGAGGTTGCTGTGAGCTAGGCTGATGCCACGGCACTGTAGCCTGGGCAACAGAGTGAGACTGTCTCAAAAAAAAAAAAGAAAAAAAGAAAGAAAAATTGCTTTTTTATTCTTTGTGATTAGAGCTTCTTTATTCAGCTTTCACTTTAAAGAAATCAGGTATTGTCTTTTTCCCTCTTCTTTTGTGATTATATGAGTATGTAAATTATTACTACTAATTGGAATCAAAGTAGATTTGGTCACATGAACATTGGTTATATGGAGGTATTTGAAATTTTTGTGATTTAATAACATCCTTTAGGGGAACATTTGATATATATGTCACACATTGTATGTATGTGTTAATGCCCTACCAGATACCATGTTTGATCCCCACATTTTACTTAGATTTTTGGCTGTGAAATTTTACTATTTAATAGTATCCCTACTAGATGAAAATCAGTCTAAGCGTTTCTCAATCTCTGGGGACTTAACATATGATTTTTAACATACCCTTAGGGCTGCAATGTACAGCTGTATAGACTTCACTACAGAACTCTGGGGAAAGCCATTCATGTAACCTACAGCACCCATGTTTCCCCCTGGAGTTGTTCAGTGAGGCAGCCTGCTACACTTAACTTCACTTTCTATGGTACTGGTTAATTTAATTGGCATTATTATTTAAATTGCCTTTTGATTCAACTGAGTAGTATTTAAGAGTCGTAAGCAACTTCCAAGTGAATTACTGTTAAGCTTTTTGCTGTGAATTGTGTGCCTGTCTGGATTAATTTGAACATATAGAAAGGGGTCATATAGAGTATTTGGTCAATATTTAAAATGTGAAAAATATACAATTTGAGATTTAAATATACCATCAGTTTGGAAATAACTGGTTCTTTTTATTTGTTTTCCATGCTTGATCTCTGATTCACAGATACAGACTGGGTATCCTACCGTTCAGTCCTATTCTGACATTAACTCCACAGATTTAAGGGCTCATTCCACAAGACTACCTTCACTTCAGGTGCCAATCACAAGTCCTGGATCCCTAGCCCACCCACACTTCTGTCTAACTTAGTTACAAATTTGGGCCTCCCCATGATCCTTTCTAAGGTTCAATAATTTGCTAGAACGACTCACAGAATGAAGAAAAACACTTTGCTTACATTTACCGGTTTATTATAAAGGACACAACTCAGGAACAGCCAGTTGGAAGAGATGCATAGGGCAAGGTATGAGTGGAGGGGCACAGAGCTTCCATTGCCATCTCCAAGCGTACCAACCCCCACCCGAAACGCCTTGGTATGTTCACCAACCTGGGAGCTCCCTGAATCCCATTGTTTAGTTGTTTTTATGGAGGTTTCATTACATAGGCATGATCGATTAAGTCATTGGCCGTTGATGATTGAATTCAGTCTTAACACCTCACCCCGTATGTTGAGGAGTGGAACTGAAAGTTCCATCCCCTAATCAAGACTTGGTCTTTCTGGTGGCCAGCCCCCTCAAGAGTTACCTTATTAGCATGAATTCAGGTATGATTGATTGGGGCTCATTATGAATAACAAAAGATGCTCCTATCGCTCAGGAAATTCTAAGGGTTTTAGGAGTTTTGTTCAAGGAACTAGGGGTCAAGACCAATACACACACACACACACACACACACTCTCACACGCACTTGAATAATACTGAATAGTTTATATTACTGTTTAAAAAAACTAGAAAAAATATTCAACAATACAGAATTGATTAAACAATGAAATGCCATATAACCATTAAAATTGTTATATATATTAATAGATATAGAAAGGAGGTTGTATAAACAGTTTTCAATTTGATTAGCAAGTTCAGCAGTTTTCAAATGCAAGTGTTCGTTGGTAGCAAATCTACCAACAGGAGAAAAGAATTCTAGAAAGCTGCCAACAGTACAGGCAGTCTACAATTTATGAAAGAGTTGTATTCTAAAAGTTGGCTGTTTGAAATTCTGAAGGCATTTTCCCAAAGAAACAGTGTTACAGACAGTCTGGGCCCAAGTCAGCCTAAAACCGTGTTAATTTAACCCATGGAATTCTTGGGAGTATATGTAGTATCTCTCTCCTATTTATGACAATTTTATGAGTCAGCTACATCTTGATTTCTAACTAGAGCCCCCCAAAACTGATCTCCTTTCAGTAGAGTTGGGAATTGGGAGAATATGTTGAACATAACATAGCTTCCAGTGTTAATTAAACTTCTGGCCATTGGCAACTTGTTAACTAAATCTTCAGAAAAGAAGATATATTTATACATTTGATCTTAACTCCAAGATGATAGGATGGAAGTGAGATTTTCTTCAGAAGTTAGGAACTGGTCGTGGTTGTCTTTTGCTTTTTTATTTATTTTCTTAATTCTAAAAGCAATACATATCCATTTAAAAGTAAATACCTAATTAAAAGTAAATGATAATATCTTCAGCTTGCTGTCAAATAGTTTAGAAAAGTGTATGTGTTTGTATATACATGCAACACATATAAAGCAAGAGTGGCCAAAAAATTAGCAATTGGTGAGTGTAGATGAAGTTTATAAGGTTGTTCATATTCTTTTAACTTTTCCGTAAATTTGAAAATTTCAAAGCAAAAAGGTGGGGGTATAAAAACTTAGCAGAAATATTCCCTTTATCTTCAATTCCCAACCCTATTCTCTTCAGAGTTAAAACCTCTGTTAACAGTATATATAGTTTGTGTCTTTTCAAGCATTTTTTAAATCCATTTACAAAAAGTATGATTTTTTGCATAGATGAAATCATGGCATAAATAGGATTATACTACATTTACAGATATTCTACTTGCGCTTTTTTTTTTTTTTTTTTTTTTTTTTTTTGAGACAGAGTCTCACTCTGTTGCCCAGGCTAGAGTGCTATGGCGTCAGCCTAGCTCACAGCAACCTCAAACTCCTGGGCTCAAGCAATCCAACTGCCTCAGCCTCCTGAGTAGCTGGGACTACAGGCATGCGCCACCATGCCCGGCTAATTTTTCTATATATATTTTTAGCTGTCCATATAATTTCTTTCTATTTTTAGTAGAGACAGGGTCTTGCTCTTGCTCAGGCTGGTCTCGAACTCCTGACCTCGAGTGATCCTCCCACCTCGGCCTCCCAGAGTGCTAGGATTACAGGCGTGAGCCACCATGCCCGGCCTCTACTTGCTTTTTATATGTAACAGCATATATTAGTTTTCTGTTGCTGCCTTATAAATGACCCCAAACTTAGTGATTTAAAACAACTCAATATTAAAGTTCTGGAGGTCAGAATTCTGAAATGGGTTTCATTGGGCTAAAATCAAAGTATTAGCAGGGCTTTGTTTCTTCTGGAGGCTCAATTTTCTTGCCTTTTCTGCTTCTAGAGATCCCCTACATTCCTTGTCACATGGCCCTTCATTCCATCTTTTAAACTAATGCTGTAGCAACTTTGAATATCTCTTTCTCTGATTCTTCTGCCTCTCTCTTATAGGGACCCTGTGATTACACTGGACCCACCTGGGTAGTCCCCAGCTCAAGATCCTTAATCATATCTGCAAAATCTCTTTTGCCGTGTAAAGTAACAAATTGACAGATTCCAGGAATTAGGATATGGATGTTTTTGGAGGGCTGTTATTTTGCCTGCCACACAGTATATTATGGCTATCTCGCTTTATCAACATATATTAATCTAACATTCTTTTTAACAGCTGGATTGAACTGATGTAAAATTTATTTAACCACTTGTCTAGTGAATATTCCCATTTTATGCTACAATAAATTACACTACTGTGAACATTTTTTGTACATATCTATGAATATGTGAGAGTATCTATGGGATAAATTTCTAAAACTGAAATTGCTGAGTCAAAGGTATTAAAAGATAAACTTTGGCACATTAACATTTTAAAGAGTTTGTTTGAGCAGACAGACAGTACTTTATGAGTCTGGGTAGCTCCAAACCAGAAGTGACTGATACTCCACTGAAGCTTTTATAGGGCGAATGCAGAATTAGAGCAAAGAAGTTATCTGATTGGTTAAAGTTTGAGCAGTTGCCTCTTTTGGACTGTATCCTGGTGGGAAGTTCAAGAAAATATAACTAATGCCCAGTTGGCCGCCTGTGACTGAGCTTAAGTTTGTTTTCTTTTACATTTAGTCTCAGTTTGCTCAAGTAGGAGCCCTGGGTGTTAGAGCCACCTCAGTTTAAGGGCCAACCCTTTAGTTATTTTAACATAGGGTAAATCTATTATTGATTTGATAATTGTGCCAAATTGCCCTCCAAAGTGTTGTACCAATTTACTGTATGGTCCCACAACCAAGCCTATTTCCCTACAGCCTTGTCAAAGTACTGACAGTCTTTTTAATATTTTTCAATAGATGTGTAAAAAATTATACTTTTCCATGATTAAAAATGAGGTTGAGCATTGTTGTACTACTTTGTTTAGAATTTTCTAGATTAAAAATTTTGGACCCTAAAGAGCAGCATACTTCATGATTTACTCATGAGAATTGGGTTATGTGATATTTATGTTTATTTAAAAACATGTTTATTCCATGCTAAATTCACTTTAAATAAATATATATTAAAATTTAATGGTTTTCAAAAAGATTATTTAGTAATAATTATCAACACTTGGGACTACAGGCCTGCACCACTGTGCCCAGCACCAAGACTTCTTATGATAAATATTATTATATATATTAGACTTTGGTATTGATTACATAAAAATCTGATCATTTATTTCCTTGTTTCTGTTTTTTTGATGTTAAAAATGAATTCTGAGTTGGGAAATTTTTTAACTCTAAGATTACCAGCTTTATAACATTCACTCTGAATTTGTATCTCTGTTACCTCATTGTCACATCCTGCCTTCCCTCACTTTTATTGTCCTGAAAGCAAATTAGAATAAAACCTGTATGATAAATATGTAGAGAAGATAGGGAAATGTAATTTGGGATTATTTATGCCCCACCTTCAGTTAATTGGTCTTAAATGACTGATCTCTGAAAGAAAAGTTTTACTCCTTAATCCAAACCTTTTAAAAGTCCATTTAAATTGTAAACATTGATTGCTTCTGGAGGTAGGGGGCAAGAAAAAGACTGGGTAGCTGAAGTGGTAATATCAAGATAGGAGAGAAGTCTTTTTTACTGTACAGTCCTTTTGATATCTGTAAAAATTTTAAATATGAAATTGGATCACCTTGTAATCATGAATTTTAAATTAGGCTGATTAAAAATTTTTTTAAAAATAATCATTTTAAAAATCTGTTTACAGCTGGCTCTCCTGTGACTAAATTGGCAGCTTGATTTCATTGAAATGTGGAAAGATGAACCATCATATTTTTCCAGAGTAAAGATTAATTCTAAAAGTGATTCTTAGGTCTATGTTGTTCCAGTTTCTATGTATATATTACTGGTGCAAGCCAGTTCCTGCTTAGGTATACTTTGGAAGGAAAACGAAACATAAAGTCACCTACACCTTCTACATCTATGATGACCCAAGCCCTGTGCACTGAATTCTGCCTTCCTCTCCAGTCTCATTGAAATAAGAAATAGAAATGGAAGCACAGAGAAAAGGCTAACCTGGGAAATGCCAGAAAGTGGGGATGCATACTAAACATTTTATCTCTACAAGACAGTGTAGAGATAAAATGGAGAGATTTCATTGAACTCTCAGTGATCAGTTCTCATTCTCAATTAAAATCACCTGAAGTGTTGGTTAATAAACACCCCAGCACTACTCTCTCACCCACAGAGCCCTATCAGAACCATAAGTTCAAAGCTACACGTATTGGGTACAAAGAAACCAACTGATGGAAGCAAACCTAGACCTTGACTCAACTTCAGGTTCCTTTGTTGGACCTCTCGTACTCAATTCAGTAGGCTGTTGGTTTTCCTCAGGGTTCCATGGCTTCAGTTACCATCCATTTGGTGACAGCTCTCAAATCTCAGTCCCCAGTCCAGTCACCACTACTCTCTTTATACACATTAAAGTTTAACAGCCCTTAAATCACAAAGGGAGAAAGCTTTATAAACCCTTTTTCTTCTTTTACTACTTTTTTCTTTTTCCTCTTCTATGCCATAGATTTGCTAATAATGTCAAATGTTATCATCAAGTATGGCTTATCCCCACTTCTGTCATTCAGAGTGTAAAAGCATTTTTTTCTTATTTCAGTATTACGAGGGTACATATGTTTTTGGTTATATGTGTTGCTTTTATAATGCTTGAGTCAGGGTTATAAGTTTGCCCATCACCCAGATAGTGCTCATTGTACCAGTTAGGTAGGTTTTCACCTGTTCCCTCCTCCCCTCTCCCCCTGATTGATTTCAGTTGAGTTTTACTTCCCTCTTTGCACATGTGTTCTCCAAAAGCATTTTTGCCTGTCAGGATAAGACACTCCTTTTGATCAACCACCTTTTGGCTAACATTGCTTACCATTTTAGGTTGAATTCTCTTACCCGCCCCTGATTCCAGCAGATGGACATGACAGCCACACTTTACCAGAAGAATGGAAGTATTTGCCCTTCCTTGCCTTACCAGATGGCGCACACAACTACCAGGAAGGTATGTAACGACAGTGAAGCAATTAGGTGCCATTTTGGAAAAAATTTGCCAAGACATCTTAGATTTTAAATACTTTGGCAATTTAAAGGCCTTCAGCCTATTGTGACTATGTATAAAATATTTAAATGCTTGTTGGGAGATAACCAGTCATGCACTAGAGCATCTCCAGAGGAGTGCCAGGCTTTTAATTGGCCATGGCTGGCGAACATTGGCCACACTTCTGCCAGGAGCCCTGACTAAAGAAGTGAATAGGCAAAGCAGCTGAGCTGCCACTGGGAGCACTTCATTATGACAGTTTTCTAACATAGAAAAGTTGAATTAAGATTATAGTGAAGGCCGGGCGCGGTGGCTCACGCCTGTAATCCTAGCACTTGGGAGGCCGAGGCGGGCGGATTGTTTGAGCTCAGGAGTTCGAGACCAGCCTGAGCAAGAGCAAGACCCCGTCTCTACTAAAAATAGAAAGAAATTGTCTGGGCAACTAAAAAAATATATATAGAAAAAATTAGCTGGGCATGGTGGCGCATGCCTGTAGTCCCAGCTACTCGGGAGGCTGAGGCAGTAGGATCGCTTAAGCCCAGGAGGTTGAGGTTGCTGTGAGCTAGGCTGACGCCACGGCACTCACTCTAGCCCGGGCAACAAAGCGAGACTCTGTCTCAAAAAAAAAAAAAAAGATTATAGTGAATATTCTATGAATTATTTTCTTTATATTTGTGCATATGTGTGTACAGTTTTGTCTGTACTATTTGAAAGTCGGTTGCAAACATGATACCATGACACTTCACTTCTAAATATTTAGGGGTGCATCTGCTAAGAATAAGATCATTCCCCAGCATAACTTCCAGTACCATTATCACAGCTAGGAGATTTAACACAATTCCATAATACTAATATCCAATCTATATTCAGATTTCCCCAATTATCCCTCAAATTGCTTAGATCATGGTTCATATGTTGCCACTGGTTTTTATGACTCTACTTTCTTTTAACCCAGAACAGTCCCTTATACATAAAGAATTTTCTGGAATTGTAGTCTCAGTTTGACCTTATAATTCAGTCTCTTGGGTTTTTTGGGATGGCTATATACCATAAGGCAATGAGAGGAATTCTAAGAAACTAGTGGCTGTGGTGCTGTAAATAAGTATGATATGGGTTCCTTGTTATAGCATCATTTTTGTGTTAATGACCACATGATAACTTCAAATTTCATTATTAATAAGGGTAATTCGCCTTGGTATTTACATTTTTCTACGTATCTCTTAGATACTGTGTTTTTTCACTTACCACCCAGAAATGGAAATGGAGCCACAGTATATGGTATCTCTTGTTATCGACAAATCGAAGCCAAGGTATGACTGTTAATGATGAACAACAGAAAAATAACTCCAAAATCCTTTCTTGGATGTTGGCCACTTAGGGAAACATGAAGTCTTTATTTTTCATTGGTGCCTGTGATGCTGTTTTAGATTTTTATAAACAATCTGTAGCTGTTTTTCCAATAATACTAATTTATTCACACAAAAATTTTTATAAGTTGACATTGGTGGCTATGATTGTATTTGTATCATAATATTTTGTGCATTTTTTTCATATAGTGATACCTAAATTATCCATTTGTCTTCGAAATACAGTATTTAAATTTCAAGGTGTCTTCGAATTTTCTATTTATGGTGTTTGGTACATAACTTAGAAAAATGGAGTGGTAATGTGTGTGTGTGTTTGAAGCAGCATTTTAGAAGTAGTGGAATGTACTTAACAGTGGCTCCCAACTACTCACACGTTATCTTAATAACTAAGATTTTGATTATTCTTAAACTACCTGCCAGCTTAATGCCTGACTTACAATAATAGCTCTAATTAACAAATTCAAAGACACCAAGATGGTGTTCCCACCTTTCATGATTTTCTTATGTGTAGCACTATTTTCTTGTGGTGGGGATAGTCTTTATGAGGAAAAAGCTCTTTCCTCTCATTAGGTCACTGATACTTTAAAGTAGTGAGTAGTTCTCAGCCTCGGCTACACAGGAATCGCCTGGAGAACTTTAAAAGTTGGGATGACTGAGTCCCACCCTAGAGACTTTGATTTAATGATCTGGGTTTCAAGTGTCAAAGCTCCCATGTGATTCTAATATGCAATCACACCTGAGAACCACTGCTGTAAAACAATGGTTTTTCACCAGAATTACTTGGAGACTTTTTTTTTCTTTCGTTTTTTTTTTTTTAAAGATTTGTGTACCTAGCCTTTCCTCCTACTGACTGAATTAGAGTGTCTGGGATTTGAACGTTAGCAATTATAAGTTTTAAAAGCTTCCTTGTGTGAATAATTAGTAAATATTTTTAAAATTTTGTTCTAACTTTTTATAATGAAAATTTCATTTCATGCAGATAAATTTTTTTAAAAGTACAGTGAATACCTATATACCCACCACTTAGATTCAACAATTATTAATGTTCTACTACATTTGCTCTGTGTGTATTTTTCCTGGAACCATTTGAAAGTAAACTACAGGTCTAAATTTCAGGATATGCAGATTAGTTAACTACTGTCAAATAACGCTCCAAGCATAGAGCCTGGGACGTAGGATACACCTAGTAAATGCTTGTAGAGTGAACAACTGAATCTAAAGCTAAAGATAGTATATCAAATATTCATGTATACCTTAAAACTGGAGATAAGTTAGCCTGGTAGCTTTGCACATTTGATTTTTTTTAATGTACTGTTACCTTCATATACTTGTATATGATATGAGGTGAATTGCCCTTTCTTGGAAATCTGTTCATTATACTACCTCTTATTCCCCATAGGTCATGTAAGCACTAGAGGGGGAAGAATCTTATTCCATCACAACCTTACCTGAGGTTGAGCAAATAAAGATTTGTTCTCTCCTAGCAGAGAACTGTAGAAATCTCACCTGGTCATCTTCACAATTGTTGAAGAATGAATTATGTGCTCAGTGCTGGGCTACAAGACAAATCTTCCAGAATAGACTCCAGACAGCATAGAACAACTAACTTCACAAAACTGCTGACAATTCTTCCATCTCTAGAGAACAAACTGTTTTTGTCATCTCTCAAACTAGCCTCTTCTCACCAGAAACAATGGTCTCTGAAAGGGCTGCTCATTTTAAAACCAGAATCGTCAATGATTGATTTGCAGTGAATGGTTGATGGTGACTTATCTGTTAAGTGTTTTCCATCAGATTATAAATTCCTTGGGAATAGGGATTGTCCCTATATTCCCAGTGCCTACCACAGATTCTGGCACATAGTGCTCATGCTGACATTTATTCATTCAATAAATGTTTTCTGAGAGTCTCAATAAATATTTTTTGTATTTAACTAAATGCAAGAAATTTCTTCTATTTAATTGCTATTTTTGTATTAAAAAACTATGGCTTTTAAAATATTGCTATGAAGTATTTCTGATAAGTGACTATTTGTTTATAATAGGCATTGAAAGTAAGGCAAGCAGATATCACCAGAGAAACCGTTCAGAAAAGTGTCTGTGTTCTAAGCAAGCTGGTAAGAGACCAAGTAACTTGTTCATGTTAGTGTTAAATATTCATGGCAGACTTCTATTTGAGGATAAGGCATTATTAGAATAAGAGATTTATGAAATAATATATTAAAATTAGTCAGGGGCTTACTATTTATGTTCTGGCATCTCCTCATTCTCTTTGCTTTTTAGCAGTTTTATTCTCATTTGCACCTTACCCAAGACTAGGTAAGAGGAAGATCTGATAGGTTGTTGGTAAGAAAATTGACACTTGACCAAAATGAAGTAGCTGATATATTTTGATATATTTCATTTATGCTTTTTTGTTTTATTACCAAGACTTTGGATAAATAATACTTTACTAAAATTCAAAATATCATAATTACTCAGATTTTATTGATGATATAGAAGTTCATGACTATTGTAGTGAAAAATTTTAGCTTTAACTTGCTCTTTAAATTTTAAAATGTTTGAGAAAAGGAAATGACACAGTGAAATTGTATGATAATGATAAATCAAAATTATATTCCTCCTATGTACAAGTTGGTCGGATGCAAGTGTGTAAACATTTTAACTTTTTATTTTTAAAAAGAAAATATATAACATTTCTTGTTTTTCGTAACTGTCTTCATTAAATCATTTTCCATGTTTATTAGTATAGGATAATAACACCTTTACCAGTAACGTCAAATGCCTAATTCTACATGTAAAATACAGTCTTGAAAATCCTCTTTGTGGGGAACAATCCAGATTTGTATTATATTAATTATCTTATATCTGTATGATTACTGTATGTAACCATTTTTGCAGTTAGCCTAAACCAAAATTGAGAATACTTCATTGGCCTAGTCACCAAATGTTATATGTAGGTTTTAATTATTTCCTCTACAATTGTCCAGTTTCCTATATATATACAGGAATTACTTGAAGTTTTACAAAATAGAATTTATTTTGGCTTCTATCACTAAGCTAAAAAAGAAATCCTGAATCATCAGAATTTAGTACTGTGGGCCGGGCATGGTGGCTCACACCTGTAATCCTAGCACTCTGAGAGGCCAAGGTGGGTAGATCGCTTGAGCTCAGGAGTTCGAGATCAGCCTGAACAAAAGCGAGACCCCATCTCTACTAAAAATAGAAAAAATAGTCAGGCATGGTGCTGTGCACCTGTAGTCCCAGCTACCCATGAGGCTGAGGCAGGAGGATTGCTTGAGCCCAGAAGTTTGAGGTTGCTGTGAGTTAGGCTGATGCCACAGCAGTCTAGCCCAGACAACAGAGCAAGACTCTCTCTCTCAAAAAAAAAAAAAAAAAAAAATTTAGTACTGTGGGCCTTAATAAAGATTTTGAAGATGAGAATATTTCTTCCAAGATAATAATTTTAAATATAAGGCAAGAATAGTCTCCTGGAAAAGGAATGGTTGTTATAAAAGGCCCTAATATCAGAAAATTGGTTGATTGCTAATCTGATTCCTGTACACAGTTTCTAGAAGGGTAGCCTGAAAAATATATATCAGGCAATTACTTTTTTTTTTTTTGGAGATAGAGTCTCGCTCTTTTGCCCTGGCTAGAGTGCCGTGGCGTCAGCCTAGCTCACAGCAACCTCAGACTCCTGGGCTTAAGCAATCCTTCTGCCTCAGCCTCCCATGTTGCTGGGACTACAGGTATGTGCCACCATGCCTGGCTACTTTTTTTTTCTATATATTTTTAGTTGTGCAGCTAATTTCTTTCTATTTTTTAGTAGAGACGGGGTCTCGCTCTTGCTCAGGCTGGTCTCAAACTCCTGACCTCGAGCGATCCTCCCACCTCGGCCTCCCAGAGTGCTAGGATTACAAGCGTGAGCCACCCTAAGGCAATTACTTTTTTATACTAGGCCAAAGGCCCAAAGCGTAAAAGTACCAGATATTAAGGGAAATGTGACATGTTGAGAGGATTCCTGAGTGATCATTCTTCAAAGGACAATTATAATAATGATAGATTTATTGACTGCCCACATATGAAGCATTAATTCTGTACCAGACACTTTTTATACATAATTGTCATTTCAATCCTCATAACAACATTGAGACATATTTACCATTCTCATTTTATAAATAAAGAAATATCTCAGAGAAAAAATGTCTAATTCTCATAGACATGTAACTACCAAGTGATAAAACTGGGGTAAAAATCCAGTTTTATCTGTCTCTAAAACAGACACAAGGGATAGGGAGAGGTAGCTAACCCAAAAAGTTCCAGTTGTTCATAGAGCATTGTAATCTGTATATAAAAACAAAATCATTTTATACTCAGGTGGTAATAATGATAGAATAACAAGGATATTGGGGGGAAGAACTATTCCACTATTACTTATTTTAACTAATTAGAGTATATATGCAGTATTGGTGTCTACATCCTGGAAAGGACATAGAAATGAGAAAACATCTAGAAAAGAACATTACAAATAAAAGGATGGAAATGGTAGAAGTGGATCTTAAATAGAGGAATAAAAATTAAGGAATAATTTCAAGTATACAAAAGAATATTAGGAGGCCAGGTGCACTGGCTCGTGCCTGTGATCCCAGCACTTTGCGAGGCAGAGGTGGGAGAATGGCTTGAGGCCAGGAATTCGAGAGCAGCCTGGGCAACATAGTGAGACCCTATCTCTAAAAAAAAAAAAAAAAAAAATTATCTAGGCTTGCTAGCGCATGCCTGTAGTCCTAGCTGTTGCAGAGGCTGAAGCAGGAGGATCACTGAGCCCAGGAGTTCAGGGTTGCAATGAGCTGTGATTATGCCACTGTACTCTAGCCTGGGCTACAAAGAGAGACTCCATCTCTTTAAAAAAAAAAAAAAAAAATGATAGAAGACGCAGGGTAGGTGTTCTAATCCTCCACAGAGGACCAAAAACGTGGAAACGAACTTAAATTTAATCATGAATGTTCAGCTAGATGTAAAAACAGCCTGCTATAAGGAAGATTAAATGTTACCAAGGTAGCAGAACAGTTCACAGAATTAAAATATGTTTCAAATCTTATAATAATAATAATAATAGCTAATCTTCTAGTGCTTTCTGTGTGTCAGATATTTTTTACTAAGTGCTTCATCTGTTATTTAATCCTTAAAACAATCAAGTAAGATGTATTGTCTATTCATTTAATGTATTGTTTTTTCATATACTCATGTTCAGATCAGCAAGTAGAGGGGTGGAGAGTTAAGTGCCCAGAGTTATGCAGTGGAGTGATGGAGCCAGGCCCAGAAAGCCTGAGCTGCACACTCTTAACCACTGTACTGTGAGTATTTTAGATACTTTTCACGTGGAGCCAAGGAGCTAGAACATAAGACTTCACAGCTTTTAGCTATGAATAATATGGCACTAAAGTTGATAGTTACTTTTTTCTCCCTGTTCTCTTCAAGTTAAAAAGTTGTAGGATTGTTTGTTTGATTGTCATCAACCTAATGGTAATTTCTCTTTTTTCTTTAAGCCTCTCTATGGCTTACTCCAAGCAAAACTTCAACTCATTACACATGCATATTTTGAAGAAAAGGATTTTTCCCAAATTTCCATTCTAAAGGTAACTTTATACCCCTCTATAGATGTGTTTGGCTAAAGATGGATTCACGAATCAAGTAAATCTTGTCAGTAATACTATGAAGAATAATCATTTATTAGCTCAAGAAAGACATTCTTCTTTGAATGTCTTCTGTGAATTAAAACACTGAAGGACGAGGGTTCTGCCCAAATACTGAATTTAACCAAATTGTCATTTTTTTTTTTTTTTAGGAAATAATGACTGAAAATAACTATAACTAACATTAATGTTTTTCTTGATGGATACTAACCCTTTTGCTATGGCATTGCTTCTGTAAATTTGCTTGTCTTATTAATAAACTGCACGGTATGTTTATATATCAGGCTTCTGCTTCATAGCACCCAATACATAGACCAGAAAAACCACATGACTATTTTATTGAAGGTGGATAACATGTTTTTCTTAAGGTTGCATTAAGGTACAGAGCTTGGAGCTCTCCTGGATTCTGTCGGGAGTAGGACAGTTAAGTACTTAGCAAGAAAGCAAAGGGAATTTAATCCTAGAAGCTTATACCACCATATGAATGAATTAAGCTCTACCATGTAAAGGAAGAAAGGAATACTCTGTGTAGTTTTTCACACTTCCTGCTCACATCTCTTCTGATTATGTCTGGAAGAGAAGGAATGAGTGCTGGAAACTGGCAGGGTTTCAGAGAGACCTTGATTTTTTTTTTTAATTTAGTGCCTATAAAAAAAACTACTTCATTTAAGGAACTAACTTTTTTCTGATCATCATATTTCTGATTCAGTGTCTAAAATAATAGTAAAATGTTCTAAACTCAGTCTGTATTTTATAGGAGCTTTATGAACATATGAATAGTTCTTTGGGAGGAACTTCATTAGAAGGAGCCCAAGTATATCTTGGTAAGTAACTTTTTTACAAGTTAGAAGAGATACCCTTATTTCTTTTTGTTTAGCAAACTGAGTTGCATGTAGAACTTTATGATCAGAATACATCTTCATATGGGATCTAAATTCTTCAACATTTGAAGCTGCTTCTTCCTTAAATATCTTCTTAGCCAGTATTTATACTGAGAAGGGTTATTATATCATACTTAGCAATGTTTACAACTATTATTATACGGGGAGAATTTCTACTTTTCAGAAAAGTAATGGAAGTTTTTCCTCTTTGCATTAATGCTGACCAGCTCAGTTCCCTGTCATTAACAAAAGAGCGAAGGAGGGCAAGAGAGAAAGCTGCTCAGCTCTTTTCTAAGATTCTTCAGGTTGGGGGTTTTGTTTAATTTAAAGTGTCTTGACAACCCAAAATATCCATTGGTATCCAAGGTACTCAGTGGGCAACTCAGTAAATATCCTTTTCATGATAAAAAAGAAATTTTAATCACATAGTGATTTGTGCTTGCTCATTTCCTATTTCAGCATAAAGTAGCCAATTGTGGAAGTTTATTATTGCAATTCTGTGTGTAATGTAAGCTGTTCACAGAGCTCCTATTCTGAGAACATATTTTTCTCTACGTTATGTTTTCTTGTACTGTGGCATTTCAGGCAGATAATTGGAAAAGGCTGTGTTTCAGAAGTAATAATTGAGTGCAGTGACCAAAAACCGTGTTTAAATGATTGACTGCCATGATAAACTTTATCATTTCTGAACTTGGATAGTTTGTAGAATGGAGGAGGATGTTAGACTTGCACTGTCCAAGCAATAGCCACTTTCCACATGTAGCTATCTACATTTAGATTAAAATTAATAAACATTAAATAAAATTTAAAAGTCAGTTTCCCTTAACTGCATTTCAAGAGCTTAGTAGCCACGTCTGGCTACTGTATTGGACAGGGCAGGTTTAAAACATTTCATCCTTGCAGAAAGTTATGTTGCACAGTACTATTTCTAAGTATGTGTACACTTAACCAAATATTATATAAATATTTGAATATTTCTGTATTCCTACTTTCTTTTTTTACCTCCTTTCCTTTAAGGGGAAAAGTAAGCTTTCTTCAACAAAAACAATAGATTATATTCACAGATTAGCTTTTTTGTTAACATTGTAGGTCTGTCTCCTCGAGACCTTGTCCTTCATTTTCGACACAAGGTATGGTACATTATTTAATTTATGATCTACAGTACTGAAATGGGAGACACTGTTCTTTTATTATATTCATTTAACTGGCAGATTCATTGTGCTACATCAAATGCAGATGTGGCATACTGTGTTTTAGTTCTTCTGAGACAGTGCTTGGTCTCATAACTGTACAAAGTTGAATGTTGGTAGTGTTTATATCATAGAAATTTATTTATTTTGGGGACAGAGTCTCACTCAGTTGCCCAGGCTAGAGTACCGTGGCGTCTGCCTAGCTCACAGCAACCTCAAAATCCTGGGCTCAGGAGATCCTTCTGCCTCAGCCTCCCGAGTAGCTGGGACTACAGGCATGTGCCACCATGCCCAGCTAATTTTTTCTATATATTTTTAGTTGTCCAGCTAATTTCTTTCTATTTTTTTTTTAGTAGAGACGGAGTCTCACTCTTGGCTCAGGCTGGTCTCAAACTCCTGAGCTCAAACGATCCACCCGCTTCAGCCTCCCAGAGTGCTAGGATTACAGGCATGAGTTACCACACCTGGCCTGTATCATAGAAATTTATGGAAGAATACTGGCTGTTGACTTCTTTGCAGCCTAGGGCATTTTTTTCTATTGCCTTTGTAATTTCAGCTATCATGAAATTAGATTAGAAAGAAGCATGTTTTGATCTTGCAGCGTATTTTGTATGTTGCCCTGAGAATGGAACATTTTCTGGTAAAATATCTATACGTACTTATGTCTTCTGATCTCTATTATTAAAGCATATATTGTCTAGGACATAAACACATTGATTATTCATTTAACATTTATTGAGCACCTGCAATGTGAACACCCTGGACATTCAGAAATAAATTAATAGTCCCTGCCCTTTAAGGAGCTTGCAAATATTTCAAGCAAAAGCGGCACTACTCCTTCAATAAAAGATAATTTCAATTAGAGATTTAAGTGATTTTCACATTTTTTAGAGGACACAGGTAATATTTAATTTCTCAGTGTAAGTTCATAATTTTTCATATATTTTTAAAAGTACTGTGATTATTGATTAAATGATATATGGTGTGTTTGAAGAGGGGAAAAGGCAAATGAATGAGTTTTTCTTTTTAAAATTTTTTTTTTCATGACAGCCTACCATTGAGTAGTTTCTCATTTTAATACTACATTTCTTTTTTCTACAGGTCTTAATCCTATTTAAACTAATTCTTCTTGAAAAAAAGGTGAGATTCAAAGAGAAAGTATAAAATATCTATCTTTATTGAAATTTTTTACATATAACAATATTGAAACTAATGATAAAGTATTAAGACACTTTCAGCCTATCAAATTGTGGTGAGCTGAAACACATATTCTTCACTTCTGTAGAAGTATAAATTCATGCAGCCTTTCTGGAAGCATTTTGACAGTGTATTTATCAGTATGGTTTCTGCTACAGGTAACAGAAAACCCAATTTTAAACTGACTTAAGTAAAACAGAAATGTACTGGCTAACTTCAGATTTCTGGGCTGGTTGTTGGTTCCGAGTATAAGTACATACCCAGGTTTTTTCCATGTCTTTATTCTGTAGTCCACAGTGCTAGCTTTATCCAGAGCCTGGTTTCCCTTGTGGTGTAGGAAACTTCCAACAGTAATTGGGCTGTTTGCTCTCTTAATCATCGCTGGTGGCAGAAATAACACCTCCTCCTGAACCATTTAATAAGAATTCTTTTCTTTTAGGCCACAGCGGGTGCCTACCCCTGAGCCAATAATACTTGCATTGATTGACTTAAACTTGGGTTCCTGACCACTCTCTAATACAAAGGGATGGGATTGACGTGATTGGTTTAGACTAGGGGTGGGGAACCTGCAGCCTTGGGACCACATGTGGCCTTCTGGATCTTTGAGTGTGGCTTTTTGGCTGAATCCATTTTACAGAACAAATCCTTTTAGGGCCCCACAGCCAATTTGGTCCACTGCCTATTGTTATAGATAAAGTTTTATTGGAAAACAGACCCTTTTATGTACATATTTGTTTATGGCTACTTTCACACTATAGTGGCAGAGTTGATTAGTTGGGACAGAGACCATATGGCCCAGAAAGCAAAAATACTTATTATCTGATCCTTTGTAGAAAAAGTTTACTAAACTCTGGTTTAGACTAATCAGGAGCCATCCCTGAATCTGAGACCAGTTTTATATACCATATTACTGTGCTCAGTGGAGTAGGGGTGGAAAGGATATTGGGGGGTCGACCATGCACAATGTCTACTGTGGTTCACCACCTTAGAAGTATTTATTCCTTTAACCTAGTTATTCTCCTCTTAGAGATTTGTTTTCAAGAATTAATCTGAGTTGGACACAAAGCTCTATCTAAGAGACTATTGCAAAATCATTTTTAATATTGAGTTATATATTCATTGAAAAGGGATCAGAAGAAAAGATATCAACATAGTTTGGTGAGAATATAGGATATATTTTTTTAAAAGGAAATGCTTCTCTGTATCATACTTTTCTACAAGAAATATGTATTCCTTCTTCAAACAGGAAAAAAAGTAAACTTTTTAAAAAATTCAGCATATAATAGTGTGATGGTTCAAAAAACTTAAATTTTTAAAATTGTTATAAAATACACATAACCTAAAATTTACTATCTTAACCATTTTAAGGTGTACAGTTCATTGGGATTAAGTGCATTTACATTGTTGTACAACCATCATCACTATCCATCCACAGAATACTGTCAACATGCAAAACTGAAACCCTGTCCCTATTAAACAATAACTCCATTCTCCCCTCCCCCCAGCCTCTGGCAGCCTCTACCTTCTTTCTCTGAATTCAACTACTCCAAGTTCCTCATATGAGTGGAATCATGCAATATTTCTTTTTTTGATTAGCTTATTTCACTTACCGAAGTGTCCTGAAGGTTCATGCATGTTGTAGCAAGTGTCAGAATTTACTTTTTAAGGATAAATAATATCACAATAGCTGTGCCATGTTTTGTTTATCCATTTATAACAAGAGGCGGCATCATTCAGTGTGCTATTGATACTGTTTTTCAGCAGATATGCAGACATTTAATCAAATACCTATAGAGGAAAGGAGTGTATCACATTTTCTTATAGAGAGATTTTATTATTATAAGATTGCTTTAAAATTTGTACCCTGACCCTAGGCCTTTCTGAATTTGGCAGGGGTTATAGTTGTTCTAAATCACAGAAGATGTTGTAGCAGCCTGAGCTAAAAAAAAAAAGAGGGAGAGAGAGAAAAATATCACAGACGAGACTATTAATAAAGTCCTATGTGATTTCTCCTAAAATATGGCCTATGATTTAATTGTTTAAAAAAAAACTCACTTTGCTTTTATGGCATGTGCCTGTAGTCTCAGATACTCAGGAGGCTGAGGTGGGAGAGTCACTTCAGCCCAGGAGTTCGAGTCTAATCTGGCAACATAGTGAGACACCATCTCTTAAAGAAATATTTTTAAAAAATCAATTCATCTAGGCAAACCTTTGTTTGTTTTAAACTAATTTAATATTAGCCGGTGTCAGTTTCTGTACAATATCTAACTGAATCCTGTTTCTAATTTAATATTTTCTCAATTGTTATTCTGAAAAAATGCCAAACCCACTGAAAAGTTGATGGAGTAATGTAATCAACGCCTTTACACCCTTCATCTGCATTTACCAGTTGTTAACATTTTGCCATTTTTGTATCATATTGCTTTATATATGTTCATTTTTCACTCTGAATCATAATACTTTGCAAGTAATTTGTAGATATCATGGTACTACACCTCTAAATGCTTCGGGATAGATTTCTTAAGAATAAGGGTATATTCCTACATAACTGAAGTGCCATTTTCACATTCAAGAAATTTAACAGTGAGGCTGGCTGCAATGGCTCATGCCTGTAATCCTAGCACTCTGGGAGGCCATGGCGGGAGGATCACTTGAGGCCAGGAGTTTGAGACCAGCCTGAGCAAGAGAGAGACCCCCTCTCTACCAAAAATAGAAAATTAGCTAGGTGCAGTGGCGTGTGCCTGTAGTCCAGCTACTCAGGAGGCTGAGGCAAGAGGATCGCTTGAGTTTGAGGTTGCAGTGAGCTATGAGGACACCATTGCACTCTACCTGGAGTGATGGAGTAAGACTCTCTCTCAAAAAAGAAAGAAAGAAAAGAAATTTAACACTGATAGAATAAATTACATCTAATATACAGTTTATTTTTAGATTTCCCCCATATGTCATGATTATGTCCTTTACAGCTGATTGTTTTCAGTCTGGGATCCAGTCAAGGATCATGTACTACAGTGCCAGCCCTCTTTAATCTTAAACAGTTCTACCATTTCTCATTCTTTGTTTGTTTGTTTATTTTTGTATTTCATGACATTGGCATTTTTAAAATAATCCAGATTAGTGTTATAAAATGAGATTTGTCTGATTGTTTTCTTGTGGCTAGTTTCGGATTAACCTTTTTTTTTTTTTTTTTTTTTGAGACAAGGTCTTGCTCTGTTGCCCAGGTTAGAGTGCAGTGGCCTCATCATAGCTCACTGCAGCTTCCAACTCTGGGCTCAAGCAATCCTCCTGCCTCAGCCTCCTGAGTAGCTAGGACTATAGACGTGAACCACCACACCTGGCTAATTTTTGTATTTTTGGTAGAGATAGGGCCTCAATATGTTGCTCAGGCTGGCAGATTAAACTTTTTTAGCAAGAATGCTACACAGGTGGTAGTGTGTCCTTATCAGGACATGACATCAGGAGGCCCATAACTATTTGTAGGAATATTATTGGTGATGCCAAGTTTGATCATTTGATTGAGGTGGTAGTTGCCACCTT
>CM052437.1:113059341-113109160 GCA_028533085.1 Varecia variegata | reverse complement strand
CTAATTTTTGTATTTTTGGTAGAGATAGGGCCTCAATATGTTGCTCAGGCTGGCAGATTAAACTTTTTTAGCAAGAATGCTACACAGGTGGTAGTGTGTCCTTATCAGGACATGACATCAGGAGGCCCATAACTATTTGTAGGAATATTATTGGTGATGCCAAGTTTGATCATTTGATTGAGGTGGTAGTTGCCACCTTAATAGGTAATTTGTGGGATGATAAATTAGAGACCTTGTAAATATCCTGTTGCCCAACAACTTTTCACAGTAGTTTTAGCATCCACTGGTTATTTTTATAATACCTGAATCATGATAGATGCTAAATGGTGATTTTTCTGTCATTACTTCTACATTTATTAGCTATTAATCTTCTGTAAAGAAGAATTTTTCCCTCTCTTCTCCTCTCCTTTTTTTTTGTTTTTGTTTTTGTTTTATCATGGTCTCATAGGTTTTCTAATTTAATTTTGATTGAATCTATTTTAGGTTCTTTTTTATATTTCTCCAGTGAATAAATTGGTGGGTGCACTGATGACTGTGCTTTCCCTTTTTCCAGGTAAGAGGACAGCAGTATCTACTCTTTCCTTTGTTTAATTTGTACTGGAACTTAAACTTTCAATAATAAAAATTTTCAAGGATCAGCTCATTAGGGTTAACATTTCCATTTTAAGGTACCAACTTGTAGGCAATAACATATCTTTTTAATGTGACATTTTCCTTTTGGCAATAAGTTTGTCTCTTTTGTCTGTGTTTTCTTTCTATTCTTTTTCTTTTTTTTTTTTTAAATTATAGTATGTGTAATCATAGCTTGTTACAATTTTTATGAGTTCCATTATATAAAATAATATACAGCTCTTATTTTCTTCCATTTTATTATAAACCAAACTATTCTTCAACATTGTATATTTTAGGCATGATTGAACATGGCCTCAGTGACTGTTCTCAGTACAGGCCCCGAAAGAGTATGTCTGAAGATGGTGGGCTTCAGGAAAGTAATCCACCTGCATTTGATTTTGTTTCTGCATCTGTTTCTGAAATTTCAAATACCAACTTGGGAACTGTCAAGAAAGTCATGGCAGGAAACCATGGAAGAGATGCTGCCATCAAGACCAAAGAGCCTTTGTTCCAAGTAGATAACAACAGCAAAGGGCAGGAACCCAACGATACCAATCAATATTTGAAACCTCCATCTCGCCCATCTCCGGAGTCTTCAGAAAGTGACTGGGAGACCTTGGATCCTAGTGTCTTAGAGGACCCTAACTTAAAAGAAGGGGAACAGCTAGGGTCAGACCAGACAAACTTATTTCCAAAGGACTCTGTTCCCTCAGAGAGTCCTCCAATTACTGTACAACCTCAAGCTAATACAGGGCAGGTGGTCCTGATACCGGGACTCATTTCAGGTTTGGAAGAAGACCAGTACGGCATGCCCCTGGCCATCTTCACAAAGGTAAGACACAATGTGCTTTATCACGTTCCTTAAAGAATATGACAGAATCCTTTTAGGGTTTAACATTCATTGTTGAATACGTTTTCAAGTCAAAAAATTTTCCTGAAAATTGCAAAATACATACCAAAAATATAGTTCTGTGACTGAAGTGTAAGGCTGTGGAGAAGTAATTCAGGGGGTTTTGATTTGAAAGAGTTTTGAAACTTAGTAGATAAGAGGTCAGCAATCACTGTATTGGGTCTGTTTTTAATTCAGGTTTCTCTCTGAAAAAAAGATGAACTGAAGAAGTCCAGTCTTGATTGTACTTTATGAATATATATTAAAATACTGTAATTCTAAAAGCTACAATTTTAAAAGAAAAAAATGCTTAGATTTCTTTGGGCTCAAGTGATCTTCCTGCCTCAGCCTCCCAAGTAGCTGGGACTACAGGTGCATACCACCACGCCCAGCTAATTTTTTTAAATCATTTTTTTGTAGAGATGGGGTCTTGCTATGTTGCTCAGGCTGGCCTCAAGTGATCCGTCCGACTCAGGTCTCCCAAAGGACTGGGATTACAGGCGTGAGCCACCATGCCCAGCCAGGATATCATTTCATAATGTCAGTGATACATTAAGATGGTGCGGTGGACTAAAGTTAAACTGATGCCAATACGTATTCTGGAAGTTAACATTATTTGGACATTTTTGGTTTTGATTTTATCCTATTCAGGAAAAATTGTTTTATTGCTATTTGTAAATTATTTTTCAAAATGGAGCAAACAAAAAAATTCCATTTCATTCCTTACTCTACAAATACAGTTGTTCCTCAGTATCTGCAGGGGCTTGGCTCTAGGAACCCTCCTATATATATATCCACAGATGCTCAAGTTCCTTATATAAAATGGTGTAATATTTGCAGATAAGCTACATACATCCTCCTGTATACATTAAATAAATCTCTGGATTGCTTTATAATACCTAATACAGTGTAAATACTATGTAAATGTTATAGTGTATGTTTAAAAATTCATATTTTTATTATTGTTATTTTTCCCCCAAATATTTTCAATCTGAGGTTGGTTCAGTTCAGGATGCAGAACCCACAGATATGGAGGGCTGTATTTATTGCCCTCCTATGTGCCATTCTCTGTACTAGGCTCTAAATTCTTGTCATCTGTAATCTTCAGTCTACCGTGAAAGACAGATACGCCTTTCCTATAACTAGAACAAAGTATTGTGTTTTTCCCTAAATACCATCCAAATGTTATCCATGAAGTAAAACTTTGTATGGAAAAGAAAGATGGGTAGTGTTGGCTTGAGCATTATATTTCTTCCTCCACTATACTCTTTGATAAATTCTTTCTGGGTTTATCCAACTTTGCAAAAAAGTACTTGACCAGAGTCATTGCTGGTGAATAGTTAACAGAGAATGCTGTCTTTGTTCATTTTGTGGCCTGCTGGGGATTCTGAAATTATCTTAACTGGTTTCATGATTAAGATATACAGTTTCTTAAAACTGGGATTTAAGAACCTGAGGAGAAAACTCCAATTTCTCAAACTACTGGGTACAGTAAGTAGTCACAAATTGTGGGCTTTCTGAACTAAGTGTCATGACTTCCTGTACCTTTTGGAGCCCTTACTTTACTGTTTCACCATCTGTTCTCTAATTTTGCTCATTGTGGAGTTATCAAGAGGGAAATTAACTGGGGAGGGACATTGGTGGCTCTTTGTTTGTTTAAGATGGGATCTCACCATGTTGCCCAGACTGGAGTGCAGTGGCTATTCGCAGGCATGATCCCACTACCAAGCAGCACAGGAGTTTGGACCTGCTCTGTTTTCAACCTAAGCCATTTTACCCCTCCTTAAGCAACCTGGTAGTCCCCTACTTTAGGAGGTCACCATATTGATGGCCAAACTTAGTGCAGACATTTGATCGGCATAGTGCACTACAGCCCAGAACTCCTGGGCTCAAGCAATCCTCCTGCCTCAGCCTCCCAAGTAGCTGGGACTACAGGTGTGCCACTGCGCCCAGCAGGATTTTGGTTTTGTTTGTTGCGTTGCTGAATTAAACAAAGCAATGTAAAGATATATTTTGTGTCCTGTCAATAAACCATGTGTAGCAGAATATTAGATTTGTGTGCTTCATACAGTACCAGTATTGACTGTATGATGAGCTTACCACCATTCTTATGGTAAATAAAACATTTTTCTTTTTGGTTTTATGTTTTATTGTGTGCTGATTAAAATCTAATTTGTTTAATCAGAGTTTTAAATGCAAATGCTGATTCTTTCAGTAACTTTGGAATATGAAATATTCTTAAAACTGAATCATCTTTTGGCTTTTTTTCTCTTGAAGTTCTTAAAATGTGAGTACAAAAGGAATTAGGTTACCAAAGCATCTTGAAAAGTAATTTCAAAAGTAGCTAGAGAGAAGCCTGGGTGCATGAGGAATACTGCTGTAGTGTATATAGTAGTTATCATTATGAATAAACAGAAACAAGTTTCTACATAGTAAAACAGTTATTTCTGGAAGAGACACCCTAGTTCTCCAGTCTTCTCTCTGGTACTTGAACTTATCTGAGGTTGTCAGTCATGTCAATCTCATGACAAGGCTTAGTGTGTAAATGCTGTGGATGTTAGGTTCTAAAATATGCTTGCACCTTTCCTGACCGCTGATTCAGGAAGTGTGGAGAAGAAACGGGTGCTGAGGAGGAATGGGTGGAGCAGGAGGCAACTGTGGGGTAGGCTGCCCATGGGGTGATGGGAAGGGAACGGACAAACCAAAAGAAATAGGAAAATTAGAAAATGAATTGTACCTACGTAATTTTTATGCTCTGTAGCCACACCACTTTATAACCAGAGAAACATTGAAGGGAAGAAAGAGGAAAACGGAAAAAAGATAGAGAAGATAGGGTAGCTATTTTCAGATGTGAAAAGACAATCCTGAGGGCTTTTCTTCCATTTTTCCCTGACTATAAGTCTTCTTGCCTCACAACCGAAAGTGTCCTGGAATTGGCTGTGCAGTGGAGCAAAACAGTTGATGTACGAGTAGCCAGAAAGGACTAGAGCCATTTCCCCCTCTTTTCCAGCTATGAGATAATAGTCATTATTTGATAAAATTAGTTGTTACCATAAATGGAACTCTTGATTAGAAGTTACCTCCATACAATTATTTGTCAATTAAAAGTAAAAAAATATTTTAAATAAAATTTAGTTTTTTTTTTAAAGTTACCTCAATCTGTAATTGAGTAAATGTGACTTTTAGTGTCACATTTTTGAGGGATAGGGAAGATGATTTTAGGTAACTACTTATAAATTTTCTCTTTAAACAAAAGACATTCTATAAAACAGACATCTGCACCCGAATGTTTATAGCAGCACAATTCACAATTGCAAAGATGTGGAAACAACCCAAGTGCCCATCAATACATGAATGGATTAATAAAATGTGGTATATGTATACCATGGAGTACTACTCAGCTATAAGAAACAATAGCACCTCTTGTATTTACCTGGATAGAGTTGGAACCCATTCTACTAAATGAAGTATCCTCAGAATGGAAAAATAAGCGCCACATGTACTCACCATCAAATTGGTTTCACTGATCTTCACCTAAGAGCACATTCAGGAATAACATTGATCGGGTGTCGGGCATATGTGGGTGGGGGAGGGGATGGGTGTATACATACATAATGAGTGTGATGCGCACTAAGGGATGGACACGTTTGAAGCTCTGACTGGGGGGGTGGGGCAAGGGCAATATACATAATCTAAGCTTTTGTACCCCCACGACATGCTGAAATAATAATTAAAAAAAATAAGGAGAAAAAAAAATTTTCTCTTTAGATTCTGCTGAGTTTTTAAGCTGTTTTGAAAAGCTCAGCAGCCACTTCTTAGTTTTTTTTAACTGCATTTATCTGGTACTTTTTAAAAATATGCACAATTGCCTCCATCAAAAGATCACTTCTTAATTTAGAATTCTCTTGTTTCAGTTTATCCATAACTTTTTAAATAAAATCATAAATTTATGAAAGAATTAAAAGTATATGTAGTTGGAAACTACTCATATTAAGTTCATTTAAGTATTGCTTTTAAGTTTATGTTTGATTCACTTGCTTGCAGATTGTCATTTTCAAATTTAGGGAACCTACAGATAACCTGATTGACTACCTAAAAAATCAGAGATGCATATTTGAGAATTTCATATAAGTGGAACCATATTTTTTTCTCTCAGCATTGTTCTTTTTTTTTTTTTTGAGACAGAGTCTCGCTTTGTTGCCCGAGCTAAAGTGAGTGCCGTAGCGTCAGCCTAGCTCACAGCAACCTCAAACTCCTGGGCCTAAGCAATACTTCTGCCTCAGCCTCCCGAGTAGCTGGGACTACAAGCATGCACCACTATGCCCTGCTAATTTTTTCTGTATTTTTAGTTGGCCAGGTAATTTCTTTCTATTTTTAGTAGAGACGGGGGTCTCGCTCTTGCTCAGGCTGGTCTCGAACTCCTGACCTTGAGCGATCCACCCGCCTCAGCCTTCCAGAGTGCTAGGATTACAGGCGTGAGCCACCGTGCCCGGCCTCAGCATTGTTCTTAGTTTCATCCATGTTTTGCATGAAATTGTGTATTAATTACTAGGTAGTTTTCCATTATAAGACTATTCTATAGTTCATCAGGTCTGCTGTGGATAGACATCTACATTGTTTTTCAGTTTCTGGCTACTACAAATAATGCTGCTATGGAATTCTTATTCAGGAATCTTGTTGTACACATGCAAGAGTTTCTGTACTATTCAATACCTAGAGGAAAGAATGCTTGATAATAAAAATGGATATTTTCAGCTGTACTAAATAATTCCAGACTATTTTCTAAAGTGGTTCTAACAATTTGCATTCCCACAAGCAATGTATGAGAGTTCCTATCGCTCCACATTCCCACTAGCACCTGATGTCAGATTTACTAATTTTTAGTCAATCTGATAATACCTTATGGCTCTTAGTTTGCATTTTTCAGTAATCCCTATTGAGGTTGAACACTGTTTCGTATACTTGTTGACCATTTGGATTTCTCTTTGCATAGCATTGGTTCAAAGCTTCTTGATTGTCGCCCTTATGGTCTGTGATTTGTGGAGTGTCTTCATATAGATAACTTTTCTGTTTATCAGGTTTTTATACTTTATGGTTACTGCTTTGGGATTCTTGTTTACAAACTCCTCCCTACCTCAAGGTCATAAGAACAATCTCCTGTATTATTTTTTAAAAGCTTTATAGTTTTGACTTTTACATTTTGGTTTTTATCTACCTAGAATTGATTTTTTGTGTTTGGTTGGGGAAAGGAGTCTGTTTCTAGACTGTTTGTTATTCCATTGATGTATTTGTCTATCCCTGTGCCAATCCCCACACTTAATTACCACATAAGTCATATTGTATAGAGAAAAGTCTTCTCGTCTTATTATTGTTCTTTAAGAATTTCTTGGCTGAGTGCAGTGGCTCACACCTATAATCCTAGGACTCCAGGAGGCTGAGGCAGGAGAATCGCTTGAGGTCAGGAGTTCAAGAACAGGCTAAGCAAGAGTGAGACCCCCATCTCTACTAAAAATAGAAAAATTAGCTGGGCTTCCTGGCATGCACCTGTAGTCCCAGCTACTCAGGATGCTGAGGCAGGAGGATCGCTTGAGCCCAGGAGTTTGAGGTTGCAGTGAACTATGATGATGCCACTGCACTCTACCCAGGGTAACAGAGCAAGATTCTTGTCTCAAAAAAAAAAAAAAGCTTCTTAATTCCATTTTCACATCAATTTTAGAATTAACTGATCAAATTCTCACACAGATTGAGATTTTGATAGGGATTACATTTAAACCATAGATCAGTTTTGGAGAGAGTTGACATCTCTACGATATGGAGGCTTCAAATTCATGAACATGTTTATCATCCCTGACTAGAGAAGAGATGAGAAAATGGCACTTGGTCCTGAACATATCCTAGAGCTGCCCCTTCCAAGTCTCATGAGAGAAGGCACACTATGCTTTTGCAGCTCTTAAGCAGATTAGCTCATAATAGTTCTGTCAGATTCACCAAGTTGAAGTGTGCTTTTTGTTTGCTTTTTTGTTTGGTTTTGTTTTTAGTAACTAGGCAGTTACATTGTTTGCTTTTCAATGTGGTAAAAAACAGGTAAGTAAAATTTACTGTCTTTACCATTTTTAACTGTATAGTTAAGTTGTGATAGTTATGCTCACACTTTTATACTACAGGTCTACTTTTTCACCTTACAAAACTAAAGCTATGTATTGCTAGTTTTGTCAGATGAAACACAAAAACAAGAAAAAAATAGAGAAGAAAATAAATGAAAAAGGAAAAAAAAGAAGAGATAAAAAAAAAAAAACTGAAGCTATACCCATTAAACAATTCCCCATTCCCTCCCTTACCCAGCCCCTGGCAACCACCATTATTCTTTAAGTTTCTATGAATTTGACTACTTTAGATACCTCATATAAGTAGAATCATACAGAATTTGTCTATTTATGACAGGCTTATTTCTTAGCCTAATGTCCTCAAGCTTCATCTGTGTTGCAGCATGTGACAGGATTTCCTTCCTTTTTAAGGCTGAATAATATTCCATTGTAGATATGTACCTCATTTTGTTTATTCATTCATCTGTCAGTGGATATTTGTGTTGCTTCCACCTCTTGACTATTGTGAATAATGCTGCTATGAACATGGGTGTACAAAATATCTCATCTGTGTATATCTGGTTTTTTTTTTTTGTTTGTTTGTTTTTTACAACAGTTTCAAATATGGAAGTAAAAGTAACCTAGAAAAATGGAAAGTCAGGGGTAGGCTTGGACATGGATACTGCTTTGTGTGAAAGGACTTATGCTCTTGCTGCTACCATACATTAAGGACCTTTCAAAGACTTAGGCTAAATTGATCACTATTAAAAGTAATGGCACAATATTTTTTTTCTTTAAGAGACAGAGTCTCACTCTATTGCCCAGGCTGGAATGCCATGGCACAATCATAGCAATCCTGAGCTAGGACTACAGGCACGTGCCACCATACCCAGCTAATTTTTTTATTTTTTGTAGAGATGGGATCTCACTGTGTTACCGATGCTGGTCTGAAACACCTGGCCTCAAGCAATCCTCCCACCTCAGCTTCTCAAATATGGAAGTAAAAGTGCTGGGATTATAGGCATTAGCCACTGCGCCCAGCCATAATGCCACAATTTTAAAGCCATTTTAAACTACTATTTTAGATAATTTTATACATATATAATACATTGTTTAATATTCAAAAGATTCCAAAGCATCTATAGTAAAGAGTCTTCCTTTCTTCCCCCCTCCCCACCCCACCCCCACCCCCACTATCCAGCTGCCCTCTCCAGTGGCAGCCAACATTATCAGTGTCTTATGTTTGCTTCTCGAGGTATTTTATACATAAACAAATGCATAGCAGAAATGGTAGCAGAAAATGCCCATTTTTCTGCTCCTTTTTTTTACATAATATTCTTCAGAGATGAACTTCACCTCCTTTTATTGCCATAGGGTGTTCTTTTGTATAGGTAAACATCTATTTAGTCCCCTATTCATGAATAGTTAGAATTCCAGTCTTTTGGTCAAGAATGCTGCAATAAATAACTTTTCATAAATATCTAGTCACACATGAGAAGGTATAACTGTAGAATACATTATAAAAAGTAGAATGCTGAGTGGGTAAAAGGGTATGTATATTTATAATTTCATAAGGATTTAAAGCAATATTTTGGCAGGAGTGTGGGGGCAGGATCCTGCTCTGTTGCCCAAGCTGGAGTGCAGTGGTACAATCATAGCACACTGCAGCCTCAAACTCAAGCTCGAGTTATCCTCATGCCTTAGCCTCCTAAGTAGCTGGGACTACAGGCTCATGCCACCACCCCCAGCTAATTCTGTAATTTTTGTAGAAATGAAGTCTGACTATGTTGCCCAGGCTGGTCTCAAACTCCTGACCTCAAATGATCCTCCCGCCTTGGCCTCCCAGAGTGCTAGGATTACAAGCATAAGCCACCACACCTGGTCAAAAATATTTTTAAAAGCTTTGAACTACTTATTTTTTTAAAACACACTTCTTAGTTTTGCTGCTGTTATAGACTTAGCCAAGAGTCTCATTGTTGATAATAAACTTTTCTTCTCTAACAGAATCAAGTATGAAATGTGATACTGTAAGCAATTAAGTTCTCTTATTACTGTTTTGTAATATCAATCTTTTGTAATAATTGCAGAGTGATTTTATCAAGGAGAATTCTCAATGCTAGTCAGGGGAGTGGATGTTCTGGGGGGCTGCATCAAGTTTGAAAGAGCTTTCCACTTTGTAATGTTTATGTTTGGAAACAGGCACTTGTGGGGGAGGGTGTCTATTGCTTTTAAATCTACAGCACACAAAGTCAAGCATGAACCAGTGAACCCTGAACCAGCTGTTTTGAATGATTCTGAATGAGTGGCAAGGATCCTTTTAGCCTTCAGTGACAAGAGGCCTGAGTTGAGAAGCACTATACTGAGCATCTGTAATGCATAGACATGGATTTATTTTTGATGCTTCTATCAATAGGGTTTGATTGAGCAGGGAAAGGCATTGTCAAGAGTAAGAATAAAACCACATTACTAGACCTACAGTCCAACTTTTAGAAGTCTACCCTCTCTTAAGTATTTAACAGCCACCTGTGAGGCACATACAAAGCACTCTCCTAGTTGCAGTGAAGAACATGAAGTTACAAAAGGAATATCTCCTGCCCTCAAGTTTGTCTCATGATGTAAACAAGATATCGTCCAGATAACTATAATTCAGTATTTCAAAAAGTGATAAGACATAAAACATATAAAACTATTACAGAACTTGAGGCAAAACACAAGTTCAGGGTCTCAGCAAGTATGCCCTTCTGGCTTCAGACACAAATCGTGCCACTTGTTGGAAACCTATTCTGATTTAGAATCTTTCCATATCCTCCTTCAGTGAATCATTCCAGTGTCAGCCCCCTTACTCTCAGGATATATGCTAGGTTTTTTGTATAGTTAAATGCCTGCTATAGTTTAGCAGTTCAATTATAATTTTCAGGGCAGTGCTATTTTCAGATACCACTCAAATGGAAATTAATTAAATATACAACTACTGCCAGTGTCATTTTTGCTTTAAATATTTAGTAGCAAATATCATAAAATATTTTTGCATGATTTTTAACAATAAAACAGATGCTATGTGGTGCTTTGCTTTTCTTATAATAGTACTTTGTTATGTGCAGATGTCTATGTTTTAAAATTTTAATAGCTTTCTATGGAAAAATGTAGTTTTCAATGAGCTTAATACTTCATTTCCTAAATGAAAAAGTCCAATTAATTAGTTACTATGGAGACTTTTAAACTGAACTGAAAGCAAAGTGATCAAGTAAGACAACCTTTGTGTTAAACCAGGATTTGACCATTCATGGAGAAGATTAGCTAATCATTAACTGGAGACTCCCCTGGAATATTATCTTACTGAGTCAAAGATGAGCTGACATACGACAGATAGAGCAGGGAAGAATGGGAGTTTTCTTTCCTACTGTTACCTCTCTAGGTTTAAAGAGAGAAGTGTCCTTTCACTTTTCTAATATTTTCTATTACTCTTGTAATTCATAGGGATATCTGTGTTTGCCTTACATGGCATTGCAGCAGCATCATCTTCTCTCTGATGTCACCGTCCGGGGATTTGTTGCTGGAGCTACTAACATCCTTTTTCGACAACAGAAACACCTCAGTGATGCCATTGTGGAAGTACGTTTATGTGTGAGTGTGTGTACTTGGCCCTGCTAGTCCCTTCTTTCATTTCTTAAATGTAATTGTGAGGGTATAGTCACAATACCAATCATGATAATGATTTCCTGCTGTATGCCGAACACCGTACAAGTGTAACTGATCTAATTCTTATAACAGCCCAGTAGGTAGTACTGTTACTGTCCACATTTTACACCTGGCAGAGGCTCAGGAACAGAGAGATTAAGTGACTTGCACAATATCAAACAGCCAATAAATGGGTAAACCAAGATTCCAAACTGGGCGATAGGGGTCTACCACGACCTAACGATTTTTTATAATGTGTTTATTGTTTGAATAATTTAAATCCTTCTAGCCTGTTTAATGTGCTCCTCGTATTAAGAAGAAGGAAGCTAGGAATAAATATTTGACATCAATATATAAAAAATTTAAATCATTTGTTTAATTTTACATTTGATATAGTTTTTTTAAAAAAGAAAAAAGAAATTTCAGCCACACAAAGATTTTTGTAGTTTCTGATAGAAAGTACCAAAACATGCTTCTTGGGAAAATGGTTATAATATAATGAAAAATCCAGAATTCAAAAGTGTATCTATTATAATCCCAATTTTGAAGAATAAAAAATATTTATACCTTCCAAGACAGGAAGATACACAGGGTTGCTTCGACATTATTGGCTACGTTCTAGTTCTGAAGTTGGTTAGTGGGTTCATGAATGTGTGTTTTATTATACTTCAAAACTAACTTGAAAGTTATGTAATTTTTTTTATATCAGATGTTACATAATAAAAATATTTTAAAGTATGTACACAAAAGAAAACATTTTAAGGTATTATACTTGTTAAGTTCATTTCTGGTATTAAAAAAAGGTAATTTTTACTGTACACGTATTTCTATATTTTCCAGAATATTTGCAATCTACATGAATTACTTTCATAATTCAAAATTATGTATTTATGTGTGTATTTTTTAAAAACAGAAAATGAGCATTTTCTAAATAGCAAAAAAACTTCAGAGTAAAAAACATGTCTCTTTCTTAGACTCACCTTTTGAGAATGGTATTATTCGTATTTTTTATTTCCAGCTCCAACCTCCCAGTAGTTACTCTTTAAAGTGTGGCATGGATATCTGCGTGAATGCCCAGACTCTGACTTGTACCTGGGTACCCTCTAGGTAGAAGAAGCTCTGATCCAGATCCATGATCCAGAACTCAGGAAGCTGCTCAACCCAACCACTGCAGACCTAAGGTTCGCAGATTACCTAGTGAGGCATGTGACTGAGAACCGGGATGACGTCTTCCTGGATGGCACGGGCTGGGAGGGAGGTGATGAATGGATCCGGGCCCAGTTTGCAGTCTACATCCATGCCCTGCTGGCTGCCACACTGCAGTTAGGTAAGGAACCACACAAAGCACACAGCCACCTTTTTGTTGTAATTTTTCATTTTGTAACACTTACGAGGTTTTGAATTGCACAAGAAATACATATTCATTATAGAAAAATTACCAGTTACTCCCTCATACAGGGATAACCATTCTTAACATCTTGAGTACTTTGTATCCTTCCAGATCTTTTTCTATGCATATGTTTTGTATTTTGGTTTTATGGTACTTTTGGGTAGTTTTTTTTACAAAAATGGATCCCTTTATACATGTTTTTTGAAACTTTTTCTTTATAATGGAAATATGAACATATCAACGTAACATGAATATCACTCACTTTTACATGGTTGCTTAGTATTTCATTGTGTGGAAGCATGTATCAGTTTTTGGTAGCCATTTATAAATACTGCTTATATGTTTTTAAGATATGTAAAGGGAGTAAAGAGATATAAAAAATAGAAATCATTGAAAATTACATTGTAAGTGATTAAACCTTCAAGTTTATATCCCATTCTAAGAAATGTTATTATTCCTATTAAATGGTTAAAATGGGGCAAGTAAACATGCACTCACTCCTATATTAAACCTGTCTCATTCCCCTTAGGAAAAAATATATAAAAAGTGAAAATGGAGCTCTGCAATGAGCTTTCCACCTTGGACATTGGGCATTCAGTAGAGTTGATGTTGTTCTTAAAAGTATGTTGAGCTTGTGTTTTTCCTTTTCTTCAATTATCTGTAACCACTGCGTTTTTAATTGCGGTGAAATACACATAGCATAAAATTTTACCTTAATCATTTTTAAATGTACAGCTCCACAGTGGCATTAAACATGTTCACATTGTTTTGTCAGCTGATTTTTTAAATCACCACCACCACCACGTCCTCCTCCCAGGTTAGTTCTTCACATAGTATATATGGACTTTTAAACCCAGGCTTCAGTGTTACAGCTCTTTTAGAATTTGTCTAGCAGGTTTTCTGGTCCTCACCAGAAGACCCTAAAAAAATAATAAATAAATAAACAAACAAACAAATAAACAAACCCCAGGCTTCAAGGATGTTCTTCATTTGGAAAGGAAAGCTAAGGAACAAGTCTTCATTTGTTAATGGGGTATTTTTAAATGTCTGCTACTGCTACAAAGGTAGCAGCTGAGATGCCAAAATTAAATCCTCCAACCCAGAATCATTCAGTAATCTAGACAGAAAACCCCAATCTCGGCCGGGCGCGGTGGCTCACGCCTGTAATCCTAGCACTCTGGGAGGCCGAGGCGGGTGGATTGTTTGAGCTCAGGAGTTCGAGACCAGCCTGAGCAAGAGCAAGACCCTGTCTCTACTAAAAATAGAAAGAAATTATATGGACAGCTAAAAATATATAGAGAAAAATTAGCCGGGCATGGTGGCGCATGCCTGTAGTCCCAGCTACTTGGGAGGCTGAGGCAGCAGGATCGCTTGAGCCCAGGAGTTTGAGGTTGCTGTGAGCTAGGCTGACGCCACGGCACTCACTCTAGCCCGGGCAACAGAGTGAGACTCTGTCTCAAAAAAAAAAAAAATTAAAAAAAAAAAAAAAAAAAAAAGAAAACCCCAATCTCCACTGTCATGTAGCTTCATGGGTAATTAATTTACCTTTTTAAAATATTTGCCCAGGAGGCTATGAGCACTCAGTGAGAATAGTAGCTAACATTTTGGGGGGAACATTTAAACGTACAGGGACCTGTTCTGAGCACTTTACATCTAATACTTCATTTCATCTTCACAACAATCCTGGAGGTAGATACCTTGTCAGCGCCATTTTACAGAAGAGAAACTGAGGCCGGGTGTGGTGGCTCATGCCTATAATTCTAGCACTCTGGAAGGCCAAGGCAGGGGGATCACTTGAGGCCAGGATTATGAGACCAGTCTGGGCAACACAGTGAGACCCCGTCTCTACAAAAAATACAAAAATTAGCTGGGCATGGTGGCGCACACCTGTAGTCCCAGCTACTCAGGAGGCTGAGGCAGAATGATCACTCAAGCCCAGGAGTTTGAGGTTGCAGTGAGCTATGAGGATGTCACTTCACTCTAGCTGGGGCAACAGAGCAAGTCTGTCTCAAAAAATAAAAAAAAAATAAGAAACTGAGGCTCAAAAAAGTTAAATAGCTTGCTCATCATCTGATAAGAGGCTAAGATGGGATTTAATCCCAAACAGTCTGGCTGAGGCCCACACTCTTAATAAGGTCAAAGGAGGAAATTCAGCCCAATTAAGTGTTTAAGGAATATGTTCTTAGAAGAACTTCTTTATGTTGCATATGGAAGGAACTATGTATCTCCTTCTCTTCTTTTTCCATCAACAAAATGTACTTATATTTCACCTTCAAAGCAAACAATATGCAATTAATATATGAAGCAATAGCCATTTGCATCAGTTCTCCATACCATTTCTATTCTTCCAAGTGGAGGAAACATTCTGTATGGAAGCTTTTATTGATAAAGCTGAAAACTTCTAAGCATTGACAGTGAAATGCTGAGAAACTCAAGAATGAGTTACCAAATAGTGAGACAAAGTCCAAAGAAGAGAAAATAGTGGCTAGTAGAACCAATTCATGTATTCATAATCTTTTGTAGAAACATGACATTTGTGAAAAGATAGAAATCCTAATTTGCCTACTCCATATGTATAAATTATAATGTTTATTCACTGTCAAGCCTATAGTTTTTGTTTAATAAATAATGCTATCCTCATTTATGGTAAGGAGAACATGGAAATATTGTGGAGTTGTAAGGAACCTTGGAAAATATCTGGCTCAACCCTCTTATTTTCCAGTTAGGAAAATGAAGTTCTGAGTGATTAAGTGACTTGCCAAAGGCCACATAGCTTCTTAACAGGATTTCTGGAACTAGACCCAAGTTGCCTGACATCTGGTAGGCTATCTCCCCAACAAAACGGGAGGGTGGGGGGATAAAGCCATTCCTTTACCCTTTTTGGTGGTTAATCTTCACATCCCTCAATGGCTATAGTCCTACTCAACTTCTTTCAAATATTTACTCGACAGATAATGAAAAGATATTATCGGACTATGGGACAACTTTTGTTACAGCATGGAAGAATACTCACAACTACAGGGTATGGAACAGCAATAAGCATCCAGCACTTGCAGAAATAAATCCAAAGTAAGCACATCCTCTGAAGATTGATAGTACATAAATGATTGGTTTACTATGTGCCTAATACAAAGAATATTTTAGCTTTGATATTGTATCCTCAAGAATCTCCTTAAGTAGGGTATAAAAAGGCAAAGGGTCCCAAATGTAGGGAAGCAGCTAAAAAACTGCTTCCATATTCAAGCTCCTTATATAAAAAGCACAAGGTATTGTGGGGAAGAACTAAGTTTTCTCCAGCTCTCTGAATGTGATCAGATAGGAAGTCCCAGGCACACGGTGATGCTCAGTACATGATGGTTCTTCTCTCCCTTTCCCTGGAGCTGTACTTTAACAGAATAGTCAAACAAGGTAGACACCTAGAAGGAAATACCACTGGTTTAAAACTGGGAAGTTCTTTTAGAACATGAAGTATGAAAAACCAATTAAAGTTAATATTTGGACTTCAAGATAAGTGGTTAGACCTAGTTTTCATGTCAGATTCTCAGCAAAATTTAATACCTGCTACCATACTAAATGTTGAGTGGATGAAGGCTTTATCCCACATGGGCATAAAAGACATGCTGTGGATTGGGGCCGTTATGAAACAGTAGCATTTGTGTGTGAATGCAACAGAGCAGTGTCTACGGAGATCAACTGATAAAATTTGTATATCCTAGGAACTTACATTCTGTAACAGATTAAAATGATGTGGTTTTTTAATGATAAAAGCATACGCTGTTAAATTTTACACTTTTAGTTCCTGGCAAGAAATGGATAAAAGTCAACTTTGTACTGACTAACCATATTACTTTGCCGCTAGGATTAACCCTACTAATGTGATTTAAGTGGTGCTAGAAAGGATACTTACCACCCCCTCACTTCCCCATATACACACAATCCAGATATCTAAGCCTTAGCTACTTGGGAGACATCTGCAAGAGACATCTGTAAGATGTTTTCCCTTGGGAAGACATCTCCAAGAGTCCACAGGGGTTTGGGTAACATGTCTGTTAAGCTTTATATCATCTATCAAGAAAAATGACTAGGTTCAACACCGATTTTGGTGAATTTAATATCATACTTGGCTATCGCAGAAACCTATATTGCCATTTGAATGTAGCAAAAACAGAATTAAAAGGCAAAACCATTTTAATAGTATTAAATGAAAGGGCTAGAGTTCAAAGTACTCTCCCTAACTACAAAGTCTGTACTCTGAAGTGTGCTGAAGGGAAACAGATGTGAGCTGCTTTGCTGGGTGGCACTCCCAGGGCGGTGCTCAGAAGGCAGGTCTGCCTTGACTGTTGGCGGTCCAGCCAGCAGGGCCATCCCAGGTACAAACCCCACCCCCACTCTGCACTGGGAGGCCTGGTCAGATCCTTGTCCACTGCTGCATCTGGTGCTTATAACTTGAACCAGCTCTACAGATTTTAGTGCAGGTCCATAACAGCCTTAACTAAAATGAGTTTTAAAGGATTATAAAATAGTACTTAGAAAAATGTGTGAAGAAATTGAAGTTATTTAGGTTGAAAAGAAGGCTGAAGAAAGACCTGTTAATTGAAATACGTACATAGGGAAATTATGCAGATACGATAAGGTAAGGGCCAAGGGAAAACTTCCCCTTCACCCTTTAAAGATTTGCTGAAAAATCAACTGACAAAATGTAGATTAATATAGGACAAATGGCATACAAATTTATTAATGTGCACAGAGGAGAAAGTGATTAACATAACCTCCTAATGGGATATAGAAGCTTCTGTACCACCTTGAGGTTACTGAAAGAATGGGGGCTCCGAGCATGGCCAAAAACAGGTCATGGTGGAAAATCAGAGAGAGGTTATGGAGGGAGAGAAGAGGCTTGGCTAGCAAAGGTGGTCTTGTGACATAGATGAAACCTCATAGGTAGCAGCCCTCAGAAAGAATAGATGGTAAATGTTTCTTTCAGACATTTAAAGATGTTAGGATCTTTCTTAGATCCAGACAAGGGAGGGCCTGTGTATCAAATGCAGATTTTTTTCTATAGATACATATGCCCTCCAACAAAAGACAGCTTTTCAGCTATACTTGTATACCCAGCCACCCTAAATAGCCACCTTGAAATATATCAGAGATATATTTTGGGGTGAAATATTTTGGTTTCCTTCAACAGCCAGCAGATTTTCAATATTTTCACCAAATTCAAAATAAGAATTGATAGACTTCAGTTGTTATTAGAAGGTGTCATTTAGAAATATTTTAAACTAATTGTAATTTTTGAGATCTATGAAACCCTTTCTTTAATTCCTAAAGATCAGGGAAGGCAGCACTCTAACTTAAAAAGCAGTAGGCATATTTCATCCCTTAAATACAGCCATTGCAGGAACATAGAGAATGATTAAGTGATCTGTCAATATTTTCAACCCTGTGATTCAGGAATCCAGAAAAAGGAAGAAATGTTACATATGCTTACTTTAGCCTATGAAGAACATTTTGCTGTCATTTGAAAAACCATTAATAGTATTTTATAAGTAACTATAGATTTCACTAGGGTCACTTTCTTTATTAGACCTTGACAAAGGGACCCCTGATAAAAGAATTTGAATATTTATTGATCCTCCCCTTTTATATGTTCAAGTGGCCTGATTATTTTTTAAATATATTTTTTCTTTTCATATCACAGAAATAGGGAAGTAAGAATAATATACTTTTTTACAAAAATAAAGGTACTGCCAATTTTAAGAACAGCTTTTTATCTGCTTTCCTAACAGAAAGTATGGATTTTGCTGATCCAGCCACAAATCTTTGCATGACCAGTACCACCTATTTATTAGATGGCCAAGATCAAGGTATAATCCATGACCGTCTCTTAAACCAGTGACTCACCTTTACTGCCCTAGGGAGCTTTTAAAAAATGTTGGTGCTTGGGCCCCACCCCAGACCAAACAAACTAGAATGTCAGGGCAGCAGTAACAAACCTCTGTACATACTCACACATACACACAGCACCTGTTTTACAACTGAGGAAACTAAAGCTCAAAGAGGTTAAGTAATCTATTTTGGATCTCTTAGCTCCAAGTGGGGAGCTGTGATCAAAGTTTCCTGATAACAGATTCAGAGCATTACCAGCTATGTCACTGCTGAGAGGTTTACTAATATTTTCTTGTGATAAATCTTTTTTGCAGTTTTGTTGGTGAAATACTCATAGTTTAAACTCAAACTTTGTTTTACAGCCATCCATTTCAAGGCCAGTACTCAGTATCTGACATGAAATTAAGATTCTCACAGTAAGTACTTAGAGAAAATACTGGGAAGATTCTTACGTCTGAATTTATGCCATGTTTCATTGCTAATTGGGAATTGTTTTTCTCTACTTGATAGACTGGTGCTTCAAATAGTAACCAAATATGTGCCTAACATTCTCTGGCTTAGCAGTGTGTATGTTTCAAAGTGAAAACACTGCTGTTCCACAGAGAATGGTGTGAACTAATAACAGGATTTGCCATTTTCATTTTGGTGAGGTACTTTTAGCAAACCATGATTGTCAGGGAGATTTAACTGTACATCCTTGTGTCTTCACCACTTTTTTATTTATCTATATGTTCTTTTTGTATATTCTGAAAATGGGCATGCTTAAAGGGTTAATAAATGAATTCATCACAGATAGTGAATAATTTAGCTTCTTTTCTCAGTAATTCTAATTTGGGATGGTTTAGAGTGGTTATTGTGTATATGTGTCTGTGTGTGCATGTGTGAGATTTTAAAAAATTGTACATAACACTTCTTTCCTTTACTTAGTTCTGTTCAGAACAGTGAACGTGGCAAAAAAATTGGAAACGTCATGGTCACAACCAGCCGGAATGTTGTACAAACAGGAAAAGCTGTTGGTAAGGCATGCCTTTAGCCAGGAACAGATTGGAATCATAACACATCTATTTTCTGTCGTTAGTATGTAATTGATAAAAACAAAGTTGTAGAGATATGTGCATCATGTAATAATACAAGAGATTTTTAAAAATTTTTGTCTTACTCAGTTTAAAAATTCTTGTGGCACCAGATATTATCAAAAAAGTTCGGCAAATTTCACCACCTCTAAGGGAGAGTAACAACAGTTTCTCATGAGGCCACTGTCCTGTTACCAGGATTCAAGCTTCATTAGAGTTCTTCTCCCATTCCCTGTGCTGTCCACAGTTCTTGATAAATGGCAGAAACTCATAAGAAAGTAGATATTAGGAGCTGCTGCCTTCTAAGGTACTACTACACAAGAAAGAAAACGAATGAAACCAACAGTTGTTTTTTTAAAAAGATCAACAATATTTGTAAAACCTTTATAGAACGATAAAGAGAAAAAGATAAAAATTACCAGGATTGAGATTAAAAGAGGAGAAATCACTGTAGACCTTACCAAAATTAAAAGTATAGATAATAAAGGAATAGTCAGTAAATTTATACCAACAAATTTGACAAAATAGATAAAATATACAAATTATTTGGAAGACTCCTATTACTAAAACCGATGCAGTAAGAAATAGAAAACCTGAATAGCCCTATATCAAAGAAATTGAATTCAAAATTTAAAACCTTGCCACAGAGTTTTTGTTTATTTTGTTTAGAGATAGGGTCTTGTTCTGTCATCCAGGCTAGAGTACAATGATGCGATCACAGCTCACTGCAGCCTCAAACTCCTAGGCTCAAGCGTTAATCCCATGTCGGCCTCCTGAGTAGTTGAAACTATAGGCACATGCCACCACACCCAGCTAATTTTTGTATTTTTTGTAGAGATGGGGTCTCACTGTGTTACCCAGACTGGTCTTGTACTGCTGGCCTCAAGTGATCCCCCACCTCAGTCTCCCAAAGTGCTTGGATTATAGGCATGAGCCACCATGCTTGGCCAACCAAGGTTTTTAGTTTAAATCCAAGCCCAGATGGCTTCACTTTGAAATCTGTTACATGTTTAAGGAAGAAATAATACTAATACTAATTTGACAAAAAATCTTTCAGAAAATAGTAAATGAGGTAATACTTGTCAACTTATTTGATGAGGCCAGTATCACCCTAACATCAAAGTCAGACAAATGATAGCATGCTGTATGTACTCTTCTGCACCTAGCTTTTTTCACTTACAATATTTTGAAGATTGTTCCATATCAATTCTAAAGAAATTCTTTGTTCCATCTTTTCTATATTTTTAACATTTTATTTTGATATAATTTTGAATTGAAACATTGCAGTAGTACAAGGAATTCCCAATTATCTCTGATTCACCAATTGTTTACGTTTTGCCCCATTTGCTTGTCATACCAATATGTTATAAAAGTAAAGAGGCTGACTAACCCACAATTGGTTGAGCACAATTTTTTTTTTTTTTAAACTAGTCTCAAGTACAGTTGAGCACAATTTAAAAGCCCCAGAAGCCAGGAACAGTGGATTGAGGCCAGGAGTTTGAGACCTCATCTGTACAAAAAATAGAAAAAATTAGCCAGGTGTCCTGGCTTATGCGCCTGTAGTCCCAGCTACTCTGAAGGCTGAGGCAGGAGACATTGAACAATGTCTTTGTTCAGTGTAACTTAGTTTTATCAGATTTCCCTAAAACAGCCTAACCACTCCCTTTATAGGTGGTTATTGATTATCAACTTAGTGTTTAAAGTACAGAGAGAAAGGCTGGGCACGGTGGCTCATGCCTGTAATCCTAGCATTCTGGGAGGCCAAGACGGGAGGATCACCTGAGATCAGGTGTTCAAGACCACCCTGAGCAAGAGCAAGACCCCATCTCTACTAAAAATAGAAGAAAAAAAATTAGCCGGCCATGGTGGTGGGGCCTGTAGTCCCAGCTACTCTGAAGGCTGAGGCAGAAGGATTGCTTCAGCCCAAGAGTTTGAGGTTGCTGTGAGCTAGACTGATGCCACGGCACTCTAGCAGGGGCAACAGAGTGAGACTCTTGTCTCTAAAAAAAAAAGAGTACAGAGAGAAGTTTGACTTTTTAAACTCTACAGACAACTCTGGTACACAGGCAGTATTGCTAGCACTGTGGATATTAAAGAAACATTTTGATGAATACCTTCAGAATGCTTTGGGGTAGGCTCCTACCCCAAGAAATTATCCAATTTTCTATAAAACATTCCCTTGGAAAGGGATTGTTTTGAAACTAGAAATTAAATGGTATTTTAGTAACTATTGACATATTGTTGTGTTCTAATGAATTAATATTTATTGATTAGTGTTGGCCTTTCACTGTCCCTTACAAAAGTTAAGACCTTTTCTTTTGTTTCTCCCCTCCTTTCCATCCAGGCCAGTCAGTCGGAGGAGCCTTTTCCAGTGCAAAGACAGCTATGTCTTCATGGCTTTCCACCTTCACCAATTCCACCCCCCAAAGTCTCGCCGAGCCCTCCGATGGGAAGCCTTGAGCCAGGCGTCAGAGGCCGCTTTTGCTTTCTTAGGTTTAAGTGCTCCCTGTATGTCTGCTGCTCCCAGACTGTTCTTCACTGGCCACAGGTCCACAGCAGGGACCATATGTCGAGCTGTTTACATGGACGGTTGCCCTCTGTCTAAATGAATGTCATGGGATGCTCAAAAGATGAAATCACAACCATAGCAGGGATGGCTTTCCAGGTTGGGGTTTAAATTGACTACTTTTATTTCAGTCTGAGCCTGATTAAAACACACAGTAAACCTAGTGAATTTTGATTTCTGATATTGTACATTTGTTTACTTTAGAAAAGTTTTTACTTATGTAAATTTTGTTCTGTTTTGCTGTTTGAATATCTAGATGGTCATTGTAATTTATATTTGCTAAAATTAAGTTATATTACTATTTTAATTTTTCTAAAGTTGGCCTTAAAATGTGCTTATAAAGCTAACGGGTCAAACAGTCCAGCCTTTGTTATTTTGGTGAGTTATGTGATGATTTTTTGTTTGTTTTCTACCCACAAAACACTTTTGTAAGTTCACTTCTTCCCAGAAACACGAAAGTCAGAAGTGGTAGTTCTGAGGACTGAGTGCTTTGTTTTATGTTTTTAATTTGTTCTTTTGAAATTTCTAAAAGCTTTCTTTGAAAGGTGTCAAGGAGTGTCACTGTGCTTTCCTCCTCCTCTTAATTGTGCAAATGGTGTGCAAGGAAATAGCATAGTGATAGTTACAGTGGTATTGCAGTTCACCATGAACGTATCTGTACTGCAATACTTTCAAAGACCTATGTGTTTGTTTTGTCAACTCTAGTCACAAGCATTTTTTTAATCCAGAGTTTGTGTCTTCTATTTCTTCTTTCGAACAATTTTCCACTGGGTTTTTGCAGACCTACAGGTTTTCTCTTAGTCTTATTCTTCATAAAGCTTTTCAAGGCACTTGGTCGTCCTCCTTCCCTGCCTGAAAACCCTCTTGTAATCAATCCCTACCCACTTCTAAAACTATTTATAAAAGAAAAGCAAGATGATCCATAAATATTAAATAGAAATCTCATGTTAACTCATAGTCAGCAAAGCAAGAGGTAAGAGAAGAAAACTGTAGCATGACATCAGTCATCTGTTTCATAAAAGATGTCTGGTTTCATGCTAGACACACTCATGTGTGCACCATCTGATCTGTACACAGCTGGAGCTCGTGTGTTTGCCATGCTCAGCTCTCATATGCTTTTCAAGCAGACCTTGGATAGGTGTTCTCAGGGAGTCCTTATGGGGAACAGACTGTCTTTTCTCTTGGAAAATACTTTGTGAATATAATCTCTATATGATATAAAGAATATTGAGGAAATAGGGGCCTAATTAAGAAAGACACTGTTTATATTTGATTTATTCTTTATCAAATGTTTAAGAGCTAAATTTTCCTAAGGCATGTGAAATGAACACAGGGTTATAACCTAAATATCCCTAAATTTTCCAGTTTGTGTTTTCTGAAAACATACATCCATTTAAGCATAACTCAAGAATTCAGTGATGCAGTACTCTGGGAGGCCGAGGCAGGAGGATTGCTTGAGATCAGGAGTTCAAACCAACCTGAGCAAGAGTGAGACCCTCATCGCTACTAAAAATAGAAAAAATTAGCTGGGCAACTAAAAAAAAAAAAAATTGGAAAAAATCAGCTGGGTGTGGTGTTACACACCTATAGTCCCAATTACTTGGGAGGCTGAGGCAGGAGGATTGCTTGAGCCCAGGAGTTTGAGGTTGCTGTAGCTAGGCTGACGCCTTGGCACTGTACCCCAGGTGATAGAATGAGACTCTGTCTCTTTTTTCTTTAATAATTAAACCCAAAAGGTAGCTGTGGTAAGAAGGGTAACATGGCAGGAGACTGTCTCAAAAAAAAAAAAAGAATTCAGTGATGATAAGTTGAAGCACTTAATGTGAGAACTCCATTAATTCCATTCCTGTTAGGAAAGTTAATTTCAGGAAATATTATTTGAAAAGAAAACCAAACAAAACCTTAAAAGGTACTTTAATCAGTCTTGTCCTGAGACTATAAAGAATTCATTCTGACATCTTACTTCTTGAGGCCACATCCTTAGTTGGAGTGTGATGGTGTACTTGTGTGCAGTTGTTTCTTCTCACCTGCCAGAAGGTCACTGTTAAGAGGCCTGTGAGGGGTCAGCTGGCAAAATGCTGGTTTGTCCTTCAGTTTGTACAGTGGGGTAAGCTCCCATCTCTCACTATTCAGTGGCAATCCAACCCATACTTTGGAATCCACTAAAATAAAAATAGTTACATGAAATTGAATTTTGCTTCCATATCACTCGTTTCCCATTTGAGTATACACTTTGAACTTTCTACTAATGTTTGTAATTAAGAGTTTGACTCTTAAAGTGGTCACTTAACTGGCTTTCGACATAAAATGACTATCTCCGAAGATAGAATTTTGGTCATTGAAACGGTCAAAAGACCATACCCATATTTCCTTCGGGTTCTGGGAGGTGGGGTTTTCAAGGAGCACGGGCCATTGTATTGTTGGCAGAGTCCCCAAGGCAGCCTGCACAGTTGAAAGCAGGAACCCGTGTCCTGTGAGCCTCTATACTTCAGGCTCCATCTGAGTGGCCAGCTTAGAAGCAGTAGCCTCCCTCCAAACACTGGCTCTGTGAGCCATAGGAGCCAACACCAGGCCATCTTCTGACACATCCCTGGTAACGGTGTGTGTTTTGGCCACGCTTGCCCCAGTGTTTGCCAAGATTTTTGTGTCTAAGAACTGAGTATTGGTATTATAACTAGGCCTGAGGGAGCCAGGGTCACCCAGGCTTTCTCAAGGGTACCAGGCCCACAGACTACATCTATAGCTTGGTGGTGGTTTCACTGCTGTGCAGGTGTCTTAAAGGAGTTTGGAAAATGTCCCTGGTATACTTTAGTTTCTACTGGGCACTGTAATAATGACATAGGGAAGGAAGAGACAGTTAAAGCTACTGGTGGTGAGCTAGATGAATGGCAAAGTTGCTTGTCAAAAGAAGGCTAGGAATGATTTTGCAGATGTGTTTGGCTCACCTGACTCCTATGAGTAGTCTGTCCCCAAATCCATTAATGATTCACCAGCCCCCAAGCCCTACAACAGTTCTCATCTACTTTTGTGTGAAGAAACATAGCAGCAGATCAGAGCATGTGACATGACTTGTTCAACCTTACCTTGCTTTCCAAGTTCTATACTAAGCATCTGAGGTTTTTTAGAATAATTTCTTTTGGAAAGCCAAGGAGAAAGCAAATTAGGAAGAGAGAGAAGTGAGAAGTTGTTGCATGGCTGAGGAACAAGGTACTTAAAATCTGGATGGAAGTATTTTGAGAGCAGTGTTTCATATGCTACTGATTGTAAGAATTCTTTTAGAAAGGAGGTAGAATTTTACTCTGCTAGTTACAAGTTTTAAAGTGAAGCTATAACATTTTTCTCTCTGGCAGGCAAGTTTTGTTATTTTATATTTTGTGGAGAAAAGTTTTGTGGAAGTTACAGCCAGTGGTCCTTCTCCCTGCAGTGCTGGTGATGAGTTTGGGGGTACTTCAGCTCTGTAAGCAGCCAGCGTTCTTCCAGTCCTTAATCACGTGAACTTACCTGCTTCAGCACTCATGGAAGGTAGCCTGTTTGGATAGTAGCTGGTAGACGTTGCCTGTTTTTTGGGGGAGTTGATTGGGACTCTTGAAATGGCATCAACATTTGCGTGCTCTGATTCTTTGATCAGAGATGGTGTGGCATTCATGGCTTTTCCACCCAGTCCCTTGGTCGCCTTCAAACGTAATCGAAAGTGCTGCTCTAATTACTGAAAGATGATTGTCATTCCATGTAGCATAATGTGCCACAAGAAGTTTTCTCATTCCTAGTCTTTGGACTTCATAACATTGGAATTGTTTTTTCCTAATTTCCAACATTCCATAAATATTTGTCGAGGACAAAGAAAAGGAATGCGGATCTTTACTCTTTTCATATAAATAACTTTGTACACATGACTTCCTGCTTTCATTATGAAGAAGAAACTAGCTCCCTTGTATGATAACTCCAAAATTAAAAGATGGTGCATGTCTAAGGGATTGAATATATTTTGTAAAACTCTAAACACATTTGTATTTCTGTGCTGTTATAAAGTTTACCTTTTTACTTATATTAATTAAAGATATAGAAACTATATATTTAAATCATGTAAATGGAACACAATTTAGGGGTTTTTTCCAATCTTATTTTTCATCAGCTTCTCACACATAGTATGCTGCTCAGATTTTTTGTGTGTGCAATATAAACATTTGAACATGTCAGTCAGGTACTGAGCCAGAAAAGGTCATTGAAGTTTTCGGAAAGCTTCTGTCCTTAGAAAATATTTGGTTGTTTTCTTGAAATATTAGTATTTTATAGCTGGAAAAACAAGATCAAGACTTACATTGTTCAGGCCACTTGGTCACTGGTTCCTAAATTTAGGAAACATTCGATTAATGAGTTGGTGAAGGCATTTAGTGGTTACAAAAGTAGTTTAAATATTTGAGATTAAAGACTTTTCACAAACCCTCAAAATTTAGCTTAGAAAACTTAGAAAGTTTTCTAAAGAAGTTTAGCTGTGGCACGTTTTGATCAGAAAGGTAGTTTCTCTTTGCTCTGGTAGTTTTAAAGTTTGTACTAGTTCTTTGTTGTCATTTGTTTAAAAAGAAGTATTAAAATTATAAATCATATCTAATTATACTGAATTGTAAAACTTCTATTGTAATTTTATTTTAAGAAAAATGAGAATAAAATTATCCCATTTGTCCTGCATACAGTTGTACTTGACCCATCCTTCTAGCAGTGCCCTGCCTGTGGTCCACGTGGTTGGTAGCTGGCCTGCTTCACAGCTGGATGGCAGTGCCAGCTTCATTTATTAAGAAACCTCACAGAATGAACTCAAGGACTCATTGCTCATTTACTCTCTCGTTTTGACATGGCTCACGGTGATGCCTCGGCTTTCAAGGTGGAGAACTCTGCAGGAAGAAGCCCTCAGCTCCTGTGGAACACTGAGTGCGTGGTGCTGCACAAAGTACAAACAAGCAGAGGCTGATCGCACAATAATGTCACATCACGTCACCGACAGAAGCCCTCAGAGGGCTAGGACATTGTCCCAAACAACCCATTTTTCCACCTGGACTGGTAAGCTTCCAAACAGCCCTTGACATTTCCTATGAGGACTCCCAGCACATTTTGATACATATTTCCATGTACTGTGGTTCCCTTACAACTGTTGTACAAAACAAGCTTTGTGATGTATTTAATGGAAGAAGCAAACTTCCTTGCCCCCTGGGAACATGTGACGCCTTGAGTGATGGTGCAGGGTTGAGTTAGTTGCCAGTGTTCTTTGACATGGACCGTGGGAGCCCTAGAGCTGATGAGATAACTTGAGCACAGTAGAGCTTCTTCCTCTCAGGAGGGAAGGGAAGTCATCTCCTTCCCTTTCCTGATGACCTGCTCAGATGTCTGCAGGCTCTGCCGTAGGGATGTGGTGGGTCCCCATCACCTCCCAGGTAAGAGCTGCCTGTCTTCAGTCTGATAGGATGGGAGTTACATTTATTAAAGCTGGTAACTTCTGGAAGGAACAAGTTTAAGGAGCCAATTCTTTCCAAGGAACGACCCTTTGTGAAGAGCTTCTCTCTGCCTGGGGTAATCTATGCAGGGTCGGGGAAGCACAGTGCATCAGGACTGACCTGCCCACCTTCACCATCAACAAATCCTCACCTGGCATGCATAGATACACTTTGTGTCATCGTGGAGCCAGAACCCAGGTAATAATCTGGGGCAGAAGATCAGAGTAGTTGTATTCTTTGTTCCCGATTCCATGAACACCGGCCTTTGGAACTACTGATATCCTACCATAAAAATTAGGATTCAGATATTTTTAAATGTATGCATCTTATCCTTCATTGCTCTGGGCTGCACTCCTAGAGCACATATATGTAGCTTGGGACTGTGGAAAAATGACAGAAGCCACCTGATGGAATGTTGATCATCGCTGAGGCCCACTGATGGGTACACAGGGTTGATTAAACTGTGTGTATGTTGGAGAATTTCCATAATGAAGAGTTAAAAACTACTTCCTAGGCTGGGCGTGATGGCTCACGCCTGTATTCCTAGCACTCTGGGAGGCCGAGGTGGGAGGATCGCTCGAGGTCAGGAGTTCAAGAGCAGCCTGAGCAAGAGTGAGACCCCGTCTCTACTAAAAAAATAGAAGGAAATTAGCGGGACAACTAAAAATATACATATAAAAAATTAGCGGGGCATGGTGGTGCATGCCTGTCGTCCTAGCTACTAGGGAGGCTGAGGCAGGAGGATCGCTTGAGCCCAGGAATTTGAGGTTGCTGTGAGTGAGGCTGATGCCACGGCACTCTAGCCTGGGCAACAGAGTAAGACTCTGTCTCAAAAAAAAAACAAAAAAAAAACCTACTTCCTAGCCATGAAAACAACTTTGTTACTAGTGTAAAGGCATGAGTTACTGTGCAGTGGGCCTTGAGTACCTGACTAGGGAATCTGGACTTAATTTCGTAGTTGCTCCTCCACAAAGGCCCTGGCTCCACGAGCTCCCTCACCATCTGAAACCTTGCCTATGGCTGTCGCCTTCCCACCACTCTAGCTATTGGAGGAGCGTTATTGAGCCAGTCCATATTACATAGTAATCAAAGATGCAGACCCAGCATCTCTTCCTTCTGAACATCTCCCCTGAGCTACTTTGAGTTCTTCTAAATTCTTTATTTATTCAGCACTATGTAAAGAAGAGCTTCCCAGTCTTCTGAAGATTTGCAATCAGTAGAATCAGTAGAAAAGTAGAACTTTTGAAAGAAAGAGGATGGACAACTTAAGTTGTTTATCTTAAGCTGAGCAACTTAAGTGTGAAACACATACACAGAAGAGAGCATAAAATGCATGAATAGTGTAATAAAGTAAAAAGTATTCATGCAGCCATGACCCAGGTAAAAAATAGGATATTGCCAGCACCTAAAAAGCCCCATCCCCTGTGTCTCTCCCAGATCAGAACTCTCTTCCTCCCCTAGAAGTATTTGGTATTTTGACTTTTGTAATCATGGTTTCTTTGTATGATTCCCTCATGTATATATCCCAAACATACACGTTTTGCCAGTTTTTGAACTTGTATAAATGGAATCACACCATTTTTATTATGTCTTTTTCTGCTTAATTTTGGTCCTGAGGAGATCATTCTCTCTCATCACTTTCTAAAACTATGCCATTGCAGGCCGGGCGCGGTGGCTCACGCCTGTAATCCTAGCACTCTGGGAGGCCGAGGTGGGAGGATCGCTCGAGGTCAGGAGTTCAAGACCTGCCTGAGCAAGAGCAAGACCCTGTCTCTACTAAAAATAGAAAGAAGTTAGCTGGACAACTAAAAATATATATAGAAAAAATTAGCCGGGCATGGTGGCGCATGCCTGTAGTCCCAGCTACTCGGGAGGCTGAGGCAGTAGGATCGCTTAAGCCCAGGAGTTTGAGGTTGCTGTGAGCTAGGCTGATGCCACGGCACTCTAGCCCAGGCAACAGAGCAAGACTCTGTCTCAAAAAAATAAAAAATAAAAAAATAAAACTATGCCATTGCTTTACCCTGCCACAGTTCCATCCATTCCACTGTAGGTACACTTTGAGATGCTCCTGGCTTGGGGCTGATGTGAACAGCAGTGCTGCTCTGACCGTTCTAGTGCGCACATCCCAGTGCGCCTAAAGGTAAGTATGGGAGGGAAATTGCATGCTCACAGGATCATGCACATCTTCAGCCTTCTCAGTTAGTGCCAATTTGTTTTTCAAAGTTGTGCAACCACTTTGCCCTCCTACCGGCAGAGCGTGAGAATCTACATTGTTTCACATTGTTTCCAACACTTGCTATCACCAGACTTTTAAATTTTTGCCAATCTGGTGGGTGTGAAATGGTATCTCATAATAGGTTTTAATTTGAATTTCCTCAAGTACTAATAAGGTTGAGTACTTTTCATTTATTTATTGGCCATTTAAATTTCCACTTTTGTAAAATGCCTGTTGAAGTCTTTTACCCATTTTTTTATTAGGGTCTGTTTCTTCTTTGAGTATATATATATATATATATATATATATATGTATACACACACACACACACACACACACACACAGAGTACATATATGTATGCTGTCTTAGTCCATTTAGGCTGCTATAACAAAGTACCTGAGACTGGGTAATTTATAAAGAACAGAAAATTATATCTTACAGTTCTAGAGGCACCAGCAGGTTGAGTGTCCATTGAGAGCCTGGTCTCTGCTTCCAACATGGCACCTTGTTCCCGCATCCTCTGGAGGAGAGGAACACTGTGTGTCCTCACATGGTAGAAGGGATGGAAGGGGTGAAATGGGTGAACTTCCTCCATCAAGCCCTTTTATTTGTTTTTGTTTTTTTGAGACAGAGTGCAATGGCATCATAACTTGAACTCCTGAGTTCAAATGATTCTCCTGCCTCAGCCTCCTGAGTAGCTGGGACTACAGGCACGTGCCACCATGCCCAGCTAGTTTCTCTATTTTTTGTAGAGATGGGGTCTTGCTATTGTCAGGCTGGTCTCGAACTGGCCTCAAGCGATCCTTCCACCTCAGCCTCCCAAAGTGCTAGGATTATAGGCATGAGGTCAAGCCTTTTTATAAGGGCATCTAATTCCATTCATGAGGGTAGATCCCTCATGACTCAGTCACCTCCTAAAAGCCACACCTCTTAATATTGTTGCATTGGGGATGAAGTTTCAACATGAATTTGGGAGAGGACAAAAACATTAAAACCATAGCATGTGCATATATGTGTGGGTATTCTGGATACCATTTCTTTGTCAATTATGTGTGTTATAAATATTCTGACTTGTCAGTCTTTATGGTGTTTCGGTGAATAGAGTCCTTAATGTAGTCAAATTTATCTGCTTATAACTAGAGCTTTCGTATCTTATTTAAGAAACCTTTCTCTACGTCAAGATCATAACGTTATTCCGTACACTCTTCTAGAGTTTTTTTGTTTTGCTTTTTACATTTTAGGACTTTACCTGGGATTTCTTTTTTTTAGTGTGGTGTAGAGGAGTCCAATTTCTCCCCACCCCCCCATATGGATAGCAAGTTTTGCCATTTCTTATTTTGCCAGGTTAAGGACTCTCTTTAAACTATCTTCATACAAAGACATTTTAATACCAAAATATGGGAAGAGATTAGGGTCAGAGTAAAGGAGACTCCTTTAATCATATAATAAACGTAAAATAACTGAGTTGTACTCATTTAATTTGTCTATTATTTTTCTCTTTTTGTTACAGGGCCTGTGCAAAGCATTGCCTCAGCATGGGTTCGTGGAGATGAAGGAACCTTATTTTTATACTCTAAAGGGCTGGCGTTCCCAAAGTCTTGTTACTGGAAGTTTGGCACTTGTCCCTGAGGCTGCATCAGAAGGAGGACAAGTGGTTTGAGGAAAAGGAAAGAGAAGTTTATTAATTTGCCAGCAAATGAGATGGATGGCATACTCTAAAAGTACTACTGTCCTGTCTATAAGCAGAAATACAGAGCTTTTAAAAGGAGGTTTTAGCTTTGGGCTATTGCTGTTTAACTATAGCATCTCTGGTGAAGACGATCTCGTGATCTCTAGCCGGACAATTCCGTGGAGCCATCTCCTGTGGTACCAAGAACAAAGAACCCTCCCCTACCCCTCTGATCGCTGGCCTCTGGCAGGGATGCAGGTTTTAATTCCCAAAAAGGATGAGGGGGTTTTAAAGAGACAACTTGTAATACATTTTGCCCTTTTTCAGGCCCTTACTTTTGTTACAGTCTAGCAATCACATAAACACCCAGTGTGTCCAGAACTGTTCTGGGAGGCCACAGACTCTATGGACCTTTAACCCTGCACCAGAGACTCACGGTGGCCTCCAGCGTCCAAGATTGACACGTCTTTGGCTACTTGCACTGGGAAGTCACTCTGAAGACTAAACCAAGTCCCTCACACTGCATTTTACACCCTGTCTTCTCCCCCGTGGAGTACCTGAGTACCTACTAAGTGCCACGTACAGTCCATGACCCCCTTGGAGCTCAGCGTTCAGCAGGGGGAGGTGGGTGGTTAGCACAGAGGGCAGAGTGCTGGGTGGAGGTAAGAGGGGGCTGTGCCAGCACCCCACGGGGCTAACTGCTTTTTGACAGGGACCAGTAGGTGTCTCTTCCCCTGGAAACTCAAGTTGAGATCTGAAGGCAGAGGGAGAATATTAGGGGTGAAGTGGGAGTGGGAGGAGAGGCCATGAGACATAAAGGACTCCAGGACCAGGAGAACAGCACAGGCAAAGACTTGGAAGCAGCGTGGCTTGAGGGAATGTTTTTTTGGTGTGGCTGGAACCTAGATAGCAAGGAGGGACAGGCAGGAAAGGGAGGCCAGCCCAGAGGGAGGAGAGCCCCATCGGCCTGTTGAAAGAGTGTGCACTTGAGCTAAACTAAAGGTGCTGGGAAAACCTTGAAGGGTTTCCTGTGAACAAGTGGCAGGTGGGGTGCTGCCTTCTAGAAAGTTCTTTCTGCTTCCACATTACCTTTCAGTATAAATTCAGTCAGTTCCTCAGCTGCCCTTCTCTGAACTCAACCACCACCCCCTTTCCCTTCCTCACCGGCCCAACTCCACAGCTTCCCACCAACTTTAAATCACGTTTGCCCTAAACACAGTAAGCCCAGGAACAAAACTCTATGGCATGGCCTCCAGGCAAAAACCAGTTACTGCAGGAACCTTGTTTTCCCCAGATTCTTCCAGGGGTTAGATTAGCGGGAGTTGTTAATGAAAAGTGAGGGTGGCTGTAGGGGAAGTCAACAGCAGAGAAGACACTCCAGCATCTGTGTCAGTTATTCAGGAGACAGGTGGCACCACCGCTAGGTCGGTGTGTTTGAACTCGGAGAAAATTCACGGTGTCTTCACGTAGTTTACATGCAGGGAAAGAGTAGTTTGTATATTCACAAAGCCCATCTGCAGCTAACATCTGGATTTCCATTTATAGTCTAGCCAACGCATGTATTTTTCTTTCTGATAAAGTTTAACAGAAGAACCACATACTTCCTCTGGGGAATACTTAGGTCAGAAGTAGGACGATGGAGAATTTGAGAAGTAGCCTTTCCACCTGCCTCCTGCAGGCTGTGCCCTAGAAAATGGTAGCCGAGCAGCACTTCCTAGAAACTGCTGAGACAGAGGCTAAATTACACTGTCCTTTGTGACCACATCCTGAACTGCTTCTTTATACAAATCAGTCCATTTAGAAGCCAAAGCCTCTGTGCTCTAGATACCTCCCTCAGTCTCACTAAACATCTTCGAAATGGAAATTCCCAGGTAGTTTTAACAGATGAAGATGAATATTTTTTTGTGTCACTCACTTTATGGTCACTAAAACCACAAGGCCAGCAGAATGGAATTTTTAAATCTTACATATTTTACAACATTTAAAGTGTGTTTATCCATTAATTACAGATACCCCACTTTGAGACTCAAAGTTGAAAACATTTTTGAATGTGATTAATTCCATTCCTTTGAACATCTGGGCTTAATCCTTGGAATTTTCTTTTGGGGCCTTGTTGCAAATACAGGACAACTAGTCACCACTCCTCTGGTTGGAAAACATGTTTTTTGTTTTTTTTTAGGTTGTCAGGTTAACCCTGTGACTATTCTCCCTTGAAGGGCAGGCTGTGTTTCCAAAGCTTCTACTGTAATTCATAGGGAACTCAAAGTAGGTTTCCCATGTGGACAGTTGATGAGAAGTATGGCACGCCCAGACTTGCAACTGGCATCGGAACCGGGGTCAGTCTCATAGGAACAAGCGCTTCATTTGTAGGGTCTGATACTAACTCTAGATAGTGTCAGAACTGAATTAAATTGTAGGACACCCAACTGGTGTCAGAGAATTGGTTCGTGTGGGGGGAAAACCCGCACATATGGTCAGAAGTGTGCATTTCCCAGAATTATTATTATTCAAACTTCAAATATTTCCTATATGGCCAGGCATGGTGGCTCACACCTATAATCCTAGCACTGTGGGAGGCCTCAAAAAAAATTCCTATAAAAGAAATAGACTTCTCTCAAATCCAAAAGTTAATTCTCCCTCCCAAGTTTCCTCAAGATTCCTCTAGTTAACACTTCTGGTCACAAGGGTGCACAAAATAGGGGATGTTTCTATCTTTCAACCTTGTCAGTTGAGGACACAAAACTTTCTTTAGTTTCAGATCAAAAGTAAATCATTTATCTTATCTTGCATCTAATGTTCCAATATCCATCAGGGCACTGTGTATCCAGAATGCAATGGCAAAACTCTGACATCCATCACTACAAAATATTTCTTCTTGATTTTGGCATACCTGGCTTTCAGAAGAAAGGCAAATGAAAGCTCTTGTCATAAATAAATCCCTAAATACAAAACCTCCAAAGTACCCACTTAATTACTTACCCACGTGCATCAAATCTCAGATTAGTAATCATGGATAAGTGGGCAAGTTAAATGAGTACCAAAATTTTTCCTTCAAAAAAATGATACTGGAAGGTTTTAAATCACATGTGGTAAAGGAATTCTTCAGGGATAAAGGAATTATTTGAAACTAGCCTAACAGTAAAGTGCCTAACTGTCAATGACAACCTGAACTGTGTCCATGTTGACTTCTCAGCACAGTCCTTGATTTATCTGTAAAATCGGGAGATGGCATAAAACGACTTGGGCCACAGAGCATGTGGATCACCTGTGAGATTATAACAAGCTCAATACACCCTGACCAGTGCATGCCAGGAGGAGCACGGATGATGAGAACCAGCTGGGTAGGACCAGAACTCACCGTGCTGGGGCCTCGCTCGCTGCCTTGAGATATGTGCTGGGCTGAGGAGACCCTGGGGAAGCAGAGAGAGGGCAAAGAAGGCAGCTCAATTCAACTAGCCAAGTGTGACTCCTCCTGCTCAAGGAGAAGCAGTACTGTGCCACTTATAGGCACGTTACCTGTGTTGTTATTGCCATTGACACCTGGGGTAAGAGCCTGGACTAGGACCAAATCCTTTAGTTTGATTCCTGACTCTGCCACTGGGTGGCCTTGAAAAAATTATTATTCTGCTGTGCCTCAGTTTCCTCATATATAAAGGAACTTAATAATATCTGCTTTGGCCACCCTAGAGGGATATTGTGAAGATAAAATTGAATGCTAGCTGTAAAAGCTACAAAATGCTGTACAGATGAAACTAACTAGGACCATTACTAGGTAAGGTGTTGATGAAGAGCCTAGATTCTGGTCAGCCTTCCCAGCAGGCACACGTGGAAAGCGCAAGTTACTCAACCTCACCCCCACACCGGGAAGGGCCCCACCTACCCTCTGGGCTCTCCACAAGAACCGGGGAAGTTCCCTGTTGCTGCGTGACAAATCTCCGCAAACTTAGTGGCTTCCACAATACAAAGTTATTATCTTACAGTTCTCCAGATTGCAACTGCGACACACCCCTAAAAGGGATGCCCGCTCCATGTTCCATCCCCCTCATCCTTAACTCAGGACGTGGGGTGGTTTTGTCACTGATGAGTTGAAAGCTCTCTTTGGGTAAAGGCAATCACCTGCTCCCTCCGGCCCCACCTCACCAATGTAACGTAAATTGCTTCCAAGAGTTTCTAAGTAAGCAAATTGCTCTTCTTCTGCCAGCTCCTTTCTGGGAGAGCAGCCCTTCTGCGGCCCCAAGCCGGGTGCTAGAGCTGAGAGCAGACAGGGCCTTCCCTTCCAGAAACTTCGGGAGCGCCAGGGACAAGGTGACTGAACAGTGGGCGCGGGAAGCGCGCACTTGGGGCTCTCCTGAAGGATTTACCTTGGGAGGAAGGGCAGAGTCGGGTGAGGCAGGGGAGGGTGCACAAGACCACGGAAGCAACACAGAGGAAGGAATGGAGCCAGAGTCCCGCGGTGGGGAGTTGCGGGGCTGGCGACACAGGAGAGACCGCACCAGGGGCGCGGCGTCTGCGGAGTGTGGTAAGCAACGGGAGGCGGTGAGGGGCTTTCACCAGCAGAGCGACAAGGAGAGAGGTGTCGTTTGGAGAGATTTGCCTTCACAGCTGTGTGGAAGCAGCCGGGAAGGAGACAGGGAGAGGAGACACGAGCGGAAGGGCTGGGCGCCCAGGCCGGTCACCGCCTCGTCTTCCCGCATTTACTAGGGGAGGGTTTCTGCGGACAGAGGATCCCAAAGGCAAAGGCAGAGTACAGTTCTGGATCGCTGTGCGACCTCGGACAAGTTTTTTAAAAAGACCTCTCTGGGCCTGTGTCCGGAATAAAATAAAGGAGGTGGGCTGGTGGTTTCCGAACGCTTTTTCAGATGGGAAAGCCAGCTCCAACAGAATCCCACCCAGATGAGATGATGAGCGGCCACTCCCCGGCACTGGACCCTTCAGCCCTTCCTTATTTAGGTCTCCGTGACGCGGTGTTTCCTGTACTGCAGCTCCCGTGCTTCAGCCCAGTTCTTTTTGGGGGTGTGTTTGAATGCCAAGCTAACACTTGTTTCACTGCTTTAAAAGAGATGTGCTTTTGTCCGGGCGCGGTGGCTCACGCCTGTAATCCTAGCACTCTGGGAGGCCGAGGCGGGAGGATCGCTCAAAGTTTGAGACCAGCCTGAGCAAGAGCAAGACCTCGTCTCTACTAAAAATAGAAAGAAATTATCTGGCCAACTAAAAATACACATAGAAAAAATTAGAGGGCATGGTGGCGCATGCCTGTAGTCCCAGCTACTCGGGAGGCTGAGGCAGTAGGATCGCTTAAGCCCAGGAGTTGGAGGTTGCTGTGAGCTAGGCTGATGCCACGGCACTGTAGCCCGGGCAACAGAGCGAGACTCTGTTTTTTTTGTTTGTTTGTTTGTTTTTTTGAGACAGAGATGTGCTTTTGAACAGCATGATTAGAAAAGCAGGAGCAAACACTTTTATGGCCTATAGCTCAATCAGGAGAGTATCTAATTCATTTACAATGGACTCACTCCCATCCTAAGCCTGACCGGCATTCCATTCTCTTTTTTTTTTTATTTTTAATTTTTTAAAAATTTCACAATATTGTGGAGGTACAAACTCTTTTGTTACATAAATTGCTTTTGTACAGTTTGAGTCAAAGTTACTGTAGGTGTGCATTTGCCCATCCTCTCCTCCCCCTTCTACCTGTTTGATTTCTGATGAGTATTATTTCCACATGTGCACATAAGTTTTGATTGATTAGTTCCAATTTAATGGTGAGTACATGTAGTGTTTGTTTTTCCATTGTTGTGATACTTCACTTAGAAGCATGGTCTCTAGTGCCATCCACGTTAATTGAAGAAGTATTAGTTCACCGTTTGTTTTTTTTTTATTGCTGAGTGGTACTCCATGGTATACATATACCACATTTTATCAATCCACTCATGGATTGATGGGCACTTGGGTGGTTTCCACATCTTTGCAATTGTGAATTGTGCTGCCATAAACATTCAGGTACAGGTGTACTTTTTATAAAATGTCTTTTTTCCTTTGGGTAAATACCCAGTAGTGGGATTGCTGGATCAAATGGTAGGTCTATTTTTAGTTCTTTATGGTATCTCCAACTACTTTCCATACAGGCTGTACTAGTTTGCAGTCCTACCAAGAGTGTATGAGTTTTCCTACCTCTCTGCATCCATGCCAGCATTTGTTGTTTTGGGACTTTCGGATAAAAGCCATTCTCACTGGAGTTAGGTGATATTTCATTGTGATTTTGATTTATATTTCTCTGATAATTAGAGATGCTGAGCATTTTTTCATATATTTGTAGGCCACTAGTCTACTTTTGAAAAGGTTTTTTTTTTTCATGTCTTTTGCCCACATTTTAATGGGGTTGTTTTATTTTTTTCTTGCTGAATTGCTTGAGTTCTTTGTAGATCTCGGTTATCAGCTCTTTATCGGATGTATAGCATATAAATATCTTCTCCTATTCTGTAGGTTGTCTGTTCACTCTGTTGATTGTTTCCTTGGCTGTATAGAAGCTTTTTAATTTGGTCAGGTCCCATTTATTTATTTTTGTTTTTGCTGTGATTGCTTTCGGGGTCATCTTCATAAATTCTTTGCCTAGGCCAATGTCTATAAGAGTTTTTCCAACATTTTCTTCTAGAATTCTTATAGTTTCATGCCTTAGGTTTAAGTCTATTATCCATCGTGAATTAATTTTTGTGAGTGCTGAGAGGTTTTACCATTCTTGTTATACTTCACTTAGAAGAATGGTCTCCAGTTTTAGTCTTCTACGTGTGGCTACCCAATTTTCCCAGCACCATTTATGGAATAGGGATTCTTTTCCCCACTGTACATTTTTGTCTGCTTTGTCAAAGATCAGATGGCAATATGAGGATGGTTTTATAGCTGGGTTCTCTGTTCTGATCCATTGGTCTATGTCTCCGATCTTGTGCTGGTACTGTGCTATTTTGGTTACTAGAGCCTTGTAGTATAGCTTGAAGTCTGGTAAAGTGATGCCTCCCAATTTATTTTTGCTTAAGGTTGTTTTGGCTGTAAGGATCTTTTCTGGTTCCACACAAAGCATAGAATTATTTTTTATAGACCTGCAAAAAATGATGATGGTATTTTAATGGGAATTGCATTGAATCTGCAAATCACTTTGGGTAGTATAGACATTTTAACACATTGACTGCCACACAAAAATCCAGAAACTTTTCCTTGGGCCCACAGTATTTTATTATGAAAATAGAATAAAAACTTTGAGTGTAATTTAAAGGTAAGCATAAATAGAAAAATGATCTTTATTGACTTCTATTCATTTAATCCACACTTTTAGAATTAAATTATCAATATTGTAATAATAAGAACATCAACAAGTAAGATTTTATATATGCTTCATGTGGCCCCAGGGTCAAAACTGGAGTGAGTTAAATACAACTGACATGGCAGTCACAGTGTTAAGAATGTTGATTGTACCAATCCATGAGCATTGTATGTTTTTCCATTTGTTTACATCCTCTGTTATTTCCTTCCTCAGTGTTTTGTAGTTCTCCCTGTAGAGGGCTTTCACCTCCTTGGTTAAATATATTCCTAGGTATTTTATTTTCTTTGTTGCTATTATGAAAGCTATTGAGTCTTTGATTTTATTCTCAACTTGACTGTTGTTGGTGTAAATGAATGCTACTGATCTGTGTACATTGATTTTGTAACCTGAGACTTTGCTGGATTTATTTATCAATTCCAGGAGTCTCTTGGCAGAATCTTTGGTGTTTTCTAGATATAAGATCATATCATCAGCAAAGAGTGATAGTTTGACCTCTTCTTTCCCCATTTGGATACCCTTCACTTCCTTTTCTTGGCTAATTGCTCAGGCAAGTGACTTCCAGCACTTTGTTGAATGGAAGTGGTGACAGTGGGCAACTTTTGTCTTGTTTCAGTCCTAAACAGGAATGCTCTGAATTTTTGCCCATTCAGTATGATGTTGGCTGTGGGTTTGTCATATATGGCTTTTATAATTTTGAGGTATGTTCCATCTATGCCTATTTTGTTAAGAGTTCTTATCATAAAGGGGTGCTGAATTTTGTCAAATGCTTTTTATGCATCTATTGAGCAGTCATGTGGTCTTTGTTTTTGCTTCTATTTATGTGGTGAATCATCCTTGTATCTCTGGGATAAAGCCCACCTGGTCATGGTGGATTATTTTTTTGATATGCAGCTGAATTCAGTTTGCTAGAATTTTATTGAGAATTTTTGCATCTATATTCATAAGGGACATTGGTCTGTAGTTTTCTTTTTTTGTCATGTCCTTTCCTGGCTTTGGGTATCAAGGTGATATTGGCTTCATAGAGTGAATTGGGGAAAGATTCCTTCCTTCTCAATGTATAATAAAATAATTTCTGCAGGATAGGTACCAGTTCTTCTTTGTAGGTCTGGTAAAATGTAGCTGTGAAACCATCTGGTATAGGATTTTTTTGGGGGGTTAGAATATTTTTTTATTACAGCTTCAATTTTGTTACTTGATATTGGTCTGTTCAGGAGTTCTACTTCTTCCTGATTGAGCCTAGGGATGTTATGAGTTTCCAAGAATTTGTCCATTTCCTCAATGTTTTCAAGTTTATGTGCATAGAGATTTTTATAGTATTCAAAGATGATATTTTATATTTCTGTGGTATCAGTTGTAATATCACCTTTTTCATTTCTTATTGAAATAATTGGGTTCTTTTCTATTTCTGGTTAATCTAGTGAGAGGCCTGTCAGTTTTGTTTATCTTTTCAAAGAACCAACTTTTTGTTTTATTAATCTTTGGTATAATTCTTTTGGAATTGATTTCATTTAGCTCTGCTCTGATCTTAGTCATTTCTTCACTTCTGCTGGGTTTGGGATTGATTTGCTCTTCCTTTTCCAATTCCTTGAGATGATTCATTAGATTGCTGATTTGTGATCTTTCTGTCTTTTGGACATAGGCATTTAAGGGTGTGAATTTTCCTCGTAGGACTGCTTTTGCAGAATTGCACAGATTTTGGTAACTTTTGTCCCCTTTGTCATTTAGTTAGAATAATCTTTTGATTTCCATTTTAATTTCCTCCTTGACCAAATAATCATTCAACAGTAGGTTGTTTAATTTCCATGACTTAGTGTAGAGTTGAGTGTTTATGTTGGAATTGATTTCTAATTTTATTCCACTGTAGCCTGAGAAGATGCATGGTATAATTTCTATTTTTTAAAATTTGTTGAGACATGTTTTGTGGCCTAGGATGTGATCAGTCTTAGAGAATGTTATGTGAGCTGATGAGAAGAATGTATATTCCATAGTTTTTGGGTAGAATGTTCTGTAACTATCTGTTAGGCCCATTTGTTCCGGAGTCTTATTTAAGTCCATTTTTTTCTTTATTTTCTGCTTGGAGGATCTGTCCCCTTCTGTCAGTGGGTTGTTGAAGTCCCTGGCTGTTACAATGTTGTTTATCATGTTGTTTAGATCTACAAGTAGGATTTGCTTTATGAATCTGAGTGCACTTGTGTTAGGTGCATAGATATTTAGAATTGTTATGTCTTCTTATTGAATTTTTCCCTTCACCATTATGTAATGACCATCTTTGTCTTTCTTTACTTTTGTTGATTTGAAGTCTATGTTATGTGGTATGAGAATGGCTACACCAGATTTCTTTTGGTTTCCATTTGCATAGAATATTGTTTTCCATCCCTTTACCTTGAGTCTGAATGAGTCCTTGTGGGTTAGATGCATTTCCTGGAGACAGCAGATACTTGGCTTGTATTTATTTATCCATTCAGCCAGCCTGTGTCTCTTGAGTGGGGAGTTCTAGCCATTCACATTTATTGAAATAATTGATAAGTGGGGTGGATTTCTGTTCATCCTGTTGCATAGAACTTTACTGCTTTGTTTTACCTCTTGAGCCATTGTGGTAACTGGGTGCTAAACTTTGGCATTTGGGTGGTTTTACACTGGTGGGTGTCTAATGTGCTGATCAGTGTATCATGCAGATCTGAGTACTCCTGCAGGGCAGGTCTGGTCTTGATAAATTTCCTCAGTGTTTGCTTGTCTGAGAAAGTCTTTATTTCTTTCTCATATAAGAAACTTAGTTTTGCAGGATACAGAATTCTAGGCTGGACATTATTCTGTTTGAGAATATTGAGAATTGGACCCTAGTCCCTTTTGGCTTGTTAGGTCTCAGCTGAGAAGTCTGCAGTTAGTCTGACAGATTTTTCTTTGTAAGTTACCTGATGCTTTCACCTTATGGTTCATAGGAGTTCCTCTTTTGTGTTAACTTTGGCCAGTCTGATGACTTTATGTTGTGGCAATTACCTCTTGGCAATGAATATCCCAGGAGTCTGTTGTGCTTCTAGTACTTAGATGTCCAGGTTTCTAACAAGGCCAGGGAAATTTTCCTCAATTATTCCCCCATGTAGGTTTTCCAACCCTTGTGTATTTTCTTCTTCACCCTCAGGGATGCCTATGATTCTTATGTTAGGCCTCTTTACATAATCCCATATTGTAGGCTTTTTTCATTCCTCTTATTTCTCTGTTCTTTCTCTTTGAGTGACTTGTTTAATTCAAAGATGTTGTCTTCTAGCTCTGAGATTCTTTCTTCTGCCTGATCTAGCCTAATCTTAAGGTTTTCCACTGTGTTTTGTATTTCCTTGAATTAATTTTTTATTTCCAGAAGCTCTGCTTGATTTTTTTTAATAATTCGATTTCTTTAGGAGTTTTTCATTCATTTTCTGCATTGTTTTTATGGTTTCTTTGTGTTGGGTTTCTATTGTCTCTTATATTTAATTAAACTTCCTTACAATCCATATTTTAAATTCTTTATCGGTCAGTTGAATATTCTGGTTTCGGTTGGTTTCCATTAGTATGAAGTTATTGTTTTATTTTGGGGGTGTCCTTTTGTTCTGATTTTTCATGTATCTGATGATCTTTTGCTTATTTCTTCTCATCTGGAGCAGCTTTTGCTTTTTATTTTTAGATTTTCTTTTAATTAGATAATGACATGCCCAGTTTAATCTCTAAGACAGTGGGCTGTGCTTGTGGGTGAGACTCAACTACATCCTGTATGATTGAGTTGGTAAATGCTGTAAAGGGCAAACTGACCTCCCTGTCAGTAGGTGATACATGCTGGAAGGAATAAACTGCAGTGTTGTTTTGGGGTCCTGTAACCAGCTCCAGTTCCTCTGGAGAATCACTCTGATGCCTCAGGTGGTGGGTCAGGCCCTGGAACTTCCAGGTGAGTCCTTATTCTCCACCACAGCAGAGGCAGGTGGGGGAGTGCAGCTGGGCGGGGCTGGGTTGGGTGAGCCTGCCCTCAAGCTCCACAAATGCTGGCAAGGTATCTGTTCCAGCAGGGATCAAAGGTCTGCTCCCAGCTTCCATGCAAAGCCACCAGGAAGGGGCTGCAGTGGCCTCACACAATCACAAATCTCGCCTCCTTGCCCCTGAGCAATGCGATTGAGACCTGTGGATGCAGGATCTGGCCTGCAGGCCCATCTCCAGGTCCCTGAAGAGCAAACCCTGACCATGCCAGCTAGCAGTGCGCAGGTCCCGAGTTGCCCACGCGGTGCCCACACAGGTTTGATGTCCCTCTGCCTTGGGGTGTGCCCCACTCTGATGGAGTCACTGGGTAAGCAGCACCATGGAGGGCCGGTGGTCAGGGAACTCACAGTCTGAGCACCCCTCAGTCTGCTGCAAGACCCCCAGAGGAAAGCCCTGAGGCCTACACTCTGGGGAAGCCTCGGGGTGGTGACTCAATTGTCTGTCTTGGCAGCCACAGGTGAGGGAGAGGAAGTGGAGAAAGAGTCTGGAAAGGCTTGATTGCCACACTCTGTGGGAGACCCAGTATGGTAGATGAACCAACCGAGAGGAAAAGCAGTTCCTGCGGGCCCTGGCTCAACCGTCTTTGAGCAGTCATGGGCGGGGCAGGGGGAGGTGAGGAAAAGGGTCTGAATGGAGGAAAGCTGGCACTCTGGTCATCTCTTTTGCCCTCTCCAGAAAGCAGCCCACCCAGAATGTCCAGGCTCTGGGGTCACGCAGATCCCCCGGGACCCACCGGCTTCCTGTGGCTCCCCCAGTCTGGGCTGGAGTTGGGAAAAGGTTGTGTGGGAATGAGCGAGATGAAAACTGAGGGGCTGAGACCCCCTGGGGAGGACAAAGGTACAAGGTGGGTGGAGAAGCAACATGGCGCCTGCCTTCTCTGCTGGGGTCTGTGGTGTTGGAGAGTGACCCCAAGGGCACCCGCAGCCTGGTGCTTCGTCCTCGAGAAGCTCTCAGTTGACTGATGACAGCAGCTGTCGGGCTTGTGGGACTGGGAAGAGCTTTCCAGCAGCTCAGCAGCCCACTGACTGCCAGCGATGCGGGGAAGGGAGAAATAAACCGCTCCACCTACCCTTCTCGCTGCACTCCATGCCCCTTGGGTTGATCTCTGCCAATACCCTGCTCCTTCATTTTCTCCAGCATTCTATTCTCAAGAGCTTATATTAAGGAAATAGGCCAGGCGCGGTAGCTCACACCTTTAATCTCAGCATTCTGGCAGGCTAAGGCAGGAGGATCACTTGAGGCCAGGAGATTGAGACCAACCTGGTCAACATAGTGAGACCCAGTCTCTACAAAAATAATTTTAAAAATTAGCCAGACATGGTGGCACACACCTGTAGTCCCTGCTACTCAGGAGCCTGAGGCAGGAGGATCGTTTGAGCCCAGGAGTTGGAGGCTGCAGTGAGCTATGATTGTGCCACCTACTCCAGCCTGGGCAAGTGTAAAGTTCTGTGTCATGGCATTTTACATAATGATAAACAGAACCACTCACAGAGGACGGAGATATGATACTGGAGTGTAATACGAGTAAGTATGATACTCGGGGTGATGTTAGACAGCTATTACAACAATCATTGTGAAAGCTGGGGTGATGTGGAGAAGAGGAAAATGCAAACTGCAAAATTAGACTCAGGGAGGAGACTCCCCGGAGAGGAGGGGTCGAACTTGCTTCTCTCTGAATTTCTTCTTTCTCCTCCCTGGGTCTTGTCTCAATTTCTCCCGAAAGAAACTGGGAGAACATGGAAAATTAGTTGATTTATTAGGGTGACTTACTATGGTGATTTCTTCTTCTTTTAAATTGTTACTATTTGGGGAGGGCATGGCTTATAGAATCCAGGCATAATACAAGGCAGAGAAGACCCTGCATGTGGGTAAATGGCAGTGTGGGTCTCCCTGGGCCATTTCAGCTGCCAGTGCCTTTTTCCCCCCACTGGGCCCTGACTATATCTCCATCACCGTGCTGACTGCTCTGGGGTAACTGGCTTAGTAACAAGCTGTGAGGACAGGGAGCCTGGCATGCAGTAGGCACTCGACAAATACTGTGTCATAGATCAAGCTTCCTTTCCAATGCAGGGCTCTGTGGTTGTGGCTTTCAGAGAAGTACAGTGTAACTGACATACTGAGATTATTAAGCAGCAAAAGGAAACTAAGAAGGCAAAAGGAAACTGCTTTCAACTATTTCTGTTTTACAAAGTACTTGATGAAACTGTAAAGGGATATTTAGAACCACAAAAAGTAGGCCAAGGGTAAGAAAAACTCTCCATACCCAAGAGAATTCAGCTGACCAAATTAAGTCTGATCCAGAATAAACAGCTCTCATCTGGAAATCTAGCAGTTCCAGAAAGTACTGTCCAAGGAGAAAAAGACCCGAGATGTTGATCTGCATAATTATGTAACATCGTAGGAAAGAGGGAGGAAGTGCCATCGTGCTGGGGTGCCCGGGTAAAATCACATTTGACCACGAGCAAAGCCAGGCTCGCTGGAGAAAACAACAGTTCTCAGTCCTCAAAGAAGAGGACCTTGTTACGGAAGAGAAACCCAGCTCACGCACCCTTTCCCATGAACTTGACCAACCTCAGTTTTCCCCGTGCTCCGCCAGCATCCAAAGCCTAAAACAAGGTTTCTATTATCAACTTCCTCCAACAGCAATTGCTTTCAGAGAGTCCTGTGAGTAGCCCTGCACGTGAAGGAACACATTTGACATTAGAACAGGTCAAGACCATTCATGTTGGGGTTTTATCAAGAAAAGCGTTACCGTCGTCCCCTTAAAAGTCAGTTGAAAACATCAGACAAATGATCTAAATCCTAGAAAGTAAGAGGAATTTAAAGTGTAGCTCTCTCCAACAGATATGAAGATGCAGGCTTGAAACTGAGAGCAGGGACTGGAAGAGATACTTGCACACTCTTGTCCATAGAAGCATTTTTCACAGTAGCCAAGGGGTGGAAGCAGCCCAAGTGTCCACAGACGGAAGAGTCGATAAACAAAATGTGGTAAATACGTACACGGGAATATTACTCAGCCTTAAAAAGGAAGGAATATCTGACGCGTGCCACGAAATGGATGAACCTTGAGGACATGATGTTTTGTGAAATAAGCCAGTCACAAAAAGACAAATACTGCATGATTCCACTTACATGAGGCACCTGGAGTAGTTAAATTCACAGGGACAGAAAGTAGAGTGGTGGCTTCCAGGGGCTAGAGGGACAGGGAATGGGAAGTTAGTGTTTAATGGGTACAGAGTTTCAGTTTGGGAACATGGAACAGTTTGAGAGATGGATGGCGGTGATGGTTACACAGCAATGTGAATGTACTAATGTCACTGAACTACACACTTTAAAATGGGTAAGATGGTAAATTTTATGTTATGTGTATTTTGCTGCAATTAAAAAAAATCCAGGCTTGATTCTACAGAGCCTTTCTTTAAATATGGAAAAGTTCCTAACTTTATGTCTACTACTTTTATTGGGGACATCATATAAGTTATTCTCTATACATGTTAATTTTTGGTAAATAGAGGACTCTGTTATATACTGTTAAAAGTATAAATATAAGTATTTATATTTTATTAATACAGAAATCAACCCAATTAATTATGAAAAGGTTGTTCTTTCTGTAGCCCCCTCAGTGCACCTCTTCCAATACCGAATGCCAACAATGAGAGTGGTTATGCAGGTCACATTCCTTACCAACAGTGCTCCGTCTGTTAGCCATCAGTGGAAATTAATCTGTTGCATTCACTCATCCAGTAGTAATAGTTATTACTAACATATATTGAGCAATTACCATACTAAGTACCAGGAAATATGCTAACAACTTTAACATGTGTAATAGATAGTTAATTCTGTTTGTAGATATTATTATTCCCAATTTTTGGAGGAAAAGCTTGAACCAAGGTGGAACTCAAATTTAGACGCCGTCTCTTAAAAAAAATACATAATCCATCACACTCGAACTGGCCATAGAGCTATGGGACTGGAAAACATACTTGGAGATCTTTAAGTTCAATCTCCTCATTGTTTACCTTCTTTTATTATGGAAAATTTCAAATATATTCAAAGGTAGTCAGAAGAGCATGATAAACCCCTTTTGTAATGTAAAAGCCACTCAGCTTCAATAATTATCAATTTGTAGCCTGTCTAGTTTCATCTTTACCCTAACTCATTTTCCTTTAACCCAGATAAATTTTTACCTATGGTTTTTTTTTTTTGGTTTTGTGTTTTTTTTTTGGAGACAGAGTCTCTCTGTTGCCCAGGCTATAGTGTCAAGGTGTCAGCCTAGCTCACAGCAACCTCGCAATCCTTCTGCCTCAGCCTCCCAAGTATCTGGGACTACAGGCATGCGCCACCATGCCCAGCTAATTTTTTCTATATATATTTTTAGTTGTGCATATAATTTCTTTCTGTTTTTAGTAGAGACAGGGTCTCGCTCTTGCTCAGACTGGTCTCGAACTCCTGAGCTCAAACAATCCAGCCGCCTCGGCCTCCCAGAGTGCTAGGATTACAGGCGTGAGCCACCGTGCCTGGCCTATGTTTTAAACTTTTTATTTGGGAATAATTTCAAACTTACATATATGTTGCAAAACTGAAAATAGTAAAAAGAACAGCCATTACCCTTTATCCAGATCCAGCTGTTAACATTTTATCCCCTTTGCTTCATTTGTACATAGTCTGTACACACACAAACTTGTTCTGAACCATTTGAGGGTATGTTATACACACCACAATCCTTTACCCCTAAACACTTAATGGTGTATTTCCTAAGATAAGGATATGCTCTCTCATACCATAGTATAGTTATTAACTTCAGTAAATTTAACATTGATTCAATCATTTTATCTACATTTGTGTTCCGATTTTGTGAGTTGACCCAGTAACGTTCTTCATGGTGTTTCTTTTCCCTCCAGTATAAGATCCAGTTTTAGGTCAGGTATTGCATTCAGGTATCAGCCTCTTTTAATCAGGAACATTTTCAGAGCCTTTGTCTTTTTATGCTATAGACTTTTTGGAAAAATAAACCCTTTTTTTTTTTTTTGGAAACAGAGTCTTGCTCTGTTGCCCTGGGTAGAGTACAGTGGCATCATCACAGCTCACAGCAACCTCAAACTCCTGGGCTCAAGTGATTCTCCTGCCTCAGCCTCCCAAGTAGCTGGGACTACAGGCACAGGCCACAGTGCCCAGCTAATTTTTTCTATTTTTTGTAGAGTTGGGGTCTCGCTCTTGCTTAGGCTGGTCTCAAACTCCTGAGCTCAAGCAATTTTCCAAACTTAGCCTCCCAGAGTGCTAGGAATACAGGTGTGAGTCGCTGTGCCTGGCCAAAAATGATAATTTCTTAATATTATTAGGTAGCAAATCAATTTTTAAACTTGCATTTGTCTCATAAATGCCATATTTTTTAGATGATTTTCATGCCATAAAATTCACTCTTTTAAAGTATACTCATGACCCACATCATTTTGGTCAACAACAGACTGCATATATGACAGTGGTCCCATAAGATTATAATACCATATTTTACTGTACCTTTCCTATGTTTAGATATATTTAGATACACACACACTTACCATTGTGTTACAGTTGCCTACAGGATTCAGTAGAGTAACACGCTGCACAGGTTTGTAGCCTAGGAGCAATAGGTGATACCATATAGCCTAGATGTGTAATAGGATAGACCATCTAGGTTTGGGTAAGTGCACTCTATGGTGATCACACAATGATGGAATCACCTAATGATGCAAGTCTCAGAATGTATTCCTGTCGCTAAGTGATGCGTGACTATATACAACGCAGTAGTCTATATGATAGTATATTCACAAAGTTGTACAACCATCACGACTGTCTAGTTCCCTCACTCCAAAAAGAAACCCTACACCTATTAGCAGTCACTTCCCAATTCTCACCCAGCCCCTAAAAACCACTGATATACTTTTTCTATATATATACTTTCTATTTCTATGGCTTTGCCTATTCTGGATATTTCATATAAATGGAATCATACAATTTGTGGTGCTATGTGTCTGGCTTCTTTCATTTAGCAGAGTGTTTTCAAGGGTGAGGTCCATGTTGTAGCATGAATCAGCACTTTAATGCTTTTTATGGCTGAATAATATTCCATCATATAAATATATAGTCACTATTTGGCTGTTAGGAATAATGCTGCTATGGATACTCATGCACAAGTTTTTGTGTGAAATCATATTTATTTTTAGTTTGTTTGGATTAGGATGAAAATAAAGTCCACACAGTGCCATTGGTTGATAAATCTTTTACATCTCGTAGGTTTCTCCTCCATTTCTTTATATTTTTTTTCCAATTTGTGGAAGAGAGTGAGTCATTTGTCCTGTACAGGTTTCCAAAATCTGGATTTTTCTAATTGCATCCTCTTGGTATAATTTAACATGTTCCTCTAACATCTATAGTTTCATAAATCAGTGGCTGGGTGTAGAGAGGCTTGATCATAGTAAGACTTGATGGGAGGCAAGATTACATCACAGGCATCTGTTAATTCTACCAATAAAGTGTCCAGTTTTCTCTTTTTTTTATGAGACAGTCTTGCTCTGTCTCCCAGGCTAGAGTGCAGTGGCGGCATCATCATAGCTCACTGCAACCTCAACCTCCTGGGCTCAAGGGATCCTCCTGCCTCAGCTTCCCAAGTAGGTGAGATTACAGGCATGCCACTACGCCCGGCTAATTTTTCTATTTTTTTTAGAGGTGGGGTCTTGCTCTTGCTCAGGCTGGTCTCAAACTCCTGGCCTCAAGCGATCCTCCCACCTTGGCCTCCCAAAGTGCTACAATTACAGGCATGAGCCACCGTGTCAGGCCTCTTTTTTTTTTTTTTATTATTTAATGTTAGTAGCCATTGATGATCACTGCCTAGATCCATTATGGAATAAGAAATAGTCATAGTCTAATTCTATCATTCCTTTTTTTATTAGCTAGAATATGGAGTAAAGAAAAGACTTTCCCTCA
>CM052437.1:113007618-113042844 GCA_028533085.1 Varecia variegata | reverse complement strand
AAAAAAAAAAAAAAAGTTCAGTTGGAATATCTAGGCCAGTACATTTTTAGAATACAGTGTTTAAAATGGCAGCCTTAAATATAAATCATATTTATTTGAAGTTAAACTTTACACATTACCATAAAAATGAAACATGAAAAAAACGAACATTTTAAAGAGTCTACTACATTTAAAATAAAAAACAGACTAAGAAAAATAACATTTGTAGTTTTAAGTTAACTTTTTGCCTCCTATACAAAATATAAACATCCCAGATAATAAGGAACACATGAATAAGCTTGCTTGCTTATTTACTTAATTTTATTTTATTTTTATTTAGACAAGATCTCACTCTGTTGTCTGTGCTAGAGAGCAGTGGTGTCATCATAGCTCACTGCAGCCTCCAACTCCTGGGCTCAAGCGATCGATCCTCCTGCCTCAGCCTCCTGAGTAGCAGGGACTACAGGTGCACATCACCACATCTGGCTATTTTTTAATCTTTACTAGAAACGGGGTCTCACTATTGCCCAGGATGGTGTCGAACTCCTGGGCTCAAGTGACCTTCTCACCTCGGCCTCCCTAAGTGCTAGGATTACAGATGTGAGTCACTGTGCCGAGCCTAAGAATATATTTTTAAGTTCTTTGAAAATAATTTAATATCAAAGCCAGATCTCCTAGTTGTTTAGTAGCAACAAATGATCATAATTTAAGGGGAAAAGAACCCTAAAACAAAACAAAATGTCTTCTCTGTTTCATGGAGATTCCCATTCTCTGGATACATTTAAATACATTCACAAAGGCTTCATATTTAATTTAAATTACTTAAACTATACGGTAAATAGATTCAAATTGTTTACTTCCAAAGTATAAGCTATGTTATTTTTAAATGTGCAATTCAATCCTGTGAGAGAAGTATATGTAATTTATCTCTTTGTAGAGAGGTTCCTTCCTAGGCATCTTTATTAATAAGAGCATACAATTTTATTGAAAAAACCATAAAACATAATTAAATGGATATGTATTCCTATGTATTATACAAATATAAATGTTTTCCAAATTAATATGTAACCTTAATACAAATTCAATCTAAATCCTATTTACAGGGGATTCATCTGGAAGAATGCACAAAATTTGCCAAGATATTTTGAGAAAGAGCAAGGGCAAATTTTCCCTCAAGATTCTTATCAAGGCCGGGCGTGGTGGCTCACGCCTGCAATCCTAGCACTCTGGGAGGCCGAGGCAGGTGGATCGCTCAAGGTCAGGAGTTGGAGACCAGCCTGAGCAAGAGCGAGACCCCATCTCTACTAAAAATAGAAAGAAATTATCTGGCCAACTAAAATATATATAGAAAAAATTAGCCAGGCATGGTGCCGCATGCCTGTAGTCCCAGCTACCAGGGAGGCTGAGGCAATATGATCACTTAAGCCCAGGAGTTTGAGGTTGCTGTGAGCTAGGCTGACGCTATGGCACTCACTCTAGCCCAGGCAACAAAGCGAGACTCTGTCTCAAAAAAAAAAAAAAGATTCTTATCAAATATTAAAACAAACCTACAATAAACCCAAGTACACATAAGCAATTAGATATGACAAACATAATATTTCAAATTAGAAAGACTGGCTTATTACAACAAATCATACTGGAATTACTGGCTAACCACTCAAGGAAAAAACACCCTAGATTTTAGTCATACTACATACCATTCATTTAAAAAAAAAAAAATTCCAGCCAAATAAAATGTTATTTGGAACTCAGTATTTATAACATATGGCAAAGGAATTACCAATCAGGAAAATAAGAGGAAAAACCCTAATAGAATGCTCCTAATATGTTAAGTACAAAAACTACCACATCTTTTCTTATTAGATGACCCTTAGTTCTCATAACCAGAAAGTCAAGTGATTGTTATATGAAACCTACAAATCATCATTGGAATTACTAAGATTGTTCCTCACAAAGTATCATCCATTATGTCAAAGAGATCACATATACTTCCTGCCAAACTATACTATTACATGAACTGCTAACTTGATATAGACTGTCAAGTTTCCAGCCAAGTTAACGATGGAAGTAACTAAAACAGGTGCAAAGGCAGAGTGAGATTGAGTCATTTAAGGTAATGACTTTGCTCTTCCAGAACTGTATGTTATACTATAAATCTAAGTTCTACTACTACAACCTCTAAGGCTAATCATACCTGAAATCACTGGCTAGTTCCACATATTAATAATGCAGCAAGTTAATGAGGGTGTGGGAAAACAAGAATTCTGACACAGGGGAGTAAGTTGACATGTACCCATAATCCCTTATTCAAAATTCTTGAGACAAGATATGTTCTGGAATTTAGAATTTCTCAGATTTTTGTAGAGGTAAAGTGGCACATGTAACATATATTACAAAACCCTGTCTGGGGCACACTCCATAATCGAAGGCATTATCTTCATTGAGGGAAATATGAATAGTGTGAAAAATAAAGACTATATATAGCCTCATGTTACTTCAGGTCAGGTTTTGCTAGCAAAGAGTTTTTTGTTTTTTTTTTTTTTTTAATTTTATTTTTCAGAACTTTTTGAATTTCAGAATTGCAGGTAAGGTATTATAAAACACATAATATTTGGCACTGCCAACACTTAATACATCCTAACATAACAATTCTAATTCTAGAAATATATCTTACAGAAATATATGCATTATCATGGAAGACAATTTTTCCACAGACTGGGGTCGGGGGGTTGGAGGTGTTGCTGCAGCAGAGCTCTGTGCCCTGGTCCCTAACAGGGAACAGCAGCATTAATTAACTGAAAGACCTAACCCTAGCTGCAGGACCCAAAACTGTCCCCACCCATATTTAAACCAGGTGGCAGCAAATGGTGGCCAGGACCAAGACGGATTTTTTTAGATCATACTGCTAGACCAAAGAATCTCTTGCAGGCTAACTATACAGGCTCACTCTGGTCATTTTATTAACCTTATAATGACATGATTTTTTTTCTGGGCCCCATTTAATTTGCTATGACTGGGTTTTGCTAGATTTGATTTTTTTATCATATGCATAAAACTGTATTAGAACAACTCAAGTCTGCTTCTAGAAAACACAGTAAGCCAACTCATTAATACTGCTTTATTAGGTTCCCCTATTTACCACCTTCTTTTGTAATCCAGGGTACATTTTCTTCCAGGAGAGAGAGCCTAAATAAAATTACCTTAAAATAGACAGAAAAAGTAAGTCTTTCTTTAAAATATTAAGTATCTCACCTCCCTGGAAACATGTGACTTCAAAATGTATTAATTAAAAATGTGAAAAGTTGTAAAGTTTAGGATCAACCAACAACCTTCAAATGCCCACAACATGAATATTTATTTTTTTTTATTTTTTTTATTTTTTATTTTATTTAAATTTTTTTCTTCCTTGACACACAAGGAAAACATGAATATTTTCTATAACAAGATTCCTTCTCTACTAAAAACAAAACTTGAAACGAACATCATAAATACCCTGAAACATTTCACAAAGTCTACTATATTACTTAATTAGCAAGTGAGCTGATACATTTCGCAAATTTTCTCTTTTCAATAATTATATTATTTTATATATCCATTCTATATCTAAAATTACCTTCCAAGAGTCACATATCCTGTTATCTATAGACCCTACCATCCACAGACTAAGTAATTCTCAGGTATCAAGGAAACTGTTTACTTAATTTTCTGTTATAAATTAATGGCTACTTAAATTTAATGCAACACATGTTTATTGAATACTTATTAAGTGCCAATCACTGCACTTTAAGTATTCAGATTGAGATGCCAACCACTAGAGCTCTAAAATACCAAGTGCATTTACTCTTACTAGGGACCACAGCCAAAATTAGTTGTCATTTAAAAACAATTGTGTTTTTAAAATCAGTTATTCTAGACAAACTCAAAAGCCAAAGGAGACAGGGAAATGAGTGAAGCAAGCTGGGTATAAGAAACATTTTCCTTGAAATCTGGCTGTCTTGATCTCTCACTTCCAAACTTTTAATAGAGACATGAGTATAAGAAATTTTACTCTTTACCATAAGAAAAACTGTAGTACAAGTAAAATGAGCAAAGGCAATTGGCACTCAGCCCCACTGCTAACATTTGTTCACACTGGTGAGGAAGGAAAAACTCACTGAAGATCTATTTAAACCTTCTGGATTTTATTAACATATGCAATGATTACCTCATTTAAAAAAATAAAATTTCCAAAGTTCCACTATTCTCCTTCTCATCACAAAGGCAAAACAGCTTAGGCTTTGGGAGCCATAAGGTCTCTGTCCCAAAGATTAACTCTGTTGTTGCAGCCTGACAGTAGCCAGACAGTATGTAAATAAACGGGCATGACTATTTCAATAAAACTTTATTTACAAAAACAGGTTCTAGGCCACATGTACAAATCTCTGGTTTAGACCGCTTCTTGATGAAATATAACGTTAAGAGTCAATGGCCGGGTACGGCAGCTCACACTTGTAATCCTAGCACTTTGGAAGGCCAAGGGGGGAGAATTGCTTGAGGCCAGGAGTTCGAGACTAGCCTGAGCAAGAGCGAGACCGCCATCTCTATGAAAAATAGAAAAATTAGCCAGGCGTGATGATGTGTGCCTATAGTCCCAACAACTTGGGAGGCTGAGGCAGGAGGATCACTTGAGCCCAGGAGTCTGAGGTTGCAGTGAGCTATGATGATGCCACTGCACCCCTTCTAGTCCAGGCAACAAAGTGAGACCTTGTCTCAAAAAAAAAAAAAAAAAAAAAGTCAACGACTAAAATACGAATCTCAAGTAGTTTTTGCTAGAATGTTTTCCCTTCAGATCACAAAAACAAGGAAAAGCACAAATTCTTGAAAGTTGAATTAAATATAATCTTTAATCTAACCTGTATATATTCCACTTTTCTTCTCAACCAATATACTAACATCTCTTACCTAATCACACAACTGCTTTCCCCTAACTTCTGCTAATTCAGTGGACTTCTGAAAAATTTTCTTTATCTAGTGTGAGTAACTTTTATTAAGGTTGAAACAAACAAACAAAAAAGATATTCCTTCCCAAAATCATCTCTTGGAAAAAAATTCATAATGCAAAAAAGCTATTATAAGATTCAAAAACATTTAGTTTCTATTTTTATCAACTACAAAAATATCGACATACATTCGAAAAACAGAAGATATGTGCAAGACAATGGTTGTGTAAGGACATTTAGTAGACACATGGATTTGATAGAATAGCCAAGGGACAGAGACTGGGAAATTCCCGTTACATGCCACAATTCCTGGTACCAGGTGCTCCATGAGTAATAGGAAAGTATTCTATTTTAAAGCTGATCATTAGAACATACTCCCAGTGAAAAATGCCAACTAGTACAGGAATTAAATGAGAGTCATGCAAACACAACATAATGAAATTCAGAAACATAAAAAAGTGTGCAATGTACTTTGATATAAAAAGTATGGATATTCTTACTCCTTTTTCTGAGCCCTGGGCTCAGTTCAATGTTCTTGATTGATTTGCTTGATGGAAGAGAATAATAGTAAAGAAAAGGTTATCCATGCTACACACAGGATGAGATCCTTTCCTTTACTGTCTACCCACTAACTTTCTGGAAATTATCAGGGGATAAAGCCCTACTTATTTTTAAATTGAAGGACTTCCTATAAAAGTCAAAAATTTATAAATTGAGATTGAGAAAAAAAGTAAACCAAAAATTCTGCTTCTAATACTTTTTCTCTAGGATGCCAAATCTCCAAGGTTCTATTGATTGAATTCTATCACATTAAAGCTTCAAAACAAACATCCCATTATTAAATAATTGCCAAGATTAACACATTAACTGCCATGTGAGTTGTATTTAACTCACACTGATTTTGAGCCCGAGGCCTTGTGAAGCATACGTAGTTCATGTCTCTTACATCTTGGGAGCTGCAAGAACTATTTTTCAAGTTGCATATAACTCACGTACAGAAAACAACAAAAAAAACTACAGATTTTTCATTAAATTAGAAAGGATCATTTTTTTTCAAAGTTTTTATTCTATTTTCATAATAAAACACCATAGCCCCAAGGAAAAAATTTTTTTTCTAGTGTAGCAGTCTATGTGTTAAATCAGTAATAATGGAAATTAATAGTAATAAATAATTCTACTTAAAAATCTGAAACACTGCCTATAAAAAATTATTTTCAATAGGTTTTCCTCCCTTAAATAATCAATGTGATTACAAAGTAAATTTTTGCAGATCTAGCCTGATTTTTCAGTTTCACCATAAAATCATAAATGTAGAAAAATCCAACTTCCAAGTTACAGCTGGCCCTCTGTATCCACAGTGGGAAAAAAGTAGATGGTTTTGTCTGTATGGAACATATAAACAGTTTTTCTTATCATTCCCCAAATAATACAGTATAACAACTATTTACATAGTATTAGGTATTATAAGTAATCTAGAGATGATTTAAAGTATATGGGAGGATGTGCACAGGTCAGATGCAAATACTACATACAGCATTTTATATCAGGGACTTGAGCATCCTGCAATTTTGGTATCCATGGGAGGTCCTGGAACCAATCTCCCATGGATACTGAGAGACAACTCTGGGTCTATTCCACAAGTTTAAGTTGGTTGTCTGAATTTCTCACTTCATTTTCCTATAAAATAAAAGTATAGGCTGGACACAGTGGCTCCCGCCTGTAATCCCAGCACTTGTGGAGGCAGAAGTGGGAGGACCGCTTGAGCTCAGGACTTCGAGACCTGGCTGGGCAATAGTGAGACCCCATCTCTTCAAAAAACTAAAAAAAAAAAAAAAAAAAAAGCCAGGCATGGTGGTGTGCATGCCTGTAGTCCCAGCTACTTGGGAGGCTAAGGCAGGAGGATTGCTTGAGCTCAGGAGTTTGAGGCTACAGTGAGCTATGATCCTGGCACTGCACTCCAGCCTGGGCAACTGGGCAACAGAGAGCGAGCCTGTCTCATAAAAAAAATTTTTTTAAATTAAAATAATAGTTAAAAAAAAAAAAAAAAAGGTGTTCAACTCCTCAGGCTGGAAGAGTCAAAATATGCCTGAGTGTGTCCGCAAAGGAAATTTACACAAACACTAATGTAATGCTCCTAAAGACATAACAGTAACGATGAATTAGTTTTATAGATCAAAAATATCAATATTAAGGGATAAGGATCCAAGATTAACTAGAGAAAGGTATGAAATGTTTACAGAACATAATTCCAAACATGTCTAATTTCACTTTGAAACCTAGTTTTAATTCCTATAGGTGTGTCATTTATAGTACTCTCCCACTGAATAGTTACAGAAATACAAGTAGAAGCAAAGCAAACTTTTCCAATGTTAACCAGGCAAGACACAAAGGATCAAGGAAAGAATAAAGGATTAAATAACTGTGAAATGTGAAAATGAGACCAATCAGCAATTAACCAAGCTGTGGACGAAAAATTAAGGAAGGATAAAAAGATGGGGAGGAGACTTAGAACAAGGCCTGTAGGGAAATTATATAGTAGGGACAAAGTTTCAGCTAACAGGAATACATAGCCTGGTGACCATAGTTAATAATAATATATTGTATATTTCAAAATTGCTAAGAGATTTTAAATGGTTTCATACAAAAGTAGACGAAGAGACGGATATGTGCATTACCTTAATCCAGTCCACAATGTACACAAAGATCAAAACATCACACTGTATCCCACAAATACATTCAATTATTTGCCAATCAAAAATAAAATAAAGGCCGGGCGCGGTGGCTCACGCCTGTAATCCTAGCACTTGGGAGGCCGAGGCGGGCGGATTGTTTGAGTTCAGGAGTTCGAGACCAGCCTGAGCAAGAGCGAGACCCCGTCTCTACTAAAAATAGAAAGAAATTACCTGGCCAACTAAAAATATATATAGAAAAAATTAGCCGGGCATGGTGGCGCATGCCTGTAGTCCCAGCTACTCGGGAGGCTGAGGCAGCAGGATCACTTAAGCCCAGGTGTTTGAGGTTGCTGTGAGCTAGGCTGAGGCCACGGCACTCACTCTAGCCCGGGCAACAGAGTGAGACTCTGTCTCAAAAAAAATAAAAAATAAAAAATAAAATAAAATAAAATAAAATAAAAAGAAATTATACAGAAGGATGAAAGAGTGACAAAGAGGTCTCCCTCTATGAAGGGCAGTAGAGCTAAAGGTCATTCATCCCCAAGAAGCACTTTCACCTGGGTGTGTTGGCTCATGCCTGTAATCCTAGCACTCTGGGAGGCCAAGGCAGGAAGATCCCTTGAGGACAGGAGTTTGAGACCAGCCTCAGCAAGAGCAATACCCCATCTCTACTAAAAATAGAAAGAAATTAGCTGGGCAACTAAAAAAAGTAGAAAAAAAATTAGCTGGGTGTGGTGGTACACACCTGTAGAACTAGCTACTCAGGAGGCTGAGGCAGGAGGATCACTTGAGTCCAGGAGTTTGAGGTTGCCATGAGTTAGGCTGACGCCACGGCACTCTAGCCTAGGTAACAGCGAGACTCTGTCTCAAAAAAAGCACTTTCAAATTGTACATTACTAACTTAGAAGGTGCTGCATCTTCCAATGCTACAAAAGTCAATAGAGAAGATTAAAAACTTCACTGGAAAAGATCCAAGGCATTCTGGATGTCAACTGTTGAAAAGAGTATGAACCCAAACTACTTGGGCTAAAAGCCCAGTTCTACAACTTATTAGCTGTGTGAACTTTTGTAAGTTATTTACTGTTTGTGCCTCAGTTTGCTCATCTATAAAATCGGGATAAAAATAGAACTCTCTCAATGAATTCTTAAAGGATTAAATGTCATACTCTGAACAGTACCTGATACACAGCACTACTATGTAAATATCTGAAATTATTTGGTGCAGCTTTTGTAGCACTTTCCTAACTCCACACCTCTACCAGATCTAGAGATCCCAATTACAAGGTCTCAGCACTCCAAATACAGTTCTCTCTTTTCATCCTGGCTAAATGGTATTTAGGATAAGAGAAATTCATAGTTTTTAGGTAATATTTTTTGCAAATATTTGACATTTATTTGAAATTTGAATTCAAAGTGTTCTAAAATATTGAATGATACTTTGTTTTTTCTGATTGACACACTGTAAGCATACACATTTATGGGGTACAATTTGATGTAGTGATACATGTGTATGTTTTATATAGAATATTTAGCCGGTACAAATCATGAAACAAACTCGCTCAACGAACACTAATCTCCAGAAGGCTGATGTCAGTGCAAAAAAACTAAATGAGAACCAGGAAAGCACCAGTCATAAAACAAGCCTTTCTTCACTTCAATGAAATAGGTTTCTCCTTAGGGAGGACAAGAGATTGGTGCCAGAAACAGTTTGCTTTCAAGTGATCAAAACAACCTTGACAGCTCAGAGTGTTTGGAAAAGACTATTTGGTCTTTAGATTGTCAACTGCTAACAAACAGAATTTTCTGGAGTTGTGACAAGCATCAATTAAAAAACAAAACACCTTGCCTTTTGAAGAATGTATCAAGTTTTATAAATTTCAGTATAGCTTCCATTACTCCAAATTCAGAGCTTAGGTCTATTCCCCTGTTTTCTCTTTCCAATCACACTGAAAAGACTACATGGCTCCATCAGGTTAATTATGCTCAGCACCCCAAGTAAATTCAGGTCACAAGTATAAGCTTCTGTACTACATTATGATTAATAAGTTATCTGACTTTTAAAAATTTAAACAAGAACATAAAGGCGACGCCACCTGTGACAGAATAATTATAAGTATAGTATGTCCTTTTATTTTGGATATCACTTTTCTTTTTTCCTCTCAGCTCTGCACAGCGACTTATTATTAATAAAGGTAGACTAATGAAAAATTGACTCAAACTTTTTCACTGGGACTTCATTTTCCACTAAGTCAATGATTTCTTCAATGACAATTGTAGGAGAAAGTATTTCCCAGATATTCAAATGCTCATATATGAGGTAATGAAGAGCATAGCCACTTAACAATGATTATGAGTACTGCAGTTTGTTCTTTAAAAAAAAAAAAAAATGAACATAAACTGAGATAAAATTCTTAGAAGCCCCTGCTTAACCATGGAAGCTACTGCAAGTCACTACTTGCAGAGGTATGAGAGCAAAGGAAGAATCTCTCATTAAATAACTATATTTTCTCCAAATCTCCTACAATAATCCCTTCTTCCCATAAAGAATCTAGGAACTGCAAATTCCTGGCAAGAGAACCAGGAGTAAGTGTCATACACCTAAGAAATTACTTGAAATCAACCTGTCATTTCTAATACCCTCATGAGTTAATCACATATCACTTGGTCTACTCTGCAAAACTGAAAATGTTAAGACTGAAACATAACAAGGGTCTTTGAATTGTTCATTGATGTATTTTATGATAGCAGGACCAATCCTTCTTCCTGGCCCCACTTATCAGGAATGTGGGCGAGGAACAAACCCAACTGTTTTCTAAATAAATGTGTAAAATCTCTGGGGAAACCAAGGTATCTTTTGCCTTTTAAGACTGCACTTAAATTTATAGGAATTTACACCTTGCACCTTAAACACATTCAGTATTCAATGTTTAGACATTATGAAGTATCTTATTTCCACTAACCAGAAGGAAGAAAATCTACGGAGAGCCATGGACATAAGTACTATGATATCTCTATTCCCTCCCATCTCCTTACATGCCCTGTGAATAAAGTTAACAGATTTTATGGTACTACTCCTTCCTTACAGGAACAAAAAGTGGAGAAGAGTTATAGCACTTATAAACTCTTTGGACAAAACCAGAAAACAGCACTATGTGGAAACGTGTGGACTATAGACCATGCTCAACAGAAATGCCACAGTATCCCAGAGTGACAGATGACCTCTTGAGGATTTCAGGCCCCAATCTTTTAAAGGGCTTCAATAAGCACTCGACCAACAAAAGATCAAAGGGAAGAACAAAGCTTAACATTAGTTATCAGCCAGATGGAAATAATAAAATTCCACATCTTCGAGACTGGAAATCAACTGACTGGCTTGCCTTTTCAATTTACTTTAGGTCTGAAAAAATAGTCCTGAAAAAAATATCAGGAAAAAGTCCTATCAAAGGTTAACTAAACTAAGTCATTCACAATTCCAAGAGATTTGAAGTCCATACTACCCAAATTCGGCAAAAATTCACACCCGAGAAGGAGGGAATAAAAACCCTGTTAATTGCCTCTATGGAACAAAATATAATTTTAGTCAGTGCACACTGCTGATAGGGTTTTGCTTCTGAATGGTGAATGCTCAGTGAGCCACACATACAGATTCATGTATAAACAACACGTGACCAGTCCTGTTCCCTATGTTTTTATAAGGCTAATTGATATAGAAGATAGTTAACACAAACATACCCTTATAAAGTTAATTTTGTATTTTGAATTCTTTTCATATTTCAAGGGCCATAGTGGCAGCAGACAATTCTAGGGATCTGTAGTCCGTGAAATGGATACTATTCTCTGAGATGGCCAAAAAAAACTTTAGATGGCTAAACCAGAGGAGGAAGGAGACGTTCACTCAAAATAAATGTCCCACATCAAACTAGGAGAGTGTTCTATTCCACAATCTTTTTATTCATAGGGAGACGGAGGTGGTCGAGTTCAAATTAAGTTAACGATTTCACAAAGTAAACAGGTACACAATTTTCCGTTTCAAAGGGCAGTTTCTGCTTTCTTTTTAAAATTGTTAGTAGACCATACCAGGACCTCTGTAAATCTAGACCTCTCTTGGTTACTTCAGATCTACCAGGGGAAAAACACGTAAGGAAGCGGTTGTCCTCCTTAGGCCCACCACGTCGCGAGTCGCTGAGTGAAACAGCTTTATTTTGGCAAGGGCGGGCGCGAAGCAAGGCGGGGACGCCGCCCCAGAGACCCGCGGCCGCGGAGGCGCCCTAGCGCCGGGGCCGGAAACGCCCCCGCGACGGCCCCAGGGCCGCCCCTTCCCCTCGCACCGGCCTGGAGCCGCGCCGCACTGGGGCCGCCGCGGGTGCGGAGGGCGGCGCCGGGCGCCCGCGCTCCTCCCCCGCCCGCGGCGGAAGCGTCTCGGGTTTGAAAGATGCCGCGGCGGCCTCCGCCGCCGCCCCCCGCCCGCCGCGCCACAAAAGGCCGAGCCCCCTCCCGCCACAGTCCTAGTCTCCCAATCCCTCCACAGGTCGCCACAAGCTCCCCCGCCCGCCCGGCGCTGGCGACGCCTGCTCACCCGCGTCCCTCGGTCTTGAGGGCTGGAATCCAGTCCAGCCGGCGGCCCCAAACACACTGGGCCCCTCAGGCGCGGCGGCGGGGGCGTGGTCCTCCCGTCGCGGCCAGGGCTGGGGTCTCGCCTGCGGCCGGGGAATGCTGGCGCCGACACCTCCTCTTCCTTCCGGTTTCCCCTGGCACCCTCTCTTGATCGGTCCGTCCAGCGCGGAAAGCAGCGTCCTCTGCGGGCGCCGCCGCACGCTCCTCAGGGCCCGACCACCTCCAGACTCCTCCCCCGGGAGCCGCGCCGCCCGCCCGCGCCGCCTCGTCAGCCCGGGGCTGAGAGACGCCCGGCTCGCCGCTCCCGCCCCGCCCCCGCCGCGCGCGCTCGCCCCTTTCCGCGCCCGGGAGCGCGCGGGCAGCGGCCCGTTGGCCAGCCCGCGGGCGCGCCCCCCTCGCGGAGCTTCCTTTCCCTCCGCTCGAGCCCGCCTGTCGGCACAAGTGGCAGTTTTGCAGTTTGCCGGGTTCCGGAGACCGTCCCCCCACCCCCTCCCTTACTCTAGCTTCCCCCGCCCTTTTCCTTTGCTGGATCCCACCGGAAAGCCATAACAATTGGGGCCGCGCAGGCGCGAAAAGGGAAACGGAAAGAGCAGGAAGGGCGGGGGCGGCGTGAGGGACCGGAGCGTAATTGAAGGGGGTTCCCGGGAAAGGTCACGGGAGAGCCCGCCAAGGGCGCGTTCGCCGAGCAGAGGTCGCCACTAGCAGCCGGGCGGCAGTGGCTTTGGGTTTGGACTGGGGGAGGGAAAAGCCGAGCAATTAATGGCTAGGAAATCTGGAGAACAAAACAACAAATGTTGTGCACTGGGCGGTTTTTTAACCCCTGAAATATAGCTATTTGCAGGCCAGGTCGGGGAGCGGGAACAAGTAGGACTAAACAATACCGGACCAGGGGAAGGACAAGGCTGGGGAGACGTTGGCCGGATGAGTGGGCTTTGCCTTTTTCTCCAAAACACGCCCTCCACTTTCCAGGGCACGTTAAGTTTTCCCGAGCCCAAAGAAGAACTCAAAGCAGCACCCAGAAGGGCCCGCAGTTCGGTAGGGAAGAGTGGAGAGAGAGAAACGTCTGGGTGCGGAGGGGAGCCTCGGCTTGCGAAGCCTTCGGGTTCCTGCTGCAATGCGGCGGCCACCCCCTCCCCCCTTGCGAGTCCAAATGGGCGCCTTCAGCTTCGCTTCACAAAGCGGAGTTTGAAGCGGCAGCTAATGGCTTTGGCCCGCACTGGTTTGATTAATTTGGCACAGCTTGCTAGCAAGCAGGTTGTAAATATGCTCTCATTTGTGAGGAGTTATTCATGGATCAAAAAATTGTCAGAAATGCCCACACAGACTCCACCTACCTTCCTAACTTACACTCTTGGTACAAACCCAATCTGGGGAACGTGGATGACTAATTATAAACGGAAGGGCCATACAGTACATTACTGAAGGGAGCCTCTTGCTGTAGGCTTGCCTAGATCAACTGAATGCACACCAAGATGTATGTTATCTGGGACCACTGATAAAGGATTTGTTTTACTTTAGAATTTAGAAACTACATTCATTCAACAAGTCTTTATTAGAGTTCTCTGTATGCTATCACTGTGCTTAGTCTGATTAAACGGTTAACTGGTAAAAGGTGGCCTTAGCAATAACCTAAGAGGAAAATAAACTATCAAAGTAAGAGAAACTCACAGCACATAATTGCCCCTTTGAAAAGGAAACTCACCACACAATTACCCCCTTTGTTTTGTTTAATTAAAACAAAATTAAAACAATTAAAACTGTGGCCTAACTCTTATCTAAGAGTTTCTTTTGCTCAGCCTTGAAGAGCCCTAAGTGGACAGTAGGGGGTGCGAACTCCTGCCCCAACTGTCTCAATTCCTGCTAGGACCAGATTCCAAGGACTCAGATAATCCCGCCTCACAGAAAAAAAGAGAACAATAAATAACACCTGTAACAATTTCACTGCTGCATCTGTTATCAGCCTGCTAAAGCAGAGGGGGAAAAAGCTATTTTTACCCTTTAAAACACCAAGCAACTTTCCCTCAGCTGCCTGGAACTTCCTTCCTTCCTCTGTGTTGTGGCCATTCCCTCCTTCTCTCTTTCTCTCTCTCCCCTCTTTTTTTTTTTTGAGAGAGTCTCACTCTGTTGCCCCAGCTAGAGTGCCGTGATGTCAGCCTAGCTCACAGCAACCTCAAACTCCTGGGCTCAAAGTGATCCTCCTTCCTCAGCCTCCCGAGTAGCTGGGACTACAGGCATGCACCACCATGCCTGGCTAATTTTTTCTATATTTATTTTTAGATGTCCATATAATTTCTTTCTATTTTTAGTAGAGACGGGGGTCTCGCTTTTGCTCAGGCTGGTGTCGAACTCCTGAGCTCAAACGATCCACCCGCCTCGGCCTCCCAGAGTGCTAGGATTACAGGCATGAGCCACCGTGCCCGGCCTCCCCTCTTTTTTTTTGAAAATAAACTTTGTACTTCTTTCTATCCTACTCTCTGTGTGAGAAATCTTTTGGCACCCACCAGTGAGCACCTAGTAAATTTCCACCCTTTCAAGTGGTTTGATATCAAACAATAAAGAAGTCATAGAAAAGGTTCAAATTATTTAACAAACACTTGAGCACCTACTTTGTGCCAGACTGGATATGGGAGATGCAAAGTCTAAATAAGAGGGCAGCAGCAACAAAAAGTACCTATGGTAAGGAGTTTATGTTTTTATCCTGTAGGCAACAAAAAGTCATTTAAGATTTTTAAGGACAAGAATATCTTGATAAGGCCGGGTGCGGTGGCTCATGCCTGTAATCCTAGCACTCTGGGAGGCCGAGGCACATGGATCGTTTGAGCTCAGGAGTTCGAGACCAGCCTGAGCAAGAGCGAGACCCCGTCTCTACTAAAAATAGAAAGAAATTAGCTGGACAGCTAAAAATATATATAGAAAAAATTAGCCAGGCATGGTGGCGCATGCCTGTAGTCCCAGCTACTCAGGAGGCTGAGGCAGTAGGATCGCTTAAGCCCAGGAGTTTGAGGTTGCTGTGAGCTAGGCTGACACCACGGCACTCACTCTAGCCTGGGCAACAGAGTGAGACTCTTGTCTCAAAAAAAAAAAAAAAAAAGAATATCTTGATAATATTTTAGAAAAATAATTTTGTAAAGCATGGTAGATATTGTACTATAAGCAGGAATACTAGTTACGAGGCTGTTAATACAGTCTACACAGGAGTTGAAAACAAAGTCCAACCTAATTAATGTCAGTGAGAATGGTGAAGCACAGATAGATTTGAAAACTAGCCAGCTATGATAAATAAAACTTGATTACCTAGAAGATGAGGGAAAATAAGAAGTCAAGGATAACTGAGTTTTCTAGTTAGGGTGATTAGACAGTAATATGTAAAAGAAAATAAAAATTTTGGAACCACCCCCTTCAACTCCTTATGCAGAAGGGAAGGCAAAGGCCTCAGGCACCTGTGAAGGAGTGGCCCCACAGATCACACAAAAGGAAATTCCTTGCTGGCCCCCCCATAAGTAAGGACATGCAGGTTATAACTTTAGGTTTGTGGGCTAAGTCTAGTTCCTAAAACTAAAGTCTGTTCAATCCCACACTAATAGTGGATTCCAAGTTTATCTTCCCAGGTGCAGAACAGAGACAAGACAGGATCAAACATTCTTCACCTACCCAGGAACATCTACAAAATTGATGTTTTCTTCACTCCCATTTTTCTCTTCTAACATTCACCTATCTTATGTAAAATGTAGATTTTCCTGGGTCTCACAAAAATGTAACTGCTTTGTCTCTTCCTCTTCCTCTGCTCTTTTTTTTTTCTTTCTGTTTTCTCTACTGTCCTTAAATAATGAAACTTCCAAATTCCCCTTAAAACAGCCACAAATTTGTGGTTTGTGTTTTTCCCTGGCACATCCTCAACTGTGGCTTAATAAACCACCATTCACCGAGATTTTTGCCTCAGTCACTTGTTTTGGGTTATCAAATATTGTTAACCATAGGAGGAATAATGGATTGTGAGGATGAGAGAGAGGACTAAAAAGGTATCCTTTTAATGGCTGTCCAGTTAGGGATACATTTGAGTCCAAGTGGAAGAAAAAAGATTCCACTACAATGGCTTAAACAAATAAGAGTCTGTTCGGTCACATAACAAGTCTACAAGTAGGCAGTTACCTTTATTGGTTCAACAGCTCAAGAACAGCAGGCCCCTCATTTCTGTGATTCTCTTGACGTTTCCCTCATAGTTGCAAGATGGCTGTAGCAGTTTTAGTCTTCACACCCTTGTTCAAGGCAGGAATACGGGGAAAAGATTGGCTTCAGCTGCCCGTGATTTTTTTCAGGAAAATAAAAGCTTTCTCAGTTTACTACCTCATCCTCCTAACTCAGCAGACTTCCACATACATCTTATCCTCCAGAACTGTAATTTGGCCACCTGTATCTGCGAGGATTTAGTTTTTCCAAACTCTAGTGCAAGATTACAAGGGAGAAAAGCGCTGAGAATGGACATTGAATCAGACAGATCAGACAAATAGCAAACAGTTTTGCTGCTTAGTTTATATTTAAAGCATCATTGTTAATACACAAAACACTGAGGGCTGGCAGGAGGGATTGATGTTTCCAGGATTTCAAAGAAGCCAATCTTGGCTGGGCAAGGTGGCTCATGCCTATAATCCCAGCACTTTGGAAGGCCGAGGCAGGAGGATCACTTTAGGCCAGGAGTTTGAGACCAGCCTGGGCAACATAGTGAGACCCCTGTCTTTACCAAAAAAAATTAAAAGTTAGCCAGGCATGGTTGTCAAAGACCCTGTCTCTAAAAAGCCAAAGAAGCCAATCTTTTTGGTGTGTTATTACCTTAACTGGGAAAAAAACAGGTTGGACATTTATACTCAGTTATTTGTACTTGTTTGCCATCCCTTATCTCAGGGTTCCCATCCCCTTAAAACAAATCTCAGAGGGGACTGGAACAGTGAGGAAGAAGGGACTGTTGCAATTAAAAGAGACTGACTTGGGAGTCTCTGAATCTATTCTGGTTTGGGGACTGCCCAATGAATAAATAAATGAGTAAATAATTAAAAAGAGACTGACTCCTTGTTCAGCTTTCCTTTTGCAGCCGCCATCTTAGAACAACTGTAGGATGGTTGGCAACATTAGCTTGGTGGCTCACCTAAAACACCTCTTACTGCCCTTAGAGATCTTGCCTCTAAGCTTGGAAAGCCCTGAATAATCACAGCAATTTACAATGTCTATTTTAGGGAAATCATAAATCAGTATTTTCTAGCAATTACATGAACTTTTTTGGAATGTACATCATCTTTCTTGTGATCCATATCCAAAACTAGGCACATGATGTTATTTCAAGCATTACTTTTCAGTTAACAAGGCATCTTTTCTTTTAATTGTCAATGACCATAAAACAGTATCATCATAAGACTGCATTTTAAACATTGTGATGATTCTAGATCAGAAAGAAGACAGAAATGATTCCTGGAAAAACAAAGATGCAACTACAAATTTTCTAAAATTAAATGTTTAACCATTTCTGAATGTTATAAATCATAATCATTTAAGATATTAAGATGCTTTAAGATAGTCTTAATGTTAATTTTAATATTGTTAAACTAAATTTGGCAGGAGCACGCCTCCATACTTTGAGTCCCTACAAAATGGACTGCAACCTAACTTGGTTTATAAACAAACTGAAAGCCTAATTTTGGAGTATATTTTCTTGTAACAACTGAGTCTCAGCCAATCTCAGCAGCTGAGCTTCAGTGACTCACAGACTGCTAACTGATCCGGCCATGCACAAATAAGGCAAATGCCTAGCTATAACCAATCAAGCTGTTTCTGTCCCTTCTATTTTCTGTCCATAAATGCTACCTGTCCACACTGTAAAGTTCTCTGAACCTCTTCTGGTTCTGAGGACAGCCTGATTTGTGAATTGTTCTTTGCTCAATTAAACTCTGTTAAATTTAATTTGTAAAAAAATTTTCTTTTAAAATTCAAACGTATTTAGAAATCTTGGATTTGAGGGGAGAAAGTTACTGAAGCTATCTCAGAGGAGTACAGTGCATTCCAGAGCCAATATGCAATATATCCTCTCTATCTTGCTTCCCTGTAATAGAACAGAGAAAATCTATTTAAAATGGACATCATTATTAATAGGGGTAGCACAAAGGAGTTCTTTGTGGTAACAGAACAGTTCTGTATCTTGATTGTATGTATAGTCACAAGTCACACATCTACACATATGATAAAATTTAATAAAGCAGACATAAGTATGTTTAATATATAACAGCTACTAAGAAATGAGTTCATACAAAAGGTGATGAAATCCAGTAAGGTCAGTAGGTCATTGCATTACGCCAATGTCAATTTCCTAATTTGGATAATGTACTAGAGTTTGTAAGATGTTACCACTGGGAGAAGGTACACAAGGAACTTTCTGTATTATTTTTGCTACTTTTTGTGAATCTATAGTCATGCCAAGATAAAAAGTTCTAAAGAGTGGACATCATTCATTTAACAAATATTTAATACCTGTGATACAGAGATAAAAGACTCATGGAGGAATGGGAGTGTTGGAGGGAAAGACCCAAGCAAACCAACACTGGGATAAATTCTGTGAAAGCAATATGCAGAGTATTATGAGAGTGCAGAAGAACAAGTAGGTCAAGAAAGGCTTTTCAGGAAAAATGGGGCAGGAGAGGTGGAAAAAGAAGAGAACCAGCAGAAGAACATAGCAGGGATCAGGGGATACAGGTTTCATTATTTTACTTTTATTGCACAGTACTTTCATGTCATTACCCTTATCATGATTATAATTAAATGTTTTCCTAGTGTAAGCTCCCTGAAGGCAGAAACCACTTTTTCATCTTGTTGACTCATCAGTTTTACACAGTTTCTGTCTAGGTATTCATTAATATTGGTTGAGTGAATGAGGTCGTTGGCCCTGACCATGGAGTATATGAGGGAATAACAGTATATCTGGACAAGAAACAAGGTATAGATACAGATCATGAAAGACCTCCTATGTTAAGTTTGGACTCTATCCCAAAGTTAATGGGGAACCATCAGAGGACCATGGTCAGTTTTGTATTTTCAGAAGGTAACATGAAGAATAGTATAAAAGGAACAAAATGTAGCAATGTCCCAAAAGGTCAATATACAACCTGAGTAGTGTGCGGATTAGCAGGGGAAAAAGTAAACGAGGCTGTTAGTAATTGCAGGTCCCACTCCTTAGGGATTGTATCTCTACCAGCCGCTGAGTGTCCTAGGAATTTGTTTTGCACTAATAATAACATCAAAAATAATAGCTAACACTGGGGAGTGCTCATTATGTGTGATGCACTCATTTAACCCTTACAACATGAAGGCCAAGCACCATGGCTCAGCCTGTCATCCTAGCACTCTGGAAGGCTGAAGCAGGAGGATTGCTTGAGATCAGGAGTTCGAGACCAGCCTGAGCAAGAGTGAGACCCTGTCTCTACTAAAAATAGAAAAATTAGCTGGGCTTCCTGGCGTGCACCTGTAGTCCCAGCTACTCAGGAGGCTGAGGCAGGAGGATCGCTTGAGCCCAGGAGGTTGAGGTTGCAGTGAGCTATGATGATGCCACTGTATTCCAGCCTGGGCAACAGAGCAAGACTCTGTTTAAAAACAAACAAAGAAAAACACAACAAAACAAATAAACTAAAAATGACATGAGGTTACTGTTATCCCCACTTCATAGCTGAAGTGACTGAGGCACCAAGAGGTTGAGTAACTTACTCTAGATCACGCTGCTAGTAAGATAGTCAACCCAGGATTCAAGTCTAGGCTGTCTGGCTCTGAGTCTATAATCTTTTCTTTTTTTTTTCCGAGACAAGAGTCTCACTCTGTTACCCGGGCTAGAGTGAGTGCCGTGGCAACAGCCTAGCTCACAGCAACCTCAAACTCCTGGGCTCAAGCAATCCTATTGCCTCAGCCTCCCGAGTAGCTGGGACTATAGGCATGCGCCACCATGCCCGAATAATTTTTTCTATATATTTTTAGGTGTCCAGCTAATTTATTTCTATTTTTAGTAGAGACGGGGTCTCACTCTTGCTCAGGCTGGTCTCAAACTCCTGAGCTCAAAAGATCCACCTGCCTCGGCCTCCCAGAGTGCTAGGATTACAGGCATGAGCCACCATGCCCGGCCTGAGTCTATAGTCTTTACTACTCTGTTTTACTGCCTTCTGTCCTCCTGGCCAATTGTTCCCAGTATCACTTCAAATCTTACAAACTACTCTACTGTCTCAACAACATGGTCCAGGCAGTATAAGCAGAAAGGAAAAGGAGGCGATTTTTATTCTCCCTTCTCTCTGTTTATCAGACAGGAAAAATATTTCCCAAAATCCTGAACAGAGATCCTCTTATGTCTTCTTGACCAGGGAAATGAGACTATTGTAATTGCTTTCTCCAGGCATTAGGTGGGAGAGAAGGGAAAGAGACCCACCTTCTCTGAGCACATTGTTTTTCTTTATTTGGACAAAATCTTGGTTCTCTCAGCAAGGAACAAGACCACCAACCAAGTCTGCCACAAAGACAATCAAACCATGAGGGTCACATAGCAATGGGAGTGTATAAGCACTGAGCTGACTTCTGTCCTCAATCTGCCATTCAGTAGCGATATGGTCCTGGCAAGTTATGTAACGTCTCTGAGTCTGGGAGGTTAAAAAATGGTCATACTATGCCTTAAGATTGTATGAGGATTCATGACAATTTAAATAAAGTGCCTATTACATACTAGTCATTTAATACATAACAGTTGTTCATATTATTATTTTTCACATGTTAAACATAGAATTACCATATAATCCAGTAATTCCAATTCCAATGCTAGATGGGTTGAAGTCAAATAAAATATAGAAACAAAACTTTAAATTTAAAACATTGTATTTGGGAAGCAAGAATTGCAATTCAGGGCATACACATGGCAGACCAGGCAACCTTTGGTATGTGCAAGGAAGAAAGAGAAGGTTGGAGGTTTTATAAAAAGGAAGAAATGTTACATATTGTTTTAAAAGATAGTTCATTGCACTTAGTAAAGTTATAGGGAGCCAGCAAGCTCTGATTGGTGAATGACAGTGGTGGGTAAAACTAATGTTAGCGTTGCAGCAGGTTGTTTCAGTAGCTATAAGATAAAACTGGTTTCAGGTTACAGCAGGCAGTCTCAGCAGCCAGGCTTGCACAGAATTACATTCTTGGAGCAATGTTATGTGCCCTGAGTGCTTTTTCCCCCTGGCTCTTTGACTCTGTTTTAGGTGAGTATGACAAGAATGACTCAATTCATATGATCAACTTTCACAGGTATATACCCAAAAGAAATGAAAGCAGGTACTTGAGCAGATATTTGTACACCAACAATCATAGCAGCATTATTCACAATAGCCAAAAGGTGGAAATAAATGTCCATCGATGGATGAATGGACAAACAAAATGTATATACACTGGAACATTATTGCAATAGAATAGAATATTACTTGCCTTTTAAAAGAAGGAAATTACAGGATTTACTACAACACGAACCTTGAAGACCTTATGCTGAGTCAAATAAGCTGAACACAAAAAGGCAAACATTCTATGATTCTACTTATAAGGTACACAGAGTAGTCAAATTCATGGGCACAGAAAAGTATAATGGTGGTTGCCAGGAAATAGTGGGAAGGGAGAATGAGGAGACATTGTTTAATGGATACAGAGTTTCTGTTTGGGAAGAAGAAGTTGTTCTGGAGATGGATGGTGCTGGAGGCTGCAAAACAATGTGAATGTACCTAATGCCACTGAACTGTACACTTGAAAATGGTTAAAATTGTAAATTTTATGTTGTATCTACAAAAGGTAGCAGAATATGCCAGTCCAAAATATGTCACTTTGGCATAAGGATTATTCTAAGCTAAAAGCACTTGAAAAGCAGCAGGTACAATTAGGGCACTCTGACTTCTCCTTTTTCTCCTAAAAGGAAGAAATAAAATTTCCACATGAAAGATGTCTTCTTTATAATAGGGGGAAAGAAACATTCTTTATCACCAGAGATAGGGAGTCTAGGCTGAGTGTGTTCTGTACAAAGCAACCTGTTAAAATAACTATCTTCCCTTAATATCCCAATATATTTTAGTTACTTTTCCACAATTGTCTCTCTTTGTTCAACCTAACATATAAGCACTTAGATTTTGCCACTTCTTTGGGTCTTTGTTTTCCTATGGGGACCCCATGTACCTGTAAAAATCTGTAGTCTTTTCTCCTGTTAATCTGTCTTATGTTAATTTAATTCTCAGGCCCACCCAGAGACCCTAAGATGGCAGATGTAAAGTTTTGCCTCCCCTACATATATTTTACCACAGTTTTTAAAGAGTTGGGCCTATTGGGCTATGCTGCCAAGGAGTGCAGTGGCCATTCACAGGTGTGGTGACAGTGCACCGTAGCCTCAAACTCCTGGTCTTAAGCAGTTCTCTTGCCTCAGCCTGCCAAGTAGCTGGAACTACAAGTGAGTGTGCCACTGTGCCCAGCTCAAAAAAAATATTTTATTAAACAAAATTCTTTTAGAGAGAGAGGGTCTTGCCCTGTCATCCAGGCTGGAGTGCAGTGGCACAATAATAGCTTACTGCAACCTCAAACTCCTGGGCTCAAGCGATCCTCCCACCTCAGCCTCCTGAGTAGCTGGGACTACAGAAGCACACCACCATGCCCAGCTAATTTTTTATTTTTGTTATTATTGTAGAGATAGGGTCTTCCTGTGTTCCCTGGGCTGGTCTTGAACTCCTGGAATCAAGCAATCCTCCCTCCTGGACCTCCCAAAGCACTGGGATTACAGGCGTGAACCAACATGCCTGGGCCTAAAAAATTTTTTACCGAATGATATTCTAATACATGCTAAAACATTGAAGAACCTTGAAACATTATGCTATGTGCAGTAAGCTAGACACAAAAGGTCAAATTTTATGATTAGATTTATATGTAATACCTAGAATAGTCAAATTTAGAGAAACAGAAAGTACAATAGAGATTACCAGGTGCTGGTGAGGTATTTTTTAATGGGTACAGAGTTTCTGTTTGGGATGATGAAAAAGTTCTGGAAAAGGATAGTGGTGATGGCTGCACAACATTTTGGTGAATGAACTAAATGCCACTGAATTGTACAATTTAAATGGTTAAAATGATAAATTTTATGATATGTATATTGAAGGGTTACAATATACTAGCCTGTCATATTGACTATTTAAGTTAAAGACAATTAAAAACCAGAAGTTGCAAAAAGATCACTTTGACCTTCACGCTGCTTCTTACAATAAGAAGATGAAATTCCCTGGTGAAAAGAGTCTCCCTGTACTAGAAGGAAAGGCAACATCCTTATCTTCAAGGATGAGAGGTTGAAACCGGGAGAATACTGTACCTTACTAAAATAATTCCTATTTTCTAAGCCTCCCTACATAATTTAGTCACATTCTCACAGTTCAGTATTCTCAGTCCAATCCAGTGTGTAAGCAAACTGACTCCAACTGCTTCTTCCGTTCTTCATTTCCTTATGAGGGCTCCTTTGTCACATAAACCTTGTTACATAAATTTGTATGCTTTGCCCCTATTAATAATCTATCTTATGTCAATTTATTTCTTGAACCCAGCAAGGACCCTAAGAGGATGAAGATGGAGTTTTCCTGCCCCTATAATATCTTAGCAAAAAAAAAAAAAAAAAAAAAGTTAAAAACAAAACAGCATTGGACAGAGGCCTAGATTTTCCAATTATTAGATCGGTAACCTGAGGCAAGTTACCTAACATACCCAAGCCTCAGTTTTCACATATATAGAATGGGAAAATAACAGTAGTACCTACTTCCTAGGTATATTATGAAGTTAAAATGAGGTAAGTTGGCAAAATATTACTTTGCCTTAAGCTTAATTACTCCTAGCTTCAAAGAAAAGTACTCTAATACTAAAAATCAGAAAGCCCTTAGTACTTTATCTAGCAAAATTGTAACTATGACAGTGGCAGTCCTACAGGCTGGATGGGACATGCTCTGCATAAGAAAGGAACAGGGATTTCTGAGGTTCTAGTAAAAACTTAACTGGGCAGGTAGAGAAAGGGTGGACAGCACCATAGCTGGAATCCAAGAGAAAACATCTAGGTGGGAGAGACGATGAAGGGACTTTACAGAAGAAGATTCCTAAGAGTCACTTTTAAATTGTCTGCTGTGCTTTTCTGTGATATAAACACCCTTCAGGACCCGCCCCTATGATTAAACTGCTAAGCACACAACTCTGATTCTGTGTTCAGGGGGTTAAAGAGATGGAGCAATGTCCATCAGTGCAGAGCATGAGAAGGGAAACTCTTACTTAAAGCACATAGTGAAGACTCAGCATTCAGCAGAAGCAGGAACTTGATATCAGGTATCTAAGATGAAATATGTCCCAGGTATTAGAGGAGATACTTTAGAAGGGATAGTGGGCTTCCCAATATATGTAGAATGGGGGAATAGGCCAAATTTTATTTAAATCTTGAAGCATAGTGACCCCAGCTGATACCTGAGTTGGGTTATGTTTTTTACAGTTAATGTTAAATGCCTCACTTCTCATAAAGCCCATGGTCTGGCAACCTATGGGTCATTAATCAGTATACAGGAAAGAACCTTGGAACTAGACTTGCAAGATGTGGATCCTAATTCAACTCTTAATGAGCTGGGTAATAATGGCAAACTACTTTATTCTCTCTGGTCTCATGTTCCCAATTTATAAAGTGAGATGATCATTGAGAAGCCAGCTTTTGAGAGCTAATGCTACTTCTAGATAACTCTTCCTTCCAAATTCCTTAGGCTAGTTGTGATAGCTAGCTTTAAAAATGGCCCACAATGAACTCCACCTCCTGGTACTCTCACCTTTGGTTGGTCCCCTCCCACACTGTCCAGTTTGGTATGTGTGACCAACAGCATGGGGCAGAAGTGATCGTTCTCACATCTGATGTTAGGTTACAAGACTGTAGTTTCCATCTTGAGAGCATTCTCTCCCTCTCTCTTGCTCTTCCTCTCACTCTCTCTTTCTGTCTCCTATACCCACCCTCCCACTTTCTTTACTTGTGCTTGGGGAAGCTAGCCACCACGTCATGAGGACACTCGTACATGGAGAGGCCCATGCAGTGAGAAACAGAGACCTCTGGTCAACAGCCAGTGATGAACCGAGGCCACCCAATAAAATAGCAAGCTTGGAAGCAGATTCTCCAGCTCCAGTCAAGCCTTGAGTTGACTGCAAGCTGGTGAGAGACCCTGAGCCAGAAGATCTGATTGCTCCTCAAAAGTATTTTCCAAAAGAAGTTATTTACTGTGAAGAGAGGCAGAATATGCCACCCCAAAATATGCCACTGTGGTATTGGGATTGTTTTGAGCTAAAGCAGATGCAAGAAGACATCCTAATCTCCCTTTTCTTCCTGAAAACAAGAAATAAAAACTCCCATGTGAAAGATGCCCTCCCTGTACCAGGAGAAAAGAAACATTCTTCAATGGGACATCACAGCTGAGAGAATTCTGTACAAATAGACTTTGTTAAAATAATTCTTATTCATAGCCTCCACACATAATTTAGTTACTTTCCCACAATTGCCTCTTATTGTTCAACCTAACATAAAAGCATTTAGGTTTTGCTGCTTCTTTGAGTCTTCATTTCCTGATGAGGGCTCCCATCGTGTGCAACATATAAATTTATATACTTTTTCTCCTGTTATTTTGTTTTATGTCAATTTAATTCTCAGGCCCAGCTAAAATTCCTAAGAGGGTAGAGGAAAACTTTTGCCTCCCCTTCAGAAATGTAGAAACTGACATTAGTATCACATAGGTTCATACTACCTGAGAGATGATAATTCAAATTCCAGCAGTTAGATTAGTTTTGAGGACAGGTCTACACTGGCGAGTGAAACAAAAATCTCAAAGAGTTATGTTAGAGAAGAGAAGAAAGGGCCCTTGGGAGATTAATGCTAAATAATCTTATAATTATATAATTTGAGGTTTTTATACACTTTAGTTAGGGAAGGCTGGACCTTCCCACCAAAAAATTGTATATGAGGAATCTTGCATCTGGTTTTGATAGACATGAAAGCAAATGTTCCCTAAGAGAGTAGAGAGATGTAGGGGTAATTCTTAGACCTTTGGCTACTGTTAAAGCCAAACCATGTATGGGCAGTTCCGTGTGATCTACTGGGTTTGGAATGCTGCTGGAAACAGTGATGACAAGGCCAAATGTATTCTCCAAGTTAAGACTAATCCTTTCATTCCAAAATGCTTGGGTGTACACTACGTGCCAGGCTCCATCGTAACTATTCCATAGGGATACCACAGGGGCTACAGTAAACCATGGCCCTAAGGAATAGATAAGATCTAGCTAAGGACAGAATTAAAGTTCACTTGGTGCAGTTCAAGTACATCAGGCTCCTCATCTCCATCACCCTCTTCAGATCCCCAAGCCCACATGTCCTGTTACACATGGCTTCTCGGTACCACTCACGTCACCTTGGATTGCTACATTGTATGTAGGCTTAGCCATAGAGGAAACTATTAACAAATGCAGCCTATTGAGGGGGCTCATACTTGCCCTTCTTGCCTTTCTTGTTCCTTCATCTTCATTGGCAGAATCATATTTTTAATGTATCACATGTCCTGTTAGAGGTGGCTTCTTAGTCCAGCATTGTCCAGGGCTCTAGTGAAGGGAAGTGGGTAACCTCTCAAAGTGGAGGCAGGCATCTTAGCTATGATAACCCTGCTGAATTGTCCCTTTCTGAGGCAAGAGGCCACATTTATTTTTTTTCAATTCATGTTCCATTCCTAAAGAGGCCATATTTTATACCTCTGTGTTGGCCAGTCATTGAGATGTAGGATGTCCCCAAATGCAGAGTGTGACCTTGGGAGGGAGGCAGCCCTCTGCAGCCACGGCAATCCCTGGGAAGGGGAAATCCAGGCAAACTGTTAGCTGTCGGGAGGGGAAGTACCTGCATGCTAAAGTGGGCACGGGGTGGGGTTAGATAAGGGTGGGAAAACATAGCATCCTCTATAACTCCCAAATCATGTTCTGACTGGACGATGTATGTCTACATTCAATAACTTTGTATTGAACTACACCAAGTTCATATGTGTCATGTATTATTTTAGAAGCTCAGCATACAACACAGAACTAAGTCTGCCTTCAAGAACCTTCCAGACTCAGGGGCAGTCAGGCAAGGAAACACTTGCATTAGTGTGCCTGCTGCCCTGGGTACTGAAGCGCAGAGGAGGAGCACCTGCCACCCCTCGGGGAGCCCAGGCTAGGCTTCTGACTCAAGCACTGAGGTGGCTGTTGGGTTCATTTTTATAAGGAAAGAATGCTGAGAGGGTCATGTTGGGGAGGAGGAAAGATGGGGCATTACTTACATCTAAGTGGATTCATCTAGGGCTCTGGAGAGAGTTCTGGGCTGGCAGCATCAGAAAATTGATAGTTGAAGCCATGAGAGTGGATGAGATCACAGAGGAGTGGAGAAAAGGCCTTGGCTAGCACTGTGGGAGACATTGTTATTTAAAGGACAGAGGCCAAGAGTCACAAGGGAGAGTAAGAAGGAGCTTCCACTAAACTAGTTAGGTGTAGAGCCTGGAAGAGAAGTGCCATGAAATCCAATGTTGATCTTTCAAGAAAAAGTGGTCAACAATGTTAAATGCCAAACAAGTCAAGAAAAGGACTAGAAAGGATCTGTTATATTTCACAATAGTGAGGTAATTGATGGTCCTAGCAATTATGTCCCCCCAAATGCATATGTTCAAGTCCCATCCCCCTATGTGACTGTATTTTGAGAGAGGGACTTTAAGGGGGTAATTAAAGTTAAATGAGGTGATGAGGGTGCATGCCTGATGAATAGAATGGTGTCATATGAGGGAGACACAGCAGAGGGGCCGTGTGTGTGGCCATGAAGGCACAGGGAGAAGGCTGCCATCTCCAAGCCAGGCACAGACCCCTCTCAAGAAAGCAATCTGCTGGCACCTTGATGTGGGACTCAGTCTCCAGAACTGTGAGAAATAAATTACTGTGTAAGCCACCCAGTCTGTGGTATTTTGTTATGGCAGCCTGAGCAGACAATATGGGGTATGAGCCAGAGAACAGTGGATAAGGAGGGAACAAGGGCTAAGTAAGGCAACAAGCACCATAGGTAAAGCTCTTTGAAGAAGCTTTGATGTAAATGTCCTATGGGGCATTTGGAAACATCCAGCCTGGGTCCTTGTGTATTTATTTTAAACCACTTTCTTGATGTAGGATTGACATGTCAAAGCTGTACATATTTAATGTATACAACTTAATGAGTTTGGAGATAAGCATACACCTATGAAACTATCACCACAATCCATGTCCTAAATCTTCCACCATTTCCAAAAGTTTCCTCCCGCCCTCTTATTATTTGTGTGTGTGATAACATTTAACATACGATCTACACTTAGCAAATTAAGTATATGATACAGGATGGTTAACTATAGCCACTATACTGTACAGTAGGACTTATTCATCTTGTATAACTGACACTTTGAACTCAGTATGTTTTCTGAGGCTATAACAGAATACCACATACTGGGTAATTATCAACAATACAAGTTTGCCTTACAGTTATGGAGGCTGGGAAGTCCAAGAGCATGGCACTGGCATCTGGAGGGTTATCCCATCGCAGAAGGGTGGCAGGTGGAAAGGAGCACAAGGTGGGGGGAAGAACGGAAGGAGAGAGAGAACATGTGTGTGATACAGGATCACTGCTACAACTAGCTCACTGGGGATAACTAACCCATTTCTGAGATGATGGCACTAATCTATTAATTAGGCCAGAGCCCTCATGACCTAACCACCACTTTAAGGCTCTACCTCTTAATACTATTACATTGGGGATTAAGTTTCTGACACATGAATTCTGGGGGACATATTCCAACCATAGCATTGACTAATACCTTCCTGTTTACCCCTCCCCCAGCCTCTGGAAACCACCATTCCACTCTTTGCTTCCAAGAAATTGACTTAGATTCATCATGTAAGAGGTATCACCTAGTATTTGTCCTTTTATGTCTGGCTTATTTCACTTACTATAATGTCCTCCAGGCTGTTGCATGTTGTCATAAATGGCAGGATTTACTACTCCTTTAAGTGAAGGATAGTCCATTATTTATGGATATGCCACATTTTCTTTCTCCATTCATTCCTCATTGGATGTGTAGGTATTGTCACTGTCTAGGCTGTTGTGAATAAAGCTGCAGTGGACACGGGAGTGCAGATATCTCTTCAAGATTGATTTCAATTCCTTCAGATAAATACCCGGAAGTGGGATTGCTGGACCATGTGGTAGTTCTATTTTTATTTTTTGAGAAACTTCAATACTGCTTTTCACAGTGGCTTTACCACTTTGCTTTTCCGTCAACAGTGTACAGGGTCTTTTTTCCCCATGCCCTCACCAACATCTGTTATCTTTTGGGGTTTTTCTTTGATATTAGTCATCCTAATATGAGGTGATATTTCCTTAAGGTTTTGATTTGCATTTGTCTGATGATTAGTGCTGTTGAACACCTTTTCATATACCTGTCAGTCACTCTTCTTTGGAAAAAGTCCATTTGGTTCCTTTGCCTATTTTTAAATGGGTTGTTTGTTTGCTATTGAGTTGTAGGAGTTTCTTATATATTTTGGATATTAATCCCTTATTAGATAAATCCAACTATTTTTTTTTCCCATTCCATATGCTGCTTTTTCATTTTGTTGATAGTTTCCTTTGTTGTGCAGAAGCTTTTTAGTTTCATGTAATCCCTCTTGTCTAGTTTTGCTTTTCTTACCTGTGCCTTCAGTGTCATATACAAGGAGTCCTTGGCAAGGCCAATGTCAAAAAGTCTTTTCCTTATGTTTTCTCTGAGGAGTTTTATAGTTTCAGGTCTTATGTTTTAAGTCTAATCCATTTTGGCTGGCCACGTTGCTCACGCCTGTAATCCTAGCACTCTGGGAGGCCGAGTTGGGTGGATACTTTGAGCTCAGGAGTTCGAGAGCAAGAGCAAGACCCCGTCCCTACTAAAAATAGAAAGAAATTATATGGACAACTAAAAATATATACAGAAAAAAATTAGCCAAGCATGGTGGCGCATGCTTGTAGTCCCAGCTACTCAGGAGGCTGAGGCAGGAGGATTGCTTGAGCCCAGGAGTTTGAGGTTGCTATGAGCTAGGCTGACGCCACAGCACTCTAGCCTGGGCAACAGAGTGAGACTCTGTCTCCAAAAAAAAAAAAAAAGAAGTCTAATCCATTTTGAGTGGATTGTATATATAGTATAAGATAAGGGTACAATTTTATTCTTTTGCATGTGGATATTTGAGGACATTTTTGGTTGTTACCACCAGAGGATGTGCTAGTAGCATCAAGTGGTTAGACACTAGGGCTGCTGCAAAATATTCTAGTGTGCACAACAGAACCCCATTAGTGAGAATTATCCTGTCCCTGAAATAAATAGGGCCAAGGTTGACAAACACTGCTGCAAAGGAGAGGAAAGAGCTAGACAGAGATACGGGATCAAGGGAAGATTTTCTTTTTTTTTTTAAGAGAGTCTTGGCTGGTCCAAAGGTAGTGAGTTATCTCACTTGATTGTTCACAGTCAGTTACAGATTGAACTCCTTGTTCTAAACCCCCTTCTTACTACCGCATTTGACTGGTCTAAACAAACAAACAAAGAGAGTCTTGAGCTTTAAATGCTGCTGGGTGGGGAAATGGGCCCTTTATACCCTGTAAGAGAATAGGTAAATTGGTACAGATTTTCTGGAGGGCAATTTGGTCATATCTGTGAAAATTAAAATATGTAATTCCATTATTAGGGAACTATTCTATTGACACACTTGCATATGTATACTAAGATATTTACTCAAGGATTTTCTTTTCAGTGTTATTTGTAGGAATGACAAACATGAAACAACTGAATTGTGATAGAGTAATAAATGAATTGTGGCACATTCAAACCAAGGAATTTTGTAGCCATTTGAAGCCCAAAGTAAGCAGTAAGATTGCCAAGATATACTAAGTGAAATGAAGTCACAGAATATTATTCCTGGTGTTCATCAGTTATGCAAAACTAACCAAAAAAACCTGTGTGTGTGTGCGCATCTATGTGTTTGCAAATGCATTTTTATGAGGATCTGGAAGCCTGTATCAAAGCATCATAAGTAGACCCCTCTTTCACTTTTTATTTCTATAATAGCCCAGAAATGTGAACTTTTTATGGCCATGTATTACTTTTATGATTTTAAAACAAGTTTTAAATGCTGGTGTCAAGATAGCAGTAGAAAGGAAGAGTTTGCAAACATGAGTGAAATGGGGGAAAGGAGGAAGCTCCCTGAGGATTAGGAATAATGACGATGGCAATACAAGTAGTAGGGGGAACAGCTCACATTCATTGAGCAATTGAAATGTGCCAAACTCTGTTCTGAAAGCTTTGCAGATATCAAATCACCTCATTCTCACTACCAGTCTATGAGGTATAGATTATCAATCACAAGGATGGAGGCACAGAGAGGTCAGGCAGCTCTCACAGCTGGCAAGTGCCGCAGCTGTGACTCAAACCCAGGTGGTCTGGATGCAGAGCCAGGGCACTTAGTCATTGCCCTGTATTGCTGGCTGGGGTGGGAGTCCAGCGCACAGGGTGGGGGTGGCCTGACAGGATGAGGGAAAGCTACCCAAACCTCTGTATCGATTTTCTGTTGCTTGGTAACATGTTACCACAAACTTTAAGGCTTAAAACAACCACCATTGATAATCCCACAGCTCTGTAGGTCAGAGATCTGGGCTGACTCAACTGGGTTCTCTATTTAGGATCTTATAGGACCCTTCCAGTGGAGTTAGGTGGAAATAGAATTAAAAAAACAAAAAAAGAAAAAAATAAAAAAAAGAAAAAGGATCTCATAGGACCAAAACCAAGGTGTCAGCAGGATTGGGGTTTCTCTGGGGAAGAATATGCAACCAAGTCATTGAGGTGGGCAGAATTTACTTCCTGTAGGACTGTAGGACTGAGATCTCCATTTCCTTGCTGGCTGCTAGCCAGGGACCGCTAATTGGAGTCTGCTGCATCCCTCACCATGCGGCTCCTTCTTCTTTGTTTTTAAAGCTAGTAATGGCACAAGAAATCTTTCACAGGCTTGGAATCTCCCAGACTTCCTCTTTGGTTACGAGTCAGAGACAACTCTGGGGTATCAAAGGGCTCTTGTGATTGGGTGAGGAACACCCAGATAGTCTCCCTCTCCTTGTGCTTGTAACATAATCTAATCATGGGAGTTAAATCCAGCCTGTCAACAGTCCTGAAGATTAGGGGGAGAAATCATGGGGTCTTTTCAGAATTCTGCCTACCACAACCATGACGACACAGGTTGGTAGGATGTCTTGGCGATGGGAGGTCTGAAGGCTAACATTGTCTTCCTGGATACAAGTGGAAAATGTGGAACCTGAAGGAGATATTTGAGAATGAAGAAAGTTTAAATAAATGACTAGCAAACTTTTGGTTTGCTACTTGGCTTTTTGGGCTCAGTTCTCATTTGAGTTTGGACATGATGAATCTGTCAAAGGCATCAATCCACATGACCATGTGATTTTTCTCTACCAGTCTGCGTAGAGGAACAGAGGAGGAAGATTTTGGTTGAAAGTTCTTCTGGGCAAGCAGGGTAAAAGGATCACAGGCCAGGGAAAATGACAGGCTGAAGTGATGTTCCAAGGAATCTAGGCCAGAAACAGAAGACAAAAAAACCAGAGTGAGGAAGAAATGACAGCCATTAACTTGCAAGGCTGCAGGGGATGGATGGCCAGATTGCAGGAAAGCAGGAAGTGGAAGGCAGCTTCGGCAAGAGATTAGAGTTCTATAGCAACGGTTCTCCACGCGTGGTCCCCTAACCAACGGCATTGGCATCATTTGGGAACTTGCTAGTAAATTCCCAGATCCGCTCCAGAACTAGTGAAGAGAAACTCTGGAAGTTTTTGAGTGAAGCACAGGGATCCATGTCTTAACAAGCACTGCTGTTGATTTTGGTGCCTCAAAGGTTTGACAGTCATTGATGCAGATTCTTTCATGTTGTGTAAGAATGCTTTTATCATGAATGGGATTAGAGAGAGACAGTAACAAATTCCTAGAAGAGAACAGGCTGTAACTGGGTAGGAAATACTGAGACATATGGCAGAGGACAGATGGCCTATGTTCCGCATGCTGAGGAAAGATGACAAGGATAAGTGTAAGGCATAGCTGAATCCACTGGCCTTATAGTTTTCAGAAATAACAAGTCCTGGCCATTCCAATCTCAATGGATTGTGTTCCTGAAGTCCTATTCTGAGGCCAAGAACAGGAGTGTTTACTGCTGAGAGTTGGAGGTAGGTTGGTATGGGGCTTGCCTGGGTATTCTTTACAAAGGGGGCATCCAAACCCTAGGAGAAGTGGCAGAAAATGGGAGCAAGAGTTTCTGGGACCCTGACTGAGTGCTGATAGCAGCAACAGACCAGTGCTGGATACAGAGGGACACACCTGCCTATGAGCAAGATCTGGTTTCACTTTGGCTCAGCAAAGAATAGTCTTCCTCTCTTCTAGCTACACGCACCACCCTGACCTCCTGACATGCCTCTGCTGCAGCCTAGTCTAGCTACCGGAGCACAGGTGGGCTGTGGTTGGGCAACAGGAAGAAAGTGAGGGAAGAATTTTGGGATGTGGGTACCAGACCCAGTATGGTAATTCCCCTATATTCTACTTTTTAGAGACAGGGTCTCACTCTTGTCACCCAGGCTAGAGTGCAGTGGTATCATCATAGCTCACTGCAGCCTCCAACTCCTGGAGGGGCTCAAGTGATCCTCCTGCCTCAGCCTCCCCAGTAGCTAGAACTACAGGTATGCACCACCATACCCAGATAAATTTTTAAAAAATTTTTTGTAGACACAGGTCTCACTATGTTACCCAGGTTGATCTCCAACTTCTGGGCTCAAGCAATCCTCCCACCTTGGCCTCCCAGAGTGCTGGGGTTACAACCATGAGCCACCTCGCCTGGCCCCCTATATTCATAAACTTTTTTTGAGTCAATCACTCTGAAAATTGTGGGACTCTGGCAGTAAGAAACAAGGTAAATACAATGTGGCCAAACAAGATTCTTCATTGCTGTTATAGGCATCCTTCATCCTCCAAATCAACAAATCGTGTCAGGTGAACATAGATGCATACTTTTTATATGACAGCAAGGCCAAACATACTCAATATTTAAAAACAGTTGGCCCTCCTTATCAGCAGTTTTTGTATCCATGAATTCAACCAACCATGGATCAAAAATATTTAAAAAAAAAGAAGATGGTTGCATCTATACTGAATATGCACAGAATTTTTTCCCTTGTCATTATTCCCTAAACAATACAGTATAACAACTATTTTCATTATATTAGGTATTCTAAGTAATCTAGAGATGATTTAAAGTATATGGGAGGATGTGTGAGGAATATATGCAAATACTACACCATTTTCTATAAGGGACTTCAGCACCCATGTATTTTGGTATCTGCGGAAGGTAGACCAAGTGGTCCTGGAACCAATGTCCCTCAGATACCAACGACTGGCACGTTTCATACTGTTAAGTTTAAAATATAGCAATGTGTGTGGGTCAATGTATATAGCATTCACGTAAGAAAAGTACTATAATTGTTTGTGAAATATGAAATATTTCTGGAAGACTTCACAAAAAACTGGTACCGTTGGTAGCCATTGGAGAAGGGAAGGTAGAAAGGAAGAAGGAAGAGTTTTCATGATTGAACTTTATGTACCTTTTAAATCTGGACCATTACATGTATTATTTATAAATAAATAAATATGTACATTTAAAAAATAAACAATGAACTTTTATTATCCTCAACAACAACAGAGACTCCAGCCTGAAGTCGATGGAAATCGAGTCGCCCCACTGTGCAGGAACAAGCTGTGGCAGCGCCTGGAAGACATTCCTCAGAGATTCCCTTCCACCTGCCCCCCCTGCAGGAG
>CM052437.1:112940427-113007118 GCA_028533085.1 Varecia variegata | reverse complement strand
GAGTGTCCATATAAATTCTCCAGTTTTCCAGAGCATGGAGCCAAGCTTAAAACGTACTCAGCGTACATTGTGTTGACCAAGGTTTGGGTGCTGGAAATGAAAACAAAAGCTAATGTACACTGAGCACTTGTTATGTGCCAGTCATTGAGCCAAGCCCTTAATAAGAATTGATTTAATCTTAAACTGAGTAAGTGGTGTTCCCATCATTGTTTTGTGGACAAGTAGGAAGCCTAGAGAATATAGCAACATGCCCAACGATGCAGAAGTAGAAAGTGTAGAGCTAGGATTCAACACTGTCAGGTAGTTAACTAGGTTGAATTTTGAAACTGTATCTGATAAAATCATTGTAGCTTTGAAGTAATGGAAAAAACCACAGTGGAAGTAAAAATAACAGTATAGTGAAATATTTGCTTCAAATGTGATATTCAATGTGGTCATTAGCTAAAATATATGATGTGAAGATGAAATACATAATATAGAGAATTGTAAAATATGGTGCTGATAATTTAAAATAATGAGAAAAAACAAAAAAAGAAAAAGGAAAAAAAATTCCAAAAAACTAAAAAGAAAATTTAGCATGTGAAAAAAGTGTATTACAAAAACAGATTATGAGCACCAGGAGTGGTGGCTCAAGCCTGTAATCCTAGCACTCTGGGAGGCCGAGGTGGAAGGATCACTCGAGGTCAGGAGTTTGAGACCAGCCTGAGCTATAGCAATACCCCGTCTCTACAAAAAAAAAGAAAAAAATTAGCTGAGAGTGGTGGCCCATGCATGTAGTCCCAGTTACTTAGGAGGCTGAGGTAGAAGGATCACTTGAGCCCAGGAATTTGAGGTTGCAAATTCCTTCTAGCTCACTCTCACTCTAGGGACAGAGTAGTGAGACCCTGTCTCAAAAAAAAAAAAAAAAGACTATGGACTATTGCACGGAGATAGTCCATAAGAGTGGTTTACTTTAATGATCATTAACTACATTTTAAAGTCTTACATCTGTTTTTCCTTTTAGAACATGGCTCTCCTTAGAGAATACTTTTCACATTCATTTTCTGTGTGGTGCTATCCTTTTTGAAATTCTTCTGTGATTCTGTATACACCAACGTGAGCATTCCCTATTAAATTTTTCCATCCTCTATCCCATTCTTCTATGTTGCTTTGGGTATGTGGAAATACATTTTGCGTGTACAATATACAGACCACAAATTTGGCAGAAACAATACTGGTGATCAAACAGCAACACTGTTGTAAATGTGTCTTCTTTTCCTACCACGCACAAAATTATTTTCAAACCAGTCAATAACTTCACTGGCTTCTTCAGGCAAATGACGCTTTAGTTCATTGAAAGCTCCTGGAGTGTCTTCAGCTGGAAGGAATGTCAACGTAGGCAAGTGACACATTTTTAAATTGAAGTTTTGGGCCATATCATGTGGCCAATCCATTCATCTAAATTTTTCACCAGATATATTGGGCTGAATGAAAAAAAAATTATTGATAACACTTTGAAATTCACTTTTAGAAGCCTTGATCACACCTAATACAAATCTATCATAATGGTTTGGGGATTCAATTGAAATCCATTTTCTTCTGCATAAAGACAATAACAAGGTAACTGACATGATGCAACTATTGTTTGATTGTGATTTTGAGGATTTTAGACATTAGGGATTTTAGACTTCAATGATTTAGACTTTAGAGACTTTGATCTTTCAAGATTTTAACATTTGGGATTATGGCATATGGGATTGTGCCTTAGCAACGGGCATGTGATACAATTTTAGCTAATGGAGAGGAGGGGAGGTCTGATGGGGGAAGATTTCAGGGAACAGTAGTCCTTACCCTTTTATTTTTTATTTTTCAGAGAAGGGATCTTGCTCTGTCACTCAGGCTGGAGTGCCGGGGTGCAATCATAGCTCACTGTAACCTTAAACTCCTGGGCTTAAATGATCCTCCTGCTTCAGCCTCCCAAGTAGGCTCTCTTGGAAACACTTGGGGAAGGAAGGGGATTGGGAGCTGCTGGACACAAATTTCCCTGATGTCCTGTTGGCCTCGGCCAGCTCAGATGGACTTTCGGGGGATGTTTTTCTTTTCTTCTTTTTTTTTTTTTTTTTTTTTTGAGACAGTGTCTTGCTCTGTTGCCCGGGCTAGAGTGCCGTGGTGTCAGCTTAGCTCACGGCAACCTCAAACTCCTGGGCTCAAGCCATCCTTCTGCCTCAGCCTCCCGAGTAGCTGGGACTACAGGCATGCGCCACCATGCACGGCTAATTTTTTCTATATATTTTTAGTTGTCCAGCTAATTTCTTTCTATTTTTAGTAGACGGGGTCTCGCTCTTGCTCAGGCTAGTCTCGAACTCCTGAACTCAAACGATCTGCCCATCTCAGCCTCCCAGAGTGCTAGGATTACAGACATGAGCCACCGTGCCCTGCCGGATGTTTTTCTTAATGTAGGCTGTTACTTTATCCCTGCTCTGTGTGTGCCAAGCTAACGTTAACAGCCGATGTAGCTTAGCCTCCAGGGTTTACTGTTCTCATTGGATCTTCTGATTCACCAAACCACCTTTATTTCAGGCTCAAGGAAAAGTGGAATTTTCCTTAGTGCACTGCCTCACTTACTGGATTAGGTTTGATTTTACTGTTAATGTTTCAACTTCCTGTATGGTAGGAAGGGATAGGACAGAACCTAGTTGTCTGGTTTTCCTTTAGCCCAATCCTTTCCCAGGTCCCCTTCTCAGGTTCCAGAGCCATCCTGGCCTCAGATCTTCTGGCTGTTCCTCTCATCACGTCCTTCTCTCTGATTCTGTCACATTCTCTGGTCCCCAGCTCTCTATTCTCTCACCAGTCCTCAACTTCTATTTTTCTCTCCTTACCATCTTTCTCTCTCATTTCCCCCTCTTTTCATTATTCCAATACCCTTCCCTTCCTTCTGTTCCCTGTCTCATGTTTGCCCAAAAGTTTATATAAATTCTTGTCATACTTAACTAAATTGTGGGGCCAGGGGATAAAAGCGCTTGGTGCACATAGCACCTGCTCCAAGAATTAAATTTGCCACAACCCAGCTGCTTAAACAGCCTCCTGTAACCCCAAGGTCAGTTTCACCTAATACCTGTTGAAATGACCTGCCCTGACTCTAAGACTGGTTTTACCTACTGCCGGTACTCACCAATTAGAGCTTGTCACCTCCCTACCAGTTCTCTAGTGCCAGTGAGCTTTCTTTCAGAACAATACATAACATTTTGCTTTCTAATAAAACCCCCAACCTTCTCTTTGTTCTTTGGACATACCAAAGACTACTGTGTGTCTGCCCAGAATTGCAATTCTTGCTTCCCTGCAAAGATGTTTTTAATTTCGAGGTTCATCTGTATATTTTATTTAACTTCAACATCTGCTCAACTCCTTACTGTTCTAGATTTTAGAGTATACTGTTGACTGTCCTTGACAGGATTCAGTTTTTAGACTTGGTGAGTCTGTATGAAGTCACCCCCAGAGACTTAATGGAAATCTTTTGGAGGGGGGAGGGTCTTGCTCTGTCCCCTCAGGATAGAGTGTGATGACATCATCAGAGCTCACTGCAACCTCAAACTCCTGGGCTCAAGCAATCCTACAGACTCAGCCTCTGGGTAGCTGGGACTATAGGCCCGCGCCACCACACACAGCTAATTTTTCCATTTTTGTAGAGATAGGATCTTGCTATGTTTCCCAGGCTGGTCTTGAACTCCTAGCCTCAAGTGATCCTCCCGCCTCAGATTCCCTAGTAGCTGGGATTTCTGCTGCTGGTCACGGTGTCCAGCTCTAATTGTTTTGATTTCTTTATCTTTTTTATTTGCTTTCATATGATTATTTCAAGCCTTTCTTCCATGCCATTAATTTGCTTTTCAGCCATGTCTAGTCTATTTCTTGTTGCAACTAATTGATTTGTTAGATTTGTAATGTGAAGAAATGTGAATCAATCCAAAGAGGTAAGAAAATAGGACAAAGTCAAAAACAAAACTGAAAAAGCAGGACAAATAGAAAGTCCAAAAAGGTGACTATCTTACTCTGTGTGGGTAGCCAAGACTATGGAATGTAAGTACACCTCCATACACTCAGGGAAGGTCATGGGGACTCACATCTCCTCACCTTTATTTATGTCCTTTGATTTTTTTTTTTTTTTGTTGTTGTTGTTACTTCTGCTGCATTTACTCCTCTCTCCAAGTGAGTCACTGCAGCCCAGGAGAAAGACTACTGGGCAGGAGTGGGGGAACAAGTATTCTCCTGGCTCTCCTTGACATCAGATTATTCTTTGTGACCTGCAAAACCATAAAGTGGAGTTTTGGCAGTTTCTCAGAAAATTACCAAGAGCACTTCATATGGCCCAGCAATTCCACTTTTAGGTACGGTGAATTCTCATTCACAGTAATTATGTTATTAAGTTCCAGTGAATGCTGAATTAGCAAACACTGAACCATTGCTTCTAGGGGAAATACTGTTAGGTTTCTGCAAGGCTTTGGTCACATTTTCCTCAACTGGTCACTATAGAACCTGCTTTAGGCCAGGTGCAGTGGCTCATGCCTATAATCCCAGCACTTTGGAAGGCTGAGGCAGGAGGATCATTTGAGGGCAGGAGGATCATTTGAGGGCAGGAGTTCAAGACCAGCCTGAGCAACACAGCGAGATCCTGTCTCTACAAAAAAAATTTTTTTTTAATTAGCTGGATATGGTGGCACATTCCTGTAGTCCCAGCTACTTGGGAGGCTGAGGTGGGAAGACTGCTTGAGCCAGAAGTTTGAGGTTGCTGGCAATGTCTGGGGATGTCTGGAAAATAAAAAAAGAAGTTTGAGGTTGCAGTAAGCTATGATGATGCCACTGTACTCTAGTATGGGCAGCAGAGCAAGACCCTGTCTCAAAAAAACAGAAAAACCAAAAAATAAAAAATAAAAGCTTAGAGTAATTGGTATGTATAAGAAAATTTATAAAAGTGACGTCTGTAATCCCACCACTATTATATGTTAACCACTCTTACGTTTATATATATATTCTTACAGAAATTTTCTGTGGAGTTGCTTTGAGGCAGCACTGGGGGAGGAAGATGGTGGCCACCTTGGTAGCTGCTCGGGGAGTAGGACCCGCAGCAGCCAGGGGGCCGGAGCCCATCGCTCCAGGCTGGGAAAACCGTGAAGTCTCCACAGAGACCACTACCCTGGCCATCCAATTGACGGGGGCGTGGTATTGGGGCGGACTGCAGAACAACCACTGGGTCTTACATTGCCAATCAAGTGACTGACAAGCTGACTCTCATTCACGACCGCATTTTCCGCTGCCGCTCAGGCTCAGCTGCTGATACTCAAGCAGTAGCTGATGCTGTCACTTATCAGCTTGGTTTCCATGGCATGGAACTGAACGAGCCTCCACTGGTGCACTGGGCAGCCAGCCTCTTTAAAGAGATGTGTTACCGATACCGGGAAGACCTGATGGCGGGAGTTATCATCGCTGGCTGGGACCCTCAAGAAGAAGGGCAGTTGTATTCAGTGCCCAGGGGAGCAATGATGGTAAGGTAGTCCTTTGCCATTGGAGGTTCCGGGAGCTCCTATATCTATGGCTATGTTGATGCTACCTACCGGGAAGGCATGACTGAGGCAGAGTGGCTGCAATTCACTGCCGATGCTCTGGCTTTGGCCATGGAGCCGGATAGCTCCAGTGGAGGCGTGATCTGCCTGGCGGCCACTGCACAATCAGAAGTAGAGGAGCAGGTATTTTTGGGAGACCAGATACCCAAATTCACCATTGCCACTTTACCACTTCCTTGAATCCTGGGATTCTAGAATGCAGTAAGAGATATTCCATACCAACACAAGATTTAATAAAGTTTGTCAAAGAGGAAAAAAAAAGAAATTTTCTGTGCTTTCATATTTAGTGTTTACATAAGCAGAATTATACTCATCATACTGTTTTCTTTTTCTTTTTTCTTTTTTTTTTTTTTGAGACATAGTCTCACTCTGTTGCCCGGGCTAGAGTGAGTGCGTGGCGTCAGCCTAGCTCACAGCAACCTCAAACTCCTGGGCTCAAGTGATCCTCCTGCCTCAGCCTCCTGAGTAGCTGGGACTACAGGCATGCGCCACCATGCCTGGCTAATTTTTTTAACATATATTTTTAGCTGTCCATATAATTTCTTTCTATTTTTTTTAGTAGAGACGGGGGTCTCGCTCTTGCTCAGGCTGGTCTCGAACTCCTGAGCTCAAACAATCTGCCCGCCTCGGCCTCCCAGAGTGCTAGGATTACAGGCGTGAGCCACTGTGCCTGGCCCATACTGTTTTCTAATATGCTTTTAAAAATGAAAACTTTCCCTTATCAATAAAACTTTATAATACTACTTTTAATAGCTGTGTGTATATGTGATAATTAATTTAAACAGTCCCATATTGGATTATTTTCCTCTATTACTAATGATACTGTAAAGAGTATTCTTGTAGCAGAATCTTTGGTTGCATTCTTAATTATTTCCTTGGGATAAATTGGTAGAAAGGCTATTGCTAGGCCAAGATTATACCCATTTTTTTTTCTTTTTCAATTTTTTTTTCTTTTTTAAAATTTTATTCTTTGGGGAGTCTTCTGGTGAGGACTGGAAAACCTGCTAGATAAATTCTAAAAGAGGTGTAACACTAAAGGTATACGCATTTTTAGGGCTTTTGATATATATTGCCAAATTCTCCTACAAGTTACAGTTAACTCCCCGTGGTTTCCCCTTCTGGGGAATAATTTCCAAACTATAGGGGTGGGCTCTGGTAGTTGTGTCTACCCTACAAAGCATCAATCTCCTGGTCATTGCTGTTTAGCTCACAGGGTTCCAGTCCCAAGCCAGTGATTTAAAAAGTTGACCCTGGGAAAGTCCTAATTTCTTTCTGGTAATGGAGCTGCAAGATGCTAAACTGGGGAGATGTCAGGGGTGTTGTTTTTCGATATGTGGCCGAAGCCAGCCTGCATTTTAAAGAGAACAAAGCCCATATACAGAGAGATGCAGAAACAAGCAATGGAGACAGAAAATGTCAGCAAGCATCTGTATCCTTGGTTCGAGAGCTTCCTAAGCTCCTTCTAGCAGCTGAAACCCTGCCATTTCTTTCAGTTGGACACTGAACCCTTCAATTGAGTGAGAGCCCCTAATATATCTCAAATAAATTTTCTGTATTCCCTAAGTGAATTTGTAGTTCTGTCACTTGGAACCAAAAAACTAATGCATCTTTCCAAATTCTGTACCAATTTATATACCCACTGTCAGTGTGTGAGAGTATCTATTTTCCATGTCTTTTCACCAACAATGTGTATTGTATTTATTTTTTAATCTTACAAACTTGAGATGTGAAAAAGGCATTTCATGGCCGGGCGCGGTGGCTCACGCCTGTAATCCTAGCACTTGGGAGGCCGAGGCAGGCGGATCGTTTGAGCTCAGGAGTTCGAGACCAGCCTGAGCAAGAGCGAGACCCCGTCTCTACTAAAAATAGAAAGAAATTATCTGGCCAACTAAAAATATATAGAAAAAAATTAGCCGGGCATGGTGGCTCATGCCTGTAGTCCCAGCTACTTGGGAGGCTGAGGCAGTAGGATTGCTTGAGCCCAGGAGTGTGAGGTTGCTGTGAGCTAGGCTGACGCCACGACACTCACTCTAGCCCGGGCAACAGAGTGAGACTCTGTCGCAAAAAAAAAAAAAAAAAAAAAAAAAGGCATTTCATTATTTTTCTTTGCTTTTTTTTTTGGAGGAAAAAAGAGAGCTTTTATTTTCTGAGAAACAATCTATAGACCGGGGAGCTGCAGTCTTCAGTATAAGGGGAAGTGCACTCCCTATTTTCTTGATTACTAGTGAGGGTGAATGTATTTATTTCTGTTTCTTCTTTTCTGAATTCTTTGTGCACTCTGACTTTGGTTTTGTTGTTATTATTAGAAATTGGGTTCTGGCTATCTATGCTGGATATTATACCACCCCAAAATTTAGTGAGGTAAAACAACAACAACGTTATCATGCTCGTGAATTGTGCGGGTGAGGAATTTGGACAGGGTATAGCAGGTATGGTTTGTCTCTGCTACATGATTTTTACTGTGCAAATGGCTGGGATAACTTGAACATATGGGGGCTGAGTATTCCAGAGGCTTCTTTACTCACATTTTTGCTGCCTATGTTGGGATGGGCTCAGCTGTGACTGTCAACCACAGAGTCTGCACGTGTCCTTTCCAGCATGGAAGCCTCTGGGTAGTGGGACTTCTGACTCGGTTCAGGACTTCAGGAGCAATGTGCCAGTGAACAAGGGGCAAACAAGATGGCCTTTTACCACCTAGCCCCAGAAGTCATGTACCATCATTTACGCTGTACTTTATTGGTCAACAAAGCTGCAAGCGTATGCAGATTCAGTGGGATGATCATAACTCCACCTCTCAATGGGAGGAACATCAAAGAATTTCAGGCCATGTTTTAAAACTGACACAGATGGGGTGTTCATCTTATGCTTATGCCTTTGTCATATCTATTTATAAATACTTTTTGAAGTTTATCATTTCCCTTTTAAAAATTTGTGGCTCACGCCTGCACTCTGGAAGGCCAAGGCGGGAGGATCTCTTGAGGTCAGGATTCAAGACCAGTCTGAGCAACAGCAAGATCCCGTCTCTACGAAAAATTAGCCAGGCGTGGTGGTGGGTCTGCAGTCCCAGCTGCTTGGGAGGCTGAGGCAGGAGGATCACTTGAGCCCAGGAGTTTGCAGTCGCAGTGAGCTAGGCTGATGCCACTGCGCTCTAGGCTGGCAAAGGGACAAGACTCTGTTTTAAAAAAACACAAAAACAAAAACGAGTTGAGAAATCTTTGGTGATTTGCTTTTACTAATAAATTATAACAGTCAATTCTAAGCTAAGGATGCATTTAACTACTCTAACGAGTTCCTTGTGGCACCTGGGTCTGTATAAAGTCCTCCCTGGCATAGTCCCATATGTGGGAACTTGTGGGATGCTTGCTAGTAAGTATCAGCTCACACTGGATCCATTGATGGCTTGGAATACGCTCACAGTTAGCAAGTTAAAACTTTCCACAACTGTCAGGGGAGTTTCTCTCAATAAACGTCTCCCCTTTTCTCTAAGTAGTAAAAAAAAAATCCTCAATGGTTTCAGTGTCTTTCAACGTAGACTCCACCCTTGCAACTAAGTTTTAAAAATCTTAAGTGTTCTTCCTTCTCCAAAGAAGCAAGGGGAAACTGGATCCGCGGCCACGTAGGAGCCTCTCACGGCCCCAAATCCGGAGTCTCCAGGGACTGGTGGAGACGAGCGGGCGGGACCGGGCGATAAACGCTTTTCTCTTCCGACTTCGGGCCAACGCCTGGTTCGGAGAAGTTCACGACGTCTCCCTCGGGGACGCGTCCTCCCGGGCCCACCTAGGGTCCCCGCTCAAGTTGCCGGCCCCCCATCTCCCGCGGCGGGCAAACGCGGAGGGCCGGGCCGGCAGGGCGGCGCGGGGCGCAGCAGACCCGCCCCTGGCGCGCGGCCGGGCTCCTCCCCTCGCGGCAGGGGCCGGGGGCGGGCAGCGGGGAGGGGGTGGTAGCTGCCGCCCGGGGAGGGCCAGGAGACTTTTCCACGTTGCAAACGCCGCCGCGCGCCCAAGCCGACCCGCGCCCCGCGATCACCGCACCTCGCCCCCCGCTCCTCTCCTCGCCGCCCCGATGGCGCTCGGGGCCCGGGGCTGGCGGCCCCTGCCGCCGCCGCTGCTCCTGTTGCTGCTGTGGGTGACCGGGCAGGCGGCGCCCGTGGCGGGCCTGGGCCTGGGCCCAGACGAGGAGCTGCAAATTGAGCGGCGCTTCGTGCCCGACGAGTGCCCGCGCACCGTGCGCAGCGGCGACTTCGTGCGCTACCACTACGTGGGGACATTCCCCGACGGCCAGAAGTTCGACTCCAGGTACCGCGCCCCTCCGCGGGACAGCGCCCGCTCTCCGGACAGGCCTTTCTCTCCGGCCAGACCTCCCCCAGCCCCGCCCCTCCCGCGCTCCTCCCTCCCTCCCTCCGTCCTGCGGCCCAGATGCTCGCGGACCCCAATCCCTTCGCGGTGGCGGGAGCCCCCGGCCTCGCGCCCTAGTCCGCCCGCCCGGGACTGGAGTCTCCGATAGGACCTTGCGCAGCAGGGTTGGGACACATCACGCCCTTCCTGTCCCAGCGCATTGACACACGCACAGTCAGTGTAAAATGGCCACTTTTTACGACGAGACCCCGAAGAGTGGATGTTGATGTCCGCCTGTCGCCTCCCTTCACTGTTCCTTCTGGCCGGTCCCCTGGGTAACTGGTCAGCTGATGCTTCCCACATGTGATGACGATGATGATGTTGAAGCTGACAGTAGCAGGCGCTAACAGTTTTTGAGCGGTTACAGTGTGCTGGGAGTAGCTCTGAGTTCTTTCCATACAGTAATGCACTCATTTAATTCTTACAGCCATCCTGTGGGGTAGGTTCTACCTTCATTTTCTCAGTGAGGCAACTGAGGCCAAGAAACTTTTTTACACTATGGAGTCAGATCGAAACCCAGACCATCCCAGTGCAGGGTCTTGCGTGCAACTACCACTGCCCTTGCTTTCCAGCCTTACAGGAACCTCTTTTGGGCGGGAGATGGGGGGGGGGAGTTGCTCAGCTTTGCTGGGGGGTCCTGTACCACGCCCAGGATCACAACACCTCTCCCCGGTTTCTCCCCAGTTTAGCTTGGGGGTTAACAGGCCTCTTTCCTTCCGGTTCCAGGCTACTCTCCTCCCCAAGGCTTTTGTTACAAACCCTGGCCTGTGCCAGAACTTCTAGTGAATCACTGGCTTAGGCGGAGAGAGCTATAATATTTGTTGAGCCTCTGCTATGCGCCCGAGGCTGTGCTAGGCTCACTGACGTTGGCTTTGTAGCCCTCCTGATCTTTTTTTGAAATTCCAAAAAATGTACGATGAGTAATGTACAAAAGCTATTTAGCATACTATGTGGCACCTGGGAGTGCTTAGAAATGGTCATTTTTACTATTGTCGCTGCTTTTTAAAAAACCAGCTTTATTGAGATACAATTCACATGCCATACGTTTGCCCATTTAGAGTATGCAATTCAGTGGTTTTGCGTGTATTCACAGAGTTGTGCAAACATCACAACGATCTAATTCCAGAACATTTTCATCACTTCAAAAAAGAAATGCTGGACCCATTAGCAGTCACTCCCCTCACCCCACGGACCTCCCCTCCAGCCCCTGGCAACCACTAATCTACGTTATGTCTCTGTGGATTTGCCTAGTCTGGGCATTTCCTATAAATGGAATCATATAATTTGAAGTGCTTCATGTCTGGCTTCTTTCAGAGTTCATCCATGTTATAGCATACATCAGTATTTCATTCTTTTTTAAAAAAAAATTTGTTTTTTTCTTTTTAGAGTACCACCTACATTTTCTCTTAATTCCTTTCTATGGCTGTATATATAATATTCCATTGTATCCATTCATCAGTTGATGGACATTTGGGTTGTTTTACACTTTTTGGCTGTTATGAATAATGTTATGAACAGTCATGTATAAGGTTTTGTATGGACATGTTTTCATTCCTTTTGGATGTATACTTAGGAGTGGAATTGCTGGGTCATATGGTAAATACGCTAAACTTTTTAAGGAATGGCCAAAGTATTTTCCACAAGGGCTGACCATTTTACATTCCTACCAGCAGCAGTGTATAAGGGTTCTTAGCTCTCCATGTTATCACCAACACTTGTCATTGTCTGTCTTTTTTATTATCGCCATCTAGTGGGTATGAAATGGTATCTCATTGTGGGTTTAATCCCCATTTGCCTAGTGGCTAATGATGTTGAGCATCTTTTCATGTGTTTTTTGGCCATCTGTATGTCTTCTTTCATTTGTTTCTTTTGTTAGAAAATAGAGAGGAATTTCTTGCTTGAGTCGATGGTAATTGATAATTCCCACTAGAACAAGTTGTTTTCTCTAGAGATGGTGGCCACCATGAGGCAGTATAGGGTAGTGGAAGGAGCATGGAGGAGCTGCCAGTCATGGAACATTTATGCAGTGTCTGCCCTCAAGACAGAGACTAGTCCTAGTCCAGCATGTCCCCTCCCTGTCCCTGCCACTGGTAGCCTAGGCAATTACAACATAGTGTAGTAAGTACAGTAAGGTAGTAGTAGCACACACTCTGTCTCTCACATAGAGTTTACACATGGTTCTTACCATGTGCCTTCATGGTAATTCACTGAGTCTCAAAAGAATTCATTTTACAAGACAGTGGGGCAGGTACCTTATTACAAATGAAGAAGCTGAGGCTCAGAAAGTTAAAATGAGTTGCTCCAAATACCTAACCATTAGGTGGTCAAGTGGAAATTTGAACACAGGCAGTTTATGGCCATAATCTTTGATCTATAGTCTACCTGTATAAGTGACGGAAGAAAGGCAAGATGCTATGAAAACACACAAAAGCTTAACTTTATGTTATGTGTGGCAGCGGGGTGGGGGGTGGTCAGGATGGAATCTTGGGATTCCAGGGATAAGACCTGAGGATGACTAAAATATACCAGAGAGGAGCTCAGGGGTCTGTCTGCAGACCCTTAAGGTCCAGTCTTTCAATAAATGTTATCATATGCCCACCAGATGCTTTTTTGGGTATATAGAGTTGTAGATGCTGTAGCACAGTGGTGTTCAAACTGTACTCGCACCAGAATCACCTAGAGCATTTGTTATACAGTTTCTGATTCAGTAGCTCTTGGATAAGACCTAAGAATTTGCATTTCTGACAAGTGCACAGCTGATGTTGTTGGTTGGTCTAAGGACCATACTTTGAGAATCATTGCTCTAAAAGAATCGTAGACTCATTAACAGAGATCAGCTTCATTTTACATATTCATTTGTTCATTTATTCATTCAACAAATATTTATTGAGTACCTACTCTTCCAGGCGCTGAGGAAGCAGCAGTGAATACAACAGAAATCCCTGCCCTAATGGAGCTTACATTCTAGTGGGAGGACAGACACACTGTCATTTATATGGTAAAGTAGAAGTTATTGAGGGTTATGGAGAAAATAAAGCAGTGGGGGGTGGAGGTGGGAGGAAGAGGCAGTAGACCCAGAGAGATGAGGTGACAGTGGCCACCCAGCTAATAACTTACCTCTGACTCTGGACTGAGTGCTCTCTTATGCCTCACACAACTCAGCCAGCATGTAGAGAGTGCCTCATGAACAGCAGATGTAGATACCTCTATCAGTTCCAAGCAGAAAGGGATTTTTTTCCTGCTGAAGCTGTAGGGAAGGCTTAGGGAAGAAGCTGATGCTTGAATTGGGCCTTGAGCATGGGTGGGAATTTCACTCCCTGAAGTGGGAGCGTGCCCAGGCCTGGCAGTACATGCTCAAGGAACAGCAAGAGGCCTTGCTATTTCAGCCAGGAGGCAGGGGACCCAGCACTAGAAGGGCGTGGGAGAACCAATCCATGGCAGACTGGGCTGGGTATTTTGGACTTTGTGCGATATCTTTTGGTGGATTTGTGCAGAGGAGTAAGTGAATTGATCCAGGAGGTACTCAGTGGCTTGACTGATAGTGTGAGTAGAAACCCTGAAGATCAGTTTCACTGGGGCTTCATTTTACACACTCCTTCAGCTTCTCATGTTCTAGGTGCTGAGATATGGCAGAGAATAAAACTGACATAAATAAAATTGAATAAATCTGTGCCCTCAAGTTGGGGTTGAGGCAGGGCACAAACCCATTCCAGCTGGTCTACACAGAAAGGAGAGGGAATTTATTGCAAGGATTTATGATTCCTCATGAGGGTCCAGAATCGTGAACTGGAGTGACTTTCTGCATCTCCCCAAGGGGTTGCAGAGGGGCTTCTTTCTTCCCCTCCTGAAAGGGGAGGGAGAGCTCCAGCAAGCTTTCCATGCTGTACACATGACCTCTTGGATCCACCACCAGCGCTGACTAACTGGACTCCATTCCAGATTCCCAGGAGAGAATCTGATTGGTCCTGTTTGGGTCACATGCTTATCCTGGTGGGTGTTAAGTCATGTGGGTCTAAGTTGGGGCCCAGACTCACCTCACCCCTTCAGCAGTACTTGTCCTCAGAAGAGCCAGTGGGCCTGGCAGCATCCGGGATGGTGTCAGGGTGGCCTGAAGGGGTAACGGTGACAGAGAGGTTGGTCAGGTCAGGACATGCTCACTTAGGCAGGAGGTGTTTAGAGCGTGCATCTACATGGCAACTCTTTCTGTGGAAAAAAGGAGTGCTGAGAGAGAACTGCTGGTTACGTGTTAGCCCTGCATTTCTGCTGACTTTGGGAAGAGAGCTCACCCAGCCTCCAGGCCAAGTCTTCTCACTGGGCTCTCTTGAGGCCATTGGCAGACTGGCCAGCGCCTCCTGTGAAACTTACCAGCAGGGCTTTTAATTTTCGTTTGTTGGGTCATTGTGAGCAACTACACATTCACGTTAACTATTTAATTTGGCTATACGTATTTTACTGGGCTAAGCACTTGTGAAAAATAAGAATTATCTATAGGGATCGGACATTTTAATTTGTGCAGTTGCTTAAAACTAAAAATCCATAACTGCAATGTAATGATTTTGCTTTGCTTTGCAAAGGTTTTCTCGTAATGATATTTTAATGGGCCAAGGCCCATCCAAGCCAACTGCTCACATTTCAGGTCTGAGCCTCCATGGATGTGCTCATCAGTGGATGTGCTCCCTCTGCTTCCTCCTTTCTGCTCCTGCTTGCACCCTCCTCCTTCACCATCCCTCCCTTCCTTCACTGCAGTGTTCTCTCACTTTCCCAGCTCAGTAGCAGACAGGTAGTTTGCCAGTTCAGGAATTGCTTGCCTTTTCCCCCTGCCACGTCACACTAGCTACTGGCAGAGGTGGTTGCATGAGTGAAACATTCTTGGGAAAAGGGTCTGGGAAGCCCAAAGTTAACTTTGAGGGGTGTATGATGTAGAGAAAGAGGTGGGAGGCAGAAAAGTCAGACCTTGCTTCCTTCCTTTGCGTCTGCAGTTGGGTCCATTCTTAGTGGTAAGACTCAGCCAGGGACAGGGCAGGGCTCAGCTGGATCATCTGGGAGCTAGGTGGCAGTGAGGAGGTGAGTTTCAGTCCCAATCGCCAAGGGCTGTGGTGGGACCATGGTCCTCACATCTAGCAGGTCCCATGTGAGTCAGCCATCTTGAGTGAGGACCAACTTTGATGTGGTTCCTATGCCCAGTGGGCTTGTTCTTCATTGCCTTGCCTCCTTCCTCTTCTTGAAATATGGCAGTCTTTTTAATGTTCAAAAGTGATGTCTTGGCCAGGTGCGGTGGCTCATGTCTGTAATCCTAGCACTTGGGGAGCCAAGGCAGGAGGATCACTTGAGGCCAGGAGTTTGAGACCTCATCTCTACAAAAAATTAAAAAAAAATTAGCCAGGCATGGTGGTATGCAGCCTGTAGTCCCAGCTACTCAGGAGGCTGAGGCAGGAGGCTCGATTGAGCCCAGGAGATCAAGGTTGCAGTGAGCTATGATGATGCCACTGCACTGTAGCCGGGGTGACAGAGTGAGACTCTGTCTCAAAAGAAAAAGAGAGTAATGTCTTCAGTTTTTAATTGTCTAAACTGAATCTAAAACTGGCATCTAGAGCACGTTAACTTTTCCTCTCGTAGCTGATCTGGGCTACAGTTCTGCTAACAGAACTGAAGGCCAATTTTCTGTCCCTTCTGTGATGGCCATTCTTCCCTTGTCTTGGGATCTGAGATAAGAATAATCTCAGCAACAAGCAGTATTAGCATATGTCAGTTTTGGCAAACATTTTAAAAATTAGTTTTAAAAAGTAATACATATGCACAGAGTTTCAAAAACTGATTAGATAATTCCATAAAGCTTGAAATTATGGTTGCCAAGCTGCTAGGAGTGGGGAAGGGGCCCTGCCTGGGGTGGGTGGAACCGTTCTGAATGCGGACTCTGCACCAGTGCCTCCCTTCCTCGCTCCTGGCTTTCTTGCACCCTGCCATCCCCTCTGCAGCCTCCACAGGCCTGGGAGACACTCTGAGTCCACCTGTGGCCACATCCCTTTTGCAAACACCTAGATTCTCTTTCTTCCCTTTTCGATCAGTTATTGCTCCTCCATTCCCTTTCCGTCTTCCAAAATTTTATCACCATCCCTCGAATGCGATGGGCTCCTTTCCAGTTCGTTAAGTCCGATTTTAAAAAGAGGAGCTTAGAGGCTTGGAGAAATGAATGGGCTTTAAGAGTGTTCACTTTGCCATTTGTCCTTTTAAAAGTTTATTCTCGCTGCAGATTGAAACCTCCATTCAGAAATAGAGCCACATTATTTATGCTTTAAGAATGTAGCCACAGGGATAGTTATTTATTTTAAGTCATATATTGCAGGATAATGTGTGCATCTTTGTAGGCAGTTTGGTGAGTAGAATGTGACGATTCTTGTCTTAGTGGTCCTTGAGTCGATCATTTTGAAAAGCATCAGATAATTTTGAAGAGCATCATCGCAGGGGCAGTGATCAAAGGGTCTGTCTGCAGCAGTGAATGAGCAGGGGACAAAAACAAGCTTGTGGAGAGGAAAGGAGGGTGTTGGATATGCAGGATGATTTCCATTTTCCTTTCTAAATCCACTCTCCACCTGTTCCCACTTGCTTTTTGCTTTGGGAGGCCAACCTGTGGGGACTACATGTGCATAGTGTGGGCTATAGCAATGACCCCCTTGTCATCTGGCTTTGGTTGGGTTCAGCCAGTGGGGCATCAACAGATCAGAGGGAGGGAACAGAGTGAGGTGGAGGTATTTATTCCTCTGGCACTCTGCCTCTAGGGTCACCTGGATTGTGTCCCTAGACCAAAGGTCCTAGCTCCTGTTGGGTAGCCTAGCTGCCCTCTCAGGCTCAGTTGTGATAACAGCACCCCCTACCCAGCCCTAGAGGTACTACACTGTCCCTTGTGTTTTGCTGCACCCTGCTCACACCTTTGCACACAGCCAAGTTATTGTTATCATAAAAAACACCATAACTCCTCTTGTAGTTCATAATTGTGATGGTTGGTTTTTCTTGTGCCTGTGTGAGATGTGCCTCCCTCAAACCTTGTTACAATGTTGGCATATTACCCATATGACATAAAAAAATGTTTGATTTTTTCATATTGTATTTTTAAATTTGTTGTACGGGACCCTGTGAGCATTAAGTACCACCAGATGAATAAAATGTATTATATCTAAAAAAAACATAAAAATTTATCATTTTAGAGAAGTTAACTATGAACATTGTTGTACAACAAATTTCTTTTTCTTTTTTTTTTTTTTTTTGAGACAGGATCTTGCTCTGTTGCTTGGGGTAGAGTACAGTGGCACAATCATAGCTCACTGCAGCCTCGAACTTCTGGGCTACAGTGATCCTCCTGCCTCAGCCTCCCAAGTAGCTGGGACTACAGGTGTGTACCACCATGCCCAGCTAATTTTTCTAGTTTTTTTGTAGAGATGGCGTCTTGCTATTGCCCAGGCTAGTCTTGACCCCTGGGCTGAAGCAGTTCTCCTGCCTCGGTCTACCAAAGTGCTGAGATTATAGGCTTGAGCCACTTTACTCAGTCTGTGCAACAAATTTCTAAAACTTTTTCATCTTGATTTCTTAAAATGCTTGTCTGTTTATATATCTTCTTTGGAGAAATGTTCATTCAAGTCCTATACTCCTTTTTTAATTGGGTGTTTTTGATGTTGTTGTTGAGTTGTAGTTCTTTATATATTCTGGCTATTAACCACTTGTCAGATATATGGTGTGCAAATATTTTCTCACATTCTGTAGGTTGCCTTTTCACTCTGTTGATTGTTTTCTTTGCGGCTCAGAAGTTGTAAAGTTTGACATAGTCCCGTTTGTCTGTTTTTGCTTTTGTTACCTGTGCTTTTGGTGTCATATGTGAGAAATCGTTGTCAAATCCAATGTCCTGAAGCTTTTCCCCTACGCTTTCTTCTAGGAGTTTTATAGTTCCAGGTCTTACATTTATATCTTTAATCCATTTTGAGTTGATTGTTTTATATGGTGTAAGGTAAGGGTCCAACTTTTGCATGTGGATGTCCAGTTTTCCCAGTACCATTTATTGAAGAGACTGTATTTTCCCCACTGCTGTGTAGTCTTGGTGCCCTTGTCAAAGATCATTTGACCATATTTAAAAGGGTTTATTTCTGGGCTTTTTATTCTGTTCCATTGGTCTGTGTCTGTATTTGGGACAGTACCATGCTGTTTTGATTACTGTAGCTTTGTAATACATTTCCAAATCAGGAAGTGTGGGGCCTCCAGCTTTGTTCTTCTTTCTCAGGATTGTTCTGGTTATTTGGAGTCTTTGAGATTTCATATGAATTTTAGGATTTTTTTTCTATTTCTGCAAAAAATGCCATTGGGATTTTGATAGGAATTGTGCTGAATCTGTACATCACTTTGAGGCATATGGACATCTTAGCAATAGTGAGTCTTCCAGTCCATGAACATGAGATGTCTTTCTATTTTTATTTGTGTTCTTTTAAATTTCTTTCAGCAATTTTTTTCTAGCTTTTGGTATACAAATCTTTTGCCTCCTTGGTTAAGTTTATTCCTAAGTATCTTATTCTTTTTGATACTATTTTAAATAGAAGTGTTCTTTTAATTTCATTTTCAGATTGTTGTTCATTATTAGTGTGTAGAAATGCAACTGATTTTTGTATATTGATTTTATATCCTGAAACTTTGCCATATTTGTTTATTAATTCTAATAGCTATTTTTGGTGGACTCTTATAAGGTTTTCTACATGTAGGATTATTTCATCTGTGAACAGAGATGCTTTTACTTCTTGCTTTCTAATTTGTGTGCTTTGTATTTCTTTTTCTTGCTTAATTGCTCTGGCTAGGAGTTCCAGGACTATGTTGAATAGAAGTGGTTAAATCAGGCTTGCTTTCCTTGTTCCTGATCATAGGGGAAAAGCTTTTAGTTTTCACATTGAGTATGATGTCCACTGGGCACAGCCCCTATGTTAAACTTTCCTGGAACAGCCTGGTTTGGGTGTGTCATCTCTTTCCTGCATCCTGAATAGGATGCCTATAAAAGGTGTAAATAAGCCAGACACTGGGACAGGCTGAATAAATACTTGTTCTAGAGTTTGCAGAAGTAATTTTCATGAGCAGTTCTGGGCTTGATGTGGCCCACGAATTTGTGCCAATTCTGCTGATTTGAACAACTTTATTTTTCCAAATGGTCCATTTGAAGTGGTAGATAAGACTAGTCTTGCATTGTTAGTCTCTTGTATAAATGTATACATTTCTTTCAGAAAGGTGTTTTTCATTTTTAACTCTTTGGTACTTAATTATTCACAAGGCTTAAAGGCAATCATCAAATGAAGAAATTAATACTGTGAAAAAACAACAGTTTTTGTACACCTCTAGGGAGGCCCTGTGCCTGGAGGGTAAGAGTTAGTCCTGGGTTCTAGCGTTTTTCCCCATTTGGCTAACTTTATGAGCTTGGGAAACTTTTAACCTCCAAGGAGAATGAGTATCATAGCACCCACTTTAAAGTTTAATCCTTGTATGGGGATGAAATGAGGTGGTATATGTGAAGAGCTTAGTTTGCTACTGTGCCTGACACATTATAAACACTGTAAATAGTAGTTATTGTTAAAAACATTTATTGAATTTGGGAACTATATTCAGGTTCTGTGGATGAAAAAAATATTCTTAAAATCATTTCCTGTCTGTGCACTGATGCTGTTTGCACGTGTCCTGTGCCTTGGGAGTCTTTGAAGCCTTGTTTTCTGGTCTGTTATTATCCACCTGGTCTGTTATTATCTGGTCTGAGGATGGCTCCACGGCCTGGCTAGGTCCCAGCTGAGTGAAATTCAAGAGCTGGCATTCCAGGGGGCAGCATTGGTGCCCGGAGGTAGAGGGTGGAGGTGTAAAGCTGTCTTGGGCGCAAAGCTGACCATGTGCTTTTGTCCTCTGGCTTCTTGGCCTGAACTTGAAATCCTGCCTTCTGTTCACTGACCTTGAAGAAAGGAAGGCTATTAAAATAGCTTGTGAAACTAGGAGGAGAAAAGGAAGGGGGGCAGGACTGGGGAAACTGCCCTGATAGGGGTGGTGAGGTGGACTCTGCTGCTAGCCTACACTGTTCTTTAGGGAAAAGAAGAAAAAGTGAAAGTAATTTACAATATGAAGGATGGCACCTCCTGATGAAGCAAATCCCAGCAGCTCTTAACATTTTATTACATAAATAATTACATGATCATTTTAAAAAGCAAGAGAATTAAAGAGAAAACAAATTCAGTTACCTGAAGTCCTCTACCCATAGATTATCATTGATAATATTTTCATGTATTGCCTTGTGGATTTTTTCACATGCATCTATATCTCTGTATATGTTAAAAATGGTATTATTTTATGCTGTAGCTGTGTAATGTGCTCTTTACATTGTATATGCCCCTCAATGTCAGTGAGTAGAAATCTATGATATTAGAAAGTGGCCATAGAGCATTTTATTGTACATCTTTGCCTTAATTAAATACACTTGGTGCCATACCCTTGAACTTCTAAATTATTTCTATTGCTCACTATTATAAAGCAAACTCTGCAGTTTTCTTAAGCAAGTGAAACTCTTTTGGTTTCTCTACCAGTTTATAAGGTACTCAAAGGCAAAGTTCATGCCTTGGAATTCTTTTATATCCCCAAAGCACCTGCTACAGTCTCCTAATAGGTAAATTCTTGATTGCTGAATTTGACACTGAAGAGATGAAGGTGTGGGTCACAGCCATGATTTCATTATTTATCTTTCGACCAAAGGCCATCACCTGTCAGCCTTTAAAACACATATATTAGTGATTGCAAGACTACATCAGACTTCCTGTTACCTGTGATAATTATAGTAGATTTGGCATAACACTAAGGTTTTCAGAGCACTTTTTATGTTATGCAGAGCGGGGATGGCGGTTATTATTATGTTACTCATGTTTTGTATGGAAGAAACTGAGAAGTATGCTTTATGCTATATCATGCTGCCTCTTTGTTTAACTTGCTTGAATGACTTTTAAAAAATATTTAAGAGTGTGTGTGTGTGTATGTGTGTGTGTGTGTGTTTATGTTAAATTGGCCCACTGGTACCTATGATGTTGCTTTTAGGTACCAATCACATACAAAATGAAGTAAACTCTTTTGTTTTTAGTGGAAGAATAGGTAGCTATTTTGCAAAACAAGCTTAACATATATTTTTTTTCCGAGGGAGAGTTATGCTAATATTTATCTAACTAGATTTGCTGGTAATATTCAAGTTAATCTAAAAATTCTAACCACACAAGTACTGTCCAGTGGAGACACTCCTGTATCCCTAACTCCTCGGCAGGCTTGCTGCTTTGCCGTGAGCTCGTTCTGTCTAGGGGCACATTTTCACGGGTTGGTTTCACCAAGGAAAGGACTATTTATACTTGTCTTTCTCTCTCCCTATCTTTTGGGTCCTCAGCTATGACAGAGACTCCACTTTCAACGTGTTTGTGGGAAAAGGACAGCTGATAACAGGGATGGACCAAGCCCTGATTGGGATGTGCGTGAATGAAAGGCGTTTCGTGAAGATTCCCCCAAAGCTTGCCTACGGAAGTGAAGGCGTTTGTAAGTTTTTGTCCCGTACTTATAAACACACCTGTAGAAACAACTAGAACATTTGTAGGCTGTTGCAGTCAAGCAGACCAGAGAATCTTGGAAGCTTTAGATTGGGGAAAATGAAAGCAATGAGCTCACATGCAGCTAAAATTTCCACCTTAGGTTTATTTCTTCTAGATACGAGAGAAGGTGTCATTAACACAAATGCATTGAATGATACCCTTGATGAGAGGAACATTTTCTCTTTTTTCTTTCAATTTTATTTGGAGGAAAGACCGAGTTAGAATGGGTCATTTGGGAATTGTATACCAGTGACTGGCTTGCACCCTTTTGGATTCTGTTCACCTTGCCTGTGTTCTAGTGTTTATTTGTCTGACCCGAAAGGCAGCAACTGCGAACTCAGTGTGAACACCCTTTAATTTCTAGCTGGTGTGATCCCGCCAGATTCAGTGCTTCATTTTGACGTGCTTCTGATGGACATTTGGAATTCTGAAGACCAGGTTCAGATTCACACTTACTTTAAGCCTCCCAGCTGCCCTCGGACCATCCAGGTGTCTGATTTTGTGAGGTACCACTACAACGGCACGTTCCTGGATGGGACCTTGTTTGATTCGAGGTAAGTCCCACTGCTCAAGGCAGCATCAGTGAAATGGCCCTTGGTTCCTTTCTTCATTCTCACTTACTTCTTCTGCCCATGGGGAAGCCAGAAAAGGGTTTCTACTCCTCTACTTAAGACTTTTGGTCAATGTTGCATGCACCATGATGCCAGAATCAAAATTTTAATATATCTTAGAAAATTTTTGAGAATTTTTTTCTTTTGTTTTCTTTCTTTTCTGTTTTTTTTTAGAGACAGGGTCTCACTCTATTGCCCAGGCTGGAGTACAGTTACATGATCATAGCTCACTGTGACCCCGAACTCCTGGGCTCCAGCAATCCTCCCACTTTAGGCTCCCAAGTAGCTGGGTTTATAGGCACACACCACCATACCTGGCTAATTTTTCTATTTTTTATAGAAATAGGTTCCTGCTATGTTGCCCAGGCTGGTCCTCCTGAACTCCTGGCCTCAAGTGACCCTCTTGCGTTGGCTTCCCAAAGTTCTGGGATTACAGGCATGAGCCACTGCTCCTGGCCCATCTGAGAAAAATTTAAGAGCAATGTTTTTCTAATTTAATGGTATTTTGAGATCTCATCATTAAGTGAAGGGCCCTATTTCTGAATAGGCTTCTGCATGTTTTGGTTCATTTTTATACTTTTCCCATAGGTGGAGGGGAAAGATGAATGTATTTGAAGCTGTGGAGAGGTATGGGGTAAGCTGGAGAACAGGCAACCCTTTGTGGTTGCCTCTCATTAGATCGCGTTTGATTAATGGAATAGCTGGCCTGTTTTTGGCAATCACTGGCGTAAATACATGCTTTCCATTTCTTCCTAAATGTGAGGAGTTCTGCTCTGTGTCTGGGGTCCAAGATCCATAAATGCTTGTCTCTAAGGATGGGTATGGGCTTACTGTTTAGCTTAGATTCGAATAACAAAAACCTTACTGAGGGATGAGTTGGAAACACCCTCATGGTACAGAGCTTTTTCCCTTTCTCATTGGTTTTCAGTCACAATCGCATGAAAACATATGACACGTATGTGGGAATTGGCTGGCTGATTCCTGGAATGGACAAGGGGCTGCTGGGGATGTGTGTGGGGGAAAAGCGCATCATCACCATTCCTCCTTTCCTGGCCTATGGCGAAGATGGAGATGGTGAGTCCTGCCCTTTCCTGGAGCCATTCTCATCCATCCTTACTTCTACTGCAGTGATTAATTCAGCCGTCACCACAGGAAACCCACCAGACCTTTTGGTCTGGGCCTGCACTGTCTAATGTGGTAACCTCTGGCTACATGTGGCTATCTACATTTATATGAAAATGAATTAACATTTAAATAAAACTTAAACTTTAGTTCCTTGGCCCCAGTGCCACATCTCAGGTACTCAAGAAATACACATTGCTGAGGGCTACCATACTGGGCAGTGCAGATACAGAGCATTTCCATCGCTGCAGAAAGTTCTGTTGGACAGCGCTTGCCTGGTGATTGAGTTGTAGACATTTCCACTGATTCACGGTCGTTGGTGTTCATAAGGAAGCCCTCTGCCCCTGCCCGTAATGTGGCCGCGGACACCAACTTGTCCTGCTTTCTCATGTGTGAAATGACATTTGAACTAGACAATCTAAAAGCTGCAGACATCAAGGTAGAAATTTAGCCAAATGATGTCAGAATTGCCAAATTTTTCCCAATTTGCACCACTGTGATGGGTTTCACCTATGACATTAGTTCTGTATGGTAGCATACCATACAGTGAAGCATAATGTTAGAAAATACATTAATTAGGCCTGGCATGGTGGCTCATGCCTGTAATCCCAGCACTTTGGGAAGCCAAGGTGGGAGGATCACTTGAGGCCAGAGTTTGAGACCAGCCTGAGCAACATAGTGAGACCCTGTCTCTAGTAAAAAAGAAAAAAAAAAGAAAATATGTTAATTAATTATAATTAGTGTCCTGTTTATAGTTTTACTGTAAAGGAAAACATAGAATATTGGCTAATAAACAGAATTTATCAGTTACTCGTATTTGAATTTCAGGCATGTTTAACTATACTAACAGGCTGATACAACAAAGAGACCTCCAGGCATTTAAAAAGCAAATAGATATAGTCATGTGTTGCTTAGCTACAGGGATACATTCTGAGTAATGTGTCATTAGGTCGTTTTGTTGTGTGAACATCATAAAGTGTGCTCACACAAACCTAGATGGTATAGCCTAGGACACACCTAGGCTATATGGATTAGCCTATTGCTCCTGGGCTACAAAGCTGCATAGCATGTTACTGTACTGGATACTATAGGCAATTGTAACATAATGGAAAGTGTTTGTATATGTGAATATATCTAAGCATAGAAAAGGTACAGTAAAAATACAGCATGATAATCTTATGGGACCATTATTGTATATGCAGTCTATCATTGACCAAAATGTCATTACATGGTGCATAACTGTTTGTGGTTAAGAATATAAATGAGGCTGGGCATGGTGGAGCATGTCTGTAATCCTAGCACTCTAGGAGGCCGAAGGAGGAGGATCGCTTGAGCTCAGGAGTTCGAGACCAGCCTGAACAAGAATGAGACGCTATCTCTACTAAAAATAGAAAAATTAGCCAGGCATGGTGGTGTGGGCCTGTAGTCCCAGCTACTCAGGAGGCTGAGGCAAGAGAATCACTTGAGCCCACGAGTCTGAGGTTGCCGTGAGCTACGATGACACCATTTCACTCTAGCCGGGTGACAGAGGAAGACTCTGTCTCAAAAAAACAAAGAATATAAATGAGAACATGATGCTATTTAAGAAGTTTACTGATGGTGATACCTACCTTATAACAACTTATAATAACCAAGGTAATGTTTTCCAGTCTTTCCTTGCTCTGTGGGTGTACAGAGCATGAGAGGGGAGCCTGGGTGGATGGGACTCAGCCTTGCCTCCTGTCCACCCCTATTTTTATATATTTTATGTCCTAGAGATCTCCAGTTTCTTAAAAAGGAGGGAGGGAGGGTGGAATTCCCTACTAAAAGAAAAATAAACCATTTTTGTAAATATATCTTAATTATCCTCACCCTGAGATATAAGTTATTATTTTTACTGATGTTCAAATTTTTTCATCCTTGGCAACAGGAAGTTCATTCACCTTGGCTCCCAGAGTCTTTTGGCATCGTCTGTGTAACAAAACTATAATAGATACAAGCCAAATAAGAGAACTATTATTTATTTATCTTAACTAAATAATGGTATATTTAAGGTAGTTATTTTTAATGCGTTGAATACTGTGCTCAACTACCAAGTATAACTTTAAATGGGTGAATTGTATGGTATGTGAATTATATCTCAGTAAAATTGCTATAGAAAATACTCAGTTAGTACATGTTAGTGCTAGAAAAATTTCAACCCTGGGGTTACTTTCAAGGCTTTCTTTTTCTCTTAAATGAAAAGATACAAAAAAGTACAAAAGATTAATATTCTGTCTCACACACACTTCAGGGATTGACCACACCTTGCATTCCAGAGGCTGACTCAGCAGCCTGCTTTCGGCAGATTTCATCATTTCTCTGACAGGGACACCCAAGGGCACCTGTCGTCCGGCTCCCTCACCCAGGCCTGCTCCTTTGTATGGCATAGCAAATGGCAAGCAAGAGTGTTGAGGTAGTTGGTTTGAGAGTTAACTTTCTTTTATCCCAAATTACTGGATTTAAGAGTTACTTATTGGTTGACATTGATCTTTACAGGAAGAACTAGTGCCCTGTTATCTCTTCATGTCGATTTCATTTTGCAGATGTTTAATACGTCCTCGCTGTCGGGAACATAGAAGAGAAGCAGTACCATTAAGTGAGATAGAAATGATTTGAGGCCTATTTATATTTTGGATTGTGGGTGCCATTTTTTTCTCTGTTATTTTAGCTAACTTTCATTTATTTATGTCTTGTTTTGGATATACTTAAAGGATTGAATTTTGCATTCAGCCTCTTAAAAAAATATTGACTGTTGGTTCCAAAGAACAAGTCTGTGTACATTCTCCAGAACCAGACCAGAGCTTTGGAATTTGTGCTTTTAAATGCCTGTGATTTGCATTTGTACACAAACAGAAACCCACAGAGGTATGTATTTGGGCTTGCATGTGGGTGCATGGTCACCCACATAGAGCTTTGATTTTCCAGCATGAGCACAGAAAATACGATCATGGTAGTCTCTTATGTCATTAATATCAGTTTGCTCCTTTTCCTGAGTAAGTCAGGCTTTAGATTATACCCCCCGGCCCATGGTTGGACACCACGAGGGACCACCCAAGACCCGGGGAACATTTGTTTCCTTTGCTTGGAAACCTCAAGGAATGAGGAACACCAAGCCAGAGGGTATTGAGTTGTAAAGTATTTCCTCAATCTTGTGTCCTGATGTCATCATCGTGCTCCGTTCCCTTCTAGGGAAAGACATTCCTGGACAGGCATCTCTGGTGTTTGATGTTGCGTTATTGGACCTCCATAACCCCAAGGACAGCATTTCCATTGAGAACAAGGTGGTACCTGAAAACTGTGAGCGGATAAGTCAAAGTGGGGACTTTCTCAGGTATCATTACAATGGTACCCTTCTGGACGGCACCCTTTTTGATTCCAGGTAAGGAAACAACTGGAGCCTTCAGTCACCCCAGTGTCTTATTAAATACAGTCTATCACTATCTGGACCATGGTTTAAATGCTCTGTCAGTGCTGCATGATAGCACTCTAATATAGGTTTTCATCTCTAATATAGGTTTTTATTTTTTGATGCTGGGTTTCTTCCTAGACTGTTACAACAGTCTCTTTCTTGGGGGCTGTTTTAGATGGGTCTGCAGGAAAACAGGAGAGGCTCACTGTAGACTCCCACCACCCCGCTATACTGTGCTTAGTTGTCCACGTCTAAACCCAAGGATGGGGTCCCAGAAGGAGAGTGGCCAGAAGTGAGGTCAGAGAGGTACATTGGGCAAAGGATGGGCTTGGTGCCAGGAGGCCTGGGTCCCAGTCCCTGTCTGTGGTGCAGTAGCTGTGTGACTTTGGACAGCATTTGACTTCCTTGGACTTCAGTTTTTTCCCTGTCCCAGCACCTTTCTCAAAGAGATGGTTAGATTAAAGAGATAAGGTATGTGAAGGTGCTTTGCCAACTCCAAAGGCTGATCAGCTGGAGGGGACTGGTTGGATGCATTCAGCTTCCTTCCGGATGCTGGGTGCCCTAGAGGCTAATTGCCGTGCCTCTTTTGTTATTTGGAGGTTTGTTTTGTTTATCAGACAAGGCCTGCAGTTGTACAGATGGCTGGAGTTTGGTATGTCTTGCTCATTCAAGTGGCATGTGTTGTTCGGAAACTATTCGTTTAGCTTCCTGTAGAGCCAACAAATAACGACAGCAACCTCCCTGCCTCTCGGAGGTGATAGACTTCTAGTCTATTTAGTCACCCAAAAACATTACAGAAGAATTTGTTTATGGTATTCTTGAATTTGAATAATTCATTCTTCTTGTTCCTAGTATCTATATTTTCTTTTACATTTTTTATTTAAATTTTTTGGAAAAAGGTAAATCATATGGCTCAAAATCAAAACACAGTGTGTGCATTGAGATGTGTTGTACACCTGTCCCTGTCTACCTTACACCCCTTTAGAGTTAATCATTTTTATTAGTTTCTTTTTTATTTTTCCAATGTGTGGATTTTTTAAAATGCTGATATCAGCAAATACAAATATTATCTTATTTTCTCCTCTTTATAGTATTTGGCATATAGAATGTATAGTATATGGCGTACTGTATGTACTGTTCTGTTCTTTGCTTTTTGTTACCTTGGGATTTTTCCATGTTGATGCATAAAGAGAAATCATTTATTTTTTACATCTACATAGTGTCCCACTGGTTGAATATAACGTATTTATATAACCATTTCCCTACTGATGAACATTTGAGTTTTTATCTTTTTCTGTTGCAAAAAAGAAGTCTTTCAGTGCCTGTATACATTGTTACTTGTTACATTCCACCTTGGTTCTGTTCTTTATTCCCTGGAATTATATTTCCAATTGAAGGATCATTTTACAGTGTACACCAGATTTCTATTTACCTAATAGAACCATAGTTTTCTTAGGTTTCAAATAGCTTTCCATTTCAGTGCAGTGGGATCTAGCCTATCCTAATAGCTGCATGTATTCTATTGTATAGATTTGCCTTAATTTAGGTAATCAGTCCCTGTTGTTTGTCATTTATGTTGTGTCCTATCTTTTGACATTTAATTAGGGCTGCAGTAATTATTTTTCTAGCTAAATCTTAAAATGTATGATTGTCTCCTTGGGGTAAATTTCTTAGGGTAAACCTTCTGGGTCAAAGGTTATGTGTATTTTTACAGCTTTTGATATATACTATCAAATTGCTCTCAAGGAAGGTTTTACGGCCCATCCTAGTTTAAGAATGTCCATTCCCTACAAACTTGGTAACATTGGATGTCACTTAAAAATAATCTTTGCTAATTTATAGGAGAAAAATGGCACCTGTGGTTTTAATTGAATTTCTTTGACTGCTATGGAGGTTGAAATCCCTTCAAATGTTTATTTGGATATCTTTTTTTGTGAATTACCTGTTTGGGTCCTTTGCCTATTTTTCTATTGAGAGTATTGGCATTTGTCCTTTTCTTACTGATTTGAAGAGCTCTATATATTAGAGATATTAATTCTTTTATGGTTGTACATTGTTGAAAACATTTTCTTCTGTTTACTTGCATCTTGATTTTGGTTAATTTGATTTTTGACCCTTTAAATGTGAACTTTTTATGTTGTTAAATATAATATGTTGGACTTAGCCTTTATGGTTCCTGTCTTTGGTGACTTGCTACAAAGCTTGTCCCCTCCCTAGAGTATATAAATATTTGCTGTTTTCTTCAAGCCCTTTAATGGTTTTATTTTTTTATCCTTGAAAATCTTCTTTATTAGAATTTTTATTTTCAAAAGTTATATATTTTAATTGTATAATTGAAATAATGAAAAGATGTATAATGAGAAATATAATAATTTCCCATCAGCCCCTTCATTCACACCACCCTGAGGTAACCAGTGTTAACAACCTTCCACAGTCTCTCTCCATGCTCATAAATGCTTTCGTATTTAAATCTGTAATCCATCTGGAATTTACTGTGGTATCAATGTAACAGGAAGGATCTAACTTTATTTTTTTCCAAGTGGTTAGCTAGTTTTTCCAACATCCTTCATTGAATAACCATCTTTTCCCCACTGATCTAAAATGTGACATTTGTTATGAACTAAATTCTTATATATGCTTTTCAGTCTTTGTCTAGAATTTTTATGCTTTTCTATTGATTTATCGATTCCTGGGCTAGCATCATGCCTTTAAATGTTATTAACTATTGTTAGCTTTTTAGTTTGTATGGTAGAGAGTATTTTTTTTTAAATATAATTTTTCTCTACTAAGTGATACATTGACATGATTCAAAATGACAAATTTCCCTCCTGTCCTTGTCCCAGTTCCCCTCTCCATAGGAAACTGGTGTCATTAACTTCATAGGTTTTCCATACATGTACAATAAAATTCTGCTGCCCAGGCTGGAATGCAGTAGCATGATCATAGCTCTTTGCAATCTCAAACTCCTGGGCTCAAGCAGTCTTCCCGCTTCAGCCTCCCCAGTAGCTGGGAACCACAGCTGTGCTGTCACCACACCCGGCTAATTTTTCTTATTTTTTGTAGAGTTAGAGTCTGGGCTGGTCTTGAACTCCTGGGCTCAAGCGATTCCCCCACCTCGGCCTCCCAAAGTGCTGGGAGTATAGACGTGAGCCACCTCGCCTGGCCCATTTTAATTTTTTACAATAGTGATAGCTTGCTATATACAGCACCTTTAAAACTGTATTCTTAATTATATCTGTTTTCAAATGAATTTTAGAATTACTTTATTGACACCTTTGCACCACAGATACACCACTGGGATTTTGACTGGAGTTATTTTAAAGTTCCACAATTAGTTTAGGGGAGCATTGACTACTTTTCCATTGGGGAACAGGATGGTTTTCCATTTACTTGTCTTGAACATTTAAAGTTATTCAGGCCCACCTGCTCATGTAGTCTCTTCTGAGGCTGTTTCCTGCCTCTGCCCAGTGCTTCTCCTGTATGCAGCTCCCATGGCCTTCAGTGTCCACGTCCCCTGCCCCTGTGGAACCTTTGCCGTCTATTCCGCTGGCAGCTCCTCCCCCGTCAGGCAGCTGCCCTCTCTCCCACCACCTGGGGTCCCTTCATCAGGACCCCAGCTCACAGGTTTCCTCCTCTTCCCTGCGTGCCTAGCAGTGGGCTGTACCTGCCGGGAGAGGTAGGAACCCAGAAGGTGAGAGCCCTGCCCTGGCTGGAGGATGCACAGAGCTGGGGACTGCGCTCCTCTTTCCTGCGGTGCTGCCTTCTCGGCCTTCCTGCCAGCGAGAGGGGAGGAGGTTTGGGGGTGCTCTCCTTGGTGGGTAGGAAGGGATGCTTCTCCACAGTCCCCTGGGGGTTTTTGTAGATAATCTCTCGCTTCCTGGGTGAGGAAAATCATCTGTTACTATCATTTCTTCATGCCCCTTGGCTGTGTGGACTCCGAGGGGTATCGAGAAGGGAGCGCCCCCACAGCTCTGCCTTCTCATCTCCCTGGCTCCACCTGGCGGGACCACCGTCTCCGGGCAGTCGTCCCCGACCGTACCTGACGAGGTGACGGCAGAGCTGATGGGCTCTGTCAGGACAAGCTTCTGCTTCATCTGCACCGGCTGGTGTGGGCAGGGGAGGCAAGCCCTTGTGGCCCGAGAGCAGACTTGGCCTATGATGTTTTATTATTTTATTCTGGAATCATCAGGTTTTGGGGAATCGATTGCTCTTTTCAGCAAACTCATGGTAATCAGACTCCACTGGCAATTTACACAGAGGCTGGGTCTCTCCACTGAGCGGAATTCTTGGGCCTCCTGCCAGGGACACCTGGGAAACCCAGGTTGTCACAGGGGTAGCTTGGCGAGCAGGGCTGCAGTGGGGATATTTCATCCAGGCCGTGGGAGAGACTGCAGAATTAAATTGCCCTTGGAATTTCTGCTTTTCTCGCCGTCAGAATATTCATGTCCCACATATACAAATATCTTCTCTTTAGATACCTGAGACATTGTCCTTGTGACATATTCGTAATTTCTGATAAGACTATGTTTGATGCTTTTTTCATTAACTCAACATGGTTACCAACAGTGCAATCTGGTTTACATTAGCTCCATTTCTGTGTGGTGCTTCTCATAACCTGACCAAACCAGAGGGTCGGACGGCTTGTTTCTGGGAGTGTTTGTGCAGATGGCTGTGAGGGGACCTTATTCTCCATCCAGGGGAGCGTGTTTCCTGGCTGTGGTTTATCCTGTTCCGGGTCTGGAGGCCTCTGTGCTCCTTAGCATCACGGTCCTGACTAATTTATACAGCCGCCGTGTTCCTCACGAATGACCTTCCTTCTTTTCTAGCTACTCTCGGAACCGCACCTTTGACACCTACATTGGGCAGGGCTACGTGATTCCTGGGATGGATGAAGGTTTACTTGGTGTTTGCATTGGAGAGAAGCGAAGGATTGTGGTCCCCCCTCACCTGGGCTATGGAGAGGAAGGAAGAGGTGAGTGTCATCCACCTGCCTCGCTGGCTATGGCCTCTTCCACATGGCTCGGAACAGGACTGCTTCTCTCTTCTTTGTTTTTTCTTTTATTTAGTGGCAGGGTCTCACTGTGTCACCCGGGCTGGAGTGCAGGGGCTATTCACAGGCGCCGTCATAGTGTACTACAGCCTCGAACTCCTGGCCTCGTGATCCTCCTGTCTCAGCCTCCCGAGTAGCTGGGACCACGGGCACGGGACATGTGGCCTGAATGGGGGGGGGGCGTCTTGAGACCAAGAACGTTGAAGCTAAAGTCCGGTTTAAGACTAAAATGTCCAAATAGACTGAAGTGTCTAGAGTTATTCTGTTATTTCTCCTTATTCCCCCTGCCCATTTTCCTTTTCCTTTTGAAAATTTTTGAACCTACAACAAAGTTAAAAGAACTGGATAGTGAATTCTACTTTGTTTCTCCAGTTGTTAACGTCTTGCTGTATTTGATCTCCTTTTTACATTTATTTATTTATTCTTGGCAGGACCATTTGAAAGTAAGTGCAGAAGTTCCTTTTTGGTTTTTGTTTTATATACCCTAAAATCCACCCATTTAAGTATACAATTCAATGACTTTTAGTAAATTTAGTGAGTTATGCAACCATCACCAAATCAAGTTTTAGGACAGTTTTGTCACCCTAATAGCAAACTTCCTTTTAAAAGTTACACGGATAATACATGTTGACTTTGGAAAAAAAAATACAGATAAACAAAACAAAAATCTCCCATCATCCCACCACCCAGAAATAAACTTTGTTAATGTTAATGTGGTAGGTGGAATGGTGGCCCCAGCAGGTGTCCATGTCCTAATCCCCAGAACCTGTGAGTATGTTATGTTGTCAAAAGGGACTTTACAGATGGGATTAAGTTCAGGATGTTGATATAGGGGTAGTATCCTGGATTATCCAGGTGGCCTTGAAATATTTACAAGAGTCCCTGTAAGAGGGACGCAGGAGCTCAGAGGGGAGAAAGTGCCAACCTGCTGACTTAGACCATGGAGGAAGAGCCACCACCATCGGGGAGTGAGGGGGCACTAGAAGCTGGAAAAGATGAGGAAACATATTCTTCCCTGAAGCCTCCAAAAGGAACACATCCCTAAGAACACCTCGAATTTATACTTCTGACCTCCAGAATTAGGAGAATCAGCTTGCATTGTTTTAAACTTACAAGTTTGTGGTAATTTGTTATAGCAGCATTAGGAACCTAATGTAACCACAAAGCGAATATCCTTCCATACTTTTGGGTATCTGAGGGCTGTCTAGAAAGTATCCAGCCATGCACCTGTTCTCGTTATCTTAGCAATGGCTGGATGCTTTCTAGAGAGCCCTCGTATGTATAGGTTAAAAAAAAATACATCCACCTATACCAATAAATAATGACAAAAATGGAATCATCTGTATATGTTACTTTGTCATTTCTCTCTTCACCCAATTTGTTGTGAACAACAGACATATTGTGAACAACTTTCTATGTCACTGGATATATTTTTTTCTTAATAGGGACCACTGCAACAGGGTCTTGCCATAGGAGAGAGAGAGTGGATTAACTCTGACCCGCAGATATTTTTAATAGCTGCATAATATTCTAGACCATGTTTTCTTTCTCAATTATGGATGTTTTTTCTCATATACTATTCTTTGCTAACTTGCTTAGGAAGAGTTGGTGCAGTATTTATTTTGCGTGTGGGTTCTTTTGCCGATGGCTTTCTGGCTGGCCTTGCTGGCTATACACATTCATTTTGTTAACCCTGTTATGATTTCTACCAATATATAGATCTTGAGATTTTTCCCAGTAGAGTTGTTTAGAAACTGGGGTGTACCATGGAGAAACATTTTTTTTCTCCCTGATTTAAATTTCCAGTTTATTAAGCCACCACAGATCACAGCTTGAGATAGATTCATTAGGCCTTGCTTCATGTCCTGCTCGTTCAGCGTCTTGATGCGCTGTGGTTTTGATCACGTAAATTTCTACTTCCAGGCAAATACACACAGAAACAAGTAAATACTTTCTGAGTATTCTTGTTTCCTTCTGACCTGAGGGACTAATCCTTCCTTTCTCTAAAAAGAATGTGTTGATGGAAAACATTTGCTTAAATTATTTTCTTCCTTCTGGCTTTCCATCAAGTATGAAATAGAACTCTGCAAAGAATTATATAAGGCTCTGGGAAGCTCGTAAATTTTCTGGGCATGAGACTGCTTCATCCTGAGTCATATGTTGCGGTGGGGGAGGGTGCCCTGAGGAGTCAAACCCAAGTGCTCTCGTGAGGGGTCTGTAGCTTTCTCCTGAGCTGTGGCCACCACGGCCTCTTTGTGGGAATTGCATAGGGTCTAATGCTGGGCCCTGAGAGACTGGCCCACAAGGGTGTCGGGATGCAGAATCTGTCTTGTTTGTGGCTTCCTTGCCACATACCCCAAGGCCCAGCACATAGTAAGCGTTCAGCAAATATTTGTGGGAGGAATGAATTGCCAGGCTCTCCGTGGGGCTCTCAGCCTCTGTCAGCATTTCCTTTTGTTGCAGCTGCTTTCCTATGCAGGCTTGGTGGAGAGGAAGGGGTAGGCTTTTTTTTTTTTTTTTTTTTTTTGAGACAGAGTCTCACTTTGTTGCCTAGGCTAGAGTGTCGTGGCATCAGCCCAGCTCACAGCAACAAATGCCAGCCCAGCTCACAGCAACCTCAAACTCCTGGGCTCAGGTGATCCTTCTGCCTCAGCCTCCCAAGTAGCTGGGACTACAGGCATGCGCCACCATGCTCGGCTAATTTTTTCTATATATTTTAAGTTGTCTAGCTAATTTCTTTCTATTTTTTTAGTAGAGACGGGGTCTCGCTTTTGCTCAGGCTGGTTTCGAACTCCTGAGCTTAAACGATCCGCCTGCCTCAGCCTCCCAGAGGGCTAGGATTACAGGCGTGAGCCACCACGCCCGGCCTTTGGGATAGGCCTTTTGAGAAAGGTTCTGGACCTTTCTGCTCTCTGCTTTGTTCCATGCGGTCAGCCCTGAAGTTAGGATGCTTAGATGTGTTTGCAGCCCTGCAGTGGGGAATGGATTCTGTCCGCAAGTTTGTGTAAGCGTTGCTTCCTCAGTGGTTTGTTGTTACCCAACTTCCAAATGACCTTTTGAGTACTCTTTTAGGAAAGAGAGGAAAGTGAAGAAAATAACTTATGTTTTACCCACTGTGTGTCTAGGACTTGTTGCACTTGAACTCTTTCAAGCCTGGAAGCAATCCTCTGAGCTGTTACTATCCTCGTGGTTTAGATAAGATAATGAGCCCCGGAGAGTTTGAGTCATTTGTCCAAGGCCACAGTAGCTAATCAGTGATGAAGCCAGAATTGGGCTCAGGACTTTCATTCATTCACTCATTTATTTTTCAGATCACAGCCATGTCCTAATTTTTTATTTTTCAGTTTTTTTTCCAGTTCATAGCAGTGTCCTAAGTACCCGGGGCTTTCTGACCTGCATGTGTTCCAGGCAGACAGAAAGAATTGAGTTTCCATCTACGGTGACTTGTTGATACTCACACATAGAGAACTGAGAACTCAAACCAGAAGTCCCAGAGCTCTCAGAGGACATTTAGGACTTTCTGATACCCTCCAGGAGCTGCAGTTTCCTAGCCGGCTGCCTTTATATTTTTGTCATCTTGTGTCTCGAGGAGGCAGACTGGTGAAAACTGAATATCCACTTCTGCATTGGTTAAAGGTTTATTGAGAGAGGAGGTTGATGTTGGGGCCACAATGAAATGTTGGATTGTTTTCACCTGTTTTTTGGTCAGCACCCGTTTCTACACTTACTTTGTAGATAGCCTTGTGGAAGTCAGAGAAAGATAGACAGGTGGAGCTCGAGGCCCCAGGGCAGGTGGGATCTCTGTTTTTGTAGGCCCAGAAACTCCATCTGCCCATCCAGGAAAGATTTGTTGACTGTCTTCATGACCAGACCCTTTCTAGGTGCTGGGGATTCAGCAGAGAAAAAGACAAAACTTCTTCCCACACACAGCTTATGTCTTGTTGATGCCCTTGATAGACATGTGTTTGTGCCTCGTCTGAGTAAATCAGGCACCTGGTAGACTGACTCATGTTAACTTCGTAGGAGCTGACTTACAGACCTGATGCTGAATAGAGAGGTGTGAATTGACCTCTCCACTGTCTGGAACGTTCGTGCCTGGAATCCTCAGGCTTCCTTGTCAGGAGAATGCTTGACAAGCTGACGTCAGATCCCAGGATGTGGGTGGTCCCAGATGTAATCCTTTTTGCCCTGGAGAAGGCCCTGTACCCAATGCACCTTGGAGGGAAGATATTTGCATTGACCGAATTTGGTGTTTGCCTAGCTAGGTAGGAAAAATGTCACATGCTCACTTAGAAACCACTTAACATAGTGTACCTTAAACTTGGTTGCCTGTGAGAAATCCCTGGAAAACTTTTTTTAAATGCCTGGCTTCAGTCTAGTCTGAGGGCTCTCAAAGTTTGGTGCATGTCACAGACGAGAGTCACCTGGGATGCTTAAAACTCACAGAACCCAGGTGTGAGTGGGAGAAGGCCTGGCCCTTTGTATTTTTACCAAGTTCCCCAGGACATTCTGATACCCAGCTAAGTCCAAGATCGCTGCTCTAGAAAGCTACTTCTGAATCTCAGAGTGGGGCTCAGGCATTAACATTATTTTTAATGCTCCTAGGTGGTTTTTTTTTTGAGATGATCATATGATTTTCTTTTTTATTCTGTGAATGTGATAAATTAAATTGATTGATTTTTTTATTGTAGTAAAATATATATAATATCTTTACCATTTTAAACATTTTAAGTGTACAATTCATTGGCATTAAACAGATTCACAGTGTTGTGTAACCATCACTCCCGTCTATCCGGAAAACTCTTTCATCATCCCCAACATAAACTCCGAACCTGTTACACAATAACTCTCCTTCCCCCTCCTGTCAGCCTCTGGCAGCCACTATTCCACTGTCTGTCTCTATGAATTTGCCTATTCTAGGGACTTCACGTAAGTGGAATCGTGTATTATCTGCCCTTCTGTGTTTGGTTTATTTTACTTAGCATAATGTTTTCAAGGTCCATCCATATTTAGCATATATCAAAATTTCATTCTTTTTATTGGCTAACAAATTTGCTTTTTATGGCTGAATGAATATTCCATTGTATGTATATACTGCATTTTGTTTATCAGTTCATCTGGCGACGAACGCTTGGGTTGTTTCCACTTTTTGCCTGTTGTGAATAATGCTGCTATGTACATGGGTGTTCAAATTTCTGCTTTCAGTTCTTTTGGATATATATTTAGGAGAGAGATTTTTTTTTTTTTTAAATAAAAAAAATTTCTTTAACTTTTTTTTTTTTTGAGACAGAGTCTCGCTTTGTTGCCCAGGCTAGAGTGAGTGCCGTGGCGTCAGCCTAGCTCACAGCAACCTCAAACTCCTGGGCTTAAGCGATCCTACTGCCTCAGCCTCCTGAGTAGCTGGGACTACAGGCATGCACCACCATGCCCGGCTGATTTTTTCTATATATATTTTAGTTGGCCAGATAATTTCTATTTTTAGTAGAGACAGGGGTCTCGCTCTTGCTCAGGCTGGTCTCGAACTCCTGACCTCGAGTGATCCACGCGCCTCGGCCTCCCAGAGTGCTAGGATTACAGGCGTGAGCCACCTCGCCCGGCCTAGGAGAGAGATTTTTAAATTTATTTTTTTATTGAGATATAATTCATATACTATAACATTAATCATTTTAAAGTTTACAATTTAGTTGTTTTAGTATAATATATTAATAGGGTAGTGCAACCATTACCACTATCTAATTCCAGACATTTTCATCACTTCAAAAAGTAACTGCTTACCCATTAGCAGTCACTGTCAGTGCCCTCTCCCCATCCCCCAGCCCCCAACCCCCCAGCTGGCAATGAGTAATCTCTTTCCTGTCTCTGTGGATTGGCCTCTTCTGGACATTCCATACCAGTGGAGTCCCACAGGATGTGGCCTTCTGTGTCTGTCTGCTTCCACTTAGCATACTGTTTTCAAGTTCATCCCAGGTGACTTTAATGGGTTACCAAGGTTGAGAAAGCACTGATCTGGCTCTGCAGCCACTCACCCCCCATCATGTGTGTTAGTTTCCCACGGCAGCTGCCCTTAGCCCTGGCTCAGAGCAGCCTTCTGGCTGGCGGTTGTCTCACTTCCTGGTTCCTGGGGGAAGGACCTGCACCACATTCCACTCACAGCAGCAGCTCCCCATCCCCAGTGAATGCCAGGCACCTGTGTTCTGCTATAAAGCACAAGATTCTCTAATTATTACCTTTAACTTTAGACAAGCCCCAAATTTTGTATCTCAGTTTCCTCACCTGTAAATTGGGAATATAGGATTTTAATGAGAATTAAATAATACATATAAAGCACTTAGTAGAATGTCTGGTACTTAATAAACACACATTAAGAGAAAGGGACCAGGTGTGGTGGCTCACACCTGTACTCCTAGCATTCTGGGAGGTCCAGGCGGGAGGATCACTTGAACTCAGGAGTTCGAGATCAGCCTGAGCAAGAGTGAGACCCTGTCTGTACTAAAAATAGTAAAAATTAGCCGGGTGTGGTGGTGCACACCTGTAGTCCCAGCTACTCAGGAGGCTAAGACAAGAGGATCACTTGAGCCCAGGAGTTTGAGGTTGCTGTGAGCTAGCCTGACGCCACGGCACTCTAGCCCAGGCGACAGAGTGAGACTCTGTCTCAAAAAAAAAAAAGAGAGAGAGAGGGTGTGTGTATGTATGTGTGTCTATTAGAGAGAGAGAGAGGAGAGAGACCAACCAAGAAATAGACACAGGAATGTACCTGGTCTGTGTCACCTCCCTGGTGAGGCTGGGAGGTGGGAGGGGCTGTTGGTGTCCCTGTATCTCTATCTCATCTGCCTACAGCTATGTTGTTTTCTTGAATTGTATCAGGTCTGAGTTGGTTTTCTTATAGGTAAAATGCTAATGATAATACTATACATATCCTTGACTCTAACATGATTTAAAAATTTTTTACATTTGAACTTTTCTGAAATGACCTAAGGGGTGTGTTTCAGAACTGAGCATGTGTTTAAGGTGTCCTCCACCACCTGAGAGGCTGTCATTAAATTCCTGGGTTGATGGTAATATTCACCCCATAAGTTTGCTACAGGAATTTCATGAGAAAATGTATGTGAGAAATACTTTTGTAAATTGTAAAACATTATTCAGATGAGAGATACTGTTTTCAAAAATGGAGAACATGGAAAAGAAAAATTTATTAATAATTTTACGTAGAACAAATAGGACGTGTTGTAAAAGCATGTCCTGACTGTTAGGTGTACTGTCATAAGGGGTCAGTTTTGTTGAGGGTCTTCTCCTCTGTGAAGTTTATGTTAATTTTATCTTCTTTAGCAGTGGTAGGACACTGGGGTGATTCTCACTCTGCCACTGATTTTCTCATCCCGCCTTCCACTTCCTGTGGGTGAGGGGCAAGGCTTAATTTGGCCAGGCTCAAGTTTGCTCATCTGTGATCAGCTTAGTCACTCATCTTTCGGGCTCAATGATTCCATGGTGCAATAGCCCATAGTGTTCAATTTTAGTCCAAACTGTGCTCATAACTGGCCGTAAGACCCTGAACACATCCATGCCTCAGTTTCTCCATCCATAAAATGAAGATTAGGTTACATCTCATGGCCCATTTAGCTTCAGTCTTCTAGGATTGCATACTGGGTGCCTGTATTTCTCACTTGGAGGGTTGTGAGAACACGCCTGGTGATATTGGGGAGGCGCATGTGCTGCAGCTTAGAGGGTTCATTCATTAATTCCCTGTGTCTGTTCATTAGGGAACATCCCCGGCTCTGCCGTGCTGGTGTTTGACATCCACGTGATTGACTTCCACAACCCTGCGGACTCCATCAGCATCACCTCCCACTACAAGCCCCCCGACTGCTCAGTGCTGAGCAAGAAGGGGGACTACCTCAAGTATCACTACAACGCCTCCCTTCTGGATGGGACCCTGCTGGACTCCACGTAAGGGCAACCGGAACGGTGTGGGGGTGAGCCTGGAGGGTGACAGTCATGTGTTCCTGCCATTCTCCTTCTTTTTTCATTAGATGTTGGTTGCGAGCTTTGGTCCCTGTGCCTTCCCCACTGCATAGCTCAAGCCTGCCTCACTCTGATGCTCAGGTGCATTATTCTCGGAGTTTCCTATTCTAAGAGTTTCACCTTGCTCTGGGCCATTTCTTACTCTGTGAAATTGTCTTCCTGAAAAGCAGATCTCATCATATAACTGATGTCTTTAAAACTGACTCACAGATCAAAGCCAAACTCCAGAGTCTGGCATATAGAACTCTTTTTAAGTCAGCTTCATTCTGCCTCACCAGTCTCTTCTGCTGGGGCCCATCTTCTGCCTTCCAGGGCTGCCATGTGCGGTGGGACAGGTTGTGCACTGCTCGATCCCTTTTTTCTGGCTAACTTTTGCCCTGCCTTAAATATTCTCCCTTTTCTCAAAATCTTTCCTTAATTCGTAGGAAGATTCAACTGCTCCTGTTTCTGTAGTCTCAGAATACTTTATATATTGCCTGTCATTTAGTTATTTTTGTTTCTATCTCTGTTCCTGGTCTGACTACCTTAGGACACCCAACTTGTTTATTCATATTTTTATTCCCTGCACCTTGCCCAGAGCATAGCACAAAAGGAGCATTTTATCAATGTTAATTGATCGAGATAAATCTGAGAATGTATTAAATAGGAATCAATTGTGTAAACTAGCATCAGGTATGTAAAAGGAGCTTTGCTTTGTATGTATCTAAATCTTCAGATGTATCTGCAAGTTAGTACAATATTCTCTTCTTTGGGAAAGAAATATTTTCAGCATTTCTTTATATATCAATTTTTGTACTGAGCCTGGCTTAGTCTCCTAAGTTTGGTCTTGGGGAGAAAAAAGGCTTCATGTAAGGAAATATGTGCTGCTGCATTTTGGTATGCAGGACCTTCTCTCCCTGCCACTTGTCCCTCTGCCTTCTAGCTTCGGGTGACAGTGTGTCTAGCTGTAGAGAGAACCCTAGGGACATACTATTCAGAGCATTCCCTCAGGGGCTAGGAGATCCTGTATGGTAATGCATTTAATGTCTTTCATGAAATCTAAAAGGTATGATCATTAGAAACGTTATGTCATGTATATCTAAGAAAGTAAAAATGCTGGCAAAAAATAATGACATGCTGTCAATCATAAAACGTCTCCTAATTACAGAGGGTTGAAATGTGAAAACAAATGTATTTCAGAATCAATGAAATATGTACATAGCTTCTGGAGGCCAGATGTACAGGGACCTGACTTACCCTTGCAAAGAAATCCCAACCACTGGCTAGTGGGAGCACGCGGGCAGCAGGGCAGCCAGGAAGGAGCTTTGCGGGTCAAGTGAGCTCATGCACGTGCAAAGGGACTGCGAGGTCTGTGGCTGCTGTCACTGTCTTGCTGACCTTCATATTCCTGCCTGGTGCTCCCAAGGCCAAGGAAAGGGGAAATGGGGGTGGGACACGGACAAAGGAGTTCCTGCTTCTCTCGTGGGGCGGGAGACTCAGTCTTCCTGCCTTCTGAGTGTGTTGGGCGGATTGGTGACATTCTGACGGAGCACTCAGGAGCCACGCAAAGCAGGGCTCCTTCTTCTTATCAGATACTCCATTTTGTGTCCTGAGAGTCTTTGTGTTACGAGTAAATGCGAACAGCAGAGCAGCGGTGGCATCCCTCTGGCACCTTCCTGGTATACGTTTCAGGATAATGGAATAATGGGAAGTGTGGCAGGCACCTGCCTACCCCATCCCAACTCGGCCTGTGCCGAGAGGAGAGAGAGGGGCGGGCAGACAGGCGAGGGCAGAGGGCAGACAGGAAGCAGGAAGCCCACGGGTGGAATAAGGAGAGTGTTACAGAGAAAAACTGGCCAACAAAGCTATAAATAAACTGAAATAAAAATGAAAAGACCGGCCGGGCGCGGTGGCTCATGCCTGTAATCCTAGCACTCTGGGAGGCCGAGGCGGGTGGATCGCTTGAGGTCAGGAGTTCAAGACCAGCCTGAGCAAGAGTGAGACCCCATCTCTACTAAAAATAGAAAGAAATTATCTGGCCAACTAAAATGTGTATGTATATATATATATATATATAAATAAAATTAGCCGGGCATGGTGGCGCATGCCTGTAGTCCCAGCTACTCGGGAGGCTGAGGCAGGAGGATCACTTGAGCCCAGGAGTGTGAGGTTGCTGTGAGCTAGGAGGATGCCACGGCACTCACTCTAGCCCGGGCAACAGAGTGAGACTCTGTCTCAAAAAAAATAGATACATAAATAAATAAATAAAAATAAAAAGACCTGAGAAAAAAGAATTAGTGGCATTTTCAGCGATGACACATGAAAACAAATGGTTTGCTTGGAGGATTTTCTTCATCTGTGTGTGTGTGCATCTAGCTGGCCTTGGGGAGGAAGAACAAACATTCGTTACTTGGTAACTGAGTTCTGGAATGTTCCGTAAGACTTTGGAATGGGAGTAGTCCCAGGGGAGGTCCAGGGTGGTTGGTGCCTGGACAAGGCAGTGTGAGGTCCTCCTGCTGGGGGCAAGGGTGGCTCCCTCCGGTGGGGCTGGGGACAGGGTGTGCCGTGCAGGGGTTGGTTTTGTTTCAGTTTCCTCCCAGGTAGGAAAACAGAAACCCAGTTTTGGTTTGCTGGCCCAGGGAGGCTGGGAAGCCTGAGAGGGGGATGTGACTCAAAGGGGCCGTCCTATCCATATGGTCACCACCTGGCTATGGGTTTAGGGATATGAGGGGCTTTTCTCCCTTGGCATTGTTTGCCAATTGTTTGCAAACACGCGCACTGTTTGCCTTTAGGAAGTGGTAGGAATGCCACAGCATTTGAAGTAGTTTCATTTTCAAACTGAAGTGATAGAGTTTTCCCCAGGGTCCATGGGCATCAGGGTCATTAATTAGAGTCATAGACTATTACACACGCAAGCACTTGACACCCTCAAGGCCATCCATTTATTGAGCCCTTTATACTTGCTCTCCACTGTGCCAGACATATTGTATTACTTGCCATTTAGAACCTCCCTGTGAGATAGCTACATGATTATCTCCATTTTATAGATAAAATAACTGAGAGATTGCATTTCCCAGGGTCAAATTAAGTGGCAGAACCAGGATTCAAACTCGGGTCTTGCGGAATCCAAAACCCAGGGTCTTAACTACATTATATATAACAAAAAATTGTCATAAAAATGCCTGATTAGAACATCAACTAAAACTTAAAGAAAAGTTGCAAGAGTGGTACAAAGAACCTTTTTCCCCCTTGGGCCATTGGAGAGTAGGTCGCCACAGTGATGTCCCGTGGCCTGAGACATGTCTATCACCCCAAATACTTGAGTGTGTATTTTCTGCAAACATGAACATTCTCCTACATAACTCATTACATCTATTAAAATCAGAAAATTAACATTGATACGTTACTACCTTTTAATCCTCAGACCCCACTTTAGTTTTACCAAATATTCCCATATGGTCCTCTTTTGCAAAACGATCCATTGCAGTATGCTCCTCCGCCCTGGAGCAGTTCCTCAGTCTTCTCTGGATTTTCATGACCTTGACACTTTTGAAGATGTCAGGCCAGTTATTTTGCAGAATGTGCCTCAATTTCTGTCTGTCTGGTGTTTCCTTGTTATTCGATAGGGGTTATGTGTCTTCTGTGGAAATACCCTAGAAGTGATGTGTTCTCTTGGGAACATGCTCAAGTGCCAGCGGGCTGATGACCTAACCCAGGGCTCTTCTGTTTCATTCTCAGGTGGAATTTAGGCAAAACTTATAATATTGTTTTGGGATCTGGACAAGTCGTGTTGGGAATGGACATGGGTCTCAGAGAGATGTGCGTCGGAGAGAAGCGGACAGTGATCATCCCACCCCACCTGGGCTACGGGGAGGCTGGCGTGGGTGAGTAAGCGACAGTACCCAAGGGTGTGTGGGCACAGTCACCACCTGAATTTTGTGCTTTTTGGGCTGCCGTAGTTGGAACTACAATATGCCGCCTCCATTTAAAACCCAAAGAGTCTATGTTTTCTATTTTGTTTAAGTATTTAGCATTTTTGCTTAAAGACCCCTGTGAATTCAGTGAGGCACGTTGATGTCCCCTTACCCTCTTGAGAGAAAACAGGTTTCAGTGAAATAACCTTGGATCTCCAGGCCCACGTGTGGGACTTGTCCCTGGGGGAGCTTTCCAGATTTCTCTGGGGTTGGGCTGAGCACGTCCTTCCAGCACTGTTTCCTGGGACAAGTGGAATACTGTAGGCTGTTGCTTCTCACCTCTCCCAAGCCTGTAAGCTGTCCAGGATTGTTTCCTTCTGGAAGAGATTACTTCCAAGTTCTGGAAATGCTGGCTTTACCCAGTCCTCACAGTGGTTATGTTTTACCTCATGATTTCGTCCAGAACGTGTCCCCCACATGGAGAGCTCAGGAACCCCTTCTTTTCAGTGTTCCTACACTGCTGATACCTGGGTGGAAAGGGCTAACCTGTAGAAACAATAGGCACTTTGGATTGATTTTGTTTTTTTCACAACTTTTTAAATAATTGTAAAAGTACATCTGTTTTTCCCACCAATCCCAGAAGAAACCCTTTAAGAAATATGTTGTGTCTTCTTTTTTTTTTTTTTTTTTTTTTGAGACAGAGTCTCGCTTTGTTGCCCGGGCTAGAGTGAGTGCCGTGGCGTCAGCCTAGCTCACAGCAACCTCAAACTCCTGGGCTTAAGCGATCCTACTGCCTCAGCCTCCCGAGTAGCTGGGACTACAGGCATGCGCTGCCATGCCCGGCTTATTTTTTGTGTATATATATATATATATTTTATTTGGCCAGATAATTTCTTTCTATTTTTAGTAGAGACGGGGTCTCACTCTTGCTCAGGCTGGTCTCGAACTCCTGACCTCGAGTGATCCACCCGCCTCGGCCTCCCAGAGTGCTAGGATTACAGGCGTGAGCCACCGCGCCCGGCCTGTTGTGTCTTCTTTAAGACTTTTCTTGTGATATATATTATAAATAATTATATAACATATTATATATAAATTATAATCTAGATAATACATTTCTGAATAATATATATGACATTTATATATTCCATACTCATATAACTTCTTTTGGGTCCATACTATATATACTGTTCTTGAATTTATGTTTACAGTCATCTCTTGGATTATTATTTATGGGCATACTGTGATTCTTTTTTTTTATCTTTTTTTTTTTTCTTTTTTTGAGACAGTCTCACTCTGTTGCCGGGGCTAGAGTGCTGTGGCGTCAGCCTAGCTCACAGCAACCTCAAACTCCTGGGCTCAAGTGATCCTCTTGCCTCAGCCTCCCAAGTAGCTGGGACTACAGGCATGCGCCACCATGCCCAGCTAATTTTTTTCCTATTTTTAGTTGTCCAGCTAATTTCTTTCTATTTTTAGTAGACACAGGGTCTTGCTCTTGCTCTTGCTCAGGCTGGTCTTGAACTCCTGACCTTGAGCGATCCTCCTGCCTCGGCCTCCCAGAGTGCTAGGGTTACAGGCGTGAGCCACCACGCCCAGCCCATACTATGATTCTTAAAGTTCCACTGTTAGATTTATTTAAAAGTTACCATTGTAGTCTCTGCAAGTGGCTTTGAAACTTTTTTTTACCAAGACACACAGTAAGAAACACATTTTATCTCCCAGTCTGTATTGTATATAAACATACAATTTATACATATATACATTTAGGTTTTTTTTTTTTTCCTTTGGAGACAGAGTTTTGCTCTGTTGCTGGGATAGAGTGCAGTGGCGTCATCACAGCTCACAGCAGCCTCAAACTCCTGGGCTCAGGTGATCCTCCTGCCTCAGCCTCCCAAGTAGCTGGGACTATAGGCACGCACCACCACGCCTGGCTAATTTTTCTATTTTTTGTAGAGGTGGGGTCTTGATATTGCTCAGGAGATCCTCTTGCCTTGGCCTCCCAGAGTGTTATGATTACAGGCGTGAGCCATCGCACCCAGTCTTACATTTAGTTTTATGTCTAAAATTGAAACTCAAGTTTCATGAAACAATTCCTGTCCTTTCTATGTGCAACGTATTCTGATCTATTTTATTCTATTCCTTCATTTAAAAAAAGTGCTGGTCACCATCCTCTAAACTGATGTCATGACTCACTAAGGGGTCCTGCCTACAGTTGGAAAAGCAGCTAGCCCCTGCTGCGCTTTCTTGCCTTGGTGAGAAAGGAGTCAGGCGTGGGAGGGCAGGCGATGGTTGATGGGCTTGACCCTGCGCCTGCGGCTCACACTGCCTCCCTCCCCTGTCGCTCGGCAGATGGAGAAGTGCCTGGCAGTGCCGTGCTGGTGTTCGACATCGAGCTGCTGGAGCTGGTGGCTGGCCTGCCGGAGGGGTACATGTTCATATGGAATGGCGAGGTGTCACCCAACCTCTTTGATGAAATTGACAAGGATGGCAACGGAGAAGTCCTCCTCGAAGAGGTAACTGGCCTTTGCAGAAAAGCGGGAGGGACGGTGCTCAGGGAATCTTGTGGGGCCAGGGCGCCGGTTCTGAAGGTGAGGCCTCTCAGAGTGAGGACAGCGGCACTGGATTTCTTGTGGTGACGATGACCAGCACACTCATGTGCCAAGCGCTTTTACACACACCCTCGAAATTGAAGCTCACTTGTTTTCTGAAGAAACTGAGCCGCTGGGAGGTGGCGGGCACACAGATCTGAGTTAGTTCTCGGTTACTAGGTGCTCGCCACGTGCCGGTGAGGTGCTAAGTGTTTTCACAAGTATTCTCTGGTTCAGCCTCACAACAGCCGTGTAATCATCTCTGTTTTTCAGAAGAGGAAATGGTGCACAGAGAAGGTGGGTCACACAGTCACCCAGTGGTTTGAGCCAGGACCACAGGCCCCTTCCTGGAGCTGGGCAAAAGCTCGTCTGTCCCGGCCAGCCCTGGGGGACCCCAGCTCCCCGCCCATTCCACATCCAGCTCCCCTTACTCAAACACATGGCTCCAGCCTTCTTCCCCCTCTCTCCTACGTCGTCAGCATTTCCCGACTTCTGGATCTTTCACACTAGAAGCTGTTATTCCCATATAGCAAACATTTTATTATTTTCCCTTCTCCTGATGTGTCTTCCCATTTCTTTTATTTCTTTGTTCCGTTTGCAGCAAAACTTCAGAAGAATTGTCTGTCCTCCCTGCCTCCAGTTCCTCTCCTCCATTGTCTTTTAAACCCACTCCTGCCCGGCTGTGTCCCTCTACGCTCTGAACCTGCTCTCGCCAAGGCGACCAGAGCCTTCCGTGCTGCTGAACCCAGCGGTCAGTCCTCACGCTCCTCTCGTCCCCACGTCCCCCACGGCCGACTCCTGAGGACGCTGCTTTCCCCGCTTCCAGCCATACCCTTTTCTGGTGTCCTTCTGTCTCACTGGTGGCTCCTTCTCAGGCCTCTTCTCCGAGACCCCTTCCTGCTGGCGTGGCCTGGGCTAAGCGCTGGACTTTGGTGTCTTCCCTACCTTTATGCCGTTTCCTTGGTGCTGTCATCTGGGCCATGCCCTGAGGACGTCCAGGACTGTAGCTCCAGTCCTGTCTTCTCTCTCCACTTCACACTCACGTATTCATCTACCCGCTTGATGTCTTCATTTACGGAACTCCTGATATCCGCGCCCCCCACCTCGAACCTGCCTCACCCAAAGCCTTGCCCGTGGCAGTCAGTGGCAACACTGTCCTCGCGCTGGCCCAGGCGAGAGCACGCAGAGATCTCCGCTCCTCTCTTTCTGTCATAGGCCACGGTAGTCTGTCAGTCCACCATTCTCGCTCTACCTCGAGCGCACACGCAGAACCTTCCGCCCCTCGCCACCTCCACTCATGGCATCTTAGCACAGTGCCCAGCGGCTCTTTCCTGGATCGTGTCACTGTGGCAGCCAGAGTGGCCGTTCTCACACACAAGCCCCTTCTCAGCCCTGCAGAGTTCCCTGTCTCAGTGGCCCTCCACCACCTGCCCGCCGCAACCTCCCCGCTGGCTATGTTGTCCCCTCTGCCAGCCACGACCCCCTGCTGCTCTGGGACCACACAGGGCGGGCATCCACCTTGGCCTTGGCAACAGCCGGTGCCGTCTTCTCTGCGCAGGAGACGCTTGCCCCGGGTAACTGCTCCGCTTGTTCCCTCATGTTCTGCAGGCCTTTGCACAAGTCTCCCCTTCTCACTGAGGTTGTATCCTGACCACCGAATTTCATACTCCAACCCGTTCCTCTTTCCTGACTGAGCTCTACTTTTTCATTTTTTCCAGACCATTTTAGTTTGTAACTTAATATGTAATTTGCTTATTTATTATGTTCATGTCTAATTGTCAGTCTGTCCATTCGAATGCAAGCATTACAAGGGCAGGATATTTTTTTGTTTGTATATTGATGTATTTCAAGGGTCTAGAATGGTGCTCAGCACCTGGTAGACATTCAGGACGTTTTTATTGTGTGAATGAATGCGTGTGTGCAGCAGCATTGTCAGAGGGTAAGTCTTTGGTGGGGAACCAAGTGGGGAGAGGGGATAGCTCTGATGGCTGCTGTGTATTGGCCACTTGGATCCTGAGGGCTCTTGGAGTCATTTAGTCCAGGAGTTTTTCACCTGCATCTGGAGGAAAAAACCCAGGTTGTAAGTTGTGTAGCTGCCAGGATCTTGGCTATTTTGGGAGCTCAAGCCCAATTCCAGCCCCATTGCTCTCGGACTGCTCTGTTTCTGACCTAGGCCCAGCATTCTCAGGTGCCGTATCTCATGGTCTGTCCTGTCCCCTTTCTTTCCAGTTCTCAGAGTACATTCATGCCCAGGTGGCATCTGGCAAAGGGAAACTCGCTCCTGGTTTTGATGCTGAAATGATTGTGAAGAATATGTTCACCAACCAAGACCGGAATGGAGATGGGAAGGTCACGGCTGAGGAATTCAAACTCAAAGACCAGGAAGCCAAACACGATGAACTCTAAACCCGGCATGAGCCAGTTGGTGCCAGGGAGTACGTGACACCAAGCCACCCGTCGTGGCAGAACATGCAGTGAGGGTGCAAGGGTCTCTCAGAAGGTGCATCATTAGCAAGTAGTAGGTGGGTCACATAGTACCTGGTGCGTACATCGGGGTGGGTGGATACGCATGATGAGAATCTTAGCCTGACTGCCAGGGATAGCACACAAAATCCGTGCAGAGTGCCTTAGCATGGGATGTGTCAGGACTGAAAAGGCTGCACTGCCAACATTATTTGTGAGCCTTCTGGGAAATTTTGTTATTAAAGGAATATAGGGTTACACAGAAGTTATAACCATCTTGGAGGGAAAAGAAAAAGTGTCCAGGGTGTCTACACAAAGAGGGTTACATTTTTTAAAATTTGCTGGTGTTTTAAAAATGTTCTCCAGACCGGCAGGAGAGGCAAAGGGCATGTACCAGCAGGGTCCCAGCTCTGGTGACAGCCCCACCTCCTCCTCCTGCACACACACACCCACATACACACACACACCCACACATACACACACCCACATATACACACACACACCCCCCACACCCACATACACACCCCCCACACCCACATACACACCCACATACACACCCCCCACACCCCCCCCACACCCACATACACACCCCCCACACCCACATACACACACCCCCACATACACACGTGCTGTGCTCTTCCAGTTCATCACACCCCGTCCTGCTGTGGTCCTCTCATTGGCACTGTGTGACTTGGAGGTTAAAAAGAGCCTCCTGCACAGAAGAAAACCCTGGGCCAAACCAAAGGTGTCTTGGACCATGAATGGAGAATTCGATTCTGCCTTTGCCATGTGAGGCCGTCTGCTCAGCTCGTCCTCACCCCCATCTCTCTTGCCCGTAGAGCGCTCTCTACTGTTCCGCCCTGCGTTGTGCTGATTAGATAGATAGCTTAGGGGCTGGGCTCGCTGGGCAGTCTACAGCGCATTTCACTTGGCCGAGATGGAAGTCTTCTCCCAATAGATGAGCCATTGAGCATAAACAAGGTGACATTTCTGTGCTGCTCATTTGTGTCCCGGAAAGGGTGGTGCCCTGAAGGCTGGGGCCAACTGCTGCGGGACAGCGATGACAGTATACCTGCCTGCTTGTGCCCGCCACATGCAGTAAGCACGTCGCTATCTTTAGTCCTCTGTTCCCAAATGGTGTTGGCATTTACCCTGAAGTCATCAATGATTTTCCTTTTGAAAGTGCTTTATTTTACTAATTTAAACTATTTTGTACTGATGTAGCCCTGAGATAGTTCATGAAAATGCTGTGCACTCTTTCAATGGAATGTTGGGAAGCTGATCTTTTCTGATATAAAATATTGAATTATATTATCTGGTTTTGTGGTGTTTATTTCAAGACTGAGAGGACCCCCTGAGAATGCACCATGCGGTCAGAGCCCCCTTGATCAAAATGGCGGGACTCTGTTGTGTTTACTGAAAGGACAGTGCTGCACAGCACGTGGGGGGTGTCAGTCTGGGTCCTGGCCCAAAACAGACACCATCCCCTGGGACTCCTGAGAAGCTAAAGAAAGGACCAGGTGGGGTTCAGGGGACCAGGAATGATGTTGAGGTGGCCGTGACAGCAGTGTCGGCCAGCATCACTGGAGACCGTTTCCACCCCCGGGCCTGAGGGGTCAGGACGAGGCAGCGGGAGCAGCACAGGAAGGGCTGCCTGGCAGGTGTCGCAGAGGGACACAGCCAGCCCCAGAACTGGTTGGCACTGCAGCAGAGGAGTGAGGGACAAAATGCCCCGTCTTCTCTGTCCCCCCTCCCCCTACCACCTGCTGCTGGCTCCTGTTAGCCGAACCCCATCTGAAGCCGAGAGACCGGAGTTCTCAGAGGTCAGCCTCTCGGGTGCAGAGAAAGGTGGGAAATGGATCCGAGGTAGGGGCTGTGGGGGGAGCAAATGGGGAATAACCGGCACATGCATAAGAAAAATATATATCTATATGATTGTTTTTTAAAATCAAATGTTATTGTTTACTCTTTGCAGAAGCAACTTCGGGGAAGCCAAGGAGATGGCCACGGCCTTCCTGGCTGCTGCTGCCCGAGACACTGATGTTCTTAGCCCTCTTCCTCCCAGCCCACAGTCACTCCGTTTCATTCAACAGAATTCCTTAAGTACATGAGATAGGTTAATAATCTTGCCTCTTGCTAAATGGAATTGCCCCTTGGAATGCATCTGACCTGCACCACTTCATTGTCCTGACGTGTCTCCATGAAGATAAAAACCTGGGCTTATTCTCTGCCCCAGATTTTCATTTGTCCCTGTTTGAATTTCTTCTCTGGCTGCTTTCCACAGTAGTGGAGACAGGTTGGCTGAATGAGGAGTACATTTCTTTGGGGAAATTAAGATCGTGGGCCTTAGAACTTCAGGAAGAGAGGGCACCTGAGGCCTGCCCAGGTGAGTTGAGATGAGTGCTGCCCGGCACTTCCGTTCTTCCCGCTGCTGAGGACATTCCATTACCTGTGGCTGCATCAGGCACAGGAACCTGTGTGGGCGGGCAGGCTGCTAAGCTGGCCCCACTTCAGGATGCTGCTGCAACGCTTGCTTATTATGTTGCATTGTGGTTATGGGTTACAGCTCTGCCAGCAAGGCCGTATTAATAAAGGGGCCAAATACAGGATGGAGATGCCACAGCACTTTTCTTAATCACATTTTGTACCCAATTTCTATGTGGCCTTTGGAGGCAGCCTGGACCTTCTGATAGGAGCAGCTGTTGATAGGTACTATATTGAGACCACCTAACTTATGACCCATACAGATTTTGAACTTTGGGCCCTAAATATGAACTAGGTCACTGATGCCTAGTGTGGGATTAGAGTATCCTAGGGAACGTGACATGTGAGTATGCATATGACACCTCTAGGCCACTTGCAAATGTAAGCAGTCTGCACTGTTTTGTTATTACCAGGAGTTTTGATCTCTGATTATTTAGGAATTTATGTATTTCAAAATGTTTTCCTTAAAAGATAGAAAAAAAACGCCTGTAATCCTAGCACTCTGGGAGGCTGAGCCGGGCGGATCATTTGAGCTCAGGAGTTCGAGACCAGCCTGAGCAAGAGTGAGACCCCATCTCTACTAAAAATAGAAAGAAATTATATGGACACCTAAAAATATATATAGAAAAAATTAGCCGGGCATGGTGGTGCATGCCTATAGTCCCAGCTACTTGGGAGGCTGAGGCAGGAGAATTGCTTGAGCCCAGGAGTTTGAGGTTGCTGTGAGCTAGGCTGATGCCACGGCACTCTAGCCTGGGCAACAGAGTGAGACTCTGTCTCCAAAAAAAAAAAAAAAAAAAAAGATAGATAGAAAAAATGACTTCATTTTGGTAGGGACATTGTCCTGACTAAGACTATACATAAGCACTGGTCCCTGCCCCCATTTCTTACTTTAGTATCTTAGGTTTCTACCAACAAAGTTGCTTTTTTTGAAGCCTTTTTCCTTTGGCTCTGGGTTTTTAAAAATTTAACAATACTGTTCCTGATATCACCACAGATACAAAGCTTTTATACTTATTAAGTTTGATTGTATGTGGTCTCCATCCTTGATGTTGGAATTTTGATTGTTCAGGGGATTCCTCCTAGCTTACACTGGTCACATTTAAATCTTATTTAAACACAGAAAACACCCAGATTTATAGTTCCTGCCAAAATTTCTCCTTTGAGCTCGTCTGCCTATATGATATCTTCTCTTGTGCATCTCACAGGCACCTCAAACCTTGTATATCCAGAATAGCATGTCTGTTCCCCTCCTAGCACCTCCCAGCCCCTCCCCCCAAGCCTGTTCCTCTCCATCTCCCCTTGCACCTTGTTCAAAGCAGACAGCAGCAAACCTTCTATTCTCTCACCCCACACATTTATCCAACAGCAGGTTTTGTCAGTTCTGTCTCTAGGCTAGGCACGGTGGCTCACACCTGTAATCTCTGCACTTTGGGAAACTGAGGCAAGAAGATTCCTTGAACTCAGGAGTTCTGGACCAGCCTGGGCAAATAGCAAGACCTTGTCTCTGTAACAAAATTTGAAAAAAATTAGTTGGGCACAGTGACATGTGCCTGTAGTCCCAGCTACTCAGGAGGCTGAGGCAGGATCACGTGAGTCCAGGAGTTCGAGGTTGCGGTGAGCTATGATTGTACCACTGCACTCCAGCCAGGGCATCAGAGTGACAACCCATCTCTAAAAAATAAAAAATTTAAAATTCTGTCTCTAAACTTGTGGAAATGACCCACTTTTCTCCAGTTCCACAGCCCCAGCCCCACAATTTCTAACTGGAACTACTGCAGTAGCCCCCTAACAGGTGTGCTTGGGTTTATCTGCCCCCACCAGCCCACTTGCCACGTGGCAGCAGAGTGATCCTGCCCCTCCTTTGCAAGGAGAGAAAAACCAAAGTTCTTAGGATTTACAAAGCCCTGCATAATCTCGCACCCATCCACTTCCCATCCATCATCATCTGATATTCTTCCCTTTGCTCATAATGCTGTTAAACCAGCTCTCAGTTCTTTGAGCACCCTGAACTCTCTCACTTAGGACCTTTGCACACACTGTTTCCTCTCCATGGAATAGTTCTTTCTTCCCCAACTCCTCAGATGGCTGGCTCATTCTTATCCTTCAGGCTTTGGCTTAAATATCACCTCTTCAGAGACGCTTCCTCTGATACCTTCTCTAAAACAGGTCCTTTGTTATTTTTTTCATAGCATTTGTCACATTTGTAATAGCTACTCTTTCCTCTTCTGTTTCATCCATTGGTAATGGAAGTTACAAGAGGGCAGGAAGCAAGTCTGATTTCTTAACCATTGTTTCTCTAGAACCTAGAATGTTGTAGGGACTTTATCTTTCTTTTTCTCTCTTTTTTTTTTTTTTTTTTGAGACAGAGTCTCTGTCTTCCTGGGTAGAGTGCAGTGGTGTCATCCTAGCTCATTGCAACCTCAAACTCCTGGGCTTAAGCAATCCTCCTGCTTCATTCAGCCTCTCGAGTAGCTGGGACTATAGGCACACACCAGGACGCCCAGCTAATTTTTCTATTTTTAGCAGAGATAGGGTCTCACTCTTGCCCAGGCTGGTCTCAAACTCCTGAGCTTGAGCAATCCTCCCACCTCGGCCTCCCAGAGTGCTAGGATTACAGGCGTGAGCGACCGCGCCCGGCCTGTAGGGACTTGTTGAATGAACGACTCTTAATTTAATCCTCACCTCTAGTTAATACCCTACTTTACAGATGACAACACTAAGGCTTAGAGAAGTTAGAAACTCACTCCAGGTCACAGAATCAGACTCAGATCCAGGTTTGACAGATTTCAAAGCCTGTGCATTTTCTATCTTATCTGTTAAACTTGTACTGAAACTAAGCAGCATGACTGTAGAATCTCGAGGTGACCTTGGATACGTTTCAGGATTAGTCATTCAAGATCACATTTATTTTTTCCTTGCTAATTCTCCGTAGAGTATGCCAAGGAAAAAACCCTGAACCTGAAAGCTGGTTAAATAGACCTTTGGCAACCTAAGTTTTGGTGGCTTAAGGCACCGTGGAATGTACGTTTCTTATGAAATCACTCTGGACAGAGCTAGTATTACTGACAATTGTGTTCTTTCCTCCCCTAGTTTCATCAAAATTGTTACTTCTAACACTCAAAACTGCTTTACCTCATAAAGTAAAATTTAAAGTTGAATAAAACCACTGACTAATGCCAGGCTCTTTAGAGAATGTGGTAATGACCATACACTACCAATGTTCACTGTGACTGCAAAAGATCCTTCCATTTCATTGACTCAACCAGACACTGTACTGGGGGATATAATAATGTGGATGGACACAGCTAACAATATTGAACACTGTGTTACACTGTACTAAATGCATATATAAATTTGAAGTGCATGCACAAATGGAGATGAGCATAGCTAATCCTCACAAATCTAGAGGATATATCATTATCTTTAATTTATAGATGCACAAACTGGGACACAGGTTAAATAATGTGCTCTGGTCACACACTTAATGGCTACATTACACTGTTCTAAAAACTGAACTCAAATACAAATATTTTAAATATTAGTAGCATCAGGTGGCAGTGAGATGTGACAGGGTCACAAGCATTTAGTGGAAGAGACATAATAATCAAGTTGTCATGGAACTGGCTAGAAGGAGCCTAGAGAGTACATGTTCTCAAGGCATTCGTTATACAGGGGGGTAAATGAACCTACAGTCTTAGTAAGGGGCTGAACCATAACTAGAATGCAGAATGCAGGTCATGACTTCACTACCCTTTACACTTACACCACACGATAAACTTATTTAAGGGTCTAGTTTACCTTTTGCCATTGCATTTTTTGTTTTATTATTTATTATAACAAAAGGAGCAGTAGTGGTGGAGGGTAAGGAGAGGCATCCCCAGGAAAAAAGGTTTTTTATCATGTGACCCTGCCTTCCTGCCACATCTGAGTGGACTAGAGATTGCTGATCGCACACACTGGATGGCCAGAACCAGTCAGGTCATGCTGTGTGTGCATCAGAGCTCGATGCCATAAGCGAAACAATTAGGTGCCCATAGGATCTGGAATTCAGGGGTTATTGTCAGGGTCAAATTTATCACAATGGCAAGTCCAAACCTATGAAAACCAGTTAGGAGGCAGCAGCAGAGATTTGGGATAGGAAGTCAGGTGCAGAGAGAAATGTTAGCTCCTAACTTCACAGTACTACCAGTTTTAGTCACCAAGAGATCCAGCTCCATTTTGTTTACTGCCTGTGTTTGTTTCTGAAACTCAGACTTTAACAATAAAGTGCTCTCTTTTACTGATGTTCTCAATGGGGGAAAATAATTTTTGTAGGTATCAGTATTTTCTGAAGGACAGATTAAAGTTTCCCTGCAAGAATCTTTTTATCTTTAGACTTATAATGTATAAATTTTGAAAGCATTCAATCTAAAGTCACTATGACATCTAACAGGTTAGTGTTAAAAAATAAATAAATAAATAGTCACTATGACAAGGACATTAGGAGAAGGAAGGAAGGAAGAAAGGGAAGGAGAGAATGAGGGAGGGAGGGAGGGAGGAAAGAGAAAACAAAACCAGGGCAGGTGCTCAATAAATGTTTGTTGAATCAAGGAATAAAGATAGTCTTGACAACAGAATTAAAAATGCTTTTCATTTCATATTTGTTATCAGTGCTTCAGTACAGAACGTTTTATAATGATTAGTGACATTGTGAATACCAACTTTTTTCCAACACTAAGTACCAGTCTTTCCTCATAAATATTGATTGACCCCAAAGTAACCAAACATAACACAATTTCAAGAGACGGTGATACCATCAGCATAGTAACCCAAATTACAAACATGGCAATATTTAAAATCATGCACATTATTTCATAATACATCTTTTTAAATTTTGACAAAATTTCCTGGTGTAAAAAGACTCCTCAAAAACATGGTAACATTAAACTACAAAACTCACTTTGGAAAAGTAGGGAGTTATTTTTCTAATTTTGGCTTTAAGATTTTTTTTTTTTTAAATCGGTTAAAAAATATAGTGAGGAGTGTGTTGAGAGAGGTGGAGAAAAATGAGCTTCCAGTTGGTGGATTCAACATGTCTGAAAATACTTCAGTTATGTAAAAGAAAAACTTCAAGAATAAGGATGTATTATAAATAAGAGTCTTTCAGCAAGATGAACAGATGAGCAGTTCTTGCATCAATTGCACCCATGGGAGAGAGGTCTTCTTGAAGAATCCTTGTTTATAGAATCTTCTGTAAAATAGAGTTGGCTACCTCCAGTGATTCATCTTTCACTAAAACAATATCGTAAGAGTCCATGTACTTTTCTAAAAGCTCATCCACCTAATCAAACAAAGAACAAAAATAAAATGAACATGCAGGGAGAAGCAGCAAATGATTCTAGTACAGATATCATTGTTATGTAGATATGTGGGACAAAATATAGTAAATTAAATTCACTTTCATAAAACCTTTGAAATGAAGAAAAATCCTTTAAAACTTTAAAGAGTCACTGACACTGAAATTTTTCCACATGGTAGCTTTTCTCCCCAAAATGATCTTTCTCCAGTCCAGTGGTTCTCAACTGGGATGATTCCAAGGAACATGTGGCAATTTCTGGTGACATTTTTGATTCTTATCACTGAGTGCTAATAGTGAGTGGAAGACAGAGAGGCCTCCTATAGAATACATACCTTCCCTTCCCCCAATACCGATAGCACACATGTGTGTACCAACTCCTTTAATCATCACCAAAGTAAAAGGGTAAAGAATAATCAAAATGTCTGTGAAATAACTGCTTTTTCAGGTACCTTTGGCAACAATTACCTAGGAAGTTTCATCCTAATTTTTTCTTAGGAAGAAAGTTAAATTACAGATCTTTATACTTACTCTATCATTTAGATATCCAATTTTCAGAATGTGTTCAACATTGGCTACTCCATCGGCCATTCTTAAGTCTCCCTGGGAGTCTCCCAGCAGAATTATGTTGCTATTGTCTTTTAGTTGATTAAAATAGTCTGTATTCTTCAAGGCACCATCATGTTTGTTAAATACATGAATTAGTTCTCCTTTAAATCCTTTGAGTACTCCCTATAAAAATATAAATCTTTTGAAATAATAGGTTTTGAAAATTCTATTTGTTGGATTTTTATATTTTGCAAATTTTAATAAATGTCACTATTATTTCACCATATTTGTAAATTTATCTTTGATATTAGAGATCTCAAAGCACTTAAATCCAATCACATTCATGATAGCTAAGAAGGGCCCCAGAAAGTCAATGATTTTTTTAGAGACTACCTTAAGTGGTAAAACAAAATGAGTTAAAAACTCAACTTTTGCTTTTCATTTTGTACCTAACCAAAATACTCCATCTTATGTATTTCATAATACACTATCTTAATTAAAAACTTTGTTCAAAAAACGTCAGTTCTAATTCACTTTTTTTCAAACTATGAATGTTAAGTTTTCAGAGTTGCTGCATTAAATTACCCTAAAAATTTAACTAATTTTATTGTTAGTCTATAGCTTGAGGAATGAAAATTTAAGAGGGGTATATTGTTTTTAAAAATGGATAACACTGGGAAAGATGGCAAGTCCCATAGTAGGCATATCAATGTGGCCTAATTTAATGAATATACATTAATAATAATAAATTTACATGATTAAAATATTTTCAGAGTTTTAAAGTAATTAAATTAAAGTATTTTCAGATTTTAAAAATAATCATGAAGAATGATTTGAGCTGGGCACAGTGGCTAATGCCTGTGATCCCAGCACTTTGAGAGGCCAAGGCAGGAGGATCGCTTGAGTCCAGGAGTTTGAGGCTGCAGTGAGTTATGATGTCACCACACTCTAGCTGGGGTGACAGAGCGAGACCCTGTCTCTAAAAAAATAAACTAATAATTTGATATTCTTACATTTTCATCAAAATCCATGAAGTTGGACACAACTTTGACATTTGGATGATAAACACCAGCTTGACGGATAACCTCCTCTAGTACATCACCAATACCGGCTGAAAATATGAACACCGGGATACTGTGTTGTTGGAGCTTATCAAAGAAATTCTCGTATCCTTCCCTGCAAGATGTAGGTACAAACTGATGGTTAAAGAGCAAGATATAGCCTTTTCACTTAGAAGTTTAAAGAATGAAATATTTCTACCTGATTCTATGGCTCACTTATATTCTCATTTCAAAATACTGCCTAAGAGTTTTGTTGATGATATCTAAGATATTAATACTAGTAATGAAAGTTTTTCAGATAACCGTTAATGCTTTACCTTCCTTTTAATCAATTCTAAGAGTACCAACTAGATGTTTTTAGAGTCACACTGAATATGAAAATAAGCCTACAGCTCATAATTTAAACCCTTTAAAAAGACAACAGCCGGCATGATAGCATGTGCCTGTACTCCCAGCTACTTAAGGGACTAAGGCGGGAAGATCGCTTGAGCTCAGGAGTTGAAGACCAGCCTGAGCAAGAGTGAGACCCTGTCTTTTATTAAAAAAATAAAAATAAAACAGAAAAAGATAGTTAAACTACAACTTGAAAACCCCACTTAGGGTGAAGTGGAAGACTGCTTGCTGTACACACTATTCATCTACCTTCCCTATTGTCAGAAAAGCATCTAGCATTTCTCTTTCCTAAGATCTTAAAACCTTTCTTCCCTTTTTATTCTTCTTAGGCTATATGTTAAATAAAACTGTTGCTGCCTACAAAGGAATATAATTACTAGCTGTCCTCACATTCTTTCTGACAATTTGACAATTTCCTCCTTAGAAGTAGTCTCCTTAAAATATAGCATAATCCAAAAAAACCAAAGAAGTTTGAGAATTCAGAAAGTAGATTCATATAACTTTAGAAACAGGGTACTTAGCTAAATCTTTTTCAACTGGATTTATACATTCCTTTCATATTCTATGTCTTTCAAAAGTATTTTGCTAAAAAATTTTAAAACGGGCTTGGTTTCAAAAATTTTTGAATTAATCTTGAAGCTTTTAATCTGGATGAAGGAAATATAAATTAGTACTTAAATCTCATAAGCCTCTTAGTATCTATACCAAGATCTAACATGTTACTGTAAATTCCTTATCTCACCACTATCTACTTTGTGATAGATGGCATATGGCATATTTTGGATATTTATATATGTAATACTATATACCTCATTTTAGTAAAAATACACAGTTGAATACATATATAACAATACTTCAAGTCTGTAAACAATAACAACAAAAAACACCAACGAAACAAACTTACTTGAGCATAACATCAGATTCTGCCACAATTTCTTTAAGTTTAGCTTTTGGTAAAGATTGTTCAACAAGCAAACGATGTGATTTATTATACCTGAAGTTTATGATAAAAAAAGAATATCAATTAAAACAAATTAAAACTATTATCTTCATTAGAAAGCATCCTTTAGTGTGAGAAAGTGAGCTTTGTTTATCATATTTGGTTAGAGATTTAAATTCACCACTAAGGAATGTATACCCCATTAGTCTCAGAATGTGATAAGCATGTTCTTACTGAATTTCCCAGTTCGCTCAAACTCGGGCTTTGCTTAAGTATGTTAATAAGGTAAAGAGAGGAAACTAGCTGTAAACCTTTCCTCAGTCTACAGATAAGAACTCAACCCGGCCTAGGGATGAATAATCATTTTTCTGATTGCAATAAGAATTAGAGCAAAGCCATTTTTTCCAACTGTTTGTAGTCTGAATTTTCATGAAATGTCTACATACTGAAGATGCTGCCTAGTGAGCAAGAGACAAAATCCTTTTTATGAAAATTGTTATATGTAGATTGGCCTGCTTTATATTTATGTAAAAACACCTATAATCACAGCATCTCAGTATAACAGGCCTTTACAACCTAACTCTCATCTGTTACAACTATTAAACAGCCAAAAAAAAAAAAAAAGAAAAAAGAAAAAAACCCTAATTCTTCACCTGATACTTAAAAATACCCCTATAATATTCCTAAGTGATTCTCCTCTCTGCCTGGGTCAGGTTCTATCGTGTCAGTGGACTCATTCTCCAAAGGAAGCTTATTCCATTGGCAGAAAACTCTAACTGCCAGATAGCCCCTTATCATGCTGAAATCAATCTGAAGCCTTCCAAGTTTAATGCCAGTTCCACTGCTACAGGTGTGTACAGTTAAGTCTGGTCTCTTTTCAACATATAATACCATAAACAAAAATGAGGTGTGTAAGGTACCCTGTTAGGTAATGAGAAAATGAAGACAAGTATCATTCTTGGTCTCTTAAGATTTTAAAACAAGTTGTTGCTTCTCAAAGCATATTATATTCCTTGAAATGTTCCTCAAATAGGATGGCTCAGACTCCTCTGATCATCCTGGTGGACTCCTCTGACTCCGTTAAGGTTTTCAAGATTTCTCTTAACAGCATTCTTCCAGAACCCTGGAACAATGCTTTGATGTGTGGTCTGCTTGGAACACTGCATTTTGATTAATGCAACCAACACCGGAGGTCTATTTCTCAGTAACCACGTCACCTGCTGGCTCCAGCTGAGTTCAGAGTCAATAAAAATCCTAATTCCTTTTATTTGTACATTAAGCCACATTGTGTGCATATACTTAAGAAAAATTATTGTTTTTAATTTAAGATTTAAGTGCAGGATTTTTAATTTATTCCTATGGAACCTCATCTTAAATAGATTAAATAAAATAAAACATATCCTAGAATGTTACAGTGATTAGAGAATTAGATTTCATTTTGTTATATTTAATTCACTGCTCTAACTCACTGTATAATTTATGAGTCTATTTATATGCAATACAGGGGAAAAATAAACTATCAGTTGTGACTATATTGTTTTATTATTTTTTTAACCCTCTCACCACTCAACACACACACTTACCATTCCACCATATGAGGGTACTTCTGTTCTACAGTAAGACCAGGATCAACTTCAATAGCGTAATACTTTTCCTTTAGTTTCAATAACTAGAAAGAAATGAATAACTTAATCATGAAGATTATAGAGTTGTCATTAATCTACTTAGTTTTACAGAAAGGAAAATAGTGTAAACAAGCATTTTCCATAAACTGCTTTATAAATTGAGCTAATGCATCATTTGACTGAAGAGATATTTATTGAGCTTAGTGAACATGTAATTAAATACACCTGCAAAAAGCTACTGTTCTTCTGTAAAGTATTTTCAGGTGAGCAATTCGGTGAAACCAACTAATAATTAAATTCTCACTACAAAAACACTTTATAGCCAGGCATGCTGGTGCACGCCTATAATTCCAGCTACTTGGGAGGCTGAGGCATGAGAATCACTTGAGCCCAGGAGTTTGAGGTTGCTGTGAGCTAGGCTGACGCCACAGCATTCTAGCCCATGTGACAGAGCAAGACTCCGTCTCAAAAAAAAAAAAACAAAAACAAAAAAAAAAACCCCACTTTAGTTCTCATATAAACATATTAAATTTGATTGACATTTTGAGTTGTATTTTGTTAAGATATACACAGTCACTTAGGCAAAGTACTGAAGTAAATTCCTGATCAATTTAAGGGAACAAAACCTACATAAAACTTATGTACTTCTGTTTTAATTCTCCAATTAAGGTAAGAACACCAGAGTGTTTTGGTAATCATTTAAGAGTTTTTAATCTAAGTTTTATTGTTAAAAATTTACTGATAATTTTATCTTTAAAATATGTGGCAAACATGTAATTCATACAATAAACCTAATATTTACTGAGTGCTTACTATGTGCCAGGTATGGCTATAAGCATTTTCATCCATTCTTGTTCTTGTGAACGCACCCGAGGAAATTCTCAGGAAAAAAAGGATAATGAAGTTTCTGAGTAACTCTGGATTACTGTTGGTGCTTACCTTTTCCCGACATTCATCTGTAACCAGTTTACAGTTGTCAATGATATCTAAAGAGAGAAAGCGAAACAGGCATGAAAAGAAATACTCTGATGCTGCCACTATCATGAATAATTTGTTACTTTTCTTTTAGGTTTAAATACCAAGTCAACTAGCATAGTTATTACAACTTTTGGTCCTAGTGGTATAATTCACTTGGCATTGCTAGAGAAGCTAATGGTTTTAAAATATGAGATTTAGTGATTGCTCATTTAGTATCACTGACCTAGACAATGCAATGTCTTGAACACTGTGAACTGTGTACTGTTTCCATTTTCTTCTTTATGATTAAATAGAAGAAAATAGGTATTTGAAATACACCTTAATAAAAGATAGCAAATGCTTAATGTAAAAATCTGGAAAATACAGATCACTGCAAATAAGAAAACAAAAATTACTCAGTTTTACCATTCAATAATAAATCACTAATATCTTAGTATATTTCCTTTCCATCTTAAAAGTTTTATGTATATTAAATTAAACATGAGATCATATCAAATCTATAATTTGAATTTTTTCTTTTTCATTTCACACTGTAGCCTGTATTTTTCCATGTAATTTTTTTTTTTTTTTTTTTTTGAGAGAGTCTCGCTTTGTCACCTGGGCTAGAGTGCCATGGCATCACCCTAGCTCACAGCAACCTCAAAGTCCTGGGCTCAAGTGATCCTCCTGCCTCAGCCTCCCATAGCTGATATTACAAGGACATGCCACCATGACCAGCTAAATTTTCTATTTTTAGTAGAGATGGGGTCTCGTTCTTGCTCAGGTTGGTCTTGAACTCCTGAACTCAAGTAACCCTCTTCTTGCCTTGGCCTCCCAGAGTGCTAGGATTACAGGCATGAGCCACTGCACTGGGCCTTTTCCATGTAATTAAAATCTTGGTAGATGAACAGAACAGAATTTATACCATTTCTGCAGTGTTAAACTTTTTAGGTTGATTCAAAGCATTTGCTATTAGAATGAATGAATCATTCATTCATTCATTCATTCATTTATTTATTTATGAGACAAGGTCTTGCTCTGTTGCCTGGGCTACAGTATAGTGGCGTCATCATAGATCATTGCAACCTCAAACTCCTGGGCTCAAGCAATCCTCCTGCCTCAACCTCCTGAGTAGCTGGGACTACAGGTGCACGCCACCACGCCTGGCTAATTTTTCTATTTTTTTGTAGAGATGGGGTCTCATTATGTTGCTCAGGTTGGTCTTAAACTCCTGTCCTCAAGCAATCCTCCTGCCTCGGTCTCCCCAAGTCCTAGGATTATAGGAGTGAGCCACCACACATGGCTCTCAGAAATAATTTTATGTTGTGCTTAGTTACCACTATTTTTGTGAATAAAGCTTTCCCCCTCCCCCTACATTTGGGATTACTTGCTTAGAAATTCTCCAAAGAGGAATTACTGGGGTAAAGAGTACGAAGTTTTTAGCGGTTTCTAAATAGAAATGATTTTTTAATTCATACATGTACTAAAACTAAATTGAGAGGGATTATTTCACTGTTCCCTGGTCAGATTGAAGAGTATTATTCTAAAAACTTACTGCCAAGTTGGAAAACAAAAAGGTATAATTATCCTAGCAATATAATTTAACTTGAGATTTATTGAATAATTAGGTTTTACTTAATTTATACATAAATGATACAAAGACTTGGTAAAATTCCCAGAAAACTGAGTATTAGATAAATGCTGTTTCTTTAGGTTAACCCAGAGTATAAAAACGATTTAAATATTTATTCAGTAAAGCACAGACCATATTTGGCAAGAAATATTTTGGTACCATTCCCTTTGGTACCAAAACCATACATGAAAATAGTCATTTATACAACATGGGGGAAAAAATCTTCAAAATATAATAAGAAAAGCAGGTCCCCCCTCACGTTCAATATCCAAAATGAATTTTAAAAACCCAGTCATCTCACAAGTAACATAGGTAAAAAGGATTTCAAAATAATGATTACATACTTTCATGAATTTGTTTAAGAATACCACTTACTGTGACATGTTGGGCATCTTTTCCCTTTGTGGGAAAACCTACTGAGTGTCATATCAAAGTCTGTTATTATCTGTAAGAAACAGGAGAAAGGCATTATGTAAACACAGCCACCATGGGCAGCATTTCTGTGTGCTATCCAAATGCATACTGCACGCTTTCCTATATGCATGGGACTGTGCTCAGTCCTTGGCCCCCATTGTAGGTTATTTTCTCTACATTGAGTTTTATCACACCATTCATTTATAAAATCCTGGGAATGACCTTAACTACAGGCACTACCTTAAGTGCCCTAGCATTGTCACCAATTAAAATGTGATTATTCAGCCACAAAAAAGGATATAAAAAATAAAAAATAAAACAAAAAAACCATAAACAAAATTAAAATATATATATAAAAAAGGAATACCGACATATGCAGCAACATGGGTAAGCCTAGAGGTCATTATGTTAAAGTAAAATAAGCCAGGCACAGAAAGACAAATATTGCATGTTCTCACTCATATGTGGGAGGTAAAAGAGTTAATCTCCTGAAGGTAGAGAGAATGATGGTTACCAGAGGCTGGGAAAGGTAGGAGGGTGGGGGGATGAAAAGAGGTTGGTTAATGGGTAAAAAATTACAGTTAGATAAAGTTCTAGTGTTCAGTTGCACAATAGGATGACTATAGTTAATAATTTATTGTATATTTCAAAATAGCTAGAAGAAAAGATTTGGAATATTCTCAACACAAAGAAATCATAAATGTTTGGGGTGATGGATATCCTAATTACCTTGATTTGATCATTACACATTGTATGCATGTATCAAAATATAACATGTACCTCATAAATATGTACAATTATTATGCATCAATTTTAAAAACTGGAAAAAAAAAAAAGAGCCAGGCATATAATCCCAGCACTTAAGGAGGCTGAGGCAGGAGGATCACTTGAGGTCAAGAGTTCAAGACCAGCCTGGGCAACACATTAATAACAAGACCTTGTCTCTATGAAAAGTTAAAAAAAAAAAAAAATTAGCCAGGCATGGTGGTGCATGCCTATAGTCCTAGCTACTTGGGAGGCTGTGGTGGGAGGGTCACTTGAGCCCAGGAGTTTGAGGCTGTAGTGAGCTATGATCAGGTACCACTGCACTCCAGCCTAGGTGACAGAGTGAGACCCAATCTCTATTAAAAAAGGAATAATTTTTTTAGTTGAATATCCAGATTGTTGGTTTAATTTACATTTAAAATATTCATTTCAAAAAGAGAGACAATTTCTTGAAAAAAATCAATTGTCCTCTTTATAATGTTACATCTTACTTTGAACTACTGTGATTTTTTTAAACATGGAAGAGCAATTTGAAACTATATACTATTAATATTATTCTTAAAATGGTTTAGTATTTGTGTACAGTTAGCTTAATAGTAATGAAAACCCAAGATTATCTCAGGTTATTAATTTCTGTTTGTTTTTCCAATGCAGTATTCTGTGTGTTTTACAACAACTCTAGATATATTTTTTAGATTTTATTTTATTTTATTTTATTTTTTATTTATTTATTTATTTATTTATTTATTTATTTTTTGAGACAGAGTCTCGCTTTGTTGCCCGGGCTAGAGTGAGTGCCGTGGCATCAGCCTAGCTCACAGCAACCTCAAACTCCTGGGCTTAAGTAATCCTTCTGCCTCAGCCTCCCGAGTAGCTGGGACTACAGGCATGCGCCACCATGCCCGGCTAATTTTTTCTATATATTTTTAGTTGGCCAGATCATTTCTTTCTATTTTTAGTAGAAACGGGGTCTCGCTCTTGCTCAGGCAGGTCTCGAACTCCTGACCTTGAGCGATCCACCTGCCTCCGCCTCCCAGAGTGCTAGGATTACAGGCGTGAGCCACTGCGCCCGGCCTATGTTTTAGATTTTATATACCTAAAGGACAGGCAAAAATTGTCTAAACTTGCGTTAGTCACATTTTATCAAAACAGGAGATGACTGGGTCTGCTTGAACATTAAAAATGAACGTTTAATAATGAAGCCTTCTTGATAATTATTCACCTGAAGTTTGGCAGCTCCTCCTTTGATAAGTCCACAGATAATTTCTTCTACCTTTGTAGGGTTCTTGATGCGAACTGAATTTTTCTGGAATTCTGGCATCTAAAAAGTAGAAGGAAATTAATTAATTATTTTTAATTCCTCTTTCTCCAGGTTCCTTTGATACCAAGCAGAAGCTTATATTATTTAAAGACTTAAAAATGTTGAAGCATTATTTCAAAAAGTCACAATATTAAATTACCATTTATACATACAAACAATGTAAAAAGCATGTCAGTAGTTTCCATCTAGGAGATTAAGACAAAACTACATTTGTAATTCAATTACTTTATAGGAAACTGAAATTTTTCTAATTACAAAAGTAATACATGCTTACCATAGAAGTAACAGTAAAAATATAGAAAATAAAAATTGCTTAGAGTTCTACTACATGAAGATAAACAACATTTAAATTTATTTTCTACTAGTTTCATTTCACATACTTTTATATATGGTTTTTTAAAATTAATATTGCATATATGGTTATAAAAA
>CM052437.1:112908230-112940327 GCA_028533085.1 Varecia variegata | reverse complement strand
TCAAACTCCTAGGCTCAAGCAATCCTCCTGCCTCAGCCTCCTGAGTAGATGGGACTACAGGCATGCGCCACCATGCCCGGCTAATTTTTTTTATTTCTATATATTTTTAGTTGGCCAGATAATTTCTTTCTATTTTCAGTAGAGACGGGGTCTCGTTCTTGCTCAGGCTGGTCTCGAACTCCTGAGCTCAAACGATCCGCCCGCCTCGGCCTCCCAAGTGCTAGGATTACAGGCGTGAGCCACCGCGCCCGGCCAAAAATTTTTAAACAGAATTCATTAATTAAAATAGAATCCCAGAATTGAATGGAGAATCCATTTAAACTTTGTCATAAAGTTATTTAAGTTATTATATTTGTGTCTCCTTAAAATTTAATGGTTTACATATATATATATTTAAAATGTTTCTGAGCAGAAAGGAAACAAATATTACATGGTTATCCCCCAAAAGCTAGTCTTTGTATAGATAATTAAAATATTTTAAAATTTGAAAAGTTGCTTTAAGATCTTTGCTCCTTTTTACTGTATTATGTTCCAAATAACTTATTGGTATCAATTTTACAACAGATTTATTTCAAATTAAGATCAATACTAAACAGTATTTCACTAGGCAGGGTTGTACGTGCCTATAATCCCAGATACTCCAGAGACTGAGGTAGGAGGATCGCTTGAGCCCAAGAGTTGGAGACCAGCCCGGGCAACACAGTGAGACCTCATCTCAAAAAAAAAAAAACAGTATTAGACCACCTGGGTTTAGGCTGCTACTAAGCTGGTTTATTGGTTTATTAAGACTTTAGGGTTGCTCAACAATTTAATATTATTTCTTGTTTCTACCTTATCACAAATAGTATGAAACTGATCAGAGGAAAATCAGTGCAAGAAGCACAGAGCTATTATAGCACACGTACAATATAACTTGGAGGAGAAAATTATGGATTATTTTATAGTAAGTTGTACAGTATAAATAACAATAGTACCTCAAGTCAAGGTTCTCATTGGTTTGTACTATATAATCCTTATTTATCTGTATGCTTTTATTCTGGGTATGTTATTGCCAATATTAACATCTTTCATGTGTGTTATAGACATGGTTACAAAAAATTCCCTAGACCTTCTATCTTTGCTATAAGAGAATCTGACCAGCTTAAGTCTATGAGGTCGCACCTTGTTCCTACATAATGGACAAGAGTAGAAAAATCAGAAAAAGGGCTAGAATGTTTTCCAAAATAACAGAAGTATACAGAAAAGAGAAGTGCTAACATTAAAATTTTCTCCATGAATGAAAGACCTAAACCTACAATATACTTAATTTTTAAAAGCCATATTTAAATAGGATAGATGGCCTGGAATGCAACTAACTTTGAAACAGTGATCCTTTTAACTTAACTAGATAAGTTTCAATGGATTAAAAGTTATCTAAATATTTATGTTATAGTGATTTTTCAATAGATGAGAAAAGCAAATAGGCACTTGTTCCTACATTCCCTTTTTTATTCATTAATCCATTCAATCAGTATTTACCACGTGTTTACTTTGTGCCAGACACTTGTGTTAGAAGAGATATGATGATATGCAGTACTCACACTGTTTTCCTGTTGAATTTTAGGCACTATAGCTGTTTTGGAATATCACTTCTGTAGCTCCCTTACGAATACTTCAGCTAATAAGTTTATCTCTTGACAACTAAATTTTGTTCTTACCTTAGCCTTAACTGGCAGGTGCATAGTAATCATCATATGCTTGATTCAATAACCAACTCATTATAGTGAAAACAACACAGGATATATGTCACTGACTTAATTTTCACCAAGAAAATTAAATATTTTATTTCAGTGTGTCCATACTGAGTAAGGTATCCTGCCTCAAGAAATCACATCCTCAAGTTTCAGATAATGGATAGGAGAACACTACCAAGACCACTTCAAATTAGGCTGGTTTCTGTTAGGCTAACAACCATAAGACTGGTTTAGTCTAAATCGCTAGGGATGAAAGAGAACCAGTGGCTAGAGGCATTGGTATCTCTGCTTTCCAACAACATACAACCATTGATCTTCAGATAAAAAAGTAGTGAACACAACAGGATAAAGGAAATAGGTGTAAGAAATATGAAAATGACCATTACACCTGCCTTGGGTTATATGGTACACAACACTCCTCTCTTGCAATACACACGTCACTGAAGTATATGAGAAATACTTCACAAGAACTTGAGATATTGGGAATTTTACTCAAATATTTTAGAATGTAACATAAGAAATAGAATCAAAGACTACTTTATGAAATATGTCAAAGAATATCAGAATATCAGCACATTGCAGGAGTATGATGAACTGTATCACATAGTTTTATTACCTCCACAAATTCCTTCCTTCCATATTCCTTTTGAGCAAAAATAGACCTGGTTTGGTGGCACATAAAATAATGATACTTCAAATTTGAAGGTTAAGTTATTTTGAATTCTCTGAAAACTTTTCAATTTGATTATGATACAATTTTAGGAAAATAAATAAGGGGCTAAAAATTTCCATCATTTTTCATAAAAAGAAAACAAATTCATTTTATAGTAAGGTCATAATGTAAGAGGTTGGGGAAGAAGCAAAGCCTTCCTGAGGAGAATCAGGGTATGTTGGTTGATTGGAAACTAATCTGAATCAACACTATAATTAAGAAAGACCTAATATACATTTATTCTGACTAATCTTTAATATATTTGTACAGATAAAATTAACTCCTTAATCATTAGTCTACTTCCATATTCAAAAAGTAATGATTTCTAAAGAAATGGATTTCAGGCTGGGTGCAGTGGCTCATGCCTGTAATCCCAGCGCTTTAGAAGGCCCCAGCGAGAAGATCACTTGAGGCTAGGAGTTTGAGACCAACCTGGGCAACACAGCAAGACCCTGTCTCTTAAAAAAAAAAGAAATTGATCTCAAAGTTATGCCACTTTATTCACAATTAAATAGCAATATTAGAATATTTAGTATTATCTTATTGATACATTGGGATAAGATAAATATGAGTATCTCCATACTGCAGTTACTAAATTTCTGGGTGTGGTTCAGTATCATCAATCCAATGAAAATGTCCCAGACTAATAATCATCCTAATTCTCAGGATGAGATTAGGACACCTTCAAATGTTTAATTGTTTAACCTATGATTTAAAACTATAATGTTAAATTTTGATTAAAAAATATTTAACTTTACCTCTGTAAAGAAAAAAAAGAAAAATAACACACAAATGCATTCTATTTATAATAATGTATTGTTATTCTTAAACCGCGCACTGTCTGGGGAATGGACACGCTTGAAGCTCAGATTCGGGGGGGGGGGGGGGGATGGGAGGGGCATGAGCAATATATCTAACCAGAACTTTTGTACCCCCATAATAAGCTGAAATAAAAAATAAATAAATAAAAATAAAATAAAATAAAATAAAATAAACTAGGTTAGTGTAATTCATAATGTACAGAAAATATAATTCATATTTTAACCAAAGATAAAAAAATTACTCGACACATATATATATGTATATATATCACACACACACTCATCTCTGTGTTTGGGGGTTTTTTTGTTTTGTTTTGAGACAGAGTCTTGCTCTGTTGCCCAGGCTGGAGTGCTATGGTGTCAGCATAGCTCACAGCAACCTCAAACTCCTGGGCTTCAAGCGATCCTCTTGCCTCAGCCTCCTGAGTAGCTGGGACTACAGACATGCGCCACCATGACCAGCTAATTTTTTCTATATATATTTTTAGTTGGCCAGATAATTTCTTTCTATTTTTAGTAGAGACGGGGTCTCACTCTTGCTCAGGCTGGCCTCCAACTCCTGAGCTCAAGCGATCCTCTCGCCTCAGCCTCCCAGAGTGCTAGGATTACAGGTGTGAGCTACCATGCCTGGCCCTCTGTGAGTTTTTAATTATCTTAATATTATCCTGTATCTTCTTGGATATGGCCCACATAAAAATTAGTTTAAATTACTTAAGAATTTCAGTCGGCACTGTTTGAGGAAGGCATCTTCTAAGAGCAACTTGTTTCCATTTAGGATTCACTAACCATCCTTCCTCCAGACATCCTGCTGGCCCCACCTGCTGCTCTCCCCACAGCTCTGACCTGGATTTCCTTGGTTTCTACCCTGCTGGCCACCCTACAGACCCTTCCAGGCAGTCGGGTGTGCTTGCAGTCCCAGCCACCAGGGAGGCCGAGAAAGGAGAGTTGCTTGAGCCAAAGAGACTACCCTGGACAAAAGTGAGACCCTGTCTTACAGTATTTTTAAAAATAAAACAATATTGTGTGGAAAAAAAAAAGGAATTTCAGTTGGATGGTCTCAGAGAAATATTCTTTCTTAGTTTTCCATTGTTTATATTTGATACAGACAAAAGACCGCATTCTGTACTGGTACACAAAGCAGTGGGCACTACAATTTTTCACAACTACATTAAAAGTAAAGATTTAAATGTACCTATTCAGACTGGTGTATTTACCCACACACATAGATGATTTTCTAATTTATTTAGAAGATTGTGCATTACTAAATTTTAGTGATAACCATCTCCCCTGCCTATCATATATTTGGTCTGTCTCCACATTAAGGCCAAATTCTTTCATTCATTCACCACATATAGTCATTACGTATAAGACAATGCATTAAGCAGCTCTGTAAGAAATATTAAAACAAAAGTTTTAATAAGATGTACACCTTACACTCAAGGCACATGTTCTGTAATGTGGATTGTAACATAGAAACCCAAGTAATAGTACATTGCCAAGATGTCCAGATAAAATATAAGAGGAACAGAAGAAACGAAGATTACTTCTGCTGGGACTAAAGGAGAAAGAGACAACTCAGCTAGGCTTTGGAAGAGAACAAGGTTTAGATATGCTGAGATTGGAGAGGAGTCAAAATGCAGCATCTAATGTGGGAAAAAGAGAAATAACTGTTTGTCTGGAACTTAAGTGTACACAGATAAGAGTATGTATGAAAAGTCTGGAAGGAAAGATTTGGAGCCAGATCATGAGAAGTGAAGAATAGTACCCTATGGAGTTGTCAACATAAAAGATCTATCAACATTTTTAGAAAAGCAAAAGTAAAAACTGTGTAAATTAATGCAATCCAAGTAAAAAACAAAACAAAACAAAACACCTTTTGTCTTGTTTTCCTTCAACAGTTTGAAAGGATCACTGTTGAGTACATTGCTACTTGCTCTAAGACAGAAACATGTTAGAGGGTCCTATGACCCAAGTAATAACAAAGTATGTAAAGGGTACCGTTAACATTACATTGTTTTTATGGTAGGAAATTCTCCTATTACTTGTGTTCATTTTGGTTAAAAAAAAAAGTTGACTCGAATAAGAAAATGAGTTTTAGAATACACAGAAATATGTTCAATCCCACTGAATAAAATGATTATGCAATGGATGCAAAGATCACGTCTATGTTATTAGGTTGAACCATATGAAACTGGCGATATTAGACTATATTTGACACATAAAAACAATTTCATATGCTTCAACCTAACAGCAATAACTAAACTGATGATGACTTAATCACCACTTATAGTCAATTTTCACCTTGATCATACACTGGTTGAGGGAAAGTAAATTGAACAAAAGACATATTAAGTGTGACACAATACTGTTTGCTTGCTAAGTCATGTTCTAGTTTATAGGCTAGAAAAAGCTAGAGAGAAAGAGAAGGATGAAAAAATAAAAAGAAGAGAAGAGGAAAAACAACAACAAAAAGAACAGAAAGAGAAAATAAGAAAGAGATCATAGGGCAGTTGTCCTCTTTAAAAGAGAGGATTTTTTAAATTGTCATTTTTTAAGATTTTACCATTGTGAATATAAGAATAAATGTAATTTCTTTGCACACATACAAGTAAATATGCTACTTAAATGGTTAAAACACTAACATAGGAGATAATACTTACCGAGTGCTTAAGATGTGCTATTAGGAACTTTTTATACTTTTTCATTAAATATTATTGAGGTTGGTGGTTTCACATACATTTCTTAAAGATAAGATTGTCCTCATCCAATGGTATCATAGCTATTAAGGAATGAGTTGAGATTTGAAGCCAGTTCTGACTACAAAGCCTATATTTTTCCTACCTCATCCTGGTGTATTTAATGCAATGAACTCTGTTGTTGTGTAAGACATATTTCTTAAAAATTTGAATGCTTGTCATTTAAATTCAGAAGCCCAAGAATATTTCATACTGTATGATTTACGTGTGTTACTGCTGAGCAAAGAAAATTTAGCATAAAAAGGAATAGGGTAACCATTTTATATTCTAAGAAGCACTGTAATGCGCATTAGAGTTCAAGTAAAACATTTCAAAGATAATTTGAAATTCAATTCAATCAGTATTTGAAGTTCTATTGTGTGTCAACCATTGTGAAGAACGATCTGTATAAAATTTCAGTCCCATAATTATTTGGTTAGAGACAGAGGCTAAAGTGGTGAAGATTCACCATTAATAAATGGAACTGGAAATATTCAAATACCCACCATTTTCATATGTACAGCAGACTCTGGATTAGTCATTTCTTGGTTATCCAATCTTCTGGATTTTCCCAGGTGATGTCACAGCAAAAGAGAAAAAGAAAGGTACACGTGACACACATAAATTTCAGGCTCTTCCTGTATGCTGATAACACACTAAGGTGGTACTTTTGGTATGATTTAAATACCAAATTATTACGAGCATTTTTTTATTTTTTAAGAAGCTCAGTCTGGCATAGTTTTGGGTTAAACATTTTGTATGGAGAATTTGGAGCTCCCTTATAAGAAGAACTTAATATAGTGTTACGAAAATTTGAACAAAAAGTTAAAATGGAGTAAATATTTGCCAAAAAACTACCCCACTTTATTGCAAGGATATTTTATCAACATTTTCTCTACATGTCAGGATGAAGTCTGCGGGAAAATTGTACGTTGCTACCTCTGAATCAATGTAGGAATAAGTAAATGGAACAAAGTAAGGAGAAACATAATACACAAAAGTCCAATTTTTTCTTCAATTTTCTTATATTAAAGTCTTTAATTTGAGGATATGATATGACTAAGATATGAGTTATATTTGAATCTAGCAGAGTGTCTGGCACAAAATAGGTATGTGACAGTGTTTGTCCATTGAATAAACATTTTCGGAGTCTGGGTGAAATTTATATGTATCTATTCGTGAAACTAAAAGCAGCAGTTTTTTAAATGCCCCTCACTATTATTATTATTTTTCTTTTTTATAGTATAAATCTTAGGGAAAATTACTAATTTACTTTTATTTCATGACTTTATTTTTACTTTATTCCAGATAAGTAAAATTTTATAATCAAAGCACTATTTAGAAAGGGCAATTTAGTTGAAAGGGGAAAATATTTGGCTTTTTCTTAAACTCTGGTAATAGAACTTGGGCATTAGATCTGTGTTCTTTTAATTAAAAGGTGTTACAGGAGATATATCGAATTTTCTCTAATTCTAAAATTCAGTCCCCCCTTCCACTTTAAGTCCATGAAATTGAGAAATGTCTTTTCCCCCCTCTCAGAAAGGCTGCTAGTTAAGTTGATGGTCTCATAATTGATGACATCTTAGAGTTGAGTAAACAATATTTCCAAATAGTAAGAAGATACTTGCAATTTTTCACACCTGAGAAATAATGTAATCTGTAGAAGTACATACGTGTGTGTCATACTACTACACAACTCATCAAGCATTTGAGCACCACCCCTAAAATATAATTATAATAGTATTTTGGAGATTAGTAGTCTCTAGATGATTATAGTCAAATTTAAGTAAAGTTTCCTTGGTCAAACTTCTTTCTGTCATAGTCATCTATCTTTAACAAAGAAGGTATCACAGAATTTGCGTGCAAGTCTGTTTCTTCATTTAAAGGAATCAAAGCATAACTACTAAATGCTTATGGCATTTTTTTGATATTTAATATCAGAAAAGGGGTCTAGATTTCTCAAAAGGCACTATTTAAGACCATTTTATTAGCTTGAAAAAAAGGAAGAATGTGGAAAAGTACAGTAGTGTTTATAAAAATATCTCATAATCTTTGAAACATTTGAAAAGCCCAAAGGAAAACAATTCAAGCAGTGAAGAATTAATTAAATTCATTTTAATATCTGAGAATCTAAGATCTTTTTGTTACACAGTCTGGTAGCACAATTCCACTCCAGCCTCTACCTTCAAGTATGCTTTTTGGAGCAATCATTTTTACTTGGAAAAAAAAAAAAAACAATACTACCAGTTAAAAAATTAATCTATTATCAGACAAAATAATCAATCAAAGTTGGTCTCATAAAACTTTATATAAACAAAATAAACAAAGACTGATCACAAATTTGATAATGGCCAACTCTAGGACATGTTTTTTAAATAAGCAAACCTAACGATTCATGGATGCTATGCAAATTTCAACTGAAGATCTTTCATTCTTCCTAATCCTCATTGGCAATCTGACCAGAATTTATCTTTGTTCAAAGATAATCTCATATAAAGATGCAGTGCTTACATAAAAATCACTCTGAGGTCTGTATCATTTAAAAAAGTATAAAGACTAAGGCATAAATGTCAGCATTCTGGCATTATTCTAAGGAAGACACTGGAAATTAGGGCAGGGTATTTTTAAACCTTTTAAACCAATAGGCTTGTAAACCTATACCTGGTTTATAAAGTTCTGGCTTACTTTGCCAACGGTCATCTGTTGCAGACGCTTCAAGAGAAGAGTTGCTGGAAAAAACCCATCAAGTGTAGAAGACATGTTCAAAAATAGAAAATAGTACCCTTGAACTATGAACTCTCTTCAAAGGAAGTTTTAAAGTCTTAAGCCTGTGAAATCTTTAAATGTGGACTGGAAAATGTGGAAATTGGAAAATAATTACTTTATGTACTTTCTTATGAGATTAAGGTTTCTACTATAGCAGTGTTCATTACACGGAATATGTAGGACAAGGCTAAAGACTGAAGCAAGAGGTAAGAACTTCACTTACATAGCACAAACTTGATAACTGAAAATTTATGGTATTAATTCAGTTATGGTATTTCATTCTGAGATGATAGTTTATAAATCAATTAATGAAAACTGGTATGTCTACACGAAAAAAAATTTACTTGCTTTAAAACAAGTCTTAAAGTATCTGAATGCAAATTGAATACTTTTAAAGGCCTACTTGACTTTGTCTTAGAAAATGAAAAAGATTAAATTTGTTACTATAGCTTTAAAAGTTGTGACTCTGCTTTAATTTTGATACTTGTAGAAATATTGTAAACTACATTGGTAAGATAATTAAATTGTGAATGGTAAACTGTATGTTACTTACATAAGAAAAGATAATATTAATATATATTACTATAATATGGACAGGGTATCAGCAACAGTACTGACAATGAATCAATTTTTACTGTACTTTTCCAGCAACCTAACCTATTTGTGTTAAGCTTCAGTTTTTTAAAATGTTACTTTCTTAGGGTGATTAACACATGGAAAATCAAACTATACGTTTGATTTTTCTGTAGGGTTGCAATCATTTTCTTGGGGCATTTAAATAATTCTCCCTAATCAGATTTTCAACTCAGCAATGGGGAAAAAAATACAAAAGCTGCAAAACGAAACTTTCTCCATACAGACAAGAAACAAAATTGAAACTGAATAGCAAAAGGTGGGAGGGAAAGAGGAGGCTATAGGAGGAAAGAGGAAAAAAATAGAGTTCTATGGCTAGTTATTTAAAAATTGGCAATTTACACCAATTTTCTTAAATGGTAAAACAGCTTCTCAGTCAGAATTTTATGGATACTTATTAAAATAAACAATTTCAATGCTTAGAATTTACTCTATACTTCCTACCCTCATTACCTCTAATATCTAATAGCATTTTTCAAGATAAATAAACCAAGGCACATAGAAAGTAAGTAAATTATACTAACTACCCTTAAGGCACTCTGAGTTTTCTGTCCTAGAACAACAGCATAGGTGATGAGCAATATCCAGAGATGCAGGGTTTGGTGCAGGCTGCCAATAAAAACCAAGCAAACTGCTTTAAGAAACAGTCTTCTACATGATCTGATTTTTCTGATTTAGAGAAAAAAAAAAAAAAAAAAACACTATAAAGTGTGAAGGATTCAATTGTTTAAATCTAACTTGCCCATAATATTCTAGGCTTTTACTGCAAGATACATGTCTAAATCTTAATTTTCAATATATGATTTGTTATAAATCAGTAATCCAGATTTTTATCAATTCGTAAAACAGACCAGTATAATCCCATTCTATAATATCCTGGGTAAAGCTCACAGGCACAAAATAAAAATTAATAATCTTTACTACTAGCCCTAATAAACTGTTCCTAACCCTAATGACACAAAGCATGTAGCTATCAGCAAAACCAAATCACATAGCAACTGAATGAACAACAAAATTGAATCTTACAGTGTTTTCCCCCAACTTGGAAAGACATTTCTGAGGGCACTTTTCTTTTTCTTAACATCTACATGTCAAACAAGAAGTTCTTAAAATTAGAATGTATAAAATAAAATTTTTGAGACCTTAGACTCTTCAACATTTTGCATGTTCATATCTTTGCAAACCATAAACTTCTGCATTAGACAGGATCACTTTTATTTCCCAAGTTTATGTTTTAAAATGCCCCAAATTTCAGCAAGATATAGAATCAAGTAAGAATCATATAAAGTTAAACAAGAGAAACTCTGCTGTCTACATGAACTGTACACACTTACCCTGAAGGTAACCGGATGAGCAACGCCAGCAAAAGAAAATTCTTCCTGTCTGAGCAGTACTAATATAGCACAAGGTGCAACTGAGGGCGGTTCCAAAAAGCCTTGACTAAGCCCTATGCAAAAATCTCGTGACGTAATACTGCACAGTGCTTTATTATGCTCTGCCCTACAGCCTTGCTAGCTCTGAGCTAGCCACCAGTCTGTTTACAGAACATAATCAATTGAAATTACGTGATGGTTAAGAGAAGGTAAATCCGTACTATAAGAACACAGGAAACTGCCTCTGCAAAGATAAAAGGAACCTCTACATAACCCTTAAAAATATTCCTTTCCTCATGGTTTGTCGGTGGTTTCTCAGTGTACTTACAACATGTGTACTTTTCTGTATAAATACTGTATTTTAATACAAAGTAAAAAAAATTAGGTTGTGGTTGCTGGGGTTGCGGGGAGGAGGATGGGGAGTTATTGCTCAATGGGTACACAGTTTCAGTTTGGGAAGATGAAAAGAGTTCTTCATGGTGGTGATGGTTGCACAGCAATGTAAATGTACATAATGCCATGGAATTGTACATTTAAAAATGGTTTAAATGCCACCTTTTATATTGTGTATATTTTTCCACAATTTTTCTTAAAAATTAGTTCATTTAAGCCCATAAGCAAAAAGACATGATGTGTGTAAGTGTGGTCAATGTTAATAATAGTCTTTATTACAGGGCAATAGGATTTAAAATGATTTTTGTTTTTCCTCATATTGTCCTATACTTTTTGTAAACTTTCATAAGACCAGCCATAAAAATCTGAAAATAAAAATTAATTACTAATTTGAAAAAGTTGAAAAAAAGTTCCTTTCCTGTTAGAAATAAAAACACTCAAACAGTTGTGAAGAAAATATTTTTATTGGTTTTAAGGAGAACCTATCAGTCTTGTTTTAACCTGAGCAGTAGAGTAGCAATATGCTAATAACATGTGTCAGGAACTGAGAGATAAGAGGCTGTGGGCTCTGGGAAGCTTTATCATTAGGAACATGCCTAAACTACACTTATGTAAATAAATTTTTATATCGACTTTCTACTGTCCTCAGAGAAATCTAGCCCAGGCAATATTTTAGTAATCAAACTTTGTGAAGTATCATTCTCTACTAAAAACAAACAAAAATCTAAAAATTGCCCTTTAAAAATGTCACTAACAAATTATCCAAATGTGGCATCTACTAAATGTGAAACTTTTGGTGCTGCTATATTATTTTAATAAGATGAGAAGTTTCATAACAAACATTCCTCTAAGAGGAAAACCTATTATATCTAATTAGTAAGAGAGGCTCAAGGGCAGCAAAGGTGTTCCATTTTGAAAATATTTCTGTACTATGTACAAAAATGATGATTTAATTGTCTTTTAATATATTACTATAGTTAGCAATGATAGGAATTTTAAATATATCACTTTGAAAGATGACTCACAGATAGACCATCTTCAACAACAAAGAATATTGGAATTATAGTTCCACAAACTTTTCAGGGAGCTATTTAGAAATACTATTAAAAGCCTTAGGAATATGCATTTTCTTTCACACAGCAATTTTTTGTCTAGTAATTTATCCTAAGGAAATAAGGCAGCACATAAAGATTTAGTTGAAAGGATATACACTGCAGATTTGTTTTATAATGCTGGGAAAGTGGAAACAACCTAAATGCCCAATACCTAAATGTTTACTAATATAGGAGAGGTGAATACATTGTGATATACACATGAAATATAAAGTTATACTGCTCTTAAAAATGATTCTTATGAATAGCTAAAATGCACTGGGCATTTACTATGTACCAGACACTTCTAAACACTTGACAATTCCTTGTCTCATATAATACTTATAACAACCCCAGAAGGTTTGTGCTATTATTATCCTAATTTCACTGGTGAGTAAATTATGCCTTATAGCTGATAAGTGGCAGAAATGGATTCAAACTCAGCTCTAACTCCAGAATCCATGCTTGTAAATCATTGGACAGTACTGCTCCATGAGATAAGACACACTGAAACGTACATGGTCTACTACTGAGTGAAAAAAGTTATAAGAATATCTACACCAAGAGTCTAATCTGGGGAGGAAAAATCTTTATATAAAGATAGGAAAGTCTAAAATAGAATACATAAAACAGTATCCATAACAGAATTAAGGGTCTATATTTACATGCTGAGTTTTATAAAATAAATGAGTTCCTTGGGAAATAAAAATGGTGTTAAAAAATCTTATAAAAGTAGCACAAATTATGTCCACAGTCAGAAAAGAAAATTAAAAAGCCTGTCAACATCATATGGATGGTTTGAAACAAGTTTCCAAAGTAGAAAGAGAAGCAAAAAATTCAGCCAGCTTACTGTACTCTAAAACAAAACACTTTATGGCATGAAAAGAAAGACGGCTAGTATCATATCAAGAGAAGTCTCTAAGGGTAGGTGGTTTTAGCTCTGCTATGTGTACCTGTCCTGCTAGTCTGATACTAAGGAGAGCAGATAAGAGAGGGAATATGGGTGTCACTTCCTGCCTATAAGGGACTTCTTCATCCTTCTAATTCTACCCAGTAACTGTGCGTATTCGGTAGGGGTGGGGTAGGGTGTCCATTAAGGAGGTACTAATGTTGGGTTACAGTCTGAAATGTCAGTTCTCTGAGTGATCATGGCCGAAGAATGACCAGACACACCAAAGTAAGGCAAGCATGAAAATGAGGTTTATTGAGGAGAGAAAGATAGGATTATAGAGCAAGAGCAAGATAAAGGTTTACAGAGCGAGATACATACGCCACAGATGACGTCCGGACCCATTGTTGTAGCAAAGGAGAGAAAAACGGGCTTGGTTATGGTCTGGGTCTTGTTTTATAGTGTCTGGATTGGAACCTCCCTTGGGGCTCAAATGTTACCATGGAACCACTTTGATTGGACAGTTGGGATTTATATGACCTGAGTCTTACTGCACATGCAGATCTCCCATGAGTCTCTCTGAAAGCCCATTTTGGGGGCAGTGAACCTCAACGGCACCCACTTTTGTCCCTAGGAGTCCCGAAATCTCTCACTATCTACCTAATATTAACACTTTCTTTCTCTGTCAGAGTCCTGGAAGCTTATGATGGCCCCTTATGTACATTCTAATTTAATCAGTACAATCTTAAGAGAAAGATAATACTTCTCCCTTTTAATAGATAAGGAAGTTAATAAGTTAAGTCACTTATTACTGATATGACTTATGTATAAGAGTTGAAACACTCTTCTTTGTTTAAAAAAAAAGCTTTATCATGCTGTCTCTAGGCAATAATATACACATAACGTTTAAATGAGAGGGTTTGAGAAGTCTACAAATGTTTTGAAAATGCGCTACAGGAAAGGAAAAAGGATACAAGCAAAGCACTGAAACAAAGACACTGAATTTCCTTTCAAACAGATATAGGGTACTTTTTTTTTGGAGAAAGGACAGAAAGGATCTTGAAGTAAGAAGTAGTAAAGACAGGTTTTTTGAACAACACAATGGACTTTCATCTCTGTACACAATGACTGGGCCCTGTTCCCTTGGAGTTTCTTTACTCATTGACATAGAAACAATCACTCCGACCCTTCCTAATGCCAAACAGCAGAGAACTTCTCATATAGGACTCAAATCTTTGGAAGATTATTTTTCTTCCCTTACAGCACTGAAACTGCATGTCTTTATCAATGGAGAAAAGAATATCCGTTAGTATTTCTGAGTAACTAGTTAAGAACTTTTAGCTTTTATTCAATCAACTTGAAAAACTAAGAATTATCGCTTCATACTTTGCCATCAAAAGGTTCCTCAGAAATTCCAAACTAATAAATAATAAAGCCCACAAAAAATCAAATCTATCAATTTAAACCTAAGAACATTGATTTTTTTCTTTTGGTCTTTAATACTGGAACAAAGAAGTAAAGAGAATAAAGATACTGCATTAATAGTTACATGTTAAAGAAATCACATCATAATCCCACTATCCTGTAGTATGCACAGTTACTTCTCAACTATCCAATCTAAGACTTACCAACTAACTCATGGTTTGGTTACCATACTCCAATTATCATTCCAACAAGGAATGTATTTTTTAAACTCAAATCTGAATTTGACTGACACCCTAGGAAGTTATTCCAAGCAAAACAATGAAGCCATAGAAGGAAGACAATTCAGGAGGTGGTGAGATGTCATAGTCTCCATACTGACTCTTACAAAACTTGTTCCTGCTAATTGCTGCATGATGTAAACACAAAGATGATTTTTTTTTTAAACATGCAAAACATCAGTCTAGGTATTTGACTTCTCTCTAAACCTCCCTGAACAAGACAACGTGAACTGACTTCAATACTGTGATGACTGTACAAAATAGAACATACTATAGATGTTTATATGAATATGGCTAAAATGTGTAAATAAGGAGCAGAAACAGACATGGCATCAGTTTTTTTGGTTTGTTTTTTTAATAAAGACACTAGGTCTCGGCCGGACATGGTGGCTCACGCCTGTAATCCTAGCACTTGGGAGGCTGAGGCGGGCGGATTGTTTGAGCTCAGGAGTTCGAGACCAGCCTGAGCAAGAGCAAGACCCCGTCTCTACTAAAAAAATAGAAAGAAATTATCTGGCCAACTAAAAATATATATAGAAAAAAATTAGCCGGGCATGGTGGCGCATGCCTGTAGTCCCAGCTACTCGGGAGGCTGAGGCAGGAAGATCGCTTAAGCCCAGGAGTTTGAGAGTTTGAGGTTGCTGTGAGCTAGGCTGATGCCATGGCACTCACTTTAGCCCGGGCAACAAAGCGAGACTCTGGCTCAAAAAAAAAAAAGAAAAAAAAAGACACTCGGTCTCGCAACGTTGCCCAGGCTGGAATGCAGTGGCTATTTACAGGCACAATCCTACTACTGATCAGTACCAGAGTTCTGACCTGCTCTGTTTCCTACCTGGGCCTGTTCACCCCTCCTCAGGCAACCTGGTGGTGCCCTGCTCCCAGGAGGTCACTATATTGATGCCAAATGTAGTGTGGATATCCTATGGGTATGTGCACTACAGCCTAGAACTCTTGGGCTCAAGTGATCCTCCCACCTCAGCCTTCTGAGTAGCTGGGACTACAGGCATGTACCACCATGCCCAGACTAAGTTTTTTATCATTTAAAATCATTGCAAAAACTTATCCTAGTAGGTGATTGTATATGAAGCTGACTGCTGCATTTATAAATTTACAGACATACATACATGCAAACTGAGAAAAACCTATGGTTCCCATCCCAATGTATTTCTGAAAAACTTTGCAAAAATCTACATTTAGTTAATTTTCAGAAACTCAAGTGAAGTTCTTGAATATGGACTATATCTTTTTAACTTTCTTACTTAAAAAGCTTTAAATTCTGTAGTTTAAACTCGTTTTAGAGGAAATGACATTTATATTGCGATAGGTAGGTCAGATTCAAGAAAATAGGATGTAAACAAAGAGTCTTTCCTAGCTCTCCTTTCAAATGCACTGTTTCAATATTTCCCAATGCTTAGCACTGAAGTTGTTTTCATTTTATTATAGCTGGGTCTCTGTGCTTGAAATGGAACAAGATGAAAAACTTTCTGTTTTAATTTTGGACTCCTTCCATATCACACAGTTGCTATTCTGTCCACTGAAAAGACACACTATTGTTTAGGATTGCTATTTTGTTATAGGTTATATTAAAAATGGCAAAAAGGTTACACAATTTAAGCTTTTATTATTGGTACATTATATCTAGTACATCTAAATGAAGAATACAAAATGACACTGTACTTACTATCCTCCCTTCTTGCTGTGCCAGATAAACACATTAAGTAACTACTAAAGTAAGAAAACAATGAAGAAAATTATTTTGAGATTCAAATTTATAAACTTATATTAGTAAGTAGTAACACAATTATTTGAAATTATATGAAGGATCAGTAGGTGAGAACTTGAGTTTTAAAAGTCTATAAATAGAAGAAACCACAAAATATAGCCCTTATAAAACTTCCTTAAATATTAATAAACTCAATATAGTAAACCAGACTACTTAGTTTAACCTGAGAAACGTTTTGATAACACATACTACATTCAACAATGGAATGTGTATTCATCAGAATAAAACCTATAAAATAAGTTTGTGAGAGAAAGGTTTTCAAAAAGCTTTATGGTCAGGTTTTATCCTGGAGAGTTCTTTTAAACTTTTAAAGTTTAAACTTTTAAAGTTCCCATGCTAAATAAACTTTTTAACAACACATAAAAAGATGTGAAGCTATCTAATTCCACTTGTAAAGCTAACTACTATAAATCCCTGAAACAAAAACCTGTCAAAGATAGCATAAAAAGGGGAAACATTCCTAATTCCACATGTCAATATAGATAAAAAAGTCTTAAATTAGTAATAAACTACATTCAATAATACAAAAAATAATTATCTAGCAGAACTAAATCAAATACATTCCAAGAATCAATTAATAGTCATCACAGAGGAATGATAGAATTACAGGGATTGTATCTTCTTCATACTCTTTGGTATTTTCTAAATTTTCTATAAAGAATACCTTACTCTTATACCCAGAAGAAAACAAAAAAGATTATTTTTTAAAAGTTACATGTTGCAAAATACAAGTAAAAGTGTAAGTGTACACTTATGCATATGTAGTAATTCTACTACATCTTTGGAAGATATGGACATGGCATATATTAAGTCATGTTTATGAAGGTAAAATGAAAATAATCTATTGGGGCAAAATCCTACCTTATTTTTTCTATATAGTAGCCTCTTCATTCTATGGCTGGGAGGGTAAACTAATTAGTAAGATACACAAACTAGGCCAGGCGTGCCGTGGCTCACGCCTGTAATCCTAGCACTCTGGGAGGCCGAGCCGGGCGGATCATTTGAGCTCAGGAGTTCGAGACCAGCCTGAGCAAGAATGAGACCCCCGTCTCTACTAAAAATAGAAATAAATTAGCTGGACAACTAAAAATATATAGAAAAAATTAGCTGGGCATGGTGGTGCGTGCCTGTAGTCCCAGCTACTCGGGAGGCTGAGGCAGTAGGATTGCTTGAGCCCAGGAGTTTGAGGTTGCTGTGAGCTAGGCTGACGCCACGGCACTCTAGTCCGGGCAACAGAGTGAGACTCTGTCTCAAAAAAAAAAAAAAAAAAAAAAAAAGATACACAAACTAATTAAACAGTATGATATTTTCTCCACCTACTCTGACTTATAAAGTCATAATGTGTAAATGAGGAGTCAAATGCAAATGAAGCTCTGTAGACATTCTACAGACTTAATACATTGGTTTAAAGAAGACATTTAAAGTTTAAGTTTGAAAAGGAGGGTAGCATGTAGGTTGCTCAAAATTAAAGTGAAACAAAAAACTTGGAAAAATTCATCTCCAACATACTCTCACATGGTTAAAATTTTTTTATATAAGAAGTCCTTGCAAATCAAGAAAAAGAACCTAGACATTCAGAAAAAACTAAACAGCCAATTATTTTTAAAAGTTCAACTACAAATAGAAATATTTTTTAAAAAAATACCATTTGGCAGAGATGAAAAAAAATGATATCAGCTGCAATGAAAATAGGGAAATAGGCACTTGCATATACACTGCTGGTGGAAATGTAAATTGGTACAACCTTTCTGGAGGGCAATCTGGCAGCACATTAAGAAGCCTTACATTTGTACATGCCCTTTGACCCAGGGACATGCACAGACACTACAAAGATGTCCACTGATCCATTATTTAACATAATGAAAAATGGAAAACAATCTGAATGTTCAATGACAAAGAACTGGTTAAATAAATTATGATACACACATATTTTCTCACTCACATGTGGGAGCTTATAAAAAGCTGATCTTACAGGGGTAGAACAGAATAGTTACCAGAGGCTGGGAGGGGTAGGTAGGGGAGGGGGGACGAACAAAGATAGGTTCATGGGTACAAACATAAACAGATATAAGGCATAAGTTATAGTGTGCGATAGCACAGTAGAGTGACTGTAATAAACAACAATATATTTCAAAGTAGCTAGAAGATTTGAAATGTTCTCAACATAAATAATAAATGTTCAAGATGATGTGATGGATATTCTAAAATACCCTGATTTGACCATTACACATTCCATGGATGTATCAAAATATCACATGTACTCCATAAATATGTACAAATATTATGCATCAATAAAATTTTTTAAAATAAAATTATATCTATGTGATACAACAGCATAAAGTAATATAGTCATTAAAATATAAGTATAAATTTATTATCAAGGAATAAAGGTAAGTGAATAATCTTGTTAAAAACAATGTTACAGTATGACTACATTTGAGAAAAAACTATACTTAATAATTATATGCACAGAAAAAGAAAGGAAGTACACTTGCTAAAATAGGGGGTTTTTAGGTGGCAAAAATTATAGATTACTTTTTTTGCTCATCTAGATTCACTAAATTTTATATTAACATATTATATGGTATAAAAAAGGAATCAATGGAAAATAAAATAGGTAAATAATTTCAAATGAACAAATTCCTTACAAAAAACTGGATAATTCAGTACTCAAGAGTCCTTAATTATTGAAACTTCCTTAAAGCTAAGTCACATGATTAAAAATCCATGAGTTAATTTTTTGAAATCTATAGTGAGTCACCTGATCTGTTCTTGTGTAAGTGTACTAAAGGGGATTCAAAAGTGAGTAAAACATATATGGAAGCTTTATTCTCTATAATAACCCATGTTCCTCAAGGGTGCTGGTGCTCAGGTTAAAAACTGTTGCTCAAAATTTGGCAAAATGGTGGACATCTCCCAATACCTTTTTAAACTTTAAGAAAGATGCATGATATAAGTAAACATTCTGTTGTTACTTCCAAATCTGGGGGCTCAATGGCAATATTGTTTAGAGGTAATTTTTTAAATGTGTTATTTAATTTAACCTACTATAAGAGAGTATCATGTCTAAAAGAAAGTTGGGCAAAATTAGCTGTATTAACAGAAGAAAGAAAATAAGAGAATAAATATTTATTAAATTACTATGTGGTAAGCACTATTTACCACTTTATGTGTTATCATCTCTTTTTTAATCTGAATAATCTAGGAAGGCACTTAGAATAATATAGTGTTGGAATTCTCCCAAATACAACTAAAAACACCAAGTGAAATAAAATACAAACACTAAGACAAAACATATTCTTAGTATAATACACTGAAGGAAACAAGGGGGCAGGAGAGTATCTAGGTGAATCATCTCCATTCTACATAATCGGAAATTGAGGCTTAGAAAAGTCAAGTATCTTGTCCAAAGCTAAACCATTAAAATGTGGCAATGAGATATGAACAAGGATTTGCCAACTACTAAACTCTCAAACATGATCCCATCCCCTTACAAGATTGTCTATTGTTGAAACCACAGATTACATCACTTGTTAAAGAAGATACTATCATTACTAGATAAGCCACAATACTTACAAGAACACACAAAATTATAGAATAATAATTATGGAACACTAGATCCATAATCTTATCCTACCAAAATTAGGAACATGTGACAAAATCTTTGATACAGTTATATAAAACCATGGTTGTGCACAAAATAGAATCTTTCTTCTATTATCTAGCTTGGAAAGACATAAAAATTTTAAAGATCAACAACACATTTACACCTACTCATATTACCCAAATGGGGTAACTTTACCCAAAAGCTTCAGAGAGACCCAGAATCATACTGAATGCTGACTCTGCTACTCGCTAGCTAGTTCCTAAGCAAGTTAACAGAAAATTACAACAACAACTACCAGCTGGACTGTGTTTTAAGGATTAAATAAATACGTATGATGTACTTTTAGTTCCTTTTCTAGTTACAGGATGATGACACAGTGGCAAACTAACCCAAATGGCAATCAGTTTCTAATTGCTTTCTAGTTCTAGTCTTAGTGAAGCCTCCTTTTTTTCCTAAACTAACTTCAATGAGTTTCTATTTTGCAACATTTCACTATGCTATATAAAATGCTTGCGGTTCTCAACTTTTCCTGTCTCCTTTTATCAAAATCAATCTAGTGACTCATTCCCTTAGAACCCTGACAGTTTGGCAGAGAAATCTAAATAGACTGACAAATTGAACTTTGTTCATAGGGAAGACTGTATAAGAATGTGTTAATTGTTTGACTATGGTATTCTGAATCTTGTCACCAACCTTAAGCCCAAATGGCAGGGTATTTGAGGTAGTGGAGGAGATAGAATGGAGGCGATAGAATGGAGGCAGGAAGGATCTTGCAGGCACCCACCATCTACTTCCACCTACTTACAAGAAGGAACTTGGCAAACAAATTAAGCAACATTCTAATTAACTGCTAAACTACTTTGTAATCTGCTAGGACCCTGAAAATGAGGAAGATTAACAATACATATGAAAGAAATTGACAAAATGGCATTTAAGTCTATAATGGCAAAAGGTTGTCAAAAACTTTGTTTAAATTATATAGATTAATGATTTAAGCAACTATGAGAGTTAACATAAAAGTACATAAAACAAAAAAGGTAATTTTGAAAAGTAACACTGTACCATAGCAGAGAGAGAGAGAGAGGCAGAGAGGGAGAGGGAGGAAGGTGGGGGAGAGAGGGAGGGAGAGGGGGATGGAGGAGAGGGGGAGGAGGAGAGAAGTGGGGGAGGAGGAGAGAAGTGGGGGAGGAGGAGAGAAGGAGGGGAGGAGGAGAGAAGGGCAGGGGGGGGAGAGAGAGAGCGAGAGAGGGAGGGAGGGAGGGAGAGGGAGGAGTAAAGTCTGCCACCTGCTGACAGAAATATTGAATTGTATAGATTTCCCTGCCAGCTGTTTTTTTGTTTGTTGGTTGGTGGGTTGGTTTGTTTGTTTGGAGACAGAGTTTTACTCTGTCACTCCAGGTTGAGTGCAGTGGTGTCATCATAGCTCACTGCAATCTCTAACTCCTGGCCTCAAGCAATCCTCCCACCTCAGCCTCCCAGAGTGCTAGGATTACAGGAGGGAGCCACCACACCTGGTCCCTTGCCTACTGTTTTGAAGGGGAGAATAAACCTATCAGGTAAGGTTTGTGATATTACATGTCAAATAAGTTGTTAAACTGAAGATATAAATTACAACTTCTAATTTAAAAAAGAATAAAGACTAAAATAGAATTTAAGACTTTTTATCTGTATCTCAATTTAATAACTAAATGTGATGCCTGAATTATTTCAAAAGTAAACAAAAAAGGTAAATATGGAAATGATTTAACCTAAAATCATATAGGGAACATTCAAACTACTATGAAAATTCAGGATAATCCAAAACATTGCAAAAATTATAAGGTCCTATAGATTTCACCTCTTCAATCCATCTCTTTTCTGTCTTCCTCTTTCTACTGCTCCCGTAACACTTTAAGACTTCATTGTCTTTAACCTAGGCTTGTTTTAATTCCTGCTTCCCACTTCCAGATTATAGTAATGCTAATTTAGTATATGCTCAGCTACCAATTTAATCATACTAAAATGCATTCCACTCTAGGATGACTGCTGTGGAAGAAATAAAAAGAATGCACTCTCAGCAGGGCATGGTAGCTCAGGCTTATAATCCCAGCACTTTGAGAGGCCAAGGCAAGACCATCACCTGAGGCCAGGAGTTGGAGACCAGCCTGGGCAACACAACAAGACCTGGTCTGTACAAAAAAATAAAAATACAAAAACACACTCTGGCTGGTCTGAAGGTAGTGAGTTATCTCAAGTGATTATTCACAGTTATAGATCGAACTCCTTGTTCTACTCTTTCCCACTTCTTACTACTGCACTTGATTAGTCTTAAAAAAAAAAAAAACAAAATGCACTCAAAGAGTCTTTAGCAAATTAATTATGAATATCTTATACTGATAACAAAGATATTCTACAGTGTGGTCCCAACACACTTTTTTTTTTTTTGAGACAGGTCTTGCTCTGCTGCCTGGGCTAGGATAGAGTGGCCTCATCATAGCTGACTGCAACCTCAAGCTCCTGGGCTCCAGTGATCCTCCTGCCTCAGCCTCCCAAGTAAAGTAGCTGGGACCACAGGCATGTATTACCACGCCTGACTAATTTTTCTATCTTTTATAGAGATGGGGTCTCGCTCTTGCCTAGGCTGGTCTTAAACTTCTGGCCTCCAGCAATCATCCTACCTTGGCCTCCCAAAGTGCTGGGATTATAGGTGTGAGCCACTGTGCCTGGCCTTCATTTATATATTTAACAGTATTTTTGTAGCTTCCCTTGTCAAATCAATGGATCCTGTCTTGGGAAATCAAGTCTTTCCCAAAAATATGTAGTTGGAAGACACAAAAAAATTGATAGAGCAGGAGAAACAAGGAGAATTTAAGCATTGACTTTGTTATTTTGTCAGTTGAAAGAGGTCTTTAATTTTATATTAGAAGTTCATGAGAAATTAGGGTTTGCTATAGACATTTCTATTTGTAGACTAATGTTGGAAAGTTAGTTTTTTTCATATTGGAGGATTTTCTTTCTTCTAGCAAGCTGAAAAATTTTGTTCACTAACAAAGGTCTTCAAGGCCATTTTCACCTGATAGCTATTTTCACTTGATACAGTGTTTATATTCACTTTTAAAAATCTTGTTGCCTGCCTGAGCAACATAGAGACCCCATCTCTACAAAAAATGCAAAAATTATCCAGGCATGGAGGCACCAGCCTGTAGTCCCACCTTCTCGGATGGCTGAGGCAGGAGGATTGCTTGAGTCCAGGAGTTTGAGGTTGCAGTGAGCGAGCTATGATGATGCCACTGCACTCTAGTCCAGGCAACAGAGCAAGACACTGTCTCAAAAAAACAAAGGGGGGGGGGAACTCTAGCTATTTTGCTTGTGGTCACTTATCTAAGAATTTTGATTTTTGATTTTTTTTTTTTAAGAGTCAGGCTCTCCCTCTGTCCCCCAAGTTGGAGAGCAGTGGCATGATCATAGCTCACTGTAACCTTGAACCCCTGTGCTCAAGGTATCCTTCTGCCTTAGCCTCCCAAGTAGCTGGAACTACAGGCCCATGCCACCATGCCTGGCTAATTTTTTAAAATTTTTCGTAGAGACTAGGTCTAGCTATCTTGCCTAGGCTGGTCTCCAACTCCTGGCTTAAAGTGATCCTTGACCTCCCAAAGTGCTGGGATTATAGGCTTGAGCCACCACGCCCAATTTAAACAGTAATTAATTGGTAGCCCCAATTCTATCTGTGAGCAAGTAACCAGGAAATTTTGTTACATGTAAAATTTGTACCTTGCCAGGGTAAGAATCTAGATTGTTCTCAAACTTCAGTATGCATCTGAATAACCTAGAGGGCTTGTTAAAATAGATTGTTGGAGTCCAACAATCTAACAAAGTTTCCAGTTCAGTTTGTCTAGGGTGGGGCTAGAAAATTTGCATATCTAATCAGTTCCTTGGAGAGGCTGATGCCACTGACCTGAAGCCATTCTTTGAAAACCATTGGTGTAAAACACTAGCATATGGGATCCAGTATTTCAAAATAAGGCTTCATCCTTCTCACTAGTTGTCATGGTTTATGTAACCAGCTCTTGTAAGCCTTAGCTAGGTTGTAAAGATCGCTGTATTGTGGGGAGAAATGTCCACCCCTCACCCCTAACCGATGACTAGTGTTGGTAATCTGAGTAAAGAAAGTAAAAGGATCTAAAGATATGATGGCTTAAGCCAGAAAATAATTTTTGGATAAATTTAAAATATAAGTATCCAGTTCAAAGGTGGCTCCATCTGTTCATAAATAAATTCACAACAAAAGGAATAAGAAAAAAATCTGTAAAACTAAAACAGTTTCAGGAAGTAACTATTTCTAGCTACTATAAAAATGGCTCACTAGATAAGAGATGAAACTTTTAAGTTGAAAATGTGGTTAACTTGTGGTTTGAGGATAAAACACAGGAAACATGTGACAAGTGTGATTTGAAAGGACAAAGTTACATGCCTGGTACAAACATTTCCATATTTGCAAATTTGGAGATTCGAGATGATCTTGCGTATATCTTTTGACAATGTTGTGAGTTTAATGTATTTCCCTTATTATACAATATATGTTATTCAAACTGGACCAGTCATGACGGTTACCCCTCAAATACCACCACCACCTTGAATCATTACCCAATGTCATCTCCTATTTCTTTGAACTCCACACAGCCTTTTGTTAGTATCTTTTCACAACCATATACAGGTTAAGAATGCCTTACTCAAACTGCTTGGGACCGGAAGTGTTTTAGATTTTGGATTTTTTTCGGATTTGGGAATATATGCATATGTATTCCAACGAGATTGTCTTAGCAATGGGACCCATGTCTCAACATGAAATTTCGTTGTTTTATATCTATCATATGCACATAGCCTGAAAGTGATTTTATACAATATTTAAAATAATTTTGTGCAGCCGGTCGCAGTGGTTCACACCTATAATCCTAGCACTCTAGGAGGCTGAGGTGGGAGGATTGTTGAGCTCAGGAGTCTGAGGCCAGCCTGAGCAAGAGCAAGATCCTATTTCTACTAATAACAGAAAAATTAGCTGGGCATCATGGCACGTGCCTGTAGTCCCAGCTACTTGGGAGGCTAAGACAGGAGGATCGCTTGAGCCCAGGGGTTTGAGGCAGCAGTGAGCTATGATGATGCCACTGTATTCTACCAGGGCGACAGAGCAATATCCTGTCTCAAAAAGAAAATAATAATAATAATAAAAGAATAAAATAAATTTAAAAAGAAAATAAAAATTTGTGCATAAAACAAACTTTGTGTATACTGAATCATCAGAAAGCAAGGGTATCAATATCTCAGCCACCCATGTGGCTTTACGTCAGGTGCTCAAAAAGTTTCAGATTTTGGAGCATTTTGGACTTCAGATTTTCAGATTAGAGATGCTCATTCTTGGAGTACTGTTATGTCTATAGCTTTGAAGCTAGCTGTGACACATAATTGGGAGACTAGCTTCTAAATCTCACTAGAATGTATGAAGGAAGTGGCTATGTCTCAAGAGCTACTTAAAATCTAGATATTTCGGGGCAAATGAATATATCTTTACTCTTGGGGTGAAGAAAAGATAACAGCTATTCTGAATTTGTGTTCTCTACTGGTATATTACTAAGTACTTAATTAATGAACTCTCCTATTCTCTCTTCATAACAAAATCTCAATTTTCTTGGAGGGTGGCAATGTGCTGAACCAAAAAAACAATTCCTCAGCTACACTTGCATTGGGGTGGCCATATGACACTGTTTTCTCCAGTGGTATGTAAGCAGAAAATTCCGCTTGACTGAATTAGGTATCCTCTTCTCTGCCTCCTACTTTCTACTGTCTGGAGCATGGACATGTTGGCCATAACTGCCACAATCATTTCCTGACCATGGGAAAAGCCAAGGACATTTCAAAGATATCCTTGATATCCTTGATATCCTTATACCCCTAATGAACACAAGCAACTGCCTGCTTTTGGATTTCTCATTCCATTAGAAAAATAAAAACTATTGTTTATTGAAGCCACTGTTTTGGGGTCTCTGTTTCTCTTAGTCAAGTGCAACTAACAAAAAAGAAAGACAAAAGAAAAGTACCCAGGCAGACCCTCAAAGAGTTATAACAATGAACTATATAAGACATTGTATAAATTGCTAAATTATGAAAGATCATCAGGAAATGCAAGCAGTTCAGAGAAAATGTTTTACAAAAGAAATCAAGAATTCAAAACAGGTAAAATATAGACAACATGAGCCAGGTGTGGTGGCACTCGCCTGTAGTCTACTTGAGAGGCTGAGGCAGGAGGATCACTCGAGGCCAGGAGCTCGAGAATGCAGTTCGTTATGATCACACCTGTGAACAACCACTGCACTCCAGGCTGGGAAACAGAAAGACCTTATCTCAAAAAAAAAAAAAAAAAGTCTACATAATAGTACTGATTCACAAAAGCAGTTGTTTAAGTCTTGGGTTTTTCTCCCTCTCCCTTTTGTAAAATATGGACTCAATAGTGGGCTTTCGACTCACTCAGTATAGTACCCAGAGAACATCTGATATTTTCTTAAAGTAGAGGAAGGAAAGAAGTTTTTGTTAGAAGTTTATCTCCTGGAAAGAAACACACCATACAAAAACAGCACCAGCTATTTAAGGAGTAATAGTTGATGTTCACAACAAAGCCATAAATAGTTGAGATATGTTTAAATTAGAAATGACAATTTTTAACTGGTTGGGGAAGTTCTAATGACAGTTCCATCTCCCCCATCCTGCTGTCCAAATAATTTCCTACCCTGCTTATTGCTCCTTAGGGGATAAGCTTAAGACTACACATTTGTTCTGGTGCTGTGTTTGCATTTAACTTGACTGGATAGATACTCCTACTTCGGGAGAATTTATAATAAAGGATATGAGAAGAAGTGAATAAGATTAAGCCATCTCATCTTTTTGGGACAGTTTTCTATTAGAGAAAAATAAGAAATTTGCTGATAAAAATAGAAGTATTCTATGAATGGGGAGTTAAGGACAATATATAAATAAATAAAAAGAATTGGAATATATTCTGGTATTATAGGCAAAAGTAGAAAAGCAGTTGGTATGTAAAATTTGGAAAGATGCCATTTAAGGGGAAAAAACATCAACTGGATAGAAGTATAGAATGAAGTAGGTTGAAGTAATTAATGTAAGGCTGTAAATAATAAGATATAATGTAGATAAGAATATGCAGAATAAGTAACTATAACTCAATATTAGTACACTTTTCCAAAGATAAAGAGCAAGCGAGAGAAAGATGTTCTATATTCCTTTCAAGCGGCACCTGTCCACCTGTGTTGTCTACCCCTTGCGTCTTCTCTTCCTTTTTCCATTTTTAATTTTATTTATGTATTTTTTTTTTTTTTTTGAGACAAGTTCTTGCTATGTTGCCCAGGCTGGTCTCGAACTCCTGGGCTCAAGTGATCCTGCCACCTCAGCCTCCCAAGTAGCTGGGACTATAGGTGTCTACCAATGCACCTGGCTTCTCTTACCTTTAATCATTTGTTTTTCACTGCTCCTCTGCCCACAAACATGCTCATGTGCCAACCATTGAAAAACAAACAAAACCAAACAAAACAAAACACCATTCTCAGCACAACTATTTCCTCTACTCAATAGTCACTCTCTGGTTTTCTTCACTTCATTGTTTTTCCAGTGGCTGCTCAACCCACTGCTACAATAGCCTTTCAGTCCAACTTCTGACCTCAGTGCAGACTGACACAGCTGATTCTGCCCCTCTTTTGGAAACATTTCCTGTTATTCCATCTCTGACAGCTTTCTGCTTTCTTCACTGAACACCCCCTAAATATTGACATTGCCATTTTCTCTTTTCTTCTTGCTATAAAACTATAGATGAAAAGCTATATCCATCCCCACTATTACTGTTGAAGGGTTAGACATTTGGGAAGATATGTCTAGCCCCAATTTATCTCCAGAGCTCCAGCCTTACATTTTCAGTTGCTATTGCTAATAATAACAATAGGTAATGTATATATTGGTTACTATGGGCCAGGAACTTTTCTAAGCACTTTACTTTTATTAACTAGCTCATGGATGTTTCTATTTGGTCAGTCCTTGATCATCTCAAATTTAATATGACTTAAAGTGAAATTATTCCATGTTTTCCTTGCCTCTTGGCTGCTCTTCAAGCCTGCCCTACTTTCCCACTTTTCTAATAACATAACTAGGATCAGCATTTACCTGGAAACTTTTAAGTTATTCTTCCCTATAATTAATCCTTTTATTTAATGATCATAAATAATAGGCTCTCAAAGATAGCAATTATGTTCCAGACACTATATTATCTCATTTAACTTCTACAACTATGAAACAGGTGCCATTATTTTCTCCCAATTAATAGATGAGTAATTGGAGACTCAGAGAAGTTAAGTAACTTGCTCAAGGTCACATGGCTTGATAAATGAGAAAGACTAAATTCAAAGTGACCCTACAGTTTATACTATCACAAAGTCTTGTGATTTTTATCTCTGAAATGTTTATCTCCTGATCCCTTATTTCCATCCCTATTGCTAGTGTGGCACAGTTTAAGGTCCCTAATCATCTTTCACAAGGAATACTGTGAGATCCCGTCTCTACTAAAAACAGAAAAAATTACCCAGGCATGGTGGGGCATGTCTGTAGTCCCAGCAACTCAAGAGCTTGAGGCAGGAGGATTGCTTGAGGCCAGGAGTTTGAAGTTGTTGTGAGCTAGGCTGATACCATGGCACTCTAGCCTAGGTGACAGAGCAAGACTCTGTTTAAAAAAACAAATAAACAAACAAACAAACAAAAAAACCAATGTACTACTCAGATGGAGGATGCTGATTGATAATGGGAAAAGCTACACATGTGTGGGGGCATGGGGTATATGAGAAATCTCTGTACCTTCTACTCAATTTTGCTGGGAACCTAAAACTGCTCTAAAAAAATAAGGTCTATTAAAATTGGGTTTTGGTTTGTTTGTTTGTTTAAAGGAAGAGATGTATTTGTTGGGGCTGCCATGACAAATTTACCACAGACAGGGTGCCTCAAACAACAGAAATGTATTACTCCTTCAGTTCTGGAGACTGGAAGTACAGGATCAAGACCTCTCTTCCTGGCTTGCAGATGGTTGTGCCTCTGTGCACATGCATCCCTAGTGTCTCTTCCTTTTCTTTAAGGACACCAATCATAGTGGATTAGGGCCCCACCCTAACAGCCTAATTTTAACTTAATCACTTCTTTAAAGACGGTATCTCCAAATATGGCTACATTCAGGGTGTTGGGACTTCAACTTATGAATTTTGGAGGGGATATAGTTCAGCTCATAACAAAGAGTGACATCTGAAAAACGTTAGACTCATGTAACAGGATGTTAAAATAGGAATCTTCCTGTCTCAGTTCAATTTAGGAACCATACTATATGGTTACCACACTAAGATGAGGGGAAGAAAACACCATACAAAGTCTTTAAAAAGAAAATGGAGAGAACTGGTTTCATGGCTCCTGGGCACTCACCCACTTAAAGAATAAAAAAGGTTAAAGAGAATGAAAGAAGGCATCTCTGAAGAGTTGTTGTATTGTATTTTGCATTTGCCCTCTGCCTTCAAGGGGGAGGGTGATGGTATAGTGCTACCTTCTCATCAAGCTAGCAAGAGGGGACTTTCATAGAGTCACTTGGAGAGCTGAAGTATGTGGCTGTGGAGGACTGACATGTGACTTGTGCCATAGAAAGATGTGCAGCAGAACAACAGTGGCTCTGTTTGAATGGCCTGTGGTCCAAGAGTTTGTCAGAGGTAGAGATGAGTGAACATTTGTCTCAAAGACTGGATGTGGACCATATAGGAGAGGGTCTCCTATATGTGGACCATATAGGAGAGACCATATTAAGACTGGTCCAAAAGAGCCACCTCAGAGGGAGGGACCTTAAAAGTGAGAGCCTGTATGGAGTGGATCACTTAAATTTAAGGGCTGAGAATGCTGAAGGAAATGCTTTGCCCACATAAAGGGAAGCAGTGAAGGACAGAGAAAGTCAACTTTAAATATCTTGCAGGCCCAGAGAGCACAACTCTATATGCGGTCAAATAAGAACTATCTCATGTCTTTATTTCCTTGGTGCTGACCCCCTTGCCCCCTACCCTCCTGATCCAAAAGTCTGAAGCAATGGCTAATGGGTAAAGAAGGAGGAAAAGACAGAAGTTGACCATGACCTCTCTTATCCCAGATTACTGGCCACCATTAACTAGGGAGGGGAGAAACCATCTATAGTAAGCCACAGCTTGGGAGTGGTGAAGAAGTCTGTATTAGGATAGGTTATGGTGCAGCAACAACACAAAAATCTCAGTTCCTTAAAACACAGGAAGTTCATTTTTCAGTGACACAAAGCCTGAGATAGGTCTAGATGACTCTCCAGGGCAGCTGCCCTCCACATATTGGCTCAATATTCCATGTTGCTTTGATACTGTGTCACCTCCATCTTAACATGATGCTTCAGTGTCTGCCCCAGGATAAGGAAAGAATACAGACAACTGCGCACCTGTTCACAATTGTGTTAGTCCAGAAGTGACTGTATCACCTCTGGACACAGTCTTTTGGCTGGAATAGTCACAAAGCCTGCCCAATTGCAAAGAGGGCGAGGACAAAGTCTCTTTATGCAAGAAGGGGAGAGGAACTGAAAGTATTGGTGAGCACTAGTAATGTCCATTTCCAAGTCTCATCTCAAAATTAATATTGAAATTGTAAATACATAGTGAGACTCCCTCTTAAATTCTTTTAAAAAAATTATTGACAAATAAAAATTGTATATATTTATCATTTATAACATGTTGTTTTGAAATATGTATATAAAAGGAGTGTCTTTTTTTTACCCTGAGGATGAACAAAAAGGTTTTGGGCCTACTATTGTTTTCACCAGGGGCAGGAAAGATTACCACCACTGAATGAATATTAAAGGAGCCACAAGAGAGAAAATTAAGTTGTGCTTTATTTACATCTTTCATCACGTCTATTCAACATAATAATCACATTTAGAAGAGATTTTCGAGTTCAACTAATTTAATTCTTCATTTTAAATCATAAAACTCCTAATCTCTATTTAAAGATTATAATTCTATTTCCCTCAGTAAATAAGAAAGGCTGGAAATATTTGTTCTCATCAGCTAGCTCTTTTTGTCTCCCTAATAGTCTATCAAATGAAATCACTCTTTTCTGTGAAAGTAATTTAGTTTGGGATATCCTATTTATTTTAGTTTTTTGAGACAGGATATCACTTTGTCAGCCAAGCTGGAGTGCAGCGGCAGTGATAGCTCATTGTAGCCCCGAACTTCTGGGCTCAAGCGTTTCTCCTGCCTCAGCCTCCCAAATAGCTGGGACTACAGGCGCACACCTCCATGCCTGGCTAATTTTTAAATTTTTTGTAGAGGCAAGGACTTGCTATGTTACCCAGGCTGTATTTTAGTTTTTAAGGTCCTACAAGGAAAAATATAGGTCCAACTTAAACAACAAACAGAACAATGTGGCCAGGCGCGGTGGCTCATGCCCGTAATCCTAGCACTAGGTGGCTGAGGCGGGAGGATCGCTTGAGGTCAGGAGTTCGAGACCAGCCTGAGCAAGAGTGAGACCCCCTCTCTACTAAAAATAGAAAGAAATTAGCTGGACAACTAAAAATATATATAGAAAAAAATTAGCCGGGCACGGTGGTGCATGCCTGTAGTCCCAGCTCCTCGGGAGGCTGAGGCAGGAGGATTGCTTAAGCCCAGGAGTTTGAGGTTGCTGTGAGCTAGGCTAATGCCATGGCACTCTAGCCTGGGCAACAGAGCAAGACTCTGTCTCAAAAAAAAAAAAAAAAAATAAATAAATAAATGCCATTTTTAGAAGGGCCT
>CM052437.1:112893851-112907730 GCA_028533085.1 Varecia variegata | reverse complement strand
ACTACAGGCATGTGCCACCATGCCCGGCTAATTTTTTGTATATATATTTTAGTTGGCCAGATAATTTCTTTCTATTTTTAGTAGAGACGGGGTCTCGCTCTTGCTCAGGCTCGTCTCGAACTCCTGACCTTGAGCGATCCACCCGCCTCGGCCTCCCAGAGTGCTAGGATTACAGGCGTGAGCCACCGCGCCCGGCCTTGGGTGCTATTTTAAATGGAATGATTTTCTTAATTTCATTTTTGGATTGTTCCTTGCAAGTATATAGAGATACAATAGATTTTTGTATATTCACTTTGTATCCTGCAACCTTGCTGAAATCACTTATTAGTTCTAATAGTTTTTAGTGAATTTTTTAGGATTTTCTGTATGCAAAATTATGTTATCTGTGAGTAAAGGTCATTTTACTTTTTATTTTCCAGTCTGGAAGCCTTTGCTTTTCCTTAGCTAATTGCTCTAGCTAGAACATCCAGTACAATGTTGAATAGAGGTAGTGAATGCGGACATCCTTGTCTTATGCCTGATCTTAGGGCAAAAGCATCCAGTTTTCACCATTAAGTATGATGTAAGCTGTGAATTTTGTGTAGATGTCTTTTATCAGTTCGAGGAAGTTCCCTTCTATTCCTAGTGTGTCAGTGTATTGTTGGTCTGAAATAATTAAGGTAGCTATGGTCTTGTGAGGAGGAGCCATTTGTTGGACCTACTTTAAAATTAGCCCTCCTTCCATACTTTTTAAAAATTAAAAAAAAGCAATACAAAAAATCCCTCTACTGACATGCTTTTTCAGTTTTTCAGATATTAAATTTCAGGGCATGGCAGTCTAATGAGACGGGGGTCTAGAGACCAGGAAGAGAGTGTGTAGAAGCAAGGTTCTCCCATTGGTGTGATTCAGGGGAATCTTACAACTTCTTTGGACTTCTACAAAGTGAGAGGACTAGCCGGTTGTAGCTGGATACCTTCCAGCTGTTTTAGTTCTTTGATTTGAAAAACAATTCTCTTGTTTCGAGCCCTGGAAAGGCAACTGGTGGCAGAGGTACTAGGGAAAAGAAGGGGGAAACTAGAGTTCTATTGTAAGAAAATATCCACTTAGGCAATCAGGTATCAGTTAAATCATTGTTTCTCCAACCTTAAGGTACATGTGAATCACCTGGAGATACTGTTTGGTGAGGATGAGATTCAGCATTTCTAACAAGCTCTGGGGTGATACTGATGCTGCTGATCCAGGGATTATACCTTGAGTGTAATCCTGGAACTAAATCCAAGGAACTAAACTATATGGAAAAAGGGGGGTAACAAAGGAACAAACAAAGGGGTGGATGACTAAGGAGAAATTGATAGGGCAGGAGAAATAAGAAGGAGTTAAGTGTTGCCTGTGTTATTTTGTCAGTAAAAATAGATCTTTAATTTTTATGTTAGAAATTCATGAGAAATTCGTGTTTACTGGAAACATTTCTGTTTGTAGACAATGTTGGAAGGTTAGTTTTTTCATACTGGAGGATTTTTTTTTTCTTCTTTCTAGCAAGCTGAAACATTTTGTTCACTAACAAAGGTTTTCAAGACTATTTTCACATGATAGCTATTTTCACTTGATGCAGTGTCTATATTCAGACTCCAGCTACATCTCTTGTGGTCACTTATCTAAGGATTTTGATTTTTCTTTTTTTTTGATTTTCTTATTGTTTTCATTCTGTTGCCCAGGCTGGAGTGCAGTGGTGCAATCATAGCTCACTGTAAATTTGAACTGCTGGGCTCAAGTGATCCTCTTGCCTCAGCTTCCTGAGTAGCTAGCTGGGACTATAGGCACATGTCACTACACCTGGCTAATTTTTAAATTTTTTGTAGAGATGGGGTCTTGCTAGGTTGTCCAGGCTGGCCTTGAACTCCTGGCCTCAAGTGATCCTGTCTTAGCCTCCCAAAGTGCTGGGATTACAGGCATTAGCCACTATGCCTGGCCAACTTTGATTTTTTATGTATCATTCAATAGCATTGACCAAAAAACTCTCTTTGCTCCTTACTTGATGTTTAGTATGTTCTCTAGGCAGCCTCCATAAGGTTTTTTTCTTCTGCCGCATGAGGTGAAGGTTAAGACTCCTTAAGGTGTTAAGCAGCTCTTCCTTTTCTATTTTCTCTCCTTGAGACTTCTTTTGAACTGGTTGATGCAGAATGTAAGCAGAAGATCACTTACTTTTTGGTTGATTACTATTAATTTCTTGGCTATGCCTCCAGATGGAACTTGTGCCTCCAAATCTTCATCTTTTATGATATATCCGCAGCATTCTATATAGCTGGTCACTCCCTCTTTCTAGATACATTCTTTTCACTTCCTTCCAGATAACTGACTCCTGGTTTTCCTTTGATCACATTAAATGGGCTGTTCAGTTTCTGGTAGAATCCTCCTCTTCTTCCTGACCTCTGTAGCACTCCAGAGCCCAGTCCTTCTATCTTGGATACTTGTGTCTAGTTTTCTCCAGACTTGCCCCCATGCACCTTTTCCCTTTCCTGATTATGCTTTGTGTTTTTTTGCTGTCATAAATCATAGCCATGAGGCGGGCAGATTGAGCTCAGGAGTTTGAGAACAGCCTGAAGCAAGAGCGAGACCCCATCTCTACTAAAAATAGAAAGAAATTATATGGACAGCTAAAAATAATATATATAGAAAAAATTAGCCGGGCATGGTGGCGCGTGCCTGTAGTCCCAGCTACCTGGGAGGCTGAGGCAGGAGGATCGCTTGAGCCCAGGAGTTTGAGGCTGCTGTGAGCTAGGCTGACGCCGGGCAACAGAGTGAGACTCTGTCTCAAAAAAAAAAAAAAAAAAAAAATCATAGCCATGAAGATGACTATATGTTGTGTCTTGTGAGTCCTTCTAGTGAATCTTAGGTATTTCAAGTGAAGAACTTGGGTAATATTCTGCTGTGGCTGCAAGAAAATTATGCATCTTCATTCTGATAATCCAATAGTGTGACATACTACAATTTTCCTATACTTGGAGTACATAATGAGACTATGTGGGATTTATCAAATACTGTTAACTTCTCTCTCCAAAAAATCTAATAAAAGTATAATAAAAGTGTTTATTACATTTTTTGAATACTTGCTGCCGGATTTGAAGTCACCTATGACTGCAAGCATGCACCACAGTGCTAGGGTAATTTTTCTGTTTTTTTAGTAGAGACAGGCTCTCCCTCTTGCTCAGGCTGGTCACTAACTCCTGAGCTCAAGTGATCCTCTTGCTTTTGCCTCCTAGAATGCTAGGATTACAGGTGTGAGCCACCACACTGGGCCTATATTTTTTATTTTTAATTGTGGTAAAATATATGTAACATAAAATTTAACATTTAACCATTTTTAAATGTACAGTTCAGTAATGTTAAGTATATTTACACCATTGTGCAACTAATTTTGAGAACTCTTTATCTTGTAAAGTTGAAACTATATACCCATTAAACAACAACTCCCCTTCCCTGGCCCCTGGCAATCACCATCCTTTCTGTTCCTATGAACTTGACTATCATTGGTACCTCATATAAGTAGAATAAGTACAGTATTTGTCTTTTTATGACTGGTTTATTTCACTTAGCCATAATAGTCTTCAGGTGTCATCTGTGTTGTAGTATATGTCAATTTCCTTCTTAAGACTGAATAATATTCCACTGTATGTATATATCACATTTTCTTTATTCATTCATTCATCAGTGGACATTTAGGTTACTTCTACCTCTTGGCTATTGTGAATTATGCTGCAGTGAATCCGCGTGTGTGGATATCTTTCTGAGATTCCGTTTTCAGTGCTTTTGGTTATACACCAAGAAGTGGGATTGCTGGATCAAAACTTCTAATTTTAATTTTTTGAGGAACCTACATAGTACGTTCCATAGCTGCTGTACCATTTTACATTTACACCAACAGTGCACAGAGGTTCCAATTTCTCTACATCCTTGCCAACAGTTGTTATTTTCTGTTTTCTTTTTTCTTGCAATCAACTCGCTTAGGTTAGATTTTTTTTTTTTTTTTGATACTGGCCATCCTAATGGGTGTGAGGTGATGTTGCATTGTGGTTTTGATTTGCATTTTCCTGATGATCAGTGATGTCGAACATCTTCTCATGAGCTTTTTGGTCATTTGTATATCTTTTTCGGAGAAATGTCCATTCAGGTTCCTTTGCCCATTTTTTAATTGGGTAGTTTGGTTTTTTTTGTTGTGGTTGAGTTGTGGGAGTTCTTTATATATTGTAGATATTAACTCCTTATCAGATATATATATGACTTGCAAATATTTTCTGCAATTCTGTGGGTTGCCTCCACTGTGTTCTTATTTAATCCTCACAACAGCACTCTTTATTTTGTAAATGGGGAAGCTGAAATATAGAGAGATTCAGTAACTTTTAGTAACTTGCCCGTGGTTTTATGGTTAGTACGTGGTAGAGCATGAATTCAAACTCACACAGGCTGCCTCCAGAGTCTGCACTTTGCATCACTACATTAGTCACAGCCAATTTCTTGGCCAACATTGAATGAAAACAAATGGTCCTGGTTTCTATGAGTAGCCCATGTGGAAGGCCTACTTTAAGAAACAGGTTGATCTACATTTTTAAAAAAGTACAGTTCATCCTCATTATTTGCAGATTCTGTATTTGCAAATTTGCCTACTTGCTAAAATTTATTTGTAACTCCCAAATCAATACTTTTGATGCTTTTGCAGTAATTTGTGGTCATGTGCAGAGCAGCAAAAATTTGAGTCACCTGACACATATGGTCCCAGCTGACAGCCTTCTTATTTCAGCTCCCATACTGTAAATAAGTGTCCTTTTATGGTCTGTGGTATTTGGTGCCATTTTAAAAAACATTTTTGTGCTTTTCTGGGGGGATTGGTGGTGATTTCACTGTTTATAAGGACACTCAGATTAACACTGAATGAAGTGCTGTCCAATGCTCCTAAGTGTAAGAAGGCTGTGATATATTAATATCTCATGGAGAAAATACAGGTGGTCCCTGACTTAACGATAGTTTCACTTACAATTTTTCAACTTTAGGATGGTGTGAAAATGATACACATTCAATAGAAACCATACTTTGAATTTTGAATTTTGATCTTTTCCTTGGTGTATTAAATGCATTTATTGGGATGTAACCCCACTGTAAATCGAAAAGCATCTGTATGTATGATTTTTTTTTTTTTTTTTTGTTTGGTAGAGAAAGAGTCTCATTATGTTGCCCGGGCTGGTCTTGAACTCCTGGCCTTAAGCCATCCTCTCTCCTTGGCCTCCCAAAGTGCTGGGATTACAGGCATGAGCCACCATGCTTGGCTGTGTACATATAATTAGATAAGCTTCATTCAGGTTGAATTATAGTGCCGTTGGCCCTGAGTTCCATGGTAATGAATCAACAATATATATTAAATAAGATATCTTTAAACGGAAATACATTAAAACAACATTGTGTATTGATTGGTTGACGAAAATATTTTGACTAGAGGCTCACAGGAACCTAACCTTGTGTTTCCCCTAGGAGCAATGGTTTAGTATTCCCTAATTCACTGTGTGTGGTGACCTTATAAAATGTAACTTTTGCAAATAAGGAGAACTGATTGCATTTCCTAACTACCATTTAAATCAGTGTAGCATGATGGAAAGCCTCATTTATGTTAGATAAATGAACTCTTGTAGGATCTCAGGGCATATGATGTGATTCAAAAGATCCAAATGCTTTCACATGAACCATAGGAGTAACTCCATGGTAGGTAGAGCTGGTATATGCTTATTCTAGATAAGAAATCAAAGTACAGAGAGGTTGTGTGGGTTGTCTGAGGAGACACACAGGTAGTTAGTGGTATAAATGGACCTGCAGCCCAATTTTTCTGTTCCTTTTTTGGTGTGAATTTCCCTCTTCCATCTTGGCTTTCTTCAGTTAGAATAGGGAGAGGAGTGAATGCTTTTGGAGTGCCTGTAATGTAATAGTTCCAGTGTTAGTCATTTGGTTTCATTTGTTCATCTCAGCAACTCTTTGTAACAGGAGTTACAATTAGCCCTCCATGTCCCTTTCACATCCACAGATTGAACCAACTGTGGATCAAAACTTGTGGACACTGAGGGCTGACCGTATTGGGCTATTTTATATAAGGGACTTGAGCATATGTGGATTTTGTATCTGCTGGGGTCCTAGAACCAATCCCACAAGGATGTAGAGGGTCAACTGTGGTGCAATCTATCCAATGATCAGACTGAAAGGAAGTTACGTATTTTGCTAAAGACTTATGCACTAAATAGTGTTGGTAAGATTTCAATCTTGATCCTGAAAAGAATTGTTTTTTGTTACTTTGTGCAGTTTTCTCCTGTCTCAGATGAGAGAATTAGCCCAACATAAATGTATAATTTCTCAGCCCACTTTACTAATGATGTTGCCAGATAATCTGATTAATGCTTTTTACCATTTGGATTTGTCATTTAATATATGTGTATGAAATATTAAAAATTAAAGTTAATACAGAAATGTTCTTTTCAAAAGTGTCCAAGTTTAATTTGCTATGTCTTACGAGATAATTAATTCATGGTGTGAAGTGGATTTTTATTATAAATGAATGTTTTCTTTTTAGAGTGAAAGAAATGTCTTTATTTAAAGCCCGTGATTGGTGGTCTACTGTTCTGGGAGAGAAAGAAGAATTTGATCAAGGCTGTTTGTGTTTGGCTGATGTTGACAATAGTGGAAATGGACAAGGTAAGCAACTTATAACCATATATCTTGGGAGCAAAACTGTAAAGAGATGAAATAAAAATGACTGGCTTTTAAAAATACATATTTTATTGAACTTAATTGAACTGTCAAAACGGTGCCCTAATTTTGAAGGTAGTCTTTTTTATAAGTATTATTTAGGTAGCAGATTGAGAAATAGAGTTTTTCTGTTTTGTTGTTTATATTGTTCTGGTTTGTATTCAGTCATATTTGATGGAATTTATAAAAAATTATATGGCATCACTTCATTTGTTTTCATTTGTAGCAAAATTAGGTCTTGTAGGGTAAATATTAGTAAAATATTTTGAATTTTTTTTTTCTCATTAAAATTTTTATTGATATTTTCCTGGTTATAAATGAGATTAAACACTTTTTTTAGACTTTTTTTCCAGCATATTACGGGGGTACACATGTTTAGGTTACACATAATTGCCTTTGCTCCACCCGAGTCAGAGCTTGAAGTCAGAGCTTCAAGCCTATCCATCCTCCAGACGGTGTGCACCACAGCCATTAGGTGTGAATATATTTTAAGACTACTTAAGTACAGTAGTGAGAAGGGGGAAAGTAGTAGAACAAGGAGTTCAATCTGTAACTGACTGTGAACAGTCAAGTGAGATAACTCACTACCTTCGGACCAGACTAATTTTGAAAAATTTTCTTTTTTAGAAATATAAGAAAAATGATATTTTCCACTGGATATGAAAACTATTCATACCATAATGAAATTATACTAGCTCTATGTGTTGGTAGAAAACAATTGTTAAATCATTGCCTTCATTATCATATTATAATAATAAAAACCCATATCCTGTCTTATTCTTAAATATTACTCCTCTTTGCATCTTCAGATTTTTTTTTTTTTATATTTTTGTGCCCTTCCAGCTGGGGACCCTGAGGAAGTCCCAGCTGGAAGGGGACATCTTCATATTTTTTAAGTGACCTTTAAAACAGTTTAATTCTATATCATTGTATCATTACTGTTTGAATTTGTATTTGGTTTAAACAATTTATAATCATGGGCTTTTTTTTTTAAATCCAGATAGACATTAGCATCTTAAAAAAAACTTATTATAACCATTCTTTTGTTCAGTGTATATAAATATTATCCCCTTACATTTTTCTTTATTCTGTTTCTTTTCCATATAATAAAAACAGTAGGATCTGGGGAGAAAAGTGAAAAGAGAAAATTGTACTGGCAAAGAAGAAGAGTGGGAGGTACTATACTGCACTGAGCAGCTACTAAGTGGTTTCTAAGGAAGATCTGGGCCCTGCTCTTCCAACCAGTAGGAGATGAGAAGGCCTTTTATTCACAAGGTGTCCTTGGAAGGCTCCTCAAAGATCATCAACCCTGCCTCCACTCAACTGTTTGTTAAAGCTTATGATTCCCCAATTATTTGGCAACATAAAAGATGATGCCACAAAAATACCTGCCAGAGAGACCAATTTCAAACTTACTTCTGTCCAAACTATCGAAAGTTCAGCTTGACTGGAAACTATCTTTACTGAATAACATACTGTTCACTCAACAATTTCTATTAGCGCTTCTCACTGGGGTGCTACCAGTGGATTACCAATATGCTGAGATGTTGCTTCCTCTCAGTTTGTGGTCAGCTGTGAGCAGCTTCCTCTGATTTTCCAAGCATGCTGTACAAAAGTCATTACATGTGTGTGTTCCACATAGACAAAAACACTGATCGTTGTGTCCCAAAGCCTAGACACCTGCATTGTAATGTCCTGGAGTGATTATTGTATAGAAGATTTTCTATCTTAGACATACAAGATCCTATAAGATTTTCCTTTGGGAAGGGATGGGATGGTGGGGCTTAGATATCTGCATTTTTGACAAGCTCCAAAGTTGAATCATGGCACTCTAAAGTTTGAGAATTATTGTTTTTTATTTTCATTTTTATTTTTTTGAAACAGAGTCTCGCTCTGCTGCCTGGGCTGGAGTACCGTAGCATCAGCCTAGCTCACAGCAACCTCTAACTCCTGGGCATAAGTAATCCTCCTGCCTCATCCTCCCAAGTAGCTAGGACTACAGGCATGTGCCACCACGCCTGGCTAATTTTTTCTATTTGTAGTAGAGACAGGGGTCTCACTCTTGCTCAGGCTAGTCTTGAACTCCTGAGCTCAAGTGATCCTCCCACCTTGGCCTCCCAAAGTGCTAGAATTACAGAAGTGAGCCACCACACCCAGCCTGATTATTGTTGATCTTATGGAGTGGAAGGTTAATGACAGCAGTTTTGGATATGCTCTGTTTAAGATAGGTACGTCTAGCAGACAGAATAGAGATAGAGGTTTGAGAGTGAGAAGTATGCTGGTTGTATTTGAAGCCCTTAGAGAGGGTCAGAATGCACAGGAAGAGATGTTGGAATAAGAAGAAAGGAAGCACAGGACTGTGTAACCTGGAGAATGTGAGCATTAAAGGGAGAAGTTTGGGAAGAGTAATAGATTCTGAGAAGGGCAGGCAGAGTCAGGAGAACCAGTTGGCCTGGTATCTGGAAGGCAAGATTTAGTGATATGAGGACTGAAAAGTTTCCATGCCATTTAACGGCAATGGGTTCATTAGTGTTCTTGATGAGGTGGATGAGTGGGCACCATGGTCACAAGATCTAGATTTGCAGTGAGTGAAGTGGGAGTGAGTTGGGGGTGGGGAAAGTGAATGTTTGTGGCTCTTTAAAGAAACTTAGCTGTGAAGGGAAGAAGGGAGGATGATGATTTAAAGGTAATATAGGGCCAAGGGAAGTGGAAAAAATTCAATGTGTAGGATAGAGAATATTGATAGAGCAGGGATCTAGAGAAGACAGTCAGAGATGGGATGTGGTGCGCAGATGGAAGGGTTAACCTTGAACCAGGTGTGGGAACTTTTTCCCATTGTGACAGAAGGCAAGAAGGTAAGAATGGATATAAATGTAGACAGGTTTACAGGTTGGGTTGCGAAGTTGAGACAGTAACGTCAGTTGACCCCTACTTTGTTTTTTTTTTTTTTTGAGACAGAGTTTTGCTCTGTTGCCTGAGCTATAGAGTACAGTGGCGTCATCATAGCTCACTGCAACCTCCAACTTTTGGGCTTAAGCAATTCCTCCTGCCTCAGCCTCCTGAGTAGCTGGGATTATAGGCATGTGCTGCCACACCCAGCCCAACCCCTGCTTTTTTTTCTTAGGTAATCAGTGAGTGAGAGGAGGATAGTAGCCATCCTGAAGTTGTTTTAGGGGAAGCCAACTTGATATATAGAAGGATTCCTTGCTAATCTTGAGAATACCATTGAAACTCATGCATTTAAAGTGGTACCTACTTTCCTGATTCTCTGAACTCAAGATTCAGACTCTTTAAAAAGACAGAGTGAAGAAGGGAGAGAGAATCTGAATAATCCAGTTTAGATTACATGCCAACCTATGGATTAGAGTGAGAGTTTTTTTTTTTTTTTTTTTTTTGAGACAGAGTCTCGCTATCGCCTGGGCTAGAGTGCCGTGGCATCAGCCTAGCTTATGGCAACCTCAAACTCCTGGGCTCAAGCAATCCTCCTGTCTCAGCTTCCCAAGTAGCTGGTACTACAGGCAATTTCAGCATGCCCGGCTAATTTTTCTATTTTTAGTAGAGATGAGGTCTTATTCTTGCTCAGGCTGGTCTCGAACTCCTGAGCTGAAGCGATCCTCCTGCCTTGGCCTCCCAGAGTACTAGGATTACAGGCATGAGCCACTGCGCCTGGCCCTGGAGGGAGAGTTTATTACTAAAATCAGAGTAGAAAACACATAAGACTGACTGAAAACAGCTCCTACATTTATCTTTTAATGACTCAGTATTTATAAGACACACGGGACAACTATTCCTTGTACAGCTGCACCTACCTATGTTCTTACCCATCTGTAATGGGAGATAACCATGTGTACCTACTGCTTCAGAGGCAGTTTCAGGGAGCCCTTGCTCTTCTAGTTGAGGATCTCTGGATGATATCCCTTTCTCTCGTTACTCAATTGTGATTCTGTTCCAATATTTTGGTGCCTCTAGACTAAGTGGTATGTATACTCTTCCCAACCCTATGTATAATAGTAGAGGAAAAAAAGAAGAGAAGGAAAATTTAAAATATTAAGATGAAGGAATAGGAAAAATTGTATGGTAACTTAAGTACTGTTGGGGGCTACATTCCTCAGTTTTGCAGCTGGTCACCAGGCTACTATTTTTGTTTTTTTCACTTTGACCAGCCTTCTGTCTGGTTGAGACTCTTGGTCTTGGTTGAGGTGAAGGGACTAGGGAAGTGGTATAGGCTTTCATTTTTGATGGATCTAGAATACTGATGCTTCCCTAAAGAGGATTGCGGTAGTTTCATTTACTACTGGTCCAGACAACAGGGAACCCTGGGTTTCAGTCATAGTTCTCCAACCCCAACAGGTTCTTATGAGATGAAGAGGTGGTCCTGGTTACTGCAGACTAGATTGTGACAGTACATGTAAAGCAGACTGTTTCTGTTGGTCTCTATGTATTGGAAAAGAGTAAAATGCATTATACAGATTAAGAACTATACTCAATGGATCTTAAAAGTCAGCTGATAAATTGATTAAAAAAAAAAAAAAGTACTCAAGCTGGGTGTGGTGGCATGTGTCGGTAGTCCCAACTGTTCAAGGGCTGAGGTGCAAGGATTGGTTGAGCCCAGGAGTTTGAGAACAGCCTGGGCAACATAGGAAGACCCCATCTCAAAAAATACAAAAAGAACTGTACTCAAGCAGATGAGTTGTTGTAGTTGGCTTTAAGAAGAGGCTAGATGCAGAATAATAGAAGAATTTAGAATTACCCTTTAAGTCATACTGATCAACCCTAACTCTATAAGACCTGTTAGACTTTACTAGTGACAAATTTGGTTATTAAACAGGAATGTGATAGGTATCACCACTTCTGCATATATAAGTTTTTTTGGCATTGAATTTAGGAAAGCACCCAAAATCTTGCCTAGGGGTGGAATTGATTTTGATTTTCTGCTTGGTGGGGAGATAGAGTTGCACTGGCTTCCACATAGCTCACCCAATATAATATCCCATACTGCACATGTTAGGGAACCAGTTGATGTTGTGTCATTTTCTAAGGAAATACACATCCTTTAAATTCTCAGAAACTGGATGAAAAAGTATAAGTTGGTGTTGTTCTCCCACTGGGTAAACTGTGTTAAAAAAAATTCGTTTATCACTGGGCTTCCATACTTGGCAACAACAGTATCTTTCTAGGCTTCCAGAATTAGTAACTGGGAGCCAATATTCAGTATTTTCACAAAGCATGGGTATTTCCCTTCCCTCAGTACACTTGGTAAATGACTACCAGTTCTGTAGGGAAGGATCTGAGGAAAATTCATATTAGGCATGTGAGGTGTGATAGCAATGACTGTACATTGGCCTTGTCATTGGTCATGGGGCTCTGTGTCTGGGGAATGGGCAAGAAGCCATGACTCTAATATAGTGGCTTGATTTATTTCTCTTTTTCATTGACCTGGAATATTTTTGGTTATTAACTCCAAAAAAAGGCCTTAATATGATAAACACATTGTATTGCATTCCTAGAATCAGATGCTACTCAGCAAAAAAAGAAATAGAAAGAAGTATTAAGTCTTCTTCAAGCCTTCTAGACTCGTCTAGACATTCTCCTCTTCATGTCTATTTTCTCTTCTTAAAGGACACTAATTGAGTCCTATTCCACACCTAATTGACGGTGACCTCATTTTAACTTGATTACATCTGCAAAGACCCTGTTTCCAAGTCAGGTCACGTTGACAGGTACCTGGGGTTAAATCTTCAACTTTTCTTTTCTTTGGGTGAGGGACACAATTTAACACACAATACCCATCCTACCATTTCCCTCTCTTGTACTCAAGATTAGATATTGTTAATAAAGGTACTTTATCTATTGAGGCCTCAGAACCCTTTTTAATACTGTGTTTTCAACAGCCACAACCTGTTGTAGAGTTGACACTCTATGATGAAATCAGTTTACAACATTGTACTAATCCTTTGATAAAGGAGTTTGCTTTGATTGAGTTGAATTATGACTATGATATCAAATAAAGGCTTAGGAAAAAATGTTATATGTTAGTACACTTGAATGTTTGTGATATAAAGCTATTTATATGTTATTAAGTTATGTATATGTTATTTATAGAACATATTTATGTTATTAAGCTATTTATATGTTATTAAGTTCACTTTAATTACATCTACTATTGGCAGAGTGGCCTTTGTATATGAGGCAAGACTGGATTCTTTTAATTTTTAATTCTCTTTTAGATATTAGAAAGTTTTTATCCAAAGAAATTTGCTAATGGTGTTTCTTCATATGTCTTTTTTTTTTTTAATTCGCTCTACAGATAAAATAATTGTGGGTAGCTTTATGGGATACCTAAGAATCTTTAACCCTCATCCTGTAAAAACAGGAGATGGAGCTCAAGCTGAAGATTTGCTTCTAGAAGTGCATCTGCGAGATCCCATACTTCAAGTGGAAGTAGGAAAGTTTGTTTCGTAAGTACAACCTGCTAATTCTGGTATTTTACTTGGAGTATGTCAATCCAAGTAAAATACTTAGAGTGTGGCACTTTTGTGGATTCTTCAAAAAAGACTATCCGTGAATTAAAAATATTTTCTGGATATTGTCACCTAGGTATTCCTCATGTACTGAACACTTTTTATGTGGAAACCTATACATTTAACATAGAATAATTTAGAGCCTTTCTATATTAGTAGTAACAGACCCAAGATGCCTGACATATCGAAGCTTAAAGGAAAAGAGATAATGCTTTTGAAAATAACCAAATAAAGAAATAGGAAGTATTTACTTACACAAAGAACAAATCATCCAAGTGTCTGTTTAAATAATTAGATGAAGTAGCAGATAACCATTACTTTGTGGCTCATAACTTTAAAGTTTTAAAATGAATTACTTATTTGGGATAGAGAAGTCCTATAGTTTCTTGAAAGAAGTCAGCTCAATCCACAAAGTCAGTCTTCCCCTGACAAGAGCTTTATTTCAAAGTACTTTACTTTTAAACCTAATTTATTTTAGAAAACCATATATTAGTTTGAATGCTATGTAATATGTCTGCTTTTTATTTAATGATGATATTGCTGATTTTCTCTTATTTTCATACATGAACTTTCTTAAAATTAATCCTGTATTTCTTTT
>CM052437.1:112882432-112893751 GCA_028533085.1 Varecia variegata | reverse complement strand
ACTACAGGCATGCGCCACCATGCCCGGCTAATTTTTTCTATATATATTTTAGTTGGCCAGCTAATTTCTTTCTATTTTTTAGTAGAGACGGGGTCTCGCTCATTGCTCAGGCTGGTCTCGAACTCCTGACCTTGAGCGATCCACCCGCCTCGGCCTCCCAGAGTGCTAGGATTACAGGTGTGAGCCACCGCGCCCGGCCAATCCTGTATTTCTTAATCATTTAAAAATATTGTGAAAAGTTATGTAGGCAGAGTTGGTTTACCTCCCTCTTTTTGAGCCCCCCTCTTGCCTTCTTAAGTCTGGGCAGTGCCCTGACTGCTGGAATTTGGCATACACCATTTGCTCATCATAATTGATGGGCTCCAGGTGCCATTTATTCAGGGCTCTGACTCCTGCTTGAAAACCAACCAACCACTCATGAGCATTAACCCTCTTCTAGTGATATGTTTCATTCTGCTGGGAAGCTGAAGCTTGGGTGCATTAGTCCAGGGCATGAGATGAGACTTTTATGCACTGTGACAGGCTGGATTGGGGAGATTTTGTGAATGATGTGGTTGATAAATATCTACTCCATCTAAAAGCAGAAGATGATTAGGTGCCCATCATGTAGCTAGCACATATTATTATTTTTTTCTTTTTCTTTTCCTACTAAGTGAAGTATCACAAGAACCTAGCACATATTAGACATGATGGATTTATAAAGTAAGGAGAAAAAAGGATTCTTGCCTCTAAAAAGCATTTTTACCTTTCCATTAAAAAAAAAGTGAAATGTGATCATTCTGTACAGTAGGCCTTAAGGGTAGCTCTCATCTGTGTGATGACTTATTGGAGGGAGAGGAGGTTAACATGAATGAGTGAATACTGTATAAGGCCTTTATTTAGTTAATATTGTCTCAATAACCTTATCTGTAAGGCAGATATGATCTGCATTTAGAGATAAGGAAACTAGAGCTCATTGGGTAAGTTCACACAGCCAAGACTCAGACCCAGGTCTCTTTTCCTGAGCATTATGGAAAAATTGTTTTGAGTATCCAGGCTACATATAAAAAATTTCTGAAGGCAAAATTGATAATGTGGTAGTTGTATATATTTGCATTTTCTGGTAGTAGATTAAATCATGAATATTCATATATCCATTGTACCAATGTTTTGCAGATATCCAATACAGCTCTTATTTTGTAGATGAGAAACCAACACTTTGAAGGATTAAATGATCACACTTATAGTAAGGTGCAGAGTCAGAACCCTAATCCAGGTCTTCAGACTTTATTTATAGTCCTTACAGTTTAGAAGAGAGTCTGAATCAGATGGGTTGTATGCTGGAGGCCTGCTTGCACATGTGAGCTTGCACAGTGTTTTAAATTTAAAAGAGCTGCCAACATTTAAGAACCAAGAGATTTCACATAAAATCCCTGCTTTCTGGCTTTTCTTGAAAAATGTGGGCATCTGGCCACAAGCCCAGAACCAAGTAGTAGCCATCTCTTTTTGTCTGGCCCCAGTCTCCAGTTAATCACAGCCATGTATACCTTGTACTCATTAGCAACCACTGGGTTGACCCTTGAAGACTGAATTTAGGATCCCTAGACTGTGCCATGGCTGCTGTTTCTGTTCTTTTTTTTTTTGAGACAGCGTCTCATTTTGTTGCCCGGAGCTAGAGTGCCATGGAAGTTTGTGGAAACCATAATATGGACTGGGAAGTGTAGTGGCAATATTGGTAACTTATTTCTATTTGAGATTTAGCCCAAACTGAAATATTTTTAATACTTTTAATAAAATTTCAGAACTGGACGTGATATATGCTATTTACTAATAGTGATTAGCATTTTGTGGTGCTTTATACTTTTTAAGGTGCTTTCACATTATTTTATTTCATTTAATTGAAACCTCTTATTTTCCAGAAGGAAAAACAGGCTCAGGGAGATCAAGCAACTTGCTTAAAGTCACAGGTGTATTAGGTAGAAAGCCAGGACCAGAACTTGGATTTCTTTATTGAAAGAAATTGCACTCATGAAGGGGCCTCAGATCTGACTCTTTCTTGCAGGCTCCATTGGCTTCAATCTGAAGCCAGCTCCTTAAGGCAGAGTACTGAGTCTCTGGGATTGTCAAATTGGCTGTTTATTGTTATATTTGTTTTTCAGTTTAGAATGTTGTCTGACAGATTGTTTTGTTTACTTACAGTGGCCGTGGTTATAAGATCTTTTTGAAATTATTTTACAACTTTTTGCTTACATTTGAAACTAATATTTAAAAACTGTTAAAACTTTCTCCATTTTCCAGAGGTACTGAAATGCTGCATTTGGCTGTGTTGCATTCTAGAAAACTTTGTGTCTACTCTGTCTCAGGTAAGAAAGGTTTTTTTTTTTTTCGAATGGAGCATTTATATTACAAAGTGGACTTCTTAATACTACATAAGAATAGATACTCCCTAATGCTGACTTGATAGAGAACATAAAACATCCAGTTGAAGTTTTCTTGTCTTGGTTAGCATTTTCCCATCATTCATTTATTCTTTCAGATACTTAGGCTATTACATTTTTTTGGTCTGCTGTTTCCATTTATACTTCGAGAAGAAGATTCCTCATAATCTCCTGCTTCCAGGATTGCCTGTAAACTAATAGAGGGCAATTCTGGGTACTTAGGAAACTCAAATCTTAAAAGATGTTCTGTAGTAACAATGAAATTGATTAGATGCTGAGTCATAGTGGTTTGAAGTACATTTCTTTGGTGAGCCTCAAATGTTTTCTCTTTACAGTTCCAATTTCTTGGCTTTTGGTTGTCTTCAGTCAATCAGGCCTCAAGACACTTATTTTGAGGTTTAATCTGGTTTCATTCTCCGACAGGGTTCTGTGGGTACAAGTGTAGTAGTTAATTGTGGTTTGGTTTCAGCATTTTGGCCCTTATTAAATTTAAAAGATGACTTAAAATATTTTTATTTCAGTTATTAGATAAGTTTTAGTTCAAGTTGAGAGTTACTTTTACGGATGTCAATACTGGGGAAAAGTTTTATGGGTATGATAAAGCTAAGTGTCTTTGGAGCTATTCCTTATATAAAAGATACTCTCCTTTGGAGTTTGCTATAAATATTAGCTTCTAGGATTTGGATTTCTCAGACTAACTCTCTTGATTTGGGCTTTCTTTGTCTTTTGCTTTTAATTTATTTAATGATGCATATTTATTGCCACTGAGCTGGATATTCTTAGGCAGTCTTTTGTTAGGGTGAAGATCTTTTAGATTTTCAAGGCAGGTTTGGTAACCTGGCATATGGTATGTGGTAGACATCCAGTAAATATAATACTTCTTGAATGACTGAGAGCTATTGAGCTACTGAACTACATTTCTCAGTAGTACTGAGGCAATTGCCAGTGGCTTTCTTTTTTATTCTTCACCATGTGCTGTTTTCGTCCCCTTCTCTGTTACTACTGTCATTTTATTTTCCACTGTTTATATCAGAGGGCTGCTGAAGTGCATTCTCATTGGTTTCCTGGTGAAAGAACATGGTTTCATGTTGCTCCTTCTAGTGATAGGGCACACATTCAGTATTCCAGAATAAATGGAGACGCTATGATATACACTACTTTATTGCATGGATCTAGTTGTTCTTCTGGTTTTGATTATAAGCCTGTTAACTGTGAGTGATAGTTTACTGACTGGGTCACACAGGCCATGGAGGAAGAGAACTTATCCACAGTTACAGTTACTCTAAATATTTCTTGGGGAATTAGTTCCTTCTGGAGGCTCCATGGGCGGGGTGGGGACTCCAAGCATGGCAGAGAGGGGTGTCTGAGAATTTAGATATTAGATTAGACGTTCCTGGCCTTCCGTGGTCCTGTTTGAACCATGGCCCAGAAAGACAGAAGCTTCTAGAGTTCCAGTGGGGCTTAGAGTATAGACCAGTGATAAAATGTGTCCTTATCAAAAAAGCCTGCTGAAAGAAACTGGCATGTTTGGTGAAAATTTGTTTATGGGACATTGGTATCCTTCAAATAAGTGTTGAAAATGAAAATTATTTGCCACGGGAATGGTGATTTTATTGCTCTTTTATTCTTTTCTTTCATTTAAAAGCTTTGTATTCTCTGGGGACTAGGAGTTGTCCAAACTACATTCCCTTTTGCCCCACCTCACTTCCCTTCTGTCTCTCATTTCTTCAGCCTCTTACGATTCCGTAGGCTGACAATTTGTGTATTTTTCCTGGCTCAGCTTAAATTGAGAATCATGGGAAGTTAATGTTTTTGTTCTCTTGAATATGTTTCTTGAGGTTCCAGACTGAACTTTTACCTAGCTTTTACTGTAACAGGGGAAGCACAAGCATTTTCTAGTTTAAGTAAAACCACTGGCGTCAGTAGATAAACAACGTGAGCTGAACTTGACATTCTTTCTCTTGACTGCCCCCTCCCCAAGTATTTTTTGTTTTTTTTTATAGTCTATGTGCTTCTAAGAAAAATTTGAGGTGAGCTAGGGAAGACTTTCTAAAGTCAGTCTCCTGGACATACCAAACAACCCTTAATAGTCAGAGGTTACTAAGGAAATGCTAACTTCCTTTGGGTGAGTGGTATGTCATCAAATGTATGCTTAATATAAAGAAACAACAGGGTCTTGTTGACCTGACGTTAGCCTATCTTATACTCTGGTAAAGAGAAAGCATCTCAGATTCCTTTCTGATGGGCTTCCCTTTCTGAGTAAATGGTTACAGATGTGTGAGCTTAAGCCATACTGATTTTTAATATTCTTTTCCAAAAGTGTACTTCTCAATAAGCAATTACTTATGCTTATCTGACATATTTATAGAATATTAATGGTTGCCATGAGGAGGGCAAAAAAGATGTGGTTCTTTACTTTTGACAGGCTGTGTAATCTAATTTGGTTATTTAACACAATGAACCTTTACTTAATCTATAATGGATTTGAATTTATTTAACATCCTTAGATTGCTCAGAAGTTATCTAAAATTGAACTGAAAACTTGTCAAGATGACCTTTGATTTTCCAGAGAATTTTTTGGTTTAAATAAGGCCAATAGCATACATGTTTTAATATACATGCACTATCTAATTGATGATACTTTATGTTAACTTTAGATCTATGTAGACTATAATCATATATACTTACTATATTCAGTCTGTATATCTAAGGGCAAAACCTATGTAAATAATTTTAATATTATGTCCTTGCTGCTTTTTTATGGAAAAAAAGGGTCAAAAATTTCAGATTTTCAAATACTTCCTTTAGTCCAAAGTAGTTATCTAAGGAAGACAGAGTGTCTTTGTTCACCATTGTTACATTATTAAGTTTTAAAGTGCTATTACCTGAAATTTAAAATTTACCAGTACATTTAGAGTTTTTGTAGAACACAAATCCTAGTGTCATTTCACACCAAATTTGTTTAAATATTGACTGTTGACTCCTGTGTTCTCTAATGTGAATTCCTAATGTTTCTGCCTGCCTTTTGGGTAGCAGGACTGCATAAGTGCTTTCTTTATTCAGAGGGATTAATCTGGTTGTAGATGCATGCAGAATGAAATTTGTAATTTCTGTAGGGATAGACCAGGCGCCTCTGGAGCTTCTTTTTGTGGTGTCTCGGAGGGTAGAACTCTCCTTAGATTAATGCCATGGGGCCATGGGTTTTTGTTTTGTTTTATCCCGCCACCCCCCCCACCCCCGGGTGGCTGGTTTGGCCAGGATTGCCTCTCAGTTTCTTGGCACCTCACTAATTTTACTACCATTTAGATTCCAGGAAGCCTTCATCTCCTGTCAGGGTAAGCTGGCAAATTTGAGTCTTTCTCTTTGTTTTTTATTCTAATGATATGTGAAATTATTGTTGACCATTTTCGAAGGGGCATTGAACTGAGTAGAAATGATTCTCCTCCAAGACATTCTCCCCTTTTAGTTTTACCTCTTTTACCCGTTAAAAGAAAAACTTCAGACAAATTAAATTTAAAGGAGTTTAATTGAGCAAAGAATGACTCCACTTGGGAATTGGGTAGCCCTCAGAACCAGTAGAGGTTCAGAGAGTTTTGCTCCTCAACGGGGGCAGGCAGCATTTGTGGACAGAAAATGGAAGCGAAGTACAGGAACAGTTTGATTGGTTACAGGTCAGCATTTGCCTTATTTGAGCATGGTCTGATCACTTGGCTGCCTATGATTAGCTGAAGCTCAGCTGCTATGATTTGCTGAGACTACTCCTAAGTTAGGCTTTCAATTTGTTTACGTACTAAATTAGGTTACAGTTGGTTTTGCAGGTGAGTTTTGCAGTTGAGTTTGTAGGAACTCAAGGTACAGAGGCATCCTTAGGCCACATTTCATTTAATTTAACACAAACCTCCACCTTTCAAAGGAGGAGAGAAGGCCAGGTTGAGAGAGGTGAAGGTGGTATAAAGGAGGAAAAAAAATCTTTTCCTTTATTCATCTTAGGTTTTCCAGCTGTAAATTAGACTGGCTAAAGACAGAGTAATAAGAGAAAAATAAATTTATTTTATTTTATTATTATTTTTTGAGACAGAGTCTCACTCTGTTGCCCAGGCTAGAGTACCGTGGCATCAGCCTAGCTCCCAGCAACCTCAGACTCCTGGGCTCAAGGGATCCTTCTGCCTCAGCCTTCCCAGTAGGTGGGACTACAGGTGTGTGCCACCATGCTTGGCTAATGTTTCTATTTTAGTTTCCTGGCTAATTTCTTTCTATTTTTAGTAGAGATAGGGTCTTGCTTTTGCTGAGGCTGGTCTTGAACTCCTGACCTCAAGAGATCCTCCCGCCTCTGCCTCTCTGAGTGTTAGGATTATAGGCGTGAGCCAGAAATTTATTGACATGTATGTTGCACATGTGCAGTTGGGAGCATTCAGTGATGAGTGACCCCAAGGGGCAGTTAGAATTTGGGCTTGAAGGCCATTTTAGGCTGAACAAAGGAAAATTGGTTTTGGGTTTCTGGGCAGGGAAGGCAAGTTATGGGAACATGACCAAAAAAAGTATAGCAAACAAGAGTTTTTTAGTGAAGTTTGTTACGCTGATTTAAGTTGAAGCCTTCTCCATTGATAAGAGTTAAGAGTCCTTCTCTTCCTGGTACTATAAAGTGAGTTATCTTCTTTCTTTCTTTCTTTTTTTTTCTTTTCTTTCTTCTTTCTTTTCCCCACTAGAGTAGTAGCAGTGAGTTATCTTTATAAATGGAGATTTCTTTTATAAATGTAAATTTCCTTTACAAAAGGAAAACTTGTACCCTATTTTTAGAGCTTTTCCTGCTGATTCTCTATGTCTTTTAGCTCAAAATAGTCCTTATGCCAAAGAGGCCTATTCTGGGGTAACATATTCTGGTACCCTTCAGTGGAAATTGCATATTCTTAATGCTGTTTTCTTTTGAAAAATTGTCATTGACAGTATCTATGGACACTGTTACCATCTTTACTGGGGGTGGAGGGAGAACCAAGTTCCTGAAAGTTATTAAATGGTAGACAACCAGGCTCTATGATACATATTGCCTGGTTGTAAATATCTGGTTTGAATACTGTGTCCTTTACCATCCATGTGATTTTGGAAAATTTCTTAAATTTTTTTTTTTAACTTAAAGTGCCCCAATTCTACAATGGAGATAAAAATATATTCTTACAACTTTGTAATTGAGCACGGGCTCAGCTGCTCGCCGCTTGCAAAAGCCAATAACAAGGATGAGATGTAATGAAAGGAAAATGTCTTTATTCCAGAGCTAGCAGTGGGGAAATGGCCAATGCTCATGCCTCAAAGAAACCATTTTGAAGTCTTGGGCTGAGAGTAGGGGTTTAAAAAGGGAATTTGGTATGAAGGGCATGTAGGAGTGGCAAGGAGGTGCTGGTCAGTGTGACTTGTCTTGATATTGAATTATTGCTCTACCTGGTGAATGGGCTGGCTGTTACCTCCAAGGCTGTTTATCTGTAGATTAACTGTGGCCTTGAGGTAATCTCCTGGTGGAGGTCTGGGTTATTTCAAGACAGAGTCTTTGGAACTTCTAACCAAGCATGTAATTAGATAGGGGAAACTTGTGCATGGGAGTGCTTGGGGGAAAGAAGGAGGTAAAAGTCAGTATTTCTTCATTAAGAACATGTCAAGAAATGGGCAGGAAAATTTCAGAATGGGCCACTGAAAAACAGGGCACAGGTTACAACCTCAGCGTATGTTGGAAAATTCTTCTGGACAAAAAAATCCCAAACAAAGAAATGCTCTTATATAAATATATACATATATACATGTATATTTGTTTTAATGGATGAATATTAACTAGTTTGAGGACTATTTCATTTGCTTTATGATAACTTAAAATTTTCTTTAACATTTGCATTTTAAATCAATGAATGAATGACAAAGATGCTTCTTTATGGAAGAAGTTGCTTTCTGAGTCTTTTTCTTTCTGTTGCCTCTTTTAATCATAATATTCTTGCCTGATCACAGGCAAGTACTCTCAAAAGCCAAACACTAAAGAATAAAATATGAACAAAGATTCTTTTCTCATTTGGAAAGAACTAGAAAGTGATTGTAGCACATACAATCTGCTAAATGCAGAGAGAGTATTTTTCTGTGTTTTAAAGGAGATTCTTCTTGACAGACTTCAAATAAAACACATTCTCCTATACTTGCTTAGGGAAGCTTAGAAAATCCCTTCATTAAATTAAAATATAACTAGGGGCTTGAGTATTTTGAGAGTTGGGGCAGGAAAATTAATTGCTTGAAAGTGTTGGGAATTTTTTTCTTAGACATTTTTAGTTATTTCTTTGCTCTATTAGTGTTTATAAATGCAAAGAACTTAACCTCTTTTATTTCAGAACTGAAATTAGAGGGTTTTGTTGTTATTTAAATAATTACTCTTTTTTTTTTTTTTTTTTGAGACAGAGTCTCACTCTGTTGCCTGGGCTAGAGTGAGTGCCGTGGCGTCAGCCTAGCTCACAGCAACCTCACACTCCTGGGCTCAAGTGATCCTTCTGCCTCAGCCTCCCAAGTAGCTGGGACTACAGCATGCACCACCATGCCCGGCTAATTTTTTCTATATATATTTTTAGTTGGCCAGATAATTTGTTTCTATTTTTTAGTAGAGACGGGGGTCTCACTCTTGCTCAGGCTGGTCTCGAACTCCTGACCTTGAGTGATCCACCCGCCTCGGCCTCCCAGAGTGCTAGGATTACAGGCGTGAGCCACCTCGCCTGGCCAATAATTACTCTTTACTCAAACATAATCCATCTAATAGAAATAGATAATAAAATGTCCCCTAGGGTAGTCGTATTTCATCTAATGGTGTTATCTTGCTGAGATGTAAATTGTTTTAACTGTGCTGGCTTTCTGTGTCATCAGTATACTAATTGGTCATAATAAGTAATATTTTAGTGTTTTGTCATTTTAAATTTCACTGAAATTGAATTACTTGGAATTGGTATAGAGGATGAGAACAAATTAATGTTTTTTAATGTAAACAAGTAGAAAGTAATCTTTTTATTTTTTTCTCCTCAGGAACCTTGGGTAATGTGGAACATGGGAACCAATATCAGATCAAATTGATGTATGAGCATAATCTTCAGAGAACAGCCTGCAATATGACTTATGGATCATTTGGTGGTGTAAAAGGTAGTTTGCTTTTAATCATGAACGTGCTATTTCAAGTGACAGATTTAGAATATTTGGTCATATAAAAATGGAGGATTATGTGATTTGAATCTCAGAGTTAAAATAGATACTTTATTGAAACCTTTGTATCCAAACCCAAGCAAAATAATAGAAAAAGAAAACTCTCCACCCTACTGTTACCACACAACTGGGTTGCATTGCCCACTGCACAAAGAAGAGCCAATACACTGAGACAGTCGGAATTGCAATGGAGAAAGAGTTTAATTCTGCAGGGTGCTAATCAGGGAGACGGGAGGAATTTCTCAAATCTGCCTCTCAGAGAATTTGGGAGAGAGGGTTTTTAAGGATAGTTTGGTGGGCAAAGGATTGTGCAATTGGGTTTGCTAATTGGCTAGGTTTGGGGCAAAATTATAGGAGTGTAGAAATCATCTTCCTTATATTGCTTCAGTTCCTGGGGTCACAATTCCAGTTGACTCAGTTTCTTGGTATGGGCTGCTGGTCTGGGTGGATCAGCCAATCCACTGGCACTTGGGGCCTGGAAGATACCTCAGAACTTACATTTAGGTTTTGAAAAGGTGATGTTATCTACGGAGAGAATTAAGAATCTTTACGACCACCAGCTATGTGGCTCCAGAGTAGCAATTATGGAACAGTGACTAATTATTATCATTATTTGTAGCTGGGCCTGTGTCTTTCACCACCTTCCTCCAGGGCTGCTGCATAGGGTTGTATGGGTTATTTCTGCACAAGGGGAGCCAGAAGCGGGGGCGAGTGGGGGCTGAAATACAGACTTGATCCTGCTTGTCAAGCCGTGCTGTCTGGCTTGGAGTAAATCTACCCAGAGGAAGGGGTGCCTTTTCTTAATTTCACAAAGATATCACCAAGTACTGGCTCAATAAAGCTGATTTCCTCCCACGTTGGGGTTTTTTCTAATAGGCAAAAATGCTACCTGCATTGTGCCCACTCAGTCCCAGAGCTTCCAGAATCACCAGAGTTCAGTGCTTGCTTGTGTACACTGTTGCTGTTGGTGTAGGAAAATTCTTATTTACAACCCAGCTTCTCCGACTGCACCATGACAAGGGTGGTAGAGGAGCTAGAAGTGCTGGATTGCGAACAGGAAGCCAGGTGGTGACACTTACCTGTGTGATTTTATGACTATGTGTGTGTATGTATGTGTGCTCATGTGCCACCTGCAGAACATAGAATTAAGGATTTTCTAATATTTTAGCTCTTTCTGGACTCATATTTTTATGAGTTTATTGTTTACTGCATTAAAGAGGCTACCTATATTAGATTTTTCCTTAGTGACAAGAGAAAACTTTATTTTGGAAGTATAATTCATTTGTGTGAACTCAAGTTTTTCATACATAGAGATAAGGAATAGATGAATTTGGCCATACCAATAGCATCATGGATATTTTTGGTGGTGATGTGCAAATAAATGTTTTGTGTAACTAAGGTGATAAGAAGCAAAACACTTGGCTCGAATGGAGAATTGCTTAATTAGAGTAACAGGAATGGTCAGATTATTATTATTTTTTTTTTTTTTGAGACACAGTCTCACTCTGTTGCCCGGGCTAGAGTGAGTGCCATGGCGTCAGCCTAGCTCACAGCAACCTCACACTCCTGGGCTCAAGCGATCCTACTGCCTCAGCCTCCCGAGTAGCTGGGACTACAGGCATGCGCCACCATGCCCGGCTAATTTTTTCTCTATATATTTTTAGTTGGCCAGATAATTTCTTTCTATTTT
>CM052437.1:112847360-112881932 GCA_028533085.1 Varecia variegata | reverse complement strand
GACACAGTCTCACTCTGTTGCCCGGGCTAGAGTGAGTGCCATGGCGTCAGCCTAGCTCACAGCAACCTCACACTCCTGGGCTCAAGCGATCCTACTGCCTCAGCCTCCCGAGTAGCTGGGACTACAGGCATGCGCCACCATGCCCGGCTAATTTTTTCTCTATATATTTTTAGTTGGCCAGATAATTTCTTTCTATTTTAGTAGAGACGGGGTCTCGCTCTTGCTCAGGCTGGTCTCGAACTCCTGAGCTCAAACAATCCGCCCGCCTCGGCCTCCCAAGTGCTAGGATTACAGGCGTGAGCCACCGCGCCCGGCCTAATGGTCAGATTGAGTGATATTGAGATGTCTAGAGTTAGGTAAAAAGAGGACAGAAAGAGCTATGATTTAGATGAGAATCTGCTGGTGAAGTATTTCCTCCCACCTTCAGTTTTTAGATCTGATTTTTGCTGTTCTTTAAAAATATATCTGACCTGATTAGGAGGCTTAGATCATCTTTGTTTAATTAGTAATTTTTAATTCACTTTCCCCTCCCAAATCCCCAAAAAGCAAGTTACTAAGTTCTATACACCTGGAGTCCAAAAAATTGATATGAGAAAAAAGTGCTTTGGCTAAATAAAAGCATTTTTTTGATAGCATTATAATAATACTTTAGATTACATGTCAAATGTTATCTTATATAGATTGCATTGCACTTTAAATTTTATTATCAGATCAAGTTAGCCCAATTAAAATAAAAAAATTTCTTTTGTGTAACATTTTTGAGGGATTTAGTAATAGACTTCCAAAGTAATGGGGTTCAGGATAGGCTACCCTAAAATATGGCAACTTGACATACTGAAGAAAACCATAGAATCAGAAAGGTTACTCTGACCTTTCCCCTACCTTTCTTCCCTGAAGCAGGTCATAAAATCTAGGAAGGATTTTTTGACTTTCCCCTGAAGCAGGTTGTAAGACCCTGATGTGAGAGGTCCCTCCCTATACCTGGAAGAGAGGAGTATCCTTATCTCTGAAGAATGAAGGGTTACAGAGAAGAATTTGAACAAACAGGCCTTACTAAGTTCCACCAGTTTATTATCATTAGATCATACTTTTTGCCTTATCACATTTCTTCACAACTGTCCACCCTTCATCAAACCTAAAATAAAAATACATAGATTTCAGTGTTTCTTTGGGTCTTTATTTCCTTATGAAGGCTCCTGTGTCACATAAAACCTATATTAAATAAATGCATATGCTTTTCTCTTGTTAATCTGTCTTTTATAGGGGCCTCAACCATAAACCTAGGATGGGTGAGGTAAAGATGTTTTTCCACCCTTAGAAATGATAGTTGCTACTAGTTTTGAAAAGAATGGATAACTTTGTGCTTATATGATACTTTTCTTCTCTTAGCTCTTAATTTATGCCTTTCCTTTTAAAAAGTACCTTGTGAAAGAACAAGAGGCCATTCTGACATTTCCTATGGTTAAGAAGTATTGACCCAAGTAAATGACTAAGGTAAAAAAACTCAAGTCAATGGGAGGTTTGTTAAGCCAAAGTTGAGGATGCACCTGGGAAAAACGCAAATCACAGACAAGATGTGGCTATTTTTTTTCCAAAGGGGAAGTTAGAACCTTCAGCATTTAAAGGCATATAGAGAGAAAGAAAAAGGGGTAGGGGAAGCTGATGAGGCAAAATTGTTACATTCTTGTGAGGCCCAGGAAATTTACATTTTACATAAAATAAGGGGAGTATTAGAAGAGAAAAAGGAAGTGAAGGAAGAAGCACCAATTATGTAGATGTTCCTGGGTAGGTGGAAGAATGTCTGATTCTGTCTTATTTCCAGTTCTGTTACCTCTGAAGATAAACTTGTAACTCATTATTAGTGTGGAATTGAACAGGATTTAGTTTTAGTTGCTACACATAGTAACAATTTGCCTGTCCTTGCTTATGGGAGGTCAGCAAGGAATTTCCTTAATGAATGGGGCCAGTTTTTCACAGGTACCTGAGGTCTTTACCTTTTCTTTTGAATAAGGAGTTGCGGTTGGGGGGAGCCCTGAGATTTTTATTTTCTTTTTACAGAAGCAAAACATCTCACAATTTGAAACAAATATCTGAATAGCAGAAGGAATCCTTCTATTTCATGGGTTTGAAACAATTATGTAATATCATTAAGGTATAGGAGCCAAGGGAAAACTTCCCCTTTGTTCTCCGAAAGTTCACTGAAAAATCAACTCACAAAAGGAGATTAATAAGAGAAAAGGCATACAAATTTATTAGTGTGCACACAGGGGAGAACCACAGAGTGATTACCCTAACCCTCCAATGGAGTGCTGAAATTTGTATACTGTCTTAAGGTTACAGAAAGTATATGGGCTTGGATCCTGACAAAACAGGTTATGGGAGGGGGAGAAGAGGAGGCCTGGCTAGCAAAGGTGGTCTTGTTATGTAGATGCAACCTCACTGGTAGTAGCCTTTGGAGAGAATAGGTGGTAAATGTTTCTTTCTGACCTTTGAAAGTGTCAGACTCTCAGTTAATCTTTTCTAGATGCAGATTAGGGAAGGCCTCAGAGAAAACCTGGCTTCATCAATGTAGATTTTCCCTGCAGAAGCAAATCTCCCTCTCAAAACACAGCTTTGCAGGGCTACGTCTATTTGCAGGCCCTCTGAACAGCCATGTAAAAGTATGTCAAAGAAGTGTATTTTGAGGTAATATTTGGATTTCCTGCATAGATATGTACAAGAAAGCATGGAAAAATCATAAGGTGGTCAGTTAGCAAAAATTAGCCATATTGGGGACTTGGGGGTAAAAATAGTGAGTTATTGCTAATGGGTACAGAGTTTCTTTTTGGGATGATACAAATGTTCTAAAATTGGGTTATGGTGGTGGTTGCATAGCTCTGTAAATACACTAAAAACAGTTGGGTTGCATACTTTAAAGGGGTGAACTTTATAGTCTGTGAATTATATCTTAATAAAGCTGTTAAAAATTAGCTATACGATAAAACCTGATGGTACAGGTACAGTGGTGATGGTATAATCTATACCATGATACATACATTGCTCGCGGCCATGTGAAAGGATAGTGTACTCATCATAAAATAGGTTAGCTATTAAGAACTATAAAAATGTTCTTAGATGCTATAATATGACTTATGGGAATGTATATTAGGAAATGATCCAAAATGTGGAAAAGTCATATCAAATTGCTATATATTTATTTCCTCCTTCTTGTCCTCCCTTCCTTCTTTCTGTATATACATATTTGTATTTTTTTGTGACATATAGAGATTAGAAGTCATCTAAATGTGTGGTAGAGAATGACTAAGTACATTTTGATGCATTGATTCAGTGGGTTATTATGAAGCTATTAAAATTAAGTTTTGTGTGCTGAAGTGAACATCTGTATAAAAATTTTTGTCTATATGTCTGATTTCCTAAGGATGGAGTGGAGGAGTTGAGTTATTAAGTCAGATACTTTTAAAATATTTTTACCCCAGTATGACAGAAGTTTTCTCCCTTGAATACTGTATAAATAAATTGTAAAGAGTACAGAATTTAGGAAGAAGAAAGTAAAAGTCACCCCCAAGACATACACATTTCAAAAGAAAGCCCATTTTCTAAGCCTGATGTCTTTAGAGTGTGTTTAATGTGTACCTTTCCAGAGGTGAGCCAGTCATTCTTTAAATTTGAAAATTTCCCTAGAGTTCATCTGTGTTTAAAAAAGGAAACCTAAAAAAATCCTTGTTTTCTACCTTTTTCTGTATCTCATATAGCTTATTATGTAATTATTAAGTTCAGTAATCATATCCTTTTTCTTCAAAAAAGGAATTAAGCAAAACCAAAACCCGGCACTATTTTAAACAAATGTTTTTTAAAGTAGGGAAAAGGCAAAGGGAGAAGAGGTGTCCAATATTTTGTATGTGCATCAGAATGAAGTACCACTAGATGGCAGTCCTTTACAACTTTGGGCCTTGGTGCTGCCTTTGAATAAGGTGTAGTTAGAAATCACTAATGGAGGAATTTTGATCCCGTGTAATTAATCCTTTGCCTTTTGTTAAAAATAAATGTAACTTCTTCAAGTTGCAGGAAAGTAACAGAGTGGTTTTTAAAAACAATTAATTATAATAGGGTAACATCCCATAGAATATAATATAAAAGTGCTTTCTAGCTATGCTTCTCAGACTTTTAAGTTGCATTCAAATCATAAGGGATCATGATAAAAACACAGATTCTAGAAGTGGACCTGAGATTCTGAATTTCTTTCTTTCTTTTTCTGTTTTTAATTTAAAAATGTTAAAGAGGTACAAATGTTTTTGTTACAAGAATACCTTGTATAATGCTTAAGCTGAGATTCTGAGTTTCTGACAATATTCCAGGTAATGTCAAGTTGCAGAGATCTAGAGGCTGTAGCCGTGCATCTGCAAAATGCATGTTCTATACTTGGCAGTGTTCTAAGTGCTCTTTAGTTGAAAAACTTGCCCGAGATATACCTAGTAAATGTTGGAGGAGGGATTCTAACCCAGCCTCTCTATATCCAGAAGGATGTAGTGTTAGCCACACTAAACTGCCTCCCTCTTTGGGCTGTAAGTGAATTTACCTCCTTCTCAATTCAGAAAAAACTTTCCTATCAGAAAGAAGCGTAACTTGGTTTAGCTAAAGTTAAGTGCACAAATTTGATTCTTCATAGATTATGGGGAATATGTTGAATAAATTCTGAGCCATATGTTTGCTTTTTCAGTTTAATTTTTTTGGTTGGTGCTTTGGTTTGTAAAATAATGTTTTTTTTTGAGACAGAGTCTCACTCTGTTGCCCAGGCTAGAGTGCCGTGGCGTCAGCCTAGCTCACAGCAACCTCAAACTCCTGGGCTCAGGCGATCTTTTTGCCTCAGCCTCCTGAGTAGCTGGGACTACAGGCATGTGCCACCATGCCCAGCTAATTTTTTCTATATATTTTTAGTTGTCCGGCTAATTTCTTTCTATTTTTTAGTAGAGACAGGGTCTGGCGCTTGGTCAGGCTGGTCTCGAACTCCTGACCTCGAGTGATCCTCCCGCCTGGGCCTCCCAGAGTGCCCGGCCTGTAAAAAGTTTTTTTAAAACCTACCCCCCCATCCCCAAAGTGTAGTATTAATGGCTGTTTTGGGCAATTTTTTTTTTTTTCAGAGAGGGATGTATTTGAAGTTAAAAAAAGTTTCTAGTTTTAAAACATTTAAATATGAGCTGCTTTTTTGAAGGAACACATGACTCTGGGTTTTTATTTTATTTTTTAGTTATTTATTTTTCAGATAGGATCTTACTTTATTGCCCAGGCTGGAGTGAAGCGACAGGCTCATAGCTCACCTTGAACTTCTGGGCTCAAGTGAGACTGGGTTTTTAAAAAATACTAGTTTATATTTGCTTTTTATGCTTTTGACAAATTAATGCTTGCAAAATTTAGTGAGTAGCATCGTGTGAACAAACAAGTTATAGTTTGGAAATATGCTAAATCAGTTTTGAAAAAGTGGACTTGAATGGATTTAAAAATATGTTAGTAAAGTTGGTGGAATTTATTTGGTTTGGTAATTTGAACTCTACTTTTTTTGAAAAAAAGAACAAAATGATATTTTTGCCAGATTATCCTTTGCTTTTGTTTCACTGTGTTAATTAGAACTTCCAATGGTTGTTAACATGGTATTTTACCTAGTTAAGATAAACTTGCCATTTCAAAATAGTATTTGAAAAAAGGACAGCATTAATATTGATTGACAGAAAGCCAGATGTAAGGTGAAGAAAAAAATGTTATCTTTTTAAGGTCAACAGCTGCATACACTTAACTTAATAAAATAAGATACTTCATGTAGTCTGTGTAGTGTCAAGATTTTTGAACTAGAATTTCCTTTACTCATAGTCTGATTTAGAGTCCCTGTAGTTAGTTACATCCTCAGTTACCCCAGATTTGCTGTGTAGGGCTGTGCCAAGTTGATGAACCTTATAATGTGTAGGAATCTTTCAAGTTTGTGACAGGGACACTGAGAAAGAATTGCTGATTTGTTAGAGGTACATGAGGACTTTCAGGGACTGAAGCAAGTCTGTTGTATTAGTCGTCCCTTGTCTTGTCTCTCTCTCTGCCCTTCCATCTATCCATCCATCTGATTCATATTTACTGAGAATCTTCTGAGTGCCTAAGTACTGTGTTAGTTTCTTAGAGTAGAAAGATTAATAAAAGACAGTTCTTATTCTCAAGCATCTCACCTAGGGTGGTGATAAAGATTAAAATTATAATAGAGATGAATATGTACAAAGTTACGCTGGAGCCCTGGGGATACAGCAGCTTCCTGTAGGCTGAGTGAATGTGTGTGTGTGTGTGTCTGTCTGTGAGGGGAGGGGAGTAAAGGAGGGTGTGAGTGTGCTGTTTCCTTTTTCATTCCAACACTTATTTTTATCCACTTTAACCCAGATATTAGTAATCCTAGTTTCCTATAAATAGCAATTTTATGGTCTTTAGTATAAAACTTTCATTGCCCAAAAGTTGAGCCATTCAAGTTTCTTCTGGGATAGTTTGCTCCTCTTGAGAAGATTACTTTTCAGACTTTGGAGCACTTTTTAAAAAAAAATAACTTTGCCTTTAAAAAACCTGTCTATTTTCAGGCTACTAAATTGACTCTTTTACCTGTAGTGTAAAGCCCTCAGTAAAGCAAAACTATCTTTTTTACCTACCAGCTGATCTTTAATGGAGAAGGATGTAGTACTCTTCAAGAGTACTATGACTTATGTTTGTTGAGAATGACAAATTTAAGGGTAGGGATGAGAAGAGGAACGAACACAGAGATTCAGAGATATAAATGGAGAGACAGGAGAGTGTGGTGTCTTGGAAGTGGAGGGAAGAAAGTGTTTCAAGAGGTAGTGAAGGAGTCAGGAATGTCAGAGGTTAAGCAACTAGAGGAGTATTGAAAAGAAAATATTGGATCTGGCCACTTGGAAGTCATTGGTGATTGTAGAGGGAGGAGTTTTTTTTTTTTTTTTTTTTTTGAGACAGAGTCTCACTCTGTTGCCTGGGCTAGAATGCCGTGGCATCAGCCTAGCTCACAGCAACCTCAAACTCCTGGGCTCCAGCAATTCTCCTGCCTCAGCCTCCCGGGTAGCTGGGATTACAGGCACACGCCACCATGCCCGGCTAATTTTTTCTATATATTTTTAGTTGTCCAGCTGATTTCTTTCTATTTTTTAGTAGAAACGGGGTCTCGCTCTTGCTTAGGCTGGTCTCGAACTCCTGACCTCAAACGATCCACCTGCCTTGGCCTCCCAGAGTGTTAGGATTACAGGTGTGAGCCACCAAGTCCGGCCAAGGGAGCAGTTTTAATAGAAGGGTAAGAACATTGGTCAAGTTGCCCTGGAATGAGGAATCTGTAGAAACAGAAATCCCAAAGGAAAGCTGCTTTGTGAAGAAGTTTGGCCTTGAAGAGTAGGAGCAATTAAGGCCATAGCTGGAGGGGAAAAGGTTTTATAAAGAGGGAGGTCTTTGAGGACACAGGATGAAATTTTGATCTGATGAACAAAACACTTTTCATAATATTTTACTGAAAAAATTAACTTGAATATGGTTTTATTTTAAAAATTATGTTGTTTGGATTATAATGTGCCTATTTTGTTTCTTAGAACTTTGTTTCTCATTGCATAATTTGTGCTTTGTAGCCATGTTGACTTATTGCCTTTTTTTCATAACGAATTTGTTGTTTATGGAAAAAAAGACTCTTTACTACTTCATTAGATTCAAAGTCAGACCATTTGGGGAAAAAAAGGAAAAGAAAAAAAGAAATACTTTATTAGAGACTATCACCACCACACCACTGTCTAGTTCTTTCTTCTATTTTTATCTTGTACTAACATTTTTCACTTCTTTTCTCTCATTTTAAAAGTTACTTTTTTTGACCATAAAGCTTTGTTTTACATGGGGGTATTTATATTTTGAGCTTACCTGGTAATACACAACTCAGGACTTAAAGACATGTTACCATCAAAACCCAAAACCTCCTAATTTCTGCAGCTAACACAAATCTGCCTTGCCATGTGGATTTGGACGTGCTTCTGTTCTCTTTCCAACCTTTCTTTTGGTAAAACTGAGGATTCGTTTGGTTGCAGCTGACAGTTGGCTTAAGCAAGAATAGGAAGTTGACTGGCTAACATCATTTGGGGCTTCACTGTGATTAGATCTGGTTTCTTTCTTTTCATCCTTGCTTCCATTTCCTTGGACAGGCTGTTTCCTCCTGGTTACAAAATGGCTACAGCAGCTCTAAATCTTGTCAAATTTAAGTTTGTTTAAAAGAGAATCTGTCTTCCTCTGAGAAGGCTCAGCAAAAGTCTCTTTCCAACTCATTGACACTGGCCGACCCATCTCTGAACCAATCACCGCCACCAATAGAATGTGATTAAGCTTGGGTCTGAGTTACATCTGTGGGAAGTTGGGTTGTCCTCCTATTACCACTAAGACTAAGAGTGGGGAGGGGTGGATCTCTAGAGGACTATCAATGAATAATTAACTGTTTTGAATTTGAGGATTTTGGAGCTGATCATGGAAAAAGACATGACTATGAGAAGGCAGTAGAACAGTAGATGGCAGTAAGTTTATTTGAGTGGTGCTTTCACAGGACTGCAAACAAGGGACATGTCCCTTACAGCAGGAGACCTTCCAGACAGTGACACTACCATGAACCAGAAGGGGTAGAGGGCAGGAGAACTCCTTGGGGAGAGGAGAATCAGAGTGGGGCTTCTACGTCTAGGTTGCTTGGAAACAAGGTAAGGAGTCTGGGTCAGAGCTAAAGGGTGACAACAACTTGTAGTCTTTTGCAGTTCCAGGGTTTGTTTTTTCTGTGGCTGACAGATGTTGGGTGCAGTTTTTGGGGGTTTGCAAACAAAGCAGGCACACTCTAAATAGCTAAAAATATACTTGGGCTATGTTTAAAGAAATTGGTGTAAAAATTTGAGTTTGGTTATCTGTGGGCTTTAAGTTAACAGTCATCCTGCTTGAAGAAGTAAACAATATGGTGCTGATAGATAAAGGGGTCACCTCTAACCCAGTTATATAGCATTAATGAGAGAGTGAAATAGGTTTTGGGGGGCCAAAACACTGTAAATATCCATCTTGCTTTTGGTTTCACTTTCTCTCCTAGAACCTCTCTGGGGTGCTGCTTTAGAACTGACAGGAGAGGCAAGCAGTGATTTGAGAGTGTGCCCTCAGGTGTGTGTGTATGTGGATTGCCTAAGGCAGGGGCTAAGGTTAAAGGATGCACTATACCCTGGACTGCATGCAGCCTCATTCTGGCTATATTGTAGGGAGATAATTGCTCAAAATGTTAATTTGTATTTAGAGATTTGTTGCAATTCAATTGAACTGAGTGCTTTGCAAAGCCATTTGTCATACTTTTAGGCCTTTAAAATATATGCATAGATATTTTAAATTTTAGGGCATGTCTTAAATTTTTTATAGAAGAGATTAAACTTGAAATAATGTAGGAGATGATTTTTACTTCGTCTTTTCCTCACTTTCAATGTTCCGCACATCAAAATGTGTGTACTTTTGTTATAAAAGTAATCGTGTTCACAAAGGCATGTTTAAAACACATGGACCCGTAGAAAAGAGAAAGAATGATTTAGTGCCACCTCCCAAACACAACCACTGAAAATGTATAGGTGTACAGTAGAATATAACCCAGAGCATTCCAGCCTGAGCTAACCCAGAGTAATTTTAGAGTAATTTTATATTCCTGGAATTTCGCTACTTCACCACCTAAAGGGCACAACCAGTGAAAAAGTGTATCTATTATGTAAAGTCTGGTGCTGCATAATATGGAATTCAAACAAGGTATGACAATAAATATGTTCAATGGATATATTTGTTAGGGAAAAGCTTTTTACTTCATATGCATATACCTTGAAGTCAGTTGAAGAATTTATTAAATATTGACCCTCATTTTGCATCACTGGAAAACATATGGCTTTACTAGAAAACAGAAAAAACCCCATATTATTTGGGTTGAGTTGTAAACAAGAAAAATAGCATATAATATATTTTATATATATTATATATATGTAATAGCATATATGACATTCCTAAATATTTAGTGATAGATATATTTCATCTGTCGATTCTTGTACTGAAAATAAAAACTTGTTCTTCCTTTAAAATGGCAAAAAATTATACAATAATGTAAAAACTGGTCATTTTATATTCTGGGAAAGCCCTCTTGGACTGCTCATAAGCCCTCTGCTTATTCTTTCTACCTTTGCCTTTCAGATTCTATTTTCAGTCTATATATGTTGTTGAAACCGCAGGAGGGTTTTAGTGTAGGCCCAGTTGTTCATCGCACAAAAATTCAATTATTGAGAAAATGAGAATTCCAAGGAAGAAAGGAAATTTTTTTTTTTTTTTTTTTTTTTGAGACAGAGTCTTGCTCTGTTATCTGGGCTAGAGTACTAGCATCAGCCTAGTTCACAGCAACCTCAAACTCCTAGGCTCAAGCAATCCTCCTGTCTCAGCCTCCTGAGTAGCTGAGACTACAGGCACGTGCCAATTTTTTTCTATTTTTAGTTGCCTGGCTAATTTTTTTCTATTTTTATTAGAGATGGGATCTTGTTCTTGCTCAGGCTGGTCTTGAACTCCTGAGCTCAAGCAATCCTCCTGCCTTGGCCTCCCAGAGTGCTAGGATTATAGGCATGAGCCACCTTGCCCAGCTGAAGAAAGGAATTTTTCAATATGACAGGTGTCAGGAGAATAGGTGAAGCTGCCCCAAATCCCTTTATTGACTGACTAAGGGATGTCATAGGCTTTTAAAGGAAGGCCACATGCATTGGGGCAGGTTGTAGGGGATAGTGAATCTTGGCATCAGAAAATCTGCCCAGGAGCCTTCAGAATCATATAGAAAATCCATCATTTCGGGCTGGGCGTGGTGGCTCACACCTATAATCCCAGCACTTTGTGAGGCCTAGGTGGGAGGATCACTTGAAGCCAGGAGTTTGAATCCATCATTTCTGTTAAATAACTCAAAGGGTCAAGTAGTTAGTTAAGGGAGAGGATTATTAAAAAACATGTAGGGGTTCATTGAGTCGGTTACATATATTTGAAGTAACACTTGTCAATGCCTTTTGTCTCATGAAATTTGAGATTTTCTTTTTTTTTTTTTTTTTTTTTTTTTACCTGCCACTTCAGGGAAGAAAATTTGAGATTTTCTGACATGGAGTAGCGTCTTAGTCTGTTTGCACTGCTATGACAAAATACCTGTGACTGGGTAATTTACAAAGAACAGACATTTATTTCTCCCAGTTCTGGAGGCTGGGAAGTTCAAGATATAGGTGCTGGCAGGTTCACGGTGGGATGAGGACTTGTTCCTCATAGATGGCACCATCTAGCTGTCCTTACATGGTAGGTGAGCAGAGGAGCAAAGGGTCTAAGGCACTTCCCTTGAGTCCTTTTATAAGACATTCATCCGTTTGTGAGGGCAGAGCTCTCATTACTTAATCACTTCCCAAAAGGCCTCACCTTTTAATGCCACCACAATGGGAATTAAGTTTCAACTCCTGAGTTTTGGGGGGAGATTCAGACCATAGCAAGTTACGTCTGATAGTCATTTTAGATTTGTTGCGTTTACATTCTATCCGTATTTTGTAGCTTTGGGCTGCTGTGACCCACTGGTCATTTAAGATTTGGTAATGTCGGGGCAAAGGTAAAACTTCCCCCTCACCATTGGAAGTTTTGCTGAAAAATCAACTCACAATAAAGCTGACTAATAAAAGGAAAACTATCAAATTAGGTAATGCGTATACATGGAAACCCCTAGAAAATGAGGATTACCCTCCCCAATGGGGTTCAGGAGTTTATATGCCTTTCTGGTAAAATGGTTATGGGAGGGGAAGAGAGGAATCCTGAAGAGGGGCAACAAAGGATTACTAGGGAGGATGAGTGGATGGGGACAGAGAGTAACTGGTAAATAGTTCTCTTTTGAATTTAAAGGATTCTGAGAGACTGGACATTATCTTCTTAAGGAGTCTGTCCTGGTGTGGTCCTGGTCTTACTGAAAGGGGAAGAAAAGTACAGTTGTTCTCCAAGGTGGGTCGGGATCTCAGGCAGAAGAAACTTCAAGTATTTTGGGAGAGTAGATGGTAGTGGTGGTAGGGGGAAGGTCAGAGAGAACTTGACGCTTCTTCAGTCAGTCCAGAATGTCAAAATGTCATATTTTGGGGTAAAAATATTTCTAATTTTCTTCAATAGGTGATACCACAACTATGTTTCACTTGTTAACAACTTGTCCCTCTATTATAATGTTGTATATATACACATATACACACACATATATAAGATGTATCTGTTAAGATTGTGTTTTGATTCTCATTTTGTTGTTTTAGTTCTTCAACCTCCCATATCACTCCATTATTTTATGCTTGTTTTGTTTATTTCATATGCTTATTAAATTCTCAGCAGTCAGCAGTGTCAGATGTTTTTAGAGGGCTTTCTTCTGACTCTTGGTTTTGTTTTTCTTCATCTGTCTTACATTTATTGTCTTCTCCTCTCCCTCTTCTTTCTGCCCTTTTTTTGGGACTGCGTTTGTGGATTTGCCAGACCAATCTCTTTACCTTGCTCAAGCTTAGCCTGGCTAATTCTGTCTGGGAGCCGGTTTGCTTCTTTATGGTGCTGGTGAATTTTCCTTGCCTTTTCTCCCACCCAGTCAGAAATGAGTTTGTTTTCCTTCCTGTCATACTGTTTTGGGGGCTAAATATCATCCAGTGTCTCTGTTTGTCACCTATCTGTAGGGGCAGTGGGGATGGGGTGGTGCGGTAGCAGAATTATCTATGGCTGTGGCAGCCTTACTGGAGGATCTGGCCTCAGCCCTCTCTTCTGTAGTTTATTAAATGTCTTGAATTACTGGTCAAACTACCTAGTTGGTCTGTACCTGTTATCTTGGAAGGTGGGGGAGAAGCTCTGAACTTCGGATCTTCTCTGTAAAGACTTCCTCATCAGGTTTCCTTGAGTCAGCCCTATTTGTTCCTCCCCCTGTTTGTATTTCACCAGGACGTGTTTCCATTCCTCACTCCCTACTTTTCTTCTGGCCCCATGGGTGTGTGTGAGGCTTCACGTGGCAGTTCCTCCTGTAGCCTGTCTTCTGCTTCTCATACTTACTGTAATGGCTGGACGTATTTAGCCTGATAGCTACTTTTGTATGGTCTATAGCCTTTCCTGCTCTCTTTCTTTTTGCAGAAAAATACCAGAATGTTACAATTTATATTTTTCTTATATGACAGGAAAGTGCGTGGGGAAGGTAGAGTATTACAGGCATTTCCATTTCTCTGATCTGTTTACTTGCCATCTGCATCTCTTTTCCTCTAAATTTGGGAGTTTTATAGAGATTTTTCAGAATTTTGTTTATTCATAGTCTTACCACTTCTCGTTGTGTGAAGTTTCACAAAATGCACTGAATCTAGCCCTGAAGATTCGTGGAAATATCTGCTTTATGGTCACCATTTTTCAAAGATTATGGTATGGTGTTAGGTTCTTTCCTTGATTTTATTGCTGTTGGTGTATGTTTGCTGTTCTAAAATAAATAATTTATTTATTTGTTTGTTTATTCTACTATGTTACATTTTTGAAAGGATCTTTTGAAACTAATCCCAATGCTGGATTTGAAAAATGAATGTTCATCATAAAAATTCCTGTGGATTCAACAATCCAGTTGTTTGGATGATTCTGGTAGACTCCTGGATAGGCATTCTTTTATTTTATTTTTATTAGATGAGCTATTTATTTAGTACAGATTAATTTCATTGTATTTGATGTTAATATCTTTTTTCCAGATTGTTCTTGGCTTTTAAATTGTGTGTGTGTTTTAATGTGGTCAAATTGTTCCTTTCCAGTACAATTCATTCTGTTTTTTCTAAACTTAGAAACTTCTCTCCCATGTGGAGTTTTGATGTTTCTGTTTTCCAGAGTTTGATTTTCCAGCAGGAATTTTTGTATCTATTTACAAAGACTATGTGGAAAGAGAGCTAACATTTATTCTCTCTTATATATTGTGCTGTGCATTTAACCCTGTGAGATAGGTAACTTAATCACTATTTTTCAGACTGGGAAACCAAAGCTCAGAGAAGATAAGGGTCTTGCTGCAAATCATACTCTGGCGTAGCAAGGATTTCAATCCAGAGATATCTGATTCCAAGGATCATGTTCTTTCTAATATATTACCTCTTATTTAATTACCTTGCTGGTTAGAGAGTGTGGGGGTAAGGGGAAATTTCCCCTTTCTCAGAAAGTTTACTGAAAGATCAACTCACAATTAAGGCAGATTTATAAGAGGAAGAGGTTTATTTACAGTGCCAACAGGGAGAATCACAGAGTGATTACCCAATATCCCAGTGAAGTCCAGAAAGTTTTATACCCTCCTTTTAGAGAGGTGGGAGAGATGAGGACTATAGGTAATTCTGTTTAGGGGCAATAAATGTTTGCTAGGGAGGATGAATGGATGGGGCAAGCAGATTGATTTATAAATGATTCTCTTTGCAAATTAAATTAGCCTTGAGAGACAGGTATTATATGTGAAATGATTTGGGCCAGGTCTGGTTGCATTCTTGATTTTCTTTCCTGCAATATAGTGAGATAACAGGGAAGGGAAGGGAAATCAATTGTTCTTTTGATGGTCTGTCTGGTTATACATATAGAGGGAAAGCCCCGTCCAAGGACCTGTTGATCTTTAAGGGCCTTTAATTCAAAATACTCTATACCAAGGAGTCATATTTTGGGGTGAAATTTCCTGAGCTCCTTCAAGAGAAAGTCTAGGTACTCTAAGAGAGGAGGGAGAAGGAGGTTTTTCTATAAGTTTACTGAGGGCAGAGACCATGTCTTCTGTTCATCACTGTGTGTCTAGTGTCTTGCACAGTCCTTGGCACATAGTAGGTGCTAAATAAGTGTTTGTTGAATGAATGAACCAAAATGATTGGGGAAGGCTGATATTATTATACACTTCAGACTTTCAGCGTTATTTTTCAAAACAAATGTCAGCTCAGTGGTGTCATTCCAGCCAACTTCTGTGTTTTGTTTTCTTCTTTAACAAGCGTGTTGAACAACTGTTACAGTGTATGGGTTATGGTAGTCAGTGTCTCCCATAGTAGTAAAGTGGGGTTGATTACTTGGGCCTTCTTGGTTCACCTTTACTCAAATTCTTTCACAATATGCCAGTGATGCAGCATTTGTGTAAGTCAAGCTTACCAGTAGAAATAACAAGTTTTCTCATCTTGCAAATGTGTTTCTATAGGTTATTCATCCTTTTGTTATTAATATTTTCAGCATAAAATGTGAAATGTAGAACTATTGAGTATTTATGATAATGTTCACAAGACCAGCCTGGGCAACATAATGAGACCCCCATCTCTACAAAAAATTTAAAAAATCATCCAGGTGCCTGTAGTCCCAGCTTCTTGGGGAGTCTGAGGATTACAGGCATGAGCCACCTTGCCCAGCCTTTAACACTTTTATCTCTCTTCTGTCTGTGCCCTGTGAAAGCTCATTTTCCTTTAACTCTTCCAGTTATTTTACTTTGATTTTTTTCAGTCAAATGGAACTTCAGAAAAGTAGAATTCTTATCAAGGAAAGTTTAACATCAGAGTGTAGACATAATATGTGCATGGTAGGAATTATAGGAGTCCGACAGCACAGTAGTTCCATGTTTGTGACCGAGGTGGAAAGAAAATACTGTATATAAAAGGTTCAGTATGTTTGGACTATAATTGTCAGTAAAGGAGGTGAACAGAATATTTTTTAAATCATAAAATGACTGCTATAAGCTTGTATGGGATTATATTGTCACATAATTAAAAATTCATGAATTCTTTGGCATAAAAGGTCTGCCAAAGAAAATAGTGAACTGAAGGATAAGTCAGTTGCCTTTTGCCACATCTTGGGGCAATGCTAGATAATCATATCTTCAGCCTTCAAATAACTTCTAATTGTCTAAACTGGAGCCTTTTTCTTATCTGCCAAGAAAATGTATTAAGAGCCACATGCGGTTGCTGGGAGGCTGTGCTTCCCAAAGCTGTCTGGATTCTTTGATTGCCATCCAGAGAGTGATCTGATATGCTCAGCTGGGGTGAACGAACAGCCAGAACACAGGCTTGCTTTTTTGTGTGGGGATGTTAGTGCTAATAAAAGATTAACGCTGTTTTCCTCACAGGGAATCAATGGATAATGTTTTGATAGCCCTTGTCTCACCAGTGGACCATATGGCCCCTATTTTCTCATACATACAGTTGAAATGTTAGAGAAGAATCTCTGTGGTGTACTGGCTCCTGTTCCTTGCCTAAGCATTAAAGTGTAGGTGTTTTATAATATTGGAGAATTTCCCTCATTTGTCTTTAAGATCCTTTATGGATCCACAGTGAGAAGTCGGAAGATCAAGGGGATAATAGGATTGACTCTCATCCTGTGCTGGGTTTTCTCATATATATGGCATTCATGTATAAAAGCTCTGGTCCAAGACCCATAAAACAATGTTACTTTCAAATAGCGTCTTCCTGTATATTATGTTGTATAAAACCTTTAGTTCCTGGGGGAAGGTTATAAAGAGAGTTCCCTGTAGTCTGCAAATTCATTTTTTACGTGATCATTTGAAGTTGTTACTTTTTCTAAAAGGTGAATTCTGATTCCTCTATACGTACAATATAGAAATTTGGTTAAATACCTCCTTACCTTCTGTTGCTAAGAGAAGGAAGACTAAAAGAATATTGGAAGTTTCTTGGTGTTGTTTGAAAAAAAAATAATAATTTCTTTCATGGTGGCTGAATGCCAAGACTGGAAAAGCATTAAGGTAACGCCTTTGGTCAGGACTGCCTTTGACAAGAGGATAGTTAAATGTAGTTGTCTTGATAGGATTTGATAACCATTTTTGATCTCTATATATGTTTCATTATGGTCCCCCTTTAAAATGGAATAGCTAAGCTATTAAATATTCTGCTCAATTGAGAAGGAAAATGGTTACCATAAACTATTCAGATTACATTGTGATCCAAAGAGTCCCAACAGTTTAAAAAATTCATCTACAAAACACATTGCCATGAGTCATGAACAGTCTTTCCCTCCCCCCAGTCTCTCTTGAGTTGAGTCAGTAACCCTTTTCCATTCTATATAGAAACTCTTGCTTGCAGATTTAAATTCTAAAGCACAAGGTAGACATATATGTTAATGCTTAATATGAAAAACAAATGCTTGTGTTGACTACTACTATGTTAAAGATATTTTAAAAGTACATTAGTACTCTGAGTACAGGATATACTGTATGTATAACATTAATATGAATAAAGCTGTTATGAATATCCTTATATAATTCTTTATGTGGACAATGCAAAATTAGAAGTGTCATACAATTGTAGAAAGACTATTTTTTATTTTACTGTTAAAAAAATTTCCCAATCCTTTCACCATTATAAAATTTTAAGACATCCAAGAATATTGAGAATAGAGTTCTAATATTAGTAGGTATGCTTTATGTGAATGAATGATACAGTATGTGTTTACCTTTTAAACTTTAAAGATACAAAATTTGTACCTTCAGTATTTCATATTGTATATAATTTAAGTTACTAAGTAACTAATTTGGAATATCAGAAATGATTAAGCATATCATTAAGCATATGATGGCATATCAGAATAAGTCTACCTATATTATATTAATATTTGAACTGTATTTCTACCTAAGTTAAAAATGAGCTGGGTTTTAAAACCAAATTTTCTTCCGTTGAGGTTTGTGAATAAGAACCTTTTCAATCAGCATTTCTAGATCCTTGCTAAAATAAGAGAGTACTATTTAATATGAAAACAATAACTGAGAAGTAATCATAAATCTCATTTGGAAAGTTACAGTCATGATTTTAGGGGACTGTGAACATAAAATGTATAAGTGGAAAATTAAGACTTCATATGGCTCTTTGCAGCTGGTTGATTAAGTTCTACACAGTTCATTATCTTAAAGACGAAATTCGTACAAAATTTTGGAAGGTAGGATTTGTATATTAAAAGTGCTTGTTTCCAAGGTAATATAAACTGGTTTTAACAATCTATCATCCTTCATTTACCAAAGGAAATACGTAAAAAGAAAAGGAAAATATTAAGTGGGAACAAAACGTTGAAATGATGAAAGGCTACAAGGAAAGAAAAAAGACTTTAGAAAGACTACCAAAAAGAAACTAGCTTTTTCCCTCAACAATCTGTCTGAATTCATTTTGCTTTCATTATATATCTAGCCTGGGGGCAAAGTATGTTGAGTATTACAACAAAGAGGGTGTTATAAAGAGGACTTTTTTTCTCAGTAATAAAGTATAACATATGTGTAAACCATGCAACTTTGTAACAGGAAACTTTATAATAAGAGAGGACTGTGCCTAGCTTTTCCACAATTTTGGAAGAATGAATTTTATTAGGTGTTAGACAAAGAAATTATCAACTGACTTTTATGCTAGAAGGTTGAGAGATTTGTTATGACCATTTCTAGACTTTAGCAGTGGTTTTAATGTGGGTCCTGATATGTTAGGAACAGTGCCTAACACTATTAATATGTCTACTGTTGCTAGTTCTCTTAAGGAATATGATGTTTAACTTTTGCCTTTCAATGAAAGATTATTCAAAATTCTGTTATTCTGTGGTTTTCTCAGCAGCATTAGGCTATTCTTGAATTGATCAACACATAATATAATTTGGGAACCCAATCAATGGTTCTTTTCTTTTTGAAAGACGGTGACAAATTCTTTTGAAACTTGGGAAATTGGCTCCATCATTCATCCGTTATTCTTTCTTTGCTTCTCGGGTCTAACTTCCTGAAAACCATATTGTTTTGATGTCAATATGTAGAATAGATTATCTGTTGGGAAATCAATGTGTAGTAATTATATTGGAATAAATGTAAGCTTGACAGACGATATATGTTAGTAGGCATTGGGCCTAATGGGTTACTCAGTTAATGAGGACACTAAAATTAGGGACCTCTAATGTGCCTGAAACATATTTCCTGTAAATTTCCCCTAGTTTCGAGATTAACTGGCAATAGCTATGTTTTTCTGGCTTTTAAAGGCTAATATATCATGGTGGAGTTTTAGGATTTATATAGGGCTTATTATAGAATAGTTGAGCTCTTTGTATTTATCACACGGTTATTGAATCAAGCTAGAAGTGTAGAAGTCAGTCCTCTACTTTTTGGTTTTCAGCAATTTTTTTTCTTCTTCATATTATACCTACTCAATCTCCTCTCCTCCTTCTCCCACTTCAAAATGATTTTACACCATACACATTGTGTATGATTTTAAATGAAGGTGGGAGAATTTAAAGACACCCTTTTAATATGGTTCAATTCACGGCAGGGCTGTTAGAAAATTAAGGATGAAGTTCCTAGGAGATGAGATCTTAGAAGGGGAGGGATGTTAGAAGTATATTCGCAAAATACAACATATTGTTATACCTTTAAAAATAAACAATTTACTTTAAAGCCTGCAAGAGCCTAGAGCATTTAAAAATAACTTTTAACTATGTGCAGCTAATTTGGTAAAGGTAAAATGTGAAATAGTACAGATAAACTCATAAAGGCATCATTCTCCTCACTCTCCCCTCTGCTCTCCAATATGATTCATTGCGGCCTTTATTTTTTCTGATGGTTAATTCCTTATCTCTAAATAATTTGATTACACTACTATTTTTGGATTCATCCTATTTAGATTTTGTCACCTGATGTACTACAGTGATAAAGGTTTTTATTATTGACACTTCCTTTCTCTTGTCCTTCTTCCAATTATATCACTCTTCTCATTTCTGTTGCTAATCCCCTTTGTGCCTTGAAACAGGATACTTAAATTTCTGTTTATTGTTCCATCATCTTTTAGTCCCTTCATTCCACATTTTATAAAATTAGGCCATTGGCCATCTTATCTTTACTATTATTTCTCCTCACCTTAAGTCTCTCAACTTTTGTCAGCTCCACCTTTATTCTTACATTGTCAAGATGAATAATATTTACATACTAGTCTGTAATTATAACCAAGTCTTTATGACTTCTCATGGTTCTAAAAGTTAACCCATACTTTGGCTGATATAAATATTATTCAGTATAGAGTACCAGGATCAAGAGTCCAGTGTCCTTTTGAGTCCAATGTCCTATGCTACTCAAAGGAAAATGGTCTTAGTGGATTTTTAAGAAACACATATTTCTTTACATTGCTTTACAATTCTTCAAGGTTTTTCAGGCTTTCAGTTATACTATCAAATCTGTCAGTTCCTTTTTGTTCTTGGAGACCTTCCTGTTATCCTGGAGGCAAGGGATTCTCCCCACCCCCACCCATTTTCTACTTTTTAATTATTTCATTTTGTTCCAGAGTAATTTTTATTTTGTTCTTTGGTTTTTCTTGGGCTTTTCTTCTTGTAGGCTTTCCTCAAATTTCTGGTTGTTAATTTTTATTTGAGGATGAATTGAAAAATTGAGCACTCTGAAGGTGAGTTGGACTTTTGACCAGCTGTCCTGGTTTTATAAAGTGAGCGGGGTAGGGAACTAGCTTGAATTAGGGCCCTCTAACTGTCAGAATAATGAGGGCTATGTGTTCACAGGGGTTAGTGTTTCACTATAGTTCTTCCCAGACAGGTCAATATTTTTTAAAAATGAAGACCCTCTTCCCCGCTTTTTTTCTTTTTTGTTTTGAGGATGGGGGCAATCAATGTGTGACAAGTGGGAAGTAGGAAGGAAAGTATAGAGTTGGCTATCTGGCTATCCTTGACTGGCTGTCTTACTGTTTTTGTTGCTGTCTGTCTCTGTTTCTTTCTTTCAAAAACAACTTTATTGACATAGAAGTCACATACCATTACAATGCACCTATTTAAAGAATATAATTCAGTGGTTTTTAGTATGCTCACAGAGTTGTGCAGCCACCATCACATCAATCTCAGAACATTTTCACCACCCCAAAAAAGCTCTGTACCCATTAGTGGTCACTCCTCATTTCCCCCTAAGCTCTCCAGTCCTAGGCAACTACTAATCTACTTTTTGTCTCCATAGATTTACATATTCTGGACATTTCACATAAATGGAATCATACAATATGAGGTATTTTGTGATGGGCTCCTTTCACTTAGCTTAATGTTTTCAAGTTTTACCCATGTTGTAGCATGTTTTGGAGCGTCATTCCTTTTTATTGCAGAATAGTATATCATTGTATGGATAGACCACATTTTATTTATCTGTTCATCAGCTGATGGACATTTAGGTTGTTTCACTTTTTGGCTACTGTGAATAATGCTGTTATGAGCATTCATATACAAGTTTTTGTTTGGACATAAAACCATTTCTCTTTGGTATATTCCTAGGAGGAGTAGCTGGGTCATATGGTAATGCTGTGTTTAACCTTTTGAGGAACTGCCATACTGTTTCCCAAAGTTGCTGCACCATTTTACATTACTATCAGCAATGCAAGAGGGTTCCACATAAGAATGAGATTTTCAGCACCCTTGACAACACTTGTTATTGTTTATCTTTCTGATAATAACAATAATAGTGGATGTGTGGTGGTATCTAGTGGTTTTGATTTGGCTGATGGCTAATGTTGATCATTTTTTCATGTGCTTATTGGTTATCAATTTGTATTTAACAGTCATATAATAAAGACTGACTGTAAGCTGTGTGTCCCTGTGGCCAGCGGCCAAAGCTTGTCAACTGGTAGGCTTCACTTTAGGACAGTTTGGTGGATACTTGGCTGTTTTATTAGGGATGCAAATATCAGTAGTTGTGTGTCTTTTATCCCGAGGTGGTTTTCTTTCTCTAGAGGTTTCTTTCACTCCTGTCTGGGGAGCATGAGCATAGCCGCATGTATTCTGGAGCTGGGTGGGGAAGGGAGTTGTTGGGTTGACTATCCAGGATGAAGACTTTTTCTTCATGTATTTTCAGGTGCCTGCCCCACTCCCATGCTCTGCTATGCCTGGTGGGCCCCTAATCTGAAGTTCTTGGTTTAGTTCACTTCCTCCAGAGGCTATCCTTTCTGTTTCCTGTGGAGGGGGGTTCTTGGGTATCTGTTACTTCCATAGACTTTTAAATAGCTCCTCTGTTTTCAGATTGCACCTCACCCCACTTTCTGTAGTACCTGGTACTTTCACTTCCTGAGCCTTTTCAGAATTCTGTGGGGGTGAATCAATAAATTCCTCTCTAGACGTTTAGAGTTGACCTTGTTCTGCTCTTGACTGTTATTTACCTTTTCTCTGTTCACTTTCCTTCTATAAAGAAAGAGAGTGATTAGGCTTACCATAAGTATTCTGATTTCTTTGAAGGAGTTCATGTTTGCTTCTCCTTGTTGTTTTGGAGCAGTTTTTCAAGAAAAGGGGACACAGAGTCATTAATTTACCATCCTGATTTACCAAATAGGAAATTGTGTCTGCTCTTTTAATATAATGTTTCTATAAAATACTGGGGAGAAACGTGTCCTCACAGTCACCAGTCAGGTAAAAGGATATGTGATTGGATTCTCCACAGGCTCTTAATTTCTGTCCTGAGTGAAATAATAAAGGGGGTCAGAATAGTTGCCAGGTCATGATTAAAGAAGTTTGGCTGTAAGTCATGAACAAAAAGCTCGGTTGTCTGCCCCCATAGTTGAGTGAGTTATTTCACCTCTGGGACCCAGTGAATGTTCAGACAGTTGAGTAATCCCACCTTCAGGCACATGGTTGGCATGAGGGTGAATAATATCTGAGAATTTGACATAATAATTAATTGGGAATATAAGGAAAGTGCCAACATTTGACAGGGCTCTGTCTCTTAGTTTCCTATAATTTCATTTTCATTGCTATCAATAGGATTGGTTTTGCTCAGAAAATGGAGGCATTCTTAATTTTGGCAGATACTAGGGTTACTATCATCCTATTAATAATATTTTTTTGTGGGGGGGAGGAGGTGAAAACTGTGCTTATCCACAAACTTCTATAAGAGCATTTTAACCAGTGTTTGTTAGAGATTTTAATAATCTCAGATTCCAATTTTCTATACCCAGTTAGGAAGCCTGGTTCTATCATGTAGCAGCATGTAAACCATTTTCACCTGGCTCCCCAACTATCATCCATAAGTTAACCTACCTGGACAAAGAGTCAGTGTCTGAGATAATGTTTATAAATCACTCAGTCTTGTACTTCGTTCCTTTTACCCATCGTCAGCCTCCAGCTTAGCAACCCCAGTGGAAAGCAAGAGTTTCCCCTAATAACTCTGACCAGCAAGGACTTGTCAAAGACTCTGAGTGGCCCAGCTTGGATTGTATGCTCATTCTTTAGCCCATCGCTAATGTCAGAGGATGGTATACCCTATGGGCCAGGTCAGTTAAGTCCTCAGCACTTTGGGAGATGGTGGGGGTTGTTAAGGGAGTTAGTCTTATTTGAATCATCTAGAATTTGGGAGTAGATGCTGGCTGACAAAACTACATGTTTGCTATAGAGAAGAGACAAAACACTAGAATAATGGTTCTAAAACTTTAGTGTCCACTAGAATCACTTGGAGGACTTATTGAAACACAGAGTGCTGGGCCTCATGCTCAGAGTTTCTGATTCAGTAGGACTAGGGTGGGGCCCAAGAATTAGCATTTATAACAAGTACTGTTGGTCTGGGGAAACACACTTTGAGAACCACTGCTCTAGAGCAATGGTTCTTAAACCTTAGTGTGCAAAGACTTTTCTGGGAAGGCTTACTAAAAGTGTTGTTTCTAGAGCCTCACTGTCAGAAATTCAGATTTGGGGAGTTTGGGGTGAGCCCAGAAATATGCATTTTTAAGTATACCAGGTAATTCTTATAGAAGAACCACAGGAGTTTAGCAGACTATGCAATGAGAAGTGCTGCTCCATAGGTTTCATATAACAAGTATTAGAAATTAACCATCTTTACTTATTTATTTATTTATTTTTACTGCATTGTAACACTACTTTTCTAATTTCCACATGTATATTTGCATCCGCCAGTGTCCCAGAAGGAAATAGAATTTATCTCAGATAATTTAAAGATATTTTTAGCAAAAGGATCACTGATAGAAGTGTAGGCAGGGTTAAGGGAACAAAAAGTGAAGCATGCAAAGATGATCAGCAGTAGCAGCTGTTACCACTTCTAGGGCAAAGGGACAGGAGGAGGAAATGGTATTTTGAGGGCTTATTACAACTGGGGCCATGGAGAAATTTCCCTCCTCTTACCCTTCATTCACATGAAAACCTCTCACCTCTAAACATGGGAGACACAAAGTCTTATCAGTTACCTTATTGTCACAGGGTGCTATTTCAGTCATATTCCCACTTGAAACCAAAATTGTATATAGTCATCACCACTCCCTTCATACAAGATAGGAAAAGGGGTATCTGGAGAGAAATAATTGACTAATGTAAAATATGCTTAGCTGTCATAGTCTCCACCATTGTAGCTGGTCAAGAGGCTGATGTTAATAATCATAACTTCCTCTCTTCACCACCCATTTCATGTTCCCCTTAGTTTTTCCAGTACTTTGGCTGGTCAAGATTCTTTACCTTCACCTTTTCCTTTACCTTCATAGTCAAAAGATCTAAGTCCTTAGTGGGCCTGTGTTTATTGGGTTGCTGATTCAGTAGGACTGGGGTGACATAGCTTACCTGTTCCTGGTGTAATGTGGCCACCCTGTTTCCTCTTAGTAATAGGAATCAACCATTCTTTAGCACATTAACTTCCTTTTCTGCCCATCACTCCTGTGCAGTGGAATCTCAACTGGGGAAGTCTCTGCTTCAAATTCGGTAGAACTGTGGCTGTATTCCTTGGTGGAAGCTTTCTCCCCCTCCCTTCCCCCTCCCCCTCCCTTTCCTTTCCTTTCCTTTTCACTTTGTTGCCCTCCTAGAGTGAGTACCATGGCATCAGCCTAGCTCACAGCAACCTCAAACTCCTGGGCTCAAGCCATCCTCCTTCCTTAGCCTCCCAAGTAGCTGGGACTACAGTTGCAAGCTACCACATCCAACTAATTTTTTGTTTCTATTTTTAGTTGACTGGCTATTTTTTTTTCTATTTTTAGTAGAGATGGGGTCCTGTTCTTGCTCAGGCTGGTCTCGACCTTCTAGGGTTTCTTAATCCCTGAGAATGCCAAATGCCACATGACCTATGAGTCAAAATGGAGCTTATGGAATTCCAGTAATAAATGAAATCTTTGTAAAACTTCCTCATTGAAAAGTACAAAACATGGTTGAGAGAAATTAAAGAAGATAAAAAGAAATGGAGAGATATACCATGAATTTGGATTGGAAAATTCAGAATTGTCTATTCTCCTTAAATCACTTTGTAGATTCAATTGCATTGCCAATCAAATTCCAGAATTATTTTTTGTAGAAATTTACAAGCTGATTTAAAATTTATATGAAAAATTAAAGGACCTCAAATAGCCAAAATAATTTTGAAAATGAAGAAAAAAGTTGAAATACTGTACTAATTTTGAGTTTGACTAAAAGCTATGGATGTGAAGATAGTATGGTATTTGCAAACTAATAATATACTGTATAGTTAATAGACCAGAACAGAGAGTTCAGAAATAGGTCTGCCTATATATTCTGAAATGACTTATAATAAAAATACTGAAGTAATTAAGTGTGCCTTATCAACAAATGTGAAACAATTATATATCCATTTGGAAACAAATCTTTCCCCTCTACCTCATACGATACACAAAAATTAGCATGAAATGGATCATAGACTTCAATGTAAAAGCTAAAACTATAAAGCTTGTAGAAGAAAAACAGGAGAAAATCTTTATGACTTTGGGGTAGGCAAAGATTTCTTGGGACATACAAAGTACTAACTGTAAAAGAAAAAAATAATAAATTAGCAAAATGAAAAGGAAGTTTCACATATCCTTTGCTAGATTTATTCCTAATGATTTTTATGTTTTTGATGCTATTGTAAGCAGCAGTTTTTAAAATTTTCATTTCCCAATTGTTTGTTTCTGGTATATGAAAACACAATTGATTTTTGTGTAACTACCTTATATTCCATGACCTTGCTAAATTCACTTATTAATTCATGGTCTTCAAAAGACAACTGTTAGGAAAATCAAAAGGCAATTCTCAGACTTGGAGAAAATATTCACAATGCATATGATGAATTCTTATAATTCAATAATAAGACAAACAACTCACAGTTTAGAGATGGACAAGTATTTGTGGAGGCATCTCACAAAAGAAGATATACAAATGGCCCAGTAAGGACATGAAAAGCTTCTTGGCATTATTAAGCTTCAGGGAAATTCGAATTAAAACCACAAGGAGTACTTTTATGTACCCAGCAGAAAAGCTGAAATAAAAGACTGAAAATATCAAGTTCAATTACTGGCTGGTCATGAACTGGTGGTGGCTTGATTTTGTGTTCTCATAAGGCAGGTCTGTGAAAAGTCCAAGGTACAATTGGCCTGCCACATCCTTGAGTTCTGCATGATCAGATTCAACCAACTGCAGATTGAAAATATTTAAAAAAACCCCATAAAACAATATAAGAATTTGAAATAATGCAAATAAAAATACAGTATAACAACTGCTTACATAGTATTAGGTATAATAAATAATCTAGAAATGATTTAAAATATATGAGAAGATGTGCATAAGTTATACATGCAAAGGTACCATTTTATATAAAGGACTTGAGCATTCACAAAACCAATCTTCTGTGGCTACCAAGGGACAACTGTATTTCCTAAACCCTTCTGACTTGGGATGTCTCACCCCCTGACTCTTTCTTTCTTGTGGATCTTGTCAGGGCTTAGTTTTAGGCTTTGTGAGGTGAGTGTAGAGCAGGCCTTACTCTGGAGCATGAGCCATACTCAAGGGAACAGCCTTTCTCCAGGGTGTTTACAAGGTGTTAATGAGGTCTCTCTACTCCTGCTGGGCCAGACCTTTAACATTGCCCAGTGCTGCTTTGACTTCTGGTGTCTGTTCCATTCTCAGCCCTGTAGTGGCCATTGTGTGATAAACCTTGCACAGCCTCACCGTGTGCATGCTCTGCTCAACACTCAATCAGGGTCTCACAGTCTTCTGCTCTTTCCACTGCATGTCTGCCTTCTCCCTGGTGCTCTGCCCCACAGATTTCAGGTTTCTCAGCTGTGTCCAACTCTCCTTTCTGCTTCCTCAGCTTAGTGGGGTGGGCCACTGTATTCTTCTTGAAATACAGTTTGCTGTGCTGCAGTTGGAAATTGTCTCTTGATAGAGCTTGGGCAGTGGTGGGGCTTACCTTATGAATTTCCCTTCTCTTGGGGATCACAGGCTTGTGCTGCCTGTTGTGAAATACCTGGACAAAACAAGATTGTTCATGATTTGCTGAGAGGAAATAGAAAAGCTGTAAGATCTCCTTATATTTTAAACAGGAGCAGGGAAGGATGATTACACAGAGCAGGTTTAAAGGGGCAATGATGAGAAAGAATAAAATTGTTTCCTGTTTGTGAGTTCAGGACATTTGGAAAGAAAAGTGTTACCATCTATGTAGAAGGAAGGGGAACTACTCAACAATACTCAAATTCTTTTTTTTTTTTTTTTTGAGACAGAGTCTCCCTCTGTTGCCCGGGCTAGAGTGAGTGCTGTGGCGTCAGCCTAGCTCACAGCAACCTCAAACTCCTGGGCTTGAGCGATCCTACTGCCTCAGCCTCCCGAGTAGCTGGGACTACAGGCATGTGCCACCATGCCCAGCTAATTTTTCTGTATATATTTTAGCTGTCCATATAATTTCTTTCTATTTTTAGTAGAGACGGGGTCTCGCTCTTGCTCAGGCTGGTCTCGAACTCCTGACCTTGAGTGATCCACCCGCCTCGGCCTCCCAAGTGCTAGGATTACAGGCGTGAGCCACCGCGCCCGGCCTACTCAAATTCTTTTACTTTAATAGCTACTAGATGAATTCTTAGCCTCATCTTAGAGACCTAGAGGTAAGTAATGGGTTAACAAAGGAAGAACCAGTTTTGGACCACTTCGTTCCAGCCTTGCACAGATGGTATGACCTTGCTTTAGAACATGAGAGTACGTGGTATTATTTTATGCTTTGGGATCTTAGCACTCTAAAATAGGAAAAGTCCAATTTCTGGTTTTTTGTTTTCTTTTTTTATGGAGACAGAGACTTGTTCTGTTGCCCTGGCTAGGTGCATTGACATCATGCTAGCTCACTGTAACCTCAAACTCCTGGGCTCAAGTGATCCTCCTGCCTCAGCCTCCTGAGTAGCTGGTACTACAGGTGTGTGCTACCACACCTGGCCAATTTTTCTATTTTTTGTAGAAATGGGGTCTTGCTCTTGCTCAGGCTGGTCTTGAACTCCTGAGCTCAAGTGATCCTCCCACCTTGGCCTCCCAGAGTGCTAGGATTACAGGCATGAGCCACTGTGCTTGGCTGTTTTCATTTCTTTAATGAAGCCTCTCATATCACATAAAACTTATCTTAAATAAATGCTTTTCTCTTGTTAATCTGTCTTTGTCAGTTTTCCTTTCAGACCTAGTCAGGGACCCTAAGAGGGCTGAGGAAAACCTTTTCCACCCCTTTACCTCTAGCCACTACTACCTTATTTCTCATATTTCTCCTTAGTGGTAACTTGTGATTTTTTTTTTTTTTTTGCATAGTTGTGTAGCAGTTAGGGAGGGAGATTGCTTTTTCACTGCCATTAGTGTTTTCCACATGTTTTTGCTAATATTCATACTCAAAAAGAAAAAAGAACTTTTCTCTCCCTTCTGATAGTAAGCATTTTATAAAGAACAGTTTTTGTTTTTCTATTAAGTCTTAGGTGCACAGAATTGGATCACCTGTAAACCTTAGTTTATAAGCCACTCTTATCGTTGGTATATGCATGATCCTGTTCTATTATTTGTTTGAAAAGAATTTTATAATATTTGTATAAATATGTCTATTAAAAATAATATGATGAATACTCCTGACATTGCCATTGAACATAAGAACCAGAATATATATTATCAAGAAGTCACATGAGATTTTTATTAAGAAATGGAAAGGCAAGTTATTACAAAGTAGGAAAAAATATTTGCAACACATCTAACTTAGAATGTGCTAGTATCAAGAATATAGGCTGGACATGGTGGCTCACGTGTATAATTGTAGCACTTTGGGAGACCAAGGCAGGAGGATTGTGTAAAGCCAGGAGTTCAAAACAAGCCTGAGCAATATAGCGAGACCCTGTCTACACAGGAAAAAAAAAAAGTTAGGTGGGTATGGTGGTGTGCGCCTGTAGTCCCAGCTACTTGGGAGGCTGAAGTGGGAGGACCACTTGAGGATGCAGTAAGGACCAGTTTGAGGCTGCAGTAAGTGAGCTGTGATTGCACCACTGTATTCTAGCCCGGGCAAAAGAACAGGACCCTGTCATATCAAAAAAAAAAATTAGATATATTAATATATAAGGAGTTTCTAGAAATTAATAAGAAAAGCACAAACAACCATAGAAAATGGGCAAAAGCCATGAACAAACATTTCTCTGAAGAAATATATATGATCAATAACCATATGAAGAGGTATTCAGGCTCATTAGTGATCAGGCAAATACAAATCAAGACTATAATGAGGTACTATTTATATAGGCAAAACTTAAGCCTGATAAGGGATAATGGATTACAGTAAAAATCCAATATTACAAAAAAAGATATCAGAAGAAGTAATGGAGAGGAAGTAGTTTAACAGGATCTCATATACCCTCTCTTTGTATCAAGTGGTACAGCCGCTTTGGAAAACAGTTTGGCACCGTATTGAATAGTTGAACTTTCACATATTTGATGACCTAGTAATTCCATCCTGAGGTACTCTTGCACATGTGTACAAGGGGACACATACAAGAATGTTCATTTAAACAAATCACAAACCTCAGTGACAGGTCACTATATCATGCTAAAGGGGTCAATTCAGCAAGGGGATATAATAATTATAAATATCTATGCACCCAACACTGGAGCTCTCAAGTGTATAAAGCAAACATTAATATATCTAAAGGGAGAGATAGACTCCAACACAAAAATAGTAGGGGACTTCAACACCCCACTCTCAATAATGGATAGATCATCCAGACAGAAAATCAAAAAAGAAATGTCAGAGTTAAACTACACACTAGACCAGATAGACTTAAATGATATTTACAGAACATTTCACCCAACTGCTGCCAGATACACATTCTTTTCATCAGCACATGGAACATTCCCTAGAATAGACCATGTCTTAGGCCACAAAGCAAGTCTCAACAAATTCAAAAAGCAGGAATCATATCAAGTATCTTTTATGACCATAATGGAGTACACCTATTAATAGAAATCAATAACAAGAGGAACTTCAAAAAGAATACACAAACACATGGAAATTAAGGAACATGCTTCTAAACAACCAATGGGTCAATGAAGAAATTATGAGGGAAATTAAAAAATTTCTTGAAACAAATGAATATCAAAATACAACATATCCAAATCTATGAGAGCAGTATTGTCCTGATACCAAAACCAGACACAACAAAAACAGAAAACTGTAGGGCAATATTGTTGACGAACATAGATGCAAAAATCCTCAACAGGCGGGGCGTGGTGGCTCATGCCTGTAATCCTAGCACTCTGGGAGCCTGAGGCGGGCGGATAGTTTGAGCCCAGGAGTTCGAAACCAGCCTGAGCAAGAGTGAGACCTCGTCTCTACTAAAAAATAGAAAGAAATTAGCTGGACAACTAAAAATATACAGAAAAAATTAGCTGGGCATGGTGGTGTATGTCTGTAGTCCCAGCTACTTGGGAGGCTGAGGCAGAAGGATCGCTTGAGCCCAGGAGTGTGAGGTTGCTGTGAGCTAGGCTGACGCCACTGCACTCTAGCCAGGGTGACAGAGCGGGACTCTGCCTAAAAAAAAAAAAAAAAAAAAAAATCCTCAGCAGAACACTAGCAAAGCATATTCAGCAACACATCAAAAAGATCATTCACCATGATTAAGTGTGAGATTCATCCCAGGGATGCAAGGATAGTTCAACATACACAAATCAGTAAATGTGATACATCACATTACCAGGACTGAGAACAAAACTATATGATCATTTCAATAAATGTTGAAAAAACATTCAGTAAAATTCAACATCCCTGTATGATAAAAACCCTCAACAAACTGGGTGTAGAAAGAACATACCTCAAAATAATAAAGGCTGTATCTGAGAAACCTGTAGGAAACATTGTACTGACTAGGGGAAAATTGAGGAACTTTCAAGAGATGTTGAACAGGACAAGGATGCCAGCTTTTGCCACTTTTATTAAATGTAATACCGGAAGTCTTGGCCAGAGTAATTAGGCCAAAAAAAAAAAAAAGCATTCAAATTGGAAAGGAAGAAGTCTAATTAGCCTTGTTCACAGATGACATAGATGACATGGTCTTACATCTAGGAAAACCTAAAGACTTCATCAAAAAACTGCTGAAACTGATAAATCCAGTAAAGTTGCAGGATATAAAATCAACATACAAAAATCTGTAGTATTTATATATGCCAACAACAAACAATCTGAAGAACATATCAAGAAAGCAATCTTATTTACAATAGCTACTAATAATATAAAGTACCTAGGAATCAATTTAACCAAACAAGTGAAATCTATACAAGGAAAACTATGAAACATTGATGAAAAAAATTGAAGAGGACCCCTGAAATGGAAAGCTATTCCATGCTCTTGGCTTGTAATTAAAAGGATAGTACTACCCAAAGCAATTTACAAAATACCAATGTTATCAAAATACCAATCGAAACACCAATGTTATTTTTCACAGAAGTAGAAAAAAGTCTTAAAATTTATAGGAAATCACGAAAGAACCTGAATAGCTAGCTGGTAGAGCAATCCTGAGCAAAAAGAACAAAGCTGGAGGCATCACACTACCTGACTTCAAAATATACTACAAAGCTATAGTAACCAAGTCAGCATGGTCCTGGCATAAAAACAGATACATAAACCAATGGAACAGAATAAGGAACCCAGATATCAATGTACACATTTACAGTCAACTCGTTTTCTACAAAAATGCCAAGAATATACAACTGGGAAAGGACATTCTCTTCAATAAATGGTACTGGGGAAACTGGATGACTGTATGCAGAAGAATGAAACTAGATCCCTATCTTTCAACATATACAAAAATCAAATAAAACTAGATTAAAGACTTAAATCTGAGACCTGAAACTATGAAACTACTGGAAGAAAACATTGGAGAAATGTATGAGGACATCGGCCTGGGAAAAGATTTCTTGGGTAAGACCTCAAAAGCACAGGCAACCAAAGCAAAATAGACAAGTGGGATTACATCAAGGTAAAAAAGCTTCTGCACAGCAAAGGAAACAATAAAGTGAAGAGATAACCCACAGAATGGGAGAAAATATTTCCAAACTATCCATCCAACAAGACATTAATTACAGGAATATATTATATAAGATGCTCAAATAATAACAAAAGAAATCCAATTAAAAAATGGACAAAAGATCTGAATAGACATTTCTCAAAAGAAGACATTCACATGGTCAACAGGTATAGGAAAAAATGCTTAACATCACTAATCATCAGAGAAATGCAATCAAAACCACAATAAGACATCATCTCACCTCAGTTAAAATGCCTTTTATCAAAAAGACAGGGAATAATGTTTGCTGGCAAGGATGTGGAGAAAGGGGAACCATTATACATTGTATGCTGTTGGTAAGAATATAAATTGGTATAGCCACTATGGAAAACTGTATGGAGGTTCCTCAAAAAACTAAAAAGAGGACTATCATGTGATACAGCCGTTCTACTACATGGTATATATCCAAAGAAAAGGAAATCCAATTTATCAAAGCTATATCCTCATTACCATGTATATTGCAGCACTGTTCACAATAGCTAAAATATGAGATCAACCTAAGTGCCCATTGATGGATGATTGGATAAAGATAATGTGGTGGACATATGTGTATATATGTATATATACACACACACATACACATACACACTGGACTATTATTCAGCCATAGAAAGAATGAAATCTTGTCATGTGCAGCAACTTGGATGGAACTGGAGGTTATTGGGTTAAGTGAAATAAGCCAAGCACAGAAGGATAAATATTGCATGTTCTCACTTATATGTGGGAGCTTAAGAAGTGGATCTCATGAAGATAGAGTGTATACTGGTGATTACCAGGGGCTGGGAAGGATAGAGCAAAGGGGGCATGAAGAGATGTTGATTAACGGGTACAAATGTGTGGTTTGATAGTAGAAATAAGACCTAGTGTTAGATCAGTAGGATGACTATAGTTTATAATAATCTATTGTATATTTCAAAATAGCTAGAAGAGAAGAATTTGAATGGTTCTAGCATAAAGAAAAGACAAATATTTAGGTTGATGGATATCCCAATTATACTGATTTGACCTTTACAAATCATAAGAATGTATTAAGTTATCACATGTTCCCTGAAACTACTTCTATTATGCATCAATAAAATAAAAAAGAAAGATAGTAAAACACCAGGTGACTGGTACCTACTGTATTTTTCTCTGTGTTCTTTTAAAAGCTGCTCAGTGGCAGCATCTACATAAATAAAGATAAACTTTCTACAAAGGTGTAGTTAGATAATTGCTTCTTTATGTCAGTACTTTCCTATCTCTTCTGAATTGAGAACAAGTATTAATTGTCTCTAAGAGAACTTGGGTTCCTGGCCTCATGATCAATTATGTATTTGTGGACTGTCCATAAATAAGATCATGCTTATATTTTTTTCATTTTGCTCTATTTATAGTGCCTTTACTTGGAAGAATCAAAAAAACCCCCAATTTTAACATTTATTCGGACCTCTGATAATCTCTCTTAAGATATTACGAAAAGAGGCCGGCTGCGGTGGCTCAAGCCTGTAATCCTAGCACTCTGGGAGGCCGAGGCGGGTGGATCCCTCGAGGTCAGGAGTTCGAGACCAGCCTGAGCAAGAGCGAGACCCTGTCTCTACTAAAAATAGAAAGAAATTATATGGACAGCTAAAAATATATATATATATAGAAAAAGTAGCCGGGCATGGTGGCGCATGCCTGTAGTCCCAGCTACTCGGGAGGCTGAGGCAGTAGGATCGCTTAAGCCCAGGAGTTTGAGGTTGCTCTGAGCTAGGCTGATGCCACGGCACTCACTCTAGCCCGGGCAACAGAGTGAGACTCTGTCTCAAAAAAAAAAAAAAAAAAGATATTACGAAAAGAATAGAAACATTATTGAATACATAACCACTGTTCCTTATAGGATGAACTTAAGGTGAAAATAACGTCAGAATTACAAAATAAAATTTCTGTTCTTTGATCAGTTTGATAAACCATTTTCCCCTCCAAATCATTATGCAGATATTTAGGAAGACAGTTTTTTTTGAAGTTGCATTAATGGTAGATAATTTTTTTTTTTTTTTTTTTTTTTTTTTTTTTTTTTGAGACAGAGTCTCCCTTTGCTGCCCAGGCTAGAGTGAGTGCCGTGGCGTCAGCCTAGCTCACAGCAACCTCAAACTCCTGGGCTTAAGTGATCCTACTGCCTCAGCCTCCCAGGTAGCTGGGACTACAGGCATGCGCCACCATGCCCGGCTAATTTTTTTCTATATATATTTTTTGC
>CM052437.1:112822934-112846860 GCA_028533085.1 Varecia variegata | reverse complement strand
TTTTTTTGAGACAGAGTCTCCCTTTGCTGCCCAGGCTAGAGTGAGTGCCGTGGCGTCAGCCTAGCTCACAGCAACCTCAAACTCCTGGGCTTAAGTGATCCTACTGCCTCAGCCTCCCAGGTAGCTGGGACTACAGGCATGCGCCACCATGCCCGGCTAATTTTTTTCTATATATATTTTTTGCCCGGCTAATTTTTTTTCTATATATATTTTAGTTGGCCAGATTTCTTTCTATTTTTAGTAGAGACGGGGTCTCGCTCTTGCTCAGGCTGGTCTCGAACTCCTGAGCTCAAACAATCCGCCCGCCTCGGCCTCCCAAGTGCTAGGATTACAGGCGTGAGCCACCACGCCCAGCCTATGGTAGATAATTTGACACAGATTTTAAATTATGTATTTGCTGATTCAGTTTTTGCTGTACTTTCCTATTTCTTGGCTCCCCTAGACTTTTCTCTCTAATATGTTGTCTTCCTTTACCATTTCATCTACTTATGTGTGTACAAATTCTAAGTTATTCCAAAATGGTATTCCCTCCTCCCTTTGTAGGAGAGAGTAAAACTACTTTACGGATCTGGGGTATCCATTTCAAGTACAGTAATACTAGTAAAGCTGCATCTGTAGGTTTGAGTGCATCACTGGATAATTACCTGCGCTGCAGCTTTCATATCAATTTTTGCCATTTGGGGATTAAGAAAAGGCAATAGTTGTTTCCACAGAAATGTCTCATGACCAGAAAACAATTCAGAATTTATTTATTACCTACTCAATCCATCTTCTTACATTTCTACATGAATAGAGGTATTCTCAAGTAAGTGGCCTAAAGATTCCTAATTTGCTTCACGGTTCCACTCCCCTGTTTGGTAAGAGGAATTTGCATTTTTCTATTACATTTGTTGGAGCTGACATAGTAAACCAATAGACACTGTAGAAGCTGGGATGAGAAGAGAAGCTCTGGAACCATTTTATCATTAGATTAAATGTATATAAATATAGACTATGAGATATTTTTTCTTAGGTTTACACTCTGTCTCCTTTTCTTGAATTTTCTTTTATCTTACAAATGTTATATTTTAGAAAACTAACATTAAAAGGGAATATCTGAATGCTGATTCTTGCATTAAGCAGGGAAAGTGTTGTTATTACCATCTGTAGTTCATTGTTATTAGTTTCCTCATTCTTGCCCATTTGAGGATCAAAGGCTTTGTTTAATGACCTTGAACTCTGATCCCTTATAAGGCAGCACATACTTCTGACACCAGGCCACTGGGCCTTCAGTGTTCTTATTAAATATACAATGTCATAATGTACATACTGTTCTTTTGGCTAGTATAATGACATCTACACTTCTGCTTTTAATAAGAATAGCCCCCTTCTAAAAACTGCCATTAAAATAGAATGGTTCTTTCATTAGTAGCAGAAGGTCTTTACTGATGGTTGACATACAATTTTTTGGATCCCAGACCTAGGCCTCAGTTCTATCCTTGCAAAAAACTAAGCTGAACTTTATAGTTTTTGTTTGCCAGGGAAAGAGATTAGTGTGTTTACACAAAGAAAAGTAGTTCTCTTCCATACAAGAAAAGTATGGATACTGTATTCCAATTAAGGTAACCAGTTGGGTAAAAAGGAATTGCCTTTTAGTAGTGAAAACAATTCCTGATCTTTAAAAAAACAAATCTTTGGGATGTCTAAAGCCAATCAGGCAATAAGTCTTTTGAAAATCGGTTATAGTTGCAGTCCCTAACCCCCTGTTACCAGTCTGTGGCCTGTTAGGAACTGGGCAGCACAGCAAGAGGTGAGTGGTGGGTGAGCAAGTGAAGCTTCATCTGTATTTACAGCTGCTCCCCATTGCTCACATCACCGCATAAGCTCCGCCTCCTGTCAGATCAGCGGTGGAATTAGATTCTCATAGGAGTGTGGACCTTACTGTACACTGTGCATGCGAAGGATCTAGGTTGTGTGCTCCTTATGAGAATCTAAGGCCTGATGATCTGAGGTGGAGCTGAGGTGGTGATGCTAACATTGGGGAGCAGCTGCAAATACAGATTATCATTAGCAGAGAGATTTGACTGCACAATAAATGTAATGTGCTTGAATCATCCTGAAACCATCCCCCAACTCCCATCTGTGGAAAAATTGTCTTCTGTGAAACTGGTCCCTTGTGCCAAAAAGCTTGGGGACAGCTGACTTATAGGATCAGCAAGTTTAGTATGGTTGGCTTTATCACATAGTCATAGTTTGTAGGAGAACTTTGACTTTATTTGATGCAATGAATACTTGTATTTGTTTAGCCTCTTGATATGGTATGAAGAAAAGGGTCTCTTGGATGGGCCAAATTGCCTTTTTAAAATATTCACTGTTTTGTTATAAAATTAGGATTGTGTTTTTATTTTGAAATAGTTAACCAACTAAAAATGCAACCAGGGAAAAACAAAGAATATATATTTGGTGAAATTTGACACTTTTTAAGAATTGAAATTTTCTTATATATTGATATATTTGCTTTATTTTTTACTAAAAAGGCTATTTATTAGTAGCCATTTGTTATTTGATAGAGAAGAACATAATTTAAGATTATTTGCAATTTTAAATTTTTTCTTAACACTAAAGATGCTCTTTCTTTTTGGATATTTAATATTTCTGCTTACATGGGTCATTATTATATCTATGAAGTGTTTTGGGCTTAAAGAAACATTGAAAACAGAGGAAATGGTTAGCATTAAAAATTTTTAGCCCCCTAAACACTACCTGATAGATGCTTAAATTTTATATGGACTCCATACGATGTTCATAATGCAAATATATTCCAATTATATTTTGACACAGAATAATGTTCATATAGTTCTCAGCATGCATATATATTCTAACCATGCCGAGATAACACTAATGTTCAAACAACAGTAGCTGGTCTGATGTTTAAAAGAAACACTTGCTAGCCGAAGGACGTTTCTCTTGAGGCATAGACTGGAAACCACGTTGAGTATGCTAAGTGATTCCATCTGACCTGCAGAAAATCACTATGGGTTACATTTTCACTTTGCACATATGTCACTGACAAAGCCAACTGGCTGGGAGTAAGCTTTTTGAAATGGACATTTCTGGCTGAGCTTTTGGAAGGCTGCATTTTTAAAAGTGAAACATAAACCATCATTCACTGGTTGCATATTAAAAGCAAATGGCCAAAGGAAACAAAATGAACTATAAAAAGCTCATAGGATGAAAACATTTAATTTTGTGTACAATTTTAATTTATTGTTTGTAGTAGGTTTAAAAATAATTTACTTAACATAGAGCCAACCTCCCTAAACGATTTAGAATTAACCTCAGACATTATAAAGAAGGATGCACTGGTATAGCTTAATAGAAGATTTGACATTGTTCCTTTAATAAATGTTTAATTACTACTGTTTATAGATTGCATACTTACAGAGTGAAGACTTGGAAAATTGATGTGCATCAATGTACTTTTGTCCTTTGCGGAACTACAGTCTAGGTTGAAAGTAACTCTCAACTTTAGGCAAAAATTTCTGAGTTTGAGTCCTGCTTTGCCATTGCCTCACTTTGTTGGTAGAAAGTCCGTAGTCTTAGCCTTGGGTTTCCCTCAGAACATGGTTGTATATTTGCCTGATCCTGTCATTGGCAGTAATGAACTGTTATTTAGAAGTGGCTTAAGCTCCTGGTAAGAAAGCCATTTTTGTAAATTCAGGGTAGTATTTTTATAGTGTGCGGTAAGTGAAGTGGCCAAGCCAGAGCTTATGAGCCACATATGGCATTGGGAGATGGGTGGATATTCAGAAGTAGTTACACAAGCCTTTTAGTTAGGATTTATCATGGGCTTCTTTTATGATACTCTTTCTTAGGCACTGTTAGAGTTACAAGATAAATACATGCTAGTGTCCCAGCCCAAAGGAAGAAAAGAAGCCAGTGTAAGAAATCAATGTGAGTTAAATGCTGACTTGTGCCACGCACTGTGCTGGTGATTGACATACCTCATGTAACCAACTATATCAGTTGAAGGCCTCACAGTAGTACTTATTGAGTGTTTACTATGTGCCAGCATTTGCTCAGAGTCTTATATTTTATTTTATCTTTTAATAGTTTATTTTACATATGAGGAAACTAAGATTTAAAGAATTTCCTTCAGGGCACAGAGGTGATAAGTACAGAGCACATTTTTCCTGTCTACAGTGCCTCACAATTGGGAGCAACAACTCTTCCTGAGAAATGAGAAGTATTTGAGAGTTAGGTATCATGGCATAGTTAAAAAAAAAAAGGGCATATTTCCATGTTGAGAGATGATCCGAGCGTATGCCACCGATCCTATTTAACTGTGATCCCATGTTGCCAAATGTGAGAAGCTTTCTGGGATCGGGATGTGGTTGAGGTCATTTCCAATTGACCTGTGCTTGGGATTTATTTTGATGTCCTGTTGTGGTCAGACTGAGTCTTCACCATTATAGTGATTCTATACATACAAAACTGTGCCCAGAAACATAAAGGCTAGATTTAAGCAGTTTTGAGCTCTCTCATGTTTATGAAATGTGAAGATAATTGATTCTTTGTTAAACACACTGTGATTTTATTAGTAAAGAAATGAGTTCTATGTGATACATTTCTTGATGCATATTTGCCTATTGTACATTATCTAATTTATGTGTTTACTCATTTACATTTAGTCTTATACTGACTAGTACTAAGCAAATGGTGATGTCCTTCTTAATTCTGAGATGTACATGGAGTAATAACAATAATAAAATGAAATACTCTGAGCCCACCTTTTAAATACAAGTTATAAAATTTCACTTGGCTAAGGATAAGGGGAAAGAAATCTTGTTTTATGGTTTTGATTTAGACTAAGAAATTTCTTTTACAACTACAAAATTAAAGCCATGCACCTTTTCTAAAGTGCAAGAGAAGAATCTAAAGCATCTCTTAGAAGTTCAGCAGTGCTTTTTTCACTTGCAGTTTCTCCTGCCCAGATTGCTTTTACCAGCTGATGGCTTATCAACTGCAACCAGAGCCTATTCTGAGGCCCAGCTGAAGCCCTGCTGTGTTGCTTGTTTCTGCTTATTTATATCTACAGAATTTGTTTATGCCTTACCTTTAATTATTGCATGTATTAAGTTATGGTGTAATGAATGATTTGTTTTAGTATTTCTTGACATCAGTATTTATTTCTTGAGATCAAGGACCATATTTTATTTATGTTTTTAATCTCCAGTACATAGCCTAGTTCCAGATATACAGCAAGTAGTTAATGTCTGGAATGAATGAATATGCTAATTATATTTTGATTTTTAAAAAATTTTGTATGAGATTCAAATCACCCAGTACTGTGAACACTGTGCAAAAAGTATTTATTTTAAAGACAGTTAAAATTTCTTTTCTTTTGGTTATTTCTTTTTAACAGGAGAAGAAAAAAATTAGGGGCAACTGCTTTCCTATTGGAAGCTATGTTCTTGATTAGAATAATTACCTTGTTTTTAAGTTACCCACTTTGTTGCTAGATAGAAATTGTATATAGCAACAAGAGGATGATGAATAAAAAAAAGATAAATAAATAAATTATGAAAAAGAAAAAAAATATTAAAAAAAAAGAAATTATAGAGCGTTGTAATTCTAGAATAAATCTAGAGTGCTTTAGGCCTGCAATCCCCAACCCCTGGGCCATAGTACCGGTCCATGGCCTGTTAGGAACCAGGCCACACAGCAGAAGGTGAGCAGTGGGCAAGCTCATCTGTATTTACAGCTGCTCCCCTTCGCTGGCATCACTGCATAGGCTCTGCCTCCTGTCAGATCAGTGGTGGCATTAAATTCTCATAGGGGCAGGAACCTTACTGTAAACTGCTCATGTGAGGGATCTAGTGTTGCATACTCCTTAAGAGACTCTAATGCCTAATGATCTGAAGTGGAGCTGAGGCAGTGATGCCTAGCGCTGGGGAGTGGCTGCGAATACAACTTATCATTAGCAGAGAGGTTTGACTGCAAATGTAAACGTAATGATGTGCTTGAATCATCCTGAACCCACTCCCCCATCCCACGCCCCCGATTTGTGGAAAAATTGTCTTCCATGAAACTAGTCCCTGGTGCCAAAAAGATTGGGGACTGCTGCTTTAGGCAATTCATGTGACTGAAGATAAAGGTTTTATATTGTTCATATACTAGAGTGAATTGTCAATTGCTTATAATCTCTTTAAACAATTCTAACAACCCTACAAACCTTGCCAGAGTTGCTATTCTTCATTGAGGTATGGCGAGTTTGAATCTGGAAAGTGCATTCATGTTGGCATTTTAAAAAGGGGAGTTTTTTTGAAAAGGGAATCATGTTTACATTTGAGCCACCTGGAAATGATGGAAATTAAAAACCCTATCTATCTATTTATCTCTCTGTGAAATACTTTCAGTTAAAGACCAAATACAGTATAGGAATTTTAATCCTAAAAGGAAAATATCATGATATATACACAGTAAAATCTGAGAGTCTTTGTAAACTAACAGAAGCCAATGTATAATTAGTAGTAGCAGACTATATGATGCAGTTGAATATATTTTTGGCTTCTTGTTTATATAGCATGAACTCTACTGAAAATTGAAACTTTAAAATTTCATGGTGTGTGTGTGTGTGTGTGTGTGTGTGTGTCTAAACTGTCTATGAAGTCAAAAACACAAGCATATGACTATTCATAGAAATGATAGAGATTATATGGGGTTATGCCTTTTAAATTTTTTATCTCTTCTGTAACCAGGGCATCAAATTGATTTTGTGGTTGGTTTAAGAGAAAAGGTCGAGGGATAGTTTCTAGGCTAGCGTAATGCATGAAGTGGGGTGACATTTTGTTTATTCCATGAACTGAAGGGTAAAGGTTATTGGGACTGATTTCCATACTGTTCTGCAGGTTTCCCAGCAGAGAATTCTAATGAGATAGAAAATGAAGGAATGAGCTCCTTCATCACCATCTCTACCATCATTGTCTTAATTTGGGCCTTCTCTGTTTCTCATCTTCGTTACTGAAAGCCTCCCTACTGGTCTTGATGCCTCTTATCTTGCTCCCTAAGCTCCCCCTGTTTCTTCTCCTTCCATTCTCCATTCTGCTGCTTTAGAGTAATCTTTTCAGTGCATAAATCTGATCTTGTCTTCATCCTGTGTGAAATTCCTTATGGCTCCCATCAATCATAAAAAGAATAACAAAATTTATGTAAGTTTCTAGCCCTGCTAAGCTCTCTTGTCTGATCTGACTTTAGACTCCAACTTAAAGCCATACTTTAAAAACATTAATTTATTTTTTTAAATTGACAAAAATTACATGTATTTATGGTGTACAACATGAAGTATTGATATATGTGTACATTGTGGAATGATTAATTCAAGCTTGTTAACATCTATCACCTCACGTACTTATCACTTTTTTGTGGTGAGAACATTTAAAATCTATTCTCTTTGCAATTTTTAAGTATATGATATGCTATTATTAACTATAGTCACCATGCTGTGCAGTAGTTCTCTAGCACTTATTCTTTCTGTCTATCTGGAACCTGAAAATAACACTTTTTCATGCTTCTGCATTTTTCCTTAGTTTTTCATTTAGCTAACTCTTACTGCTTCAAAATTTACTTCATGCTTCACTTTTTCGGGGAGGGAGCTTTCAAACCAATTATACCTACCTTCCTCTCACCCTCTAGTCTTAGGTATGACTTTTATTGAAACTATAACACCCTTTATGAGCTTCTATCATAACACTTATCATACTATCTTATACTTTTTTTATTTGTCTGTTTCTTTCACTAGACTAGTGATTTGAGACCAAGGAAGTCTTCTTTTATCTCTTTATCTATGCCTGACATAACTTCTTTTTGTTTAGTGAATAGAATCCTAAAAACTCAAGAGGTTATTTAATATTTATTATATTTGTATCCATTTTGCAGATAACTACTGCTCCATGGCTAGTGCTACTTTGTAGGAAGCAAAGTAGTAACAATTGTTAATTTGATTTTCTAATCTCTTACTTTATACTTTATAGTTGTGTTTACTCGTATCTGTTAACATAGATTTTAAGTTGACTGAAGCATATATAGAATTAATTTTTTCTCTCTTCCTTGATGTTCCCTTAAATGGATCTTAGTGTGTTTGAATGTGGTGAATGTAGCATTTCCTTTTCCAGTAGGAGTTTTATGATTAGTCAGATTTGTATTTTTAAAATTATAATGAGACATTTATTATTTATAATACTAATAGTAGCTACATTTATTGGACATATTTGATGAGTGAATATATATTAAATTCTTTATGCATTTAATATAATATCTTATTTAGTCACAAAAACAATCTTGTCAAGTCAGTGTGATTAGCCTCATTTTACAGATGAAGACACTGATGCTTATGAAAGTAAAATTACTTTCTTGAGTTTAAACAGCTACTAAGTGCAGAGCTGAGGTTTGGACCAGGTGGATCTGTCTCTGTAGCCTGAATTTTTAACTATTCTTTATCTCTCTGTTGCATTTATGACAGTAATTGCAAATAATAATTTCAAAGCAGTAAGTTCAAGGTTTTTTTTAAGACAAGAGTCTCGCTCTGTTGTCCAGTCTAGAGTGCCGTGGCATCAGCCTAGCTCACAGCAACCTCAAACTCCTGGGCTCAAGCGATCCTCCTGCCTCAGCCGCCCGAGTAGCTGGGATTACAGGTGTGTGCCACCACGCCTGGCTAAATTTTTTTTTTTCTAGTTTTAGTTGTCCGGCCAATTTCTTTCTATTTTTAGTAGAGACGGGGTCTCACTCTTGCTGAGGTTGGTCTCAAATACCTGAAGTCAAGTGATCCTCCCACTCCGGCCTCCCAGAGTGTTAGAATTACAGGCGTGAGCCACCGCTCTCAGCCAGTAAGTTCAAGTTTTTAAAAATACATTCTTACAGCAAACATCTCATTTAGGCTTAATTTGAGAGTACATTGTCAAAATATTGTGTTATAACATCAAGTTTTACTGGCTTTTAAAAAATATATTAATAGGTTAAAAATAGGTTCTCCCCATTTTTTCTCTCTCCCTTTCCCCCTACTTCCCAAATCTTCTCTGTAACTTATTTGTTGAATACGTTGAATTGTTTATCCTTTTAATTTCCAATAGTCTGGATTTTGCTAGTTGCATCCCCATGGTGTCTTGTAAATGTGTTCCTCTGTGCATAGTTAATTTGTAGTTGGATCTAAGGGATTGACCAGGTTCAGGTTTGATTTTTTTTGGCAGGACAACTCACAGCTAGTGTTGTACGCTTCTATAAAGAGGCATGTGATGCCTGATTGTCTCTCTTTTTGTGTGTCAATAACCATTAGTAATCTAGGCAGTCTTAGCGATCCATTATTTTATTAGGGATAAGAAATAGTTATATTATGATTTTATCATTCCTTTATTATATATTAGCTGAAATACATCTAATAGATCAATCTCCCTTTATGAGCTATTTGGTTACTGAGAGGTATATTCATAGTGGAAAGGCAGGATAAATGCTTTGTTCTTTACCTTTGTTTTCAAAATACAGGGTTGGTTCTCTATCATCCTCTAAAGATGACAAATTTGTTGTTTTTGTTGTTTGCATATTATCATGAATGTATAGATTTAAATATTTCATGCATTTCAATTTATTGAAGTTATTATTTTTATTAATGCTAAAATTGTCCCATCTTTGGCCAAGGGAGCTTTTTCAAGTTGGCTCCTGAGCCCCTTTTGACATAGCTCCAGTAGTCTTTGTTAGCTTTCTTGATTTTTTTTTATGATATGTTCCAGCCTCATCTTGTATATTTCCTCTCCCAGAACTGGAATCAGTCATTTCTTTAAGGATCCTTGTTCTTTTTTTGTGGGAAATGGCATTTGGAGATTACAGTCCGGGTACTAGTGGTGGTCATTGCTCCTGGTTGGTTATTGCTTCTGGGATGTTTTGGTGGATTGAGTTAGGAAATATATGTACTTATTTTTTAAATATAAAGTATATTATGGTGAGGCAGGAGGATTGTTTGAGGTGAGGTATTCAAGGCCAGCCTGGTCAACATAGTAAGACTCTGTCTCTACAAAAACTAAAAAAAAATTAGCCAGGCATGGTGGTACATGACAGTAGTCTCAGCTACTTGGGAGGCTGAGGCAGGAGGAGTGGTTGAGCCCAGGAGTTTGAGGCTGTAGTAAGCTATGATCTTACTACTGCTCTCCAGTCTGGGCAACAGAGAAAAAAAATATATATATATAAATATATATTATGGGTTCATATTGATACTCATGATGCAGAACCGTTAAGTAGATAGTGAGAGATTCTGGGTCTCCCAAAGATAAAAGTGGGCCCCTGCCCCGGTGCTGCCCCACCTTTATCCTGTCTGGAGTGACTGTCATACCTGGGATAGGAGGGAGTACCCTATGAATCTGCCAATCAGAACTTAACATGCCAACTGTAAAAGAATGCAGAGGACTCTCTAGCCCATGGGCCAATCAGCATAGGTATGATAGAGTCCAGAAAGTGACCTAGAACAACCCGCATGTGTAGTAAGACTCAGGTCATGTAAGTCCCAACTGTCCAATCAAAGTTGTTCCATGGTGACCTCTGAACCACGTGGGAGGTCCCAATTCAGGCACCATAAAACAAGACCCGTACCATAACCATACTCTCTTTTTCTGCTACAACAAGGGATCCAGTTGTCATCTGTGGTGTATGTATCTTGCTCTTGCTGTATAATCCTATCTTGCTCCCCCTCCATAAATTTCACCTCATGCTTGCCTTACTTTGGTGCATCTGGTCATTTTTCAGTCATAAGCGTTCCAAGAACCGAAACCTAACAGAACTACAGACATTTTGGAGAGGAGCAGAGCAAAATGTCTGGATAGAAACCTGTAGTAATTCTCTCTCTGCATGAACACCAAATTCAACAACTATCCTGGCAAAGAAGTACCTTCAGAAGAACAAAAATCAGGTGAGCGATCATAGTACCTGGTTTTAACATTATATCAAGGAAAGAGGCACCGAACAGGGCAGAAAAGATAGCCTTGGGTTGCCTACGCCACTCCTCCTCTATCCCCCAGAGTCATCGTGCCATTGCACCAAGTGGAAAGAGAATCTGTACCTGGGGAAGGGAGAGTGAAGTGACTGTGGGACAGCACAGGGCTGCCCTGTCACAGGGGAACACAGCACAGGGGATAATTCTAATGGTGCCCAAGGGAGCATTTAGACCAGTCCAGCCAGAGGGAAATCCTGTGCCCTGAAACCTGACTTCCCCACTTCTGCTGGCCTCACTACCAGCTGACAAAAACCAGCCGAGAATAAATTTGTAAGACAATCAATTGGCCACAAAGGCTCCAGTCCTTGGGTCAGTCCTGTGGCTGTGTTGGCTTGGAGCCAGTGGACCTGGGGTGCTCGTGACCCAGTGAGACACCAGTGGCAGCAGCCAAGCTGGTGCCTGTGTCACTGCTCCCGCAACTCCAGGCAGTGCAGCTCAGTGAGAGTTTTCTTCCCCTTGGGGAAAGGAAAAAATTCAGAGGACTTTGTTTTGCAACTTGGGTACCAGCGCAGCCACAGTAAAAAAGTACCAAGCAGACTTCTGAAGCCCCTGATTTCAGGCCTTAGTTTCTGGACAGCATTTCTAGACTCACCCTGGGCCAGAAGGAAAGCCACTGTCCCAAAGGGAAGGACTTAGTCCTGGCAGGATTCACCACCTGCTGACTAACCCTTGGGCTTTGAATAAACATCAGAGGTAGCCAGGCAGCAGTCACTACAGGCTTTGTGTGAGACTGGCTGGCTTCAGGTGTGACCTGGCACAGTCCCAGCTGCGGTGGCCATGAGGGAATGCCCATGTCACTCCTCCCCCAACTCCAGCAGCCCAGCACAGAGTGAGGGAAGGAAGTGAAAGACTTTGCCTTGTAATCTAGGGAATTCTCCTTTATCTTACCCAAGTCCACCAATGCAGTACCACCGGAGTCTGCAAGGGTCACAGCATTACTGGGCTTGGAGTGCCCCCAGTGCTGATATGGCTGCAGTGACCAAAGACGTACATCACAACACTCAATTCCCTTTGAATATCTGGAAAGGCTTCTCAAGAAAGATAGGTTCAAATAAGCCCAGACTGTGAAGATTAGAATAAATACCTAATTTTTCAATGCCCAGACATTAATGAATATACGTAAGCATCAAGAACATCAAAGAAAATGTGATTTCACCAAATGAACTAAATAAGGTACCAGTGAACAATCCTGGAGTGATGGGGATATGTGACCTTTCAGTCAAAGAATTCAAAATAATTGTCCTGGAGAAACTCAGTGAATTTCGAGACAACACAGAGAAGGGATTCAGAAGCTTATCAGAGAAATTTAACAAAGATTGAAATAATAATAATGATAAAAAACTCAAGCAGAAATTCCAGAGCTGAAGCAATCAGTTGACAAACTGAGACATGCATTGGAGTCTCTCAACAGCAGCATTGATCAAACAGAAGAAAGAATTAGTGAGCTTCAAGACAGACTGTTTGAACATGCACAGTCAGAAGAGAAAAAAAAAAGAAAAAAGACTAAAAAAGAATGAAGCACACCTCAAAAATCTAGAAAATAGCCTTAAAGGGACATATCTAAGAGTTACTGGCCTTAAAGAGAAGGTAGAGAGAGAAATTGGGGTGGAAAGTTTATTCAAAGAAATAATAACAGAGAACTTTCCAAACGTAGAGGAAGATGTCAATATTCAGGTACAAGAAGGTCATAGAACACCAAGCAGATTTACCTCAAGTCTTTTAATAATTGAGTTCCCACAGATCCTAAGGGAAGCAAGAAAAAAAAGAAACAAATAACGTATAAAGAAGCCCCAGTACGTCTGATGGCAGACTTCTCAGTGGAAACCTTATGGGCCAGGAGAGAGTGGCATGACATATTCAACATGCTGAAGGAAAAAAACCTTAACCCTAGAATAATATGTCCTACAAAAATATCCTTCACACATGAAAGAGAAATACTTTCCCAGACAAACAAAAGCTGAGAGATTTCATTAACACCAGACCTGTCCTACAAGAAATGCTAAATATGAAAGAAAAGGACATTAATGAACAATAAGAAATCATCTGAAGGTATAAAACTCACTGGTAACAGTAAGTACACAAATACAGAATATACTCTATTGCTGTAATTATGGTTTATAGACCACTTACCTCTTGAGTAGGAAGACTAAAAGACAACTCTATCAAAAATAATAACTACAATAACTTTGTGAGAGATAGTATGAAAAGATATAAATGGAAACAACAAAAAGTTAAAAAGCAGGGGGGTATGGAGTTTAAAGTGTAGAATTTCTTTTAGATAGTATGAAAAGATATAAATGGAAACAACAAAAAGTTAAAAAGCAGGGGGGTATGGAGTTTAAAGTGTAGAATTTCTTTTAGATTTCTCTGTTTGTTTGTTTGTAAGCAGAGTTGTCATATTTTTAAAATAATTGGTTGTAAAATGTTTTTTTGCAAGCCTCAAATAAAAAACCTACAACAGATACACACAAAAATAAAAAGCACAAAATTAAAACACTATCAGAGAAAATCACTTTTAACAAAGAAAGACAGGAAGGAAGAAAGAAACAGAAAGCACCACAAACAATGAGAAATCAAATAACAATATGGCAGTAATAAGTCTTTACCTATCAATAATAACATTGAATATACATAGACTAAAAAGTCTCCAATCAAAAGACGTAGAGTGGCTAAATGGATAAGAAAATAAGAACCAAGTATATGTTGTCTGTAAGAAACCCACTTCACCTATGCAGACATATATAGATGGAAAATAAAGGGATGGAGAAAGATATTCCATGCAAATGGAAACCGAAAAAGAGCAAGGGTAGCTATGCTTCTATCAGATAAAAATTTCAAGACAAAAACTACAAAAAGAGACAAAGGTCATTATATAATGATGAAGGGGTCAATTCAGCAAGAGGATATAACAATTTTAAATATATATGCACCTGACACTGCAGCACCCAGATATATACAATAAATATTATTAGACCTAAAGAGAGAGACGCCAATACGGTAGTGGTTGGTGAACACAATACTCCACTTTCAGCTTTGGACGGATCATCCGTGGAGAAAATCAACAAAGAAATATTAGACTTCATCTGCATTATAGACCAAATGGACCTAATAGATGTTTACAGAATGTTTCATCCAACAGCTTCAGAATACACATTCTTCTCCTCAGCTAATGGATCATTCTCAAGGGCAGAGCATGTGTAAGGCCAGAAAACATGTCTTAAAAAAATAAAAAAAACCAGTAATCATATCAAGTATTATCTCTGACCACAATGGAATAAAACTAGCTATTAATAACAAGAGGAACATTGGAAACTATAAAATTGCATGGAAATTCAACAATATGCTCCTGAATGACCAGTGGGTCAATGATGAGATTAAGAAGGAAATTAAAAATTTCTCAAAACATTTGAGAATGAAAATACAACATATCAAAATCTATTGAGATTTAGCAAAAGCAATACTAAGAGGAAAGTTTATAGTAATAAGTGCCTACATCAAAAAAGCAGAAAAGTTCCAAATAAACAACCTAGTAAGGCAGCTCGAAGAACTAGAAAAACAAGAGCAAACCAAACCCAAAATTAGAAGAAAAGAAATAATAAAGATCAGATCAGAAATAAAAGAACATAAATAAAATTGACACACTTTTAGCCAGACTAAGAATAAAAGAGAGAAGATGCAAATAGAATCAGAGATGAAAAAGAAGCCATTACAACTGATACTGCAGAAATCTGAAAGATCATTAGAGTCTAGTATGAGCAATTATATGCCAGTAAATTGGAAAACCTAGAAGAAATGGATAAATTCCTAGACACATACAACCTTCCGCAATTGAACCAGGAGGACATCCAAAACCTGAATAAACCAATAACAAGTATGAGATAGCAGCAGTTATAAAAAGTCTCCCATCAAATAAAAGCTGAGGACCTGATGGATTCACTGCTGAATTCTACCAGGCATTCAAAGAAGAACTAATGCCAATCCTACTTAAACTATTCCAAAAAATCAAGGAGGAGAGAATACTCCCAAACTCATTCTACGAGGCCTGTATCACCGTGATACTAAAACTAGACAAAGACACAACAAAAAAAAAAAAAAAAAAAAGAGAAAACTGTAGACCAGTATCTCTGATGAACAGAGCTGTAAAAATCCTCAACATGATATTAACAACTCAAGTTCAACAACACATTAAAAAAATTATTCATCATTATCAAGTTGGATTCATCCCAGGGATGCAAGGATGATTGAACATATATGAATCAATCAATTTGATACATCTATCTTATCAACAGAAGGAAGAACAAAAACCATAAGATCATTTTAATTGATGATGAAAAAGCATTTGCTAAAATTCAACATCCTTTCATGATAAAAAACTCTCATAAAACTTGGTAGAGAAGGAACTTACCTGAACACTATACTGAAAGGTCAGACTTCATTATAATGCAATATATTGACGTAGCAAAGTTACACTTGTACCTCATGAATATATACAAATAAAAACAAAAAAGAGTTTCCTTTTCTCTACACTCTTGCCAATATTTGTTGTCTTTTGACTTTTTGACAATAGTTATCTTATTGGGTGTGAACTGGTATCTCATGGTGGTTTTGATTTTTCCCTGATGATTAATGATGTTGAGCACCTTTTCATATATTAATACCTGTTGGTGATTTGTATGTCTTCTTCAGAGAAATGTCTATTCAAGTCTTTTATACATTTTAAAATAGGGTTATTTGTTTTTCCACTTTTGAGTTATATGAGTTCTTCATAAATTTTGGACATTAACCCCTCATGAGATATATAGTTTCCAAATTTCTTTTCCCAATTTCCAGGGTGCCATTTTGTTGTTTCCTTTGCTGTGCAGAAGGTTTTTGATTTGCCATATTCCCATTTACTTATTTTTGCTTTTGTGGCTTGTGATTTGGTGTCATATCCAAAAAATCATTGCTAAGACCAATGTCCAGGAGCTTTACCCCTTTGTTTTTTTCTAGAAGTTTTATAGTTTCTGGCCTTATATTTAGGTCTTTTATCCATTTTGATTTAATTTTTATGCATGGTGTAAGATATAAGTCCAATTTTATTCTTTTTATGTGGAAATCCAGTTTTGCCAGCACTATTTTTTTTTTTTTTTTTTTTGAGATGGCATCTTGTTATGTTTTCCAGGCGGGCCTCAAACTCCTGGGCTTGAGCAATCCTTCCACCCCAGCCTATTAAGTAGGTGGGACTGCAGGTATGTGCCATCATGCCTGGCTTCAGCACCATTTCTTGAAGAAGCTGTGTTTTCCCTATTGTGTCTTCTAGGTGCCCCTGTCAAAATTTAGTTTACTGTATATATTTGGATTTATTTCTCAGCTCTGTATTCTGTTCCACTGGTCTATATGTGTGTTTTTTTTTTTTAATTTAAATCACAGGCTTATTCTCTGATAGATATCTGTTTTCATGCCAGTACCATACTGTTTTGATTACTATAGCTTTGTAATATAATTTTAAGTAAGGGAGTGTGATGCCTCCAACTTTGCTTTTCTTTCTTAAAATTATTTTGGCAATCTGTGGTCTTTTATGGTTCCATACATATTTTGTGATTTTTTTTCTATCTGTGAATAATGCTGTTGGGATTTGGAAGGCTTTATTTTTAAAATTATTTTAAAGAAGTAGGTAATTTAGATGCTTGGAAAATCTGAATTAGTTTATCATTCAAAAGAAACAGATAGGAATGACTTTTTGAATTAGAATTATCATTGTCCTAAGACCCCAAAAGTAAATAAAACAAAAACAAAAAGAATAAATGGGACTTAGTTAAACTAAAAAGTTTCTGTGCAGCAATAGATATAATCCACAGAGTAAAAAGACAACCTACAGAATGGGAGGAAATATTCACAAGCTATACATCCGACAAAGAACTAATATGCAGAATCTACAAGGAACTCAAACAAATTAACAAGAAAAAACCAAATAACCCCATTAAAAGTGGACAAAAGACATGAACAGACATTTTTCAAAAGATATGCAAATGGCCTAGAAACATATGAAAAAATGCTCAACATCATGTATCAACAGGGAAATGCAAATTAAAACCACAATGAGACACCACTTTACTCCTGTCAGAATGGCCATTATTTAAAACAAAAAACAACAGATGCTGGCGCAGATGCGGTTAAAGGGGAACACTTAGACACTGTTTGGTGGGAATGTAAATTAATACAACCTCTATGGAAAACAGTACAGAGATTTCTCATAGAACTAAAAGTTGATCTACCATTTGATCCAGCAATCCCACTGCTGGGGTTCTACCCAAAGAAAAAGAAGTTATTATAGCAAAAATATACCCATACTGAAATGTTTATTGCAACACAATTCACAATTGCAAGATATGGAATCAAACTATGTGCTCACCAATCAATGAATGGATAAAGAAAATGTGGTATATGTATATTGTGGAATTCTACTCAGCTATCTAAAAGAATGAACTAATGTTTTTGTAGCAACTTGGATAGAACTGGAGGACCCAAAACCAAATACTGCATATTCTAACTTATAACTGGGAACTAAGCAGTGGGCAATGCATAGTCATACAGAGTAACTTAATGGACATTGGAAACTCAGAAGGGGGAGGTTGGGAGGAAACTGTGGGAGGAAAAATTACCTACTGGGTATAATATACACTATTCAGATGATAGGTAAATTAAAAGCCTAGATCTCTCCATTATTCAATTCATCCATGTAACAAAAAATCACTTATACCTTCTAAATCCACTTAAATAAAAAGCAATTATCATTGCCTTTAGGGTTTTGATTTACAATTGAAACATAGATTCTTTTCCTCTATGTCAGAGTTTTGCTGCTCTTGGCCTTATTAATATTTTGTTCTGGATAATTCTTTGTTGTGGAGGCTGTCCTGTGCCATTGTAGGGTTTTAGCAGCATCCCTGGCCTCTACCCACTAGATGCCAGTAGCACCCACCCGGGTCCCCTATCCAGTTTCAGAACCACTGGGGGGCAAAATCACCCCTGTTGCTCTACATTATAGGATTAATATTAATGAAAATTATGGAATGCATTTTAGGTATAACTTATACCCCTCTTTTGTTCTCCTATTACAACTGTTAGATCCAAATCAGAATTTAATATGTGTCTCTTTTGAACAAACCATGAGAAGTCACAAATTTATAGATTAGCTTTTTGGTATTACTATACATTTTTTTTTGAGGAAGTAACTCTTACAGCAATATGAAGCTTTCTAATTTAGATTTCATACTTAAATGTTTTTATTCTTGCTTTAAAATTATTAATATTTCCTTTTTTAATTGTAAATGTGATATGTAATTTTTAGAAAATTTGGAAAAATATGGAAACTTAAAATCACCTTTGATCCTAAAATTTAGATATAATTAGGAATATTATACATGTACTTTTAAGTCAAGTATCAATCAAAAAGTGTGATTTTAGTGAACACCTGGAGACACTGTAGATTTAAATGGAATCCTCCCCTCCTGGGTTAAAAATGGCAAACAATGATTGTAAATAATTCTTGATTTTTTAACAAAATAAAGAAGCTAGAGCTCACCAGTTTTTTCACTTCACTTAATTTTATCTGAATTGTATAAATAATTGTGGTAATATGTATGAGGATATCTATGAGATAAAAAAGGCTTGTTTATGAATGAGTTACCCATTCAAGAGATTAATATTAACTTCCTCGTATATGTGTAAAGTAACTTATTATATAACACATTAAACCTTTCAACTGTTCACATATAATATATGGCCTAGATGTATATGTTTATATATGTGTGTATATATATCTATATGTATATGTGTCTGTTTCTAATTTTATAAACAATAAAATCTAGGTTTGAACAGAAGCCATAGTCTTTGCTATATAATTGAAAAAACATGTGTTTTGGTGTAGGCAAATTTAAGGAAAAGTCGTAACTCTCAAACAATTCATCTGTTTAGAAAATGCTTTCAGGACTTTATATGTTAAACCCATAATTCCATTATAATTATTGAATTTTGTAACAAGAAGCATTTGTTCATTGACTTAAACTTTTAGCAGAATTTAACAATTAGAAATTTCTCAGAATGGTGCATTCTGTGTCTCTTGGAGAAATAGAGGGGCTTGAGAAAGGAGCCATTTTTGGAAAACTGAAGTAATTTTTTTACTTTGTCTGAAGTAATCTTGAAGATTAAATCTGAATCTTGACATTGATGGTTTGTGGGGCTATTGATGATGCTAAAATGTTAATTTATTTTGGTTTTATTATTTTCTCTTAGAATGTACCATTGTAATTTTGACTGATTTCAAGAGTTAGTAAAATGTTACTAGGTTGCTTCCACGGGTGGTTTTTGGTCCAAAGAAAACAAATGGTACTAGGTTGCAAGTACCTTTTTATAAATTACAAATAGTCTGTTTAGTATCATACTTATTTAACTTAGAAGAGAGAAGCTTTCCATTAACTTTTTGCAGAGTTTATTTTTGGAGTCATTAGAGATTTATTGACTAATGGCTTATTTTATTTTCTATGATACTTATTAAAGGACTTTCTGTAAGGAGGAAGGACATTGTGCTTCATATATTAATTTATGTTTTTGTTTGAGCAAGCATCTTTTTTTGTGTGCTTTATAAAAATCTACTGGTATCTCCAGGTGCATGTGGGGTAAAGCAAAAAAAAAAAAAAAAAAGAAGTAGAAAAATCTGGTATCATATAACTAGCATCTCAAAAGGTGAAGTCAGTCAAAAATTGTTCAAATATCTTAGATGGAGAGTGTATTTGATTTAAGAAGGAAAAAACAAGACAACTGCAGATGTTAAATCTTTTTCTTATGTTAAAGATATCTTTTAATAAAGGCTGTTAACTGTTAAATTTCTATTTCTTTCTAATGGCTAAGAAAAAACAATTTTTTGACTGCAGGTTATGTGTCTGGGACTGTGCCAGTTGCCTTCGTATGTTTCCATTTACAGTAGTCCCCCGTTATCCGCAGTTTCACTTTCCGCGGTTTCAGTTACCCAGGTCAACTGCAGTCTGAAAATATTAAATGAAAATTCCGGAAATAAACAATTTATGAGTTTTAAATTGCACTGTGTTCTGGGTAGCATGAGGAAATCTTGCTTCATCCCTCCCAGGATGTGAATCATCCCTTTGTCCAGCACATCTACCTTGTAGACCTTACCTGCCTGTTAGTCACTTAATAGCCATCTCAGTTATTTACGTTGACTAGTGCAGAGTGTTTTGTTCACACGTAACCCTTATTTTACTGAATAATGGGTGCAAAGCGCACAGTACTGTGCCTAATTTTTTAATTAAATGTTATAGGTATGTATGTATAGGAAAAAAACATAATATTTATAGAGTTTGGTACTATATCGTGTATCCACTGGGGGGGTCTTGGAATGTACCCTCTGTGGATGGGGGGACTACTGTAATTCTTTTTTCCCCTAGCTACTGAGGTATAGTTGACACTTAAAAATTGTGTATTTTTAAGGTGTATGATTTGATGATTTGATATATGTGCCCATTATAAAATATTCACCACAATCAAGCTAGTTAACATTTCTATCACCTCACATAGTTACCATTGTTTTTCCTACCCCTCCTCCTTTCCTTCCTTCCTTTTTTTGGGGGGGAGGGGAGTGAAAACACTTAAGATTTACCTTCTTAGCAAATTTGAAATGTACAATACAGTCTTGTTAACTATATTCATGTTGTTGTATATTAGATCTCCAGAACCTATTCATCTTGCACAACTGAAGCTTTGTACCCCTTGACCTGAATTCTTACAACAATCTGCAAAGTAGGTATTATCCTCTTTTGACAGATAAGGAAATTGGCAAAGCCAGAATATAAATTTGGACTTAACTCTAAGGAAACCAACTTCGTTCCTTCTTTTTGAATATAAATATATATGCATAAACATATATAGACATGTATATACATGTACATATATGTATTTATGTATATGTAAACACACATATATAAAAACTTTTGAAAATTTCAAGGTTTAAATGTCATAATGGCAATCTCAAGGGAATAGAGAGAAGGTTCTTGGGAAATGCTGGTTTTTTTTTTTCCCCCCAACATTCATTGTTTCATCATAGAACTTTGAATGGAATATAATAAATGTAGTCATTTTATAATATAATCATTTTTTTCCTCCTTTAGTTTGGCATTGCTGACGTATTTTGGCGTTGAATTTAATATCTGACAAATATATTTTAGGAATGGTAGTGCTTACTGACTTTTAGATGTGAAAATGCCATAAAATAAGGAGTTTTACTAGTTGTCTTAGAATATGCACACAAAGAAGAGTATGTTTTATGTTTTTTACTAGTGAGAGTTTTGCATTTGATAGCATTGAGTAGTTTAAGTGGACTCTTACTTTTCCACATGAGAATATTTTTCTATTCCCCTTTCCTCTTTCTTTCTTTATGACAGATTCAGATCTGAGGTCTTTTGAAAGCCCATCTGAGATAGGTCATGAAGGACTTGCCTTTCTCTTCAGCAGGAGGTGGCAATCTTAACACATTTACTTCTAATTAAAACCAGAACTCAATGTTTCGCTAGGGTATTATTACTTTTAAGCAATGAGAATTTTGAACTTGGGAATGGAGTTTTCTCTTATAAACCTTATAGTTCATTTGGGCCTCAGAATTTAAAAAAGCTGTTCACTACCCATTGTGCATTAAAAAGGTTAAAAGTCATCATTTTATTACGTTTTGTGGCATTCTTTTTCATTATAATACTTGTTTTATGGGTTTTATAAAGGTGCATTAAACTGTAGCAGCTTCTGTTGGAATGACATTAAATTAAGTTCTTGGCTTTACTGGCAACTTTTTTGTCGTTGACAAAACTGATTGGACTTTTAAAAGTTGTACACATGACTGAGGATGGAAATATTTGTGCGTTGACATCTACAAAATAACTGATGTTGTGTACATATACCAGAAGTGAAGAGGAAAAGTAGAAGTTATTACCTGGGCAATTCAGATTCTTAATAACCTTTACCTGAAATACTTGGCTATTTCCTCCAACTGTAATATTTAATAAAAATGTGTATATATAAAATATATATTTTAAAATTATGTAAATAATCCTTTTATTTTTCAGTTTATGTGACTAGGAACTGACAGCGTTTATTCATGAACTTTTTTGTGTTAAAGAAACTAAAGAAGTATTTTTCTTTATTACACTACTACATTATAAAGTAAAGAATAGTTAAATGAATATAAAACAATTACAGTGGATACTGTTAAATTTATGACTAATTGTGATTGTTAATTCAAAATTTTATATATTCATTTATATAACATTTATACTTTAAACAAAATGGGTTACATTGTCCATTACTGGCTTTTTGCCTTATAATATTTCGTGACTGTCTTTCCATGACAATGCAGGTCCACGTTACGGACAACCCGACTTACGGTGTTCCATACTTACAATGAGCTCCCAAGGCTCCCCCTGAGGATAATTTATAATCAAATAATTAAATTAATAATTCAGAAACTAGTTTCCTTGTGCATGTTAACAAACCCACATGGCATAAGTGGCTTGTTGGCACAGCATCTTTACCCCAAGTGGCTAGTCTCATTGTTTATACAGTTGCTTACGCACAGTATCACTTTTGTCTTAACTTTTTAATTCAATTTTATGAGTCTGTGTTTACCCATATGACCATGCTTCCAAAGCGAAAGTCCATGCAAGTGCAGGTGAGCCTGCAGCGAAGAGGAAGGTAATTACAATGGAAATGAAAGTAGGAATAATTAAGCATTCAGAGAAAGGCCAGATGCCATCATTCATTGGGAAAGCATTAGACTTCAGTTGTTCCATTACCACAATTATAAAGGATAAAATGAGAACAGTGGAACATGTGAAACACAGTGCTCCAATGAAAGCATCAATTATTACTATTCAGTGTACTGGATTAATTATTGAAATGGAAAGGTTATTGATTTGACTAGAAGATCAAAATAAGCATAACATTCCTATTAGCCTAGCATTGATACAACATTAGGTGAGTGTTAACCTTCAATATTCTTTTTTGAAATTTCTCCTATCTCCTGTCTAAACTTTTTGTATGAGTTTGTTTTTATGTTCTGTTTGAATTAAAAGAAAGAACACAATAGTTTCTATGACTTATTACAGTACAGAGGTATTATTGTTATAGTATTACACTGTATTATTATTACCACATATGAGCCATTATGGTATTGTAATTATTATTATTATTACCAGATATGCACTGTTCATCAGAGATCTGAGTTACATACAAATCTGACCTAAAGATGTTCTCTGGAAAGTATTTCTTCTGTAACCCAGGGCCTGCCTGAATATATAAATCTACCTCATCATTTAAAAAACATGTGCTTTGTTGATAAATATAGATTTATAAATATTTATTTATGAAGCACATTATAATAGGCACTAGTAGGATTATTTTTATTTATGTACTTTTAATTGACAAATAATTGTGTATTTGGGTATAGTGTAATATTTTGATCTATATATATTGTAGGAAGATTAAATCAAGCTAATTAACATATTCATCACTTCATCAACTTATCATTTTTTGTGGTGAGAACATTAAAAATCTATGCTTTTAGCAATTTTGAAATATGCACTACATTATTATTAACTTGGCTTATCATGTAGTGCAATACATCACTAAAACTTATTTCTCCAGTCTGACTGAAACTTTGTACCCTTTTACCTCATCATTTTTAATTGCTTAGAATTTATGTGTACATATACATTATGGTTAATTCAGTTATCTGTTGACATATATCTAATTCTTTCAGTATTTTTCTTTTTATAAATCACTGAACTTATTTGTAATTCTTTTTTTTTTTTTTTTTTGAGACAGAATCTCACTCTGTTGCCTGGGCTACAGTGCCGTAGTGTCAGCCTAGTTCACGGC